>OX940982.1:37014889-37692574 GCA_954871275.1 Leptopterna dolabrata | reverse complement strand
TGAGGTCCTCCTGAAGAGACGAGAAAGGAAAGTTGAGGACTGGACAGAAAGAACAACTCGTCGTGGGGATAAGTGTGGGAATAGTCGCTCCACGACTCGCAGTTGCGAGTTCTGTTAGTTTTTTTCTTTCTTCGGCTACTTTCGATATAGACTTTGGGGTCCTAGTTGGAAAATATTTCGGGATAAAATTGGTATTAATGGCTAGTGTTGGAGACAACATTTATATGATGTGATATTGACAGTTTGACGGTTTGGCTTGGTTGCTAGAAAATGTTGATCGCGATCCTATAATAGGTACATCCGTACAGTTGGATTAGTGGCTACAGTCACCAACAGGTAGTTTATTAACACCACTACAGATGCATGCAAGAAATATGACTCGCCCAGCAGGGAGCTTTCATGTTGAAGATAATATTACAGGCACTGAATTTATAATCGTTCATCGTTAAGTTTGAAATGTTGGGGGGGGGGGGGGGCTTTCGGGCATACTTCCGAGTGCCCACTGTCAACAATTTCATGCAAGTCGCCAAGTGGGTTCAGTTGCGAGACGAAATTCGGCCCTCAATCTGTTGGGATAGGATTGTCGGGAAGTGAAATCTCTTCCCTTGTAAAAAAAACCACAGGATAAAAATAGAATGGTCTATTTCCACGTAAACTAACAAAACTGTAGACCGGTTTCGGTTGTCAAACCATCATCAGTACACCATAGAAGTTAGTTAGTTTACGTGGAAATAGACTATTATATTTTTGTCCTGTAGTTTTTTGCTATGGATTTCCACTACTCCGCCGCAAGTGTGTCAAGTTATACTCTTCCCTTGTTCTGCTGATAATCTTGAGTATCCTCCGGCTTGCTTTGGACGACTGCTGTAGGCACATGGCCATCTGCAGCCGTCTTGCACGCTGCGCCGAGGAATTCCGCTTCAATTGCCGGATATTCCACAGTGGATAAGCACCCAATGGTAAGCAAGTTCCCAACTATTCGCGATGAGATTGCTGATCTCAAGCCTAGTGGAGCGTACAGCTGATTGGGAATCATTCGGTCACGACCACGAATCAAGCTGTATTGAGAATAGGAATTTAACAGCAGAGTTAATTCCCTGTCTACACGGTAGTGACTAAAGGTGCGCAATACTGGGCGAGCCATATCTCCTACGTGCTTTATTCATGCATTGCCAGACATTTTTTCAATATAAACAAATTCCCACTATACAAAGGGAAAAACGCTGCAAATTATTACACAATGGCATTTGCCTGTTTAGGTGCCCCTTCTGCGCAGATCCCCCTCGAGCACAGAAAACAGTGGTCTACGCAGAAGGGGCATCTATACAGGTAAATAATAAACCGTTGTGTAATAATTTGCAGCGTTTTTTTGCCATGCTCGACTCCAAATGTTCATTATTGAAAATAATAAACCAAAGCGCTATTTCTAGTGCAACAATAATGACATAGAGAAAAGTGTAGAGAATTTCCCTTCAGTCAATCTTTGAAAGTAAGAAAGGCAGAGATACTTAATCTTTTCACTTTGAAGCCACGCCACGGAGTAATAACGTTTTCCAACTTCAAGTCTTCTAGGCTTTTACGAATATTCACTGGCTTCACAATGACGGATAAGTCCGTCAATAAACTCCGCCATCAAACACCTTCTTCGTCGGCATTTCGAACGGTTAACGTTATACAATGGTCGGCTTAGGCTAACTCCTTGACTGGAAGTGCGGAAAGAAAGTTCATTGAAAAGTTGAATATCTGCTACGTCATTCTCTTAGAATGAGGTTTGTATTTTTCAGTTCTCTCTTCATTTTGAAGAGTTGGTGGTGAATTCAACCACAATTCATTTCAAGTTTCATTTCAAAGTTGCAAGGTAGGTCAACTGAAATGCATTTTATATTTGCAGCATAGTACACCAAGGTCTATTGACCACTTACTCAATCGACTACCAACAAAAAGTTGTGTGCTGTGAATGAGATCGATTGGGAGTTATCATGCCTCTTGATAACAATCCTTGACGAAAATAATAGGGAGAACAAACTGGAGTGACTTGAAGGATAAAATTATTCCCAGACACAATCTCGGGACATTTTTGAAGTTAGCCTTGATTCAAACACCGACGGCAGCACATGGTTGAGAATAACAGCTATTCATGTAACACGAAAACTGGAAACGTAATTGTAGATCGATTGGGTTTATGTTCACCGTGTCCTTGTCTACATCACAAAATTGGTGTTTTCGGAGATTTTTGTACATATAGGTTTAAGCGCAAACAGTTAAAAAGTCTTGGTTTTAAGTTAAGCAGGAGGAAAACAAGAATTGAAGCTATATCATTTTCCATGTGACAAGCGTATTATCATCGCAAGAGGTATTTACCACTCTAAAATTGTGATTACACAGCAATCACTTGTTTGATGTGAGCTTCATATTTAAAAAAAATTTATACCAAGTCTCATTTGCAGTATTCAAAAATTCAAGCTATTGATCCGATTAAGGGTAAAGAGGGGAAATAGCGGAAATAGGAGAATTGGATATTAGTTACTATGGGAACTGAATGACAAATGGAATATTCGCCATATTTGCTCCCAACCATTTTTTCAGAGTGGCAATTTGTAGGTCATCCAAAATTATTGGTTGAAACCGATTTTACCTGCTTTATTTTCTAAACGGTCACTAGTAAAATGTGGATATGTAGTGACTGCGAAATGTGGAAAAGAGTGTGGAAGACAGATGGCGGGCATTAGCTACCTAGGTTTTCCCAAACTCCGTTGTCCCCCATGACCCACTCACTGGCCCATCCAGCAGGTTTTCCCCATCTCACCCATCATGTCAATAAGAAGACATATAATTCACTCACTTGAACTTCGAGCTCGAATCCCGGGAGGAAACTGAGTGGAACGGGATGGAAAGGGTTGTCATACGGAGATGTGTGAAACTCGAGGAGCATGTTGTTCCCGGATGAGACGATGTCCGGTACAGCGTCACCTCCACACAATCTCACAAGAACTGGGTCAGTAGTTGAGCCGCCGTCGTAGACTGTGAGGTAGTCTTGTACCACGTTGCACTGGTCCCAAACTCTGAAACAGATGATCGGATTCATTGTGAACCGTACGAGTAAAAGACGGACATGAGTTGGAGTACCACAGTGTTTGTCATATGCAGGCTCATTCAGCAACATAAAGTGCATCACCATGCTTACAAGTATAGGGTGACCCTGTGCACTCAGAGCCTATCCAAGTGAAGAAATAGGTACTTAATAGTTGACATCTATGATGTGATTCATAGCCCTTTAAGGGCACAAAAAATCAATAGCAGATAACATCCAATAACTATTGAGTGTACTCTTAACTTAATGTTGTGGTGTTCCTAAATTCAATTATAAATCTGGGTGTGTTCAAAGAAACCTAAGAACCAAGGTAAGCAATAAAATTGGACTTCCGATGGTCAATACTCCATTGAAAAGATCATAATCAATTTACAGTTTTAACCTGACCCTTCAGGTTTTTGCGATGGGACCCCCCGCCGAAAAACGACAGTAAAAAGTGAGACCAAATAGTGAGACCAAATTGTGAGACCAAATAGTGAGACCAAATTGTGAGACCAAATTGTGAGACAAAAGTAGCGCGTATTTTATAAAGTGGCTCCTAAAGCTAATTTCTATGCTATTCACTCTACGAAGCTGTAATTTGGTATCTGGACTCCTTAGGACTTTAACTTGACACTGCCCAGGCCCCGGATCAGCTGAGTGGCTCCTAAAGCTAATTTCTATGCTATTCACTCTACGAAGCTGTAATTTGGTATCTGGACTCCTTAGGACTTCTTGACACTGCCCAGGCCCCGGATCAGCTGAGTGGCTCCTAAAGCTAATTTCTATGCTATTCACTCTACGAAGCTGAAATTTGGTATGTGGGCTCCTTAGGACTTTAACTTGACACTGCTCAGGCCCCGGATCAGCTGAGTGGCTCCTAAAGCTAATTTCTATGCTATTCACTCTACGAAGCTGTAATTTGGTATGTGGGCTCCTTAGGACCTTAATTTGACACTGCCCAGGCCCCGGATCAGCTGGGTGGCTCCTAAAGCTAATTTCTATGCTATTCACTCTACGAAGCTGTAATTTGGTATGTGGGCACTTTAGGACTAACTTGACACTGCCCAGGCCCCGGATGAGCTGAGTGGCTCCTAAAGCTAATTTCTATGCTATTCACTCTACGAAGCTGTAATTTGGTATGTGGGCACCTTAGGACTAACTTGACACTGCCCAGGCCCCGGATGAGCTGAGTGGCTCCTAAAGCTAATTTATATAATACAGCGAGGGGGACAAAAACCTGAAGGGTCAGGTACACCACATTTTAGCCGTTAGGCTTTAAGCGGAAGTCATCCGGGGGTGCAGGGGGCGAAGCCCCCGCCGAGGCGCGCAGCGCCGAGTTTTAATTCTTCTTTTGTGAATTACAGAAGATGAATGCGAGTTTTCATTTACTTCCACCTTCCTATTATACATATAGAAATGGAAGTATGGTGATACTGTAAAAAATAGGTGTTCGAGAAAACCAGGGAATCTTGTTCAGAAGTGATCAAAACAGCGGATTATCAGACAGCGGGTATTTTAAGAAGGGTGAATTATAATAATCGAGTACCTATTATAGTCTGGTAGATTTTTCTTTGTGCATGGGTGAAAGTGGGCTTCAGCCCTCAACCGTCCCTCCCCTTACCTGTAGGGACCCACGGCCGCCAAGTGTAGGGAAAATTCCCTACCGCATTATCGTGAAAAAAAAGTGTAATACGAGGATTCACCTCCAACTTTGACAAATTATGAACGGCAACTCTTTCATACGTTAAAAATATTGAAAAACAGCTCAAAACCACAAATATTTTTCAAGTTTTTTTGTTTCATGTGCTGTTTTAATTTTTAAATACGAGAGCTTAAATACGAATCTATGCTAATCTGTGCATAAATTGATTGTTCTCATTATAATAATTGGTCAGGTGAACAAGTCATGCAAATTTTCAACAAAATTTCACAATTCTTAATTCTTTCTAAATTTAATGCACGCTACATTTGACCCTAAAAATCTAATGTGTTCAAAAGTTTATGAAATGTTGGACAAACTTCGAATTCAAAAAAGTAGGGTCTAACTCAATTGAAAGTTAATATTATTATTTAAAAAAATTTTATCATAAACTATTTACTCTTATAAAACAGCATTATTTGACGAATTGTATAGGTACACTAACATTACTACAATATAAATAATAGAAACCATCAATCACTCTGGGGCAATCTGTATACTCCTTCAAGTGTGGGGTCGTTTTCTTGATCAGAACAACTCATCTCTTCTTCATCTTCGGATCCAGAGTCGAAGTCATTTTCTTCTAAGCGGATTATCAGCTGTTGCACATTCTGCTCTAGGCCAATCTCTGCATCCCAAGCTTGTTCAATTATTTTTTTCGCGTGATGTACAGCGTTGAACCAATTTGCAGGCGTCACTTCCTCTACAGCTTCTCTTGTCAGACGTTCTACCGCACTCAGGGTGAACTCTCCATTTTTCCTCGCAACATCGTTTTTAATTATAAGTTCTATAGCATTGTACTCGCAATGATAGGGGGGCAGTCGTATGACTGTGTGGCCAAGTTGTTCTGCTGGCTCATCCAACTCGTACTTCTTGAAAATGGGCTTGTGGATTTTTGCGATAGCCACCAGCTCACGTAGACGAGAGAGAAGGTCACTATAACCTGATGGGGTTCAGAGCAAAAGTGAGAAAGGTGGCCGTAGGGTATTTTGGCACCGTTGGGGTAACTGACCTCACTCCAACGACTCAAATGGCGGTGTGGAGAGGGTGATCCCATGCACACAGAAAAATCTGCCAGACTATAAGTATCTATCTGACCACCTCAGAGGTGCGCGTTTAACGCTTGAAGAGACATCAAGAAGGCATTCTACGGGACAATCTGTCAACAAGCTGAAACTCTTTCGCGGATAGCTCACAATGTAGTACAATGAAATATCAACCTCTCACAATATCAAATAATGGTCGAATGGGAGTATTACCCCATCTAACCTTGACACCAGATTTTACTGTTTTGAAGAAAATCTGAATGATCCCGCGAGGTGCGCAACGAAACAGCTAGCGCTATGAGTCCTCATTCAACCGGTACCGGCCGAAGTGACGATTAACAACGGATTACCACAGATTGTGTATCTTATCGAAGAAAATCGTGAGGTCGGGTACCAGCAGTTTCCGAAAATAATAACAGTAAAACTAACATCCTAAGAGCGGTAATTGTGTTCGAAGTATAATAATAGAGCATCCTCAATATAGAGTTAAGGTATCTGTCGACTTGAAAAACCCCCAGACGGTCGCACAATAAGACCTAAGGCGGCGGCCCTTCGGGAAAACGAGGGAAGTAGATAACAATCTAGAATGGTGTCAATAGCCAACTAGAGGACGGAGATGGTCGAAGAAGAGAAAATGGCGCTGTTCCGAGCAATCGCGTCGCCTCTAACGGTTCATTTAGGGGTGAATTTAAGTGTTGTCCGTCCTGATCGTTTCGAACCTTTTATAAGTGGACTCTATTTTCGAACCTCGTAGAAATGACTTGCGTTCATGTTGGAGATCACCTGGCACAAGCCCATTTCCCAGTCTTTGACCGAAAGAACGTGGATCGTGTGTTTACAAGTCTTATCCTATCCAAGTTCCCTGTTACAAATAATGACCAACAAACACTACTATACTAGTTTTTGTCTTAGGCTAAACCGCACACCTCCGACTACATAGATGAATATTGATCGTTTGGACGAATATAATTAACATACCTAATAAATTACTGGATACGAACAATAACTAACTACTCAAATGGTATCAACTTTGTCAATCATCGAGGAGGGTAAACAAAATTTGTAAATTTATGATTTGCTGTAGTGAGCAGAGAGGATGGATGATTTAGAGAACGACGTTTTGAGATAAATGAGAGGAGATAAATGAGAGGAAAACGAGTGGAACACGATACATGAGAGCTTTAGCAACGAGTGTTTTACGATTTCTGGAGATCAAAACGAAATAACGCATAGCAACGTACATAGCAACGTAGGGGCTGTAAGACCAGAAAAAGCAAAAACAGCCAGGCAAAATCGGTCACTACTTGAAATTTAGCGTCAGATATAATACAAGTACATGTAAAAAGACACGTAGAGGTAATGCTCTAATGCTTGTAGAGGTTCACTAGCTGAATTACCCGTGGGCTGCACGGTGAAAAATAAATAACTCTGTCTCAGAGCTCACTCAGCTGATCAGGCCGGAAACTCATGTAGCCTGTTACCCGCCAGTGTTTGAGGAACACGCCGGAAAAAACCCGCATCAAGATCCGTTGGTCGTTTGGCCATCCAATCAAGAAATACAAACAAGTATTATAGTTTGTAACAACCGGAGAACTGTTACTCGGAACGCTCAAGCGAGCAGCCGAGTTGTAAGACCCGGAACGACGATGATTAGTGTTCATTACCAACCTCCCCGTCAACATGGTGAGTTCTCTCATAACAAATTTAATGTATAATAGTATTATCATATTTCGATTGATTGTACCACTACCTTTCCCAAAACACATTTGCGGTATTTGTGAACCCCCTTTGTTGAATTTATTATTAATGACAATGTCTAAGCTAATTCCCAAAACAGCTGTGAGTATTGAGATTTTACTACAATTTCGTAATTGAACTTACAAGGTGAACTACGTAGGTCAACAGACACGGTGTATCTTTGTGCCTATTCAGCGCCAAGAATGGCGCTATTGTTGGGTCTGACGTCATAAAATTTGCTACGATGCAGTGCAAAATTTGCTACGACGTAATGCATATAATGCATTTAACACAATAATTGCGAATATGAACATTGAGAGACTCTATTCTTGAAATATGGAGATAGATAGAGAGAGAGAGGTTACAGTTATATGAAATTCTCAATTTCTGCCATCAAATGAGGAATGAAGAACGAAAACGAATGGAAAACCCCACTCGCTGTATCACTCTGTATATTGAGTAATTAGGAAAAACATCGGAGGACCAAATACGTTTTACTGCCATCACAGTCCAAAGAAGAGTTTTATAATTTGCTGTCAGTAATGGAATCGAGCAAATGATTTATAATTTACTGTCACTAATGGAATCGAGCAATTGATTGAAAAACGTCCCACACAGATATTCAAAGTTCCAGGGAATATATATCAACGGCTTTGGCGAGAGGGTTCAAATAGGCTAACCGCTAACGGATACTATCGATTGTTTGGTAAGATTAACACTATCGATGGTGGTTGTTAGTTTTCGATTTTCACACCGATAGTAAAGTAGACAGCCGTTCCAGGCTGGGGCTTTTCGTCCGACTACACTGCCAGCGTCGCGGACGTGGTCAGCTGTCCACTAATGAAAGGATCAGAATTCGATATATTATTTCGCTCTTTACTTGGCTACTCACTGTCTCTGCCCCATGAGTGGAGAGATGTTCGCCCAACACCTTCACGGGTCACACTTGGACGTGTCACCTCGAGTCACGACGGTCAACCCATCCAAGTACTACTAACACTTCGGTGATCTCACGGGAACCTGTTTATTCCACCTAATAAGGCCGTCCGGCCACATCGATAGTTTTCCACCGATGTAAGCACTGCAAAATAGCCGTATGGATGGACCTATGTATGGATAGATCTTACAACCTCCTGGGGCAGGAATGTACATTTCACCTTTTTGTGAATATTTTACATCGATCTTGTTCGATTCCCTTATAATTACCGCATCATCCGCTCCACCAGAATCAAACTACCTATAAAGACATATTTTTCACTATTCCGGAGATGCAAAGATAAATGTCTGTATACTAAATGCGGGATATACCATGACCCAAGTTTTATTTGAACCCTCAAGATCAGAACCAAACAGATCAGAATTAAATTTGGTTCGGTGTCTATCCGTCTGTGTGTCCGCGATTCCATACCATAAATCGAGGACTGAAGCCAGCCGGGCAGTCACATTTCATAAATATGCGGTGGAAACGAGAATTCCACATTAATTATTATGTTACTAGCATGACCGCTCGCTTCGCTCGCTATCCGAGATTCGCTGTACGCAGTATCGTACTTAATTCCGACGTTGCACAACTTGGGAGCCTACTGGATATTGGTGCCAAATTTGGTCGATATCCGTCGAGCCATTCAGGAGTTGACCATGGTCGACCATATTTCCGCTATGGTGAAGGGGACCGAAAAATTCCGACGTTGCCCAACTTGGGAGCCTACTGGATATTCGTGCCAAATTTGGTCGATATCCGTCGAGCCATTCAGGAGTTGACCATGGTCGACCATATTTCCGCTATGATCAGGGAATTAAAAATGCGCCTACGTTCAACTTAGGAGGCTACCGGATATTGGTGCCAAATTTGGTCGATATCCGTTGAGCAATTCGGGATTCGACCATGGAGGGGCCCATGGATGCGCTATGGTCGACCGCAGGGGGTAGTCCGAAGGGTCGATCGTAGATAGAATTTCACGTAGATTACGAATAAGCGATAAAAAATAGGGGTTACCATTTCAATTAACGAAGTTGACCATGGTCGACCATAGTTCCGCTATGGTGAGGGAATTAAAAATGCGACGTTGCACAACTTGGGAGCCTACTGGATATTCGTGCCAAATTTGGTCGATATCCGTCCAGCCATTCAGGAGTTGACCATGGTCGACCATAGTTCCGCTATGGTGAAGGGGACCGAAAAATTCCGACGTTGCCCAACTTGGGAGCCTACTGGATATTCGTGCCAAATTTGGTCGATATCCGTCGAGCCATTCAGGAGTTGACCATGGTCGACCATAGTTCCGCTATGGTGAGGGAATTAAAAATGCGACGTTGCACAACTTGGGAGCCTACTGGATATTCGTGCCAAATTTGGTCGATATCCGTCCAGCCATTCAGGAGTTGACCATGGTCGACCATAGTTCCGCTATGGTGAAGGGGACCGAAAAATTCCGACGTTGCCCAACTTGGGAGCCTACTGGATATTCGTGCCGAATTTGGTCGATATCCGTTGAGCAATTCGGGATTCGACCATGGAGGGGCCCATGGATGCGCTATGGTCGACCGCGGGGGTAGTCCGAAGGGTCGATCGTAGATAGAATTTCACGTAGATTACGAATACGCGATAAAAAATAGGGGTTACCATTTCAATTAACGAAGTTGACCATGGTCGACCATAGTTCCGCTATGGTGAGGGAATTAAAAATGCGACGTTGCACAACTTGGGAGCCTACTGGATATTCGTGCCAAATTTGGTCGATATCCGTCAAGCCATTCAGGAGTTGACCATGGTCGACCATAATTCCGCTATGGTCAGGGAATTAAAAATGCGACGTTGCACAACTTGGGAGCCTACTGGATATTCGTGCCAAATTTGGTCGAAATCCGTCAAGCCATTCAGGAGTTGACCATGGTCGACCATAGTTCCGCTATGGTCAGGGAATTAAAAATGCGACGTTGCACAACTTGGGAGCCTACTAGATATTCGTGCCAAATTTGGTCGATATCCGTCAAGCCATTCAGGAGTTGACCATGGTTGACCATAGTTCCGCTATGGTCAGGGAATTAAAAATGCGACGTTGCACAACTTGGGAGCCTACTGGATATTCGTGCCAAATTTGGTCGATATCCGTCAAGCCATTCAGGAGTTGACCATGGTCGACCATAGTTCCGCTATGGTCAGGGAATCGAAAATGCGCCTACGTTCGACTTGGGAGGCTACCGGATATTGGTGCCAAATTTGGTCGATATCCGTCGAGCCGTTTGGCCGTGAAAAGCAATTCGGGATTCGACCATGGAGGGGCCCATGGATGCGCTATGGTCGACCGCGGGGGTAGTCCGAAGGGTCGATCGTAGATAGAATTTCACGTAGATTACGAATACGCGATAAAAAATAGGGGTTACCATTTCAATTAACGAAGTTGACCATGGTCGACCATAGTTCCGCTATGGTCAGGGAATTAAAAATGCGACGTTGCACAACTTGGGAGCCTACTGGATATTCGTGCCAAATTTGGTCGATATCCGTCGAGCCGTTTGGCCGTGCATAGAAAGACACACAGACTCACAGACAGACAGAGATCCGTTTTTATAATATAGTAGGGATTTATGAAGCATGACGTCTGTTCAAATTTAAAAAAAACGCTGCAAATCCCCGCACAACGGTTTATTATTTTGTACAGTACCCCCCTGTTCCAGATCACAGCTCTCCGTATAGATAGACCTTTATATTATATAATATGTACTATTCTATACATATTATGCAGATCGCAGAACCTCAGTAGGTTAGTACCTAACCCCGTACTCGTTACTCGGTGCCTACCTAAAATGGCGTAAAGAAACGCAAAGAATGAAGTTCTAAAGGATGGAAGGAAGGATGTTGATGTGGAGTGAAATAGATGCCCCTTATGCGTAGATCACTGTTTTCTGTGGTCAGTACTACCTACCCTCGTGGTCAAGTATAATGAACCGTTGTGTAATAACTTGCCCATCAATAATACTTCAACGGTTGTTCAAGTTGCAAAAGTACCTATAAAAAAAATCGAGCCCCTTCTTGGTAGATGAACCGTTGTGTAATAATTTACCGTTCTGTAATAATTTACCGTTGTGTAATGATTTTCCGTTGTGTAATAATCTACACATCAATAACACTTCAGCGTTTGTTCAAGTTTCACAAGTGCCTACCAACAAAATCCAATAGTCCATCACTTGTCGAATGAAATAATATCGCAGAACAAACAACTCGACTGCATACAGCCATCCTAACGTAAAAAAACATACCCTTATGTTGAAAGTTGCACGAGGGTAGGTACTGGCTACAGCGAACAGTGATCTTAGCAGAAGGGGCATCTATCTATATCTATATATTACATAGGTATATAAGAAGCGTTTTTTCCATGCTCGATTCCAAAGCTGAATTACTGAAAATAATAAATCAAAACTAGAGTAATCTTGACTCGCAAGTATTCAGAACTGTGTAGTAAAATCCGAAAGTTGAAAGAAAAAAAACCGCTGAAAAGTACCGCAAACGTTCTATCCAATCTTCGTTTCGCCACCCGCAGAGAAAAATTTCCCCATCATTGTTGAAGCGGAAAGTGACGAGATCAAACTTGATTACGGCAGAGGGAAGGAACTCGGGAGTTTTTTTCCCTCTGTCGTTCCCCCTGAATATATCGATGTGCGATCAATCGGTAACCGTACAACCACTCAAAGCTTGGCTGCTTGTGTGTTCGGCGGCTTGATGGCTTTTGTGTTTTTGTGGTATATCACGGGATCTCTCACGAACGTCGGGTGTCGGTAACAGACACCGTGGAATGCAGTTTTTTAAACGCACGGAGCCAAGGGAACCGAAAACCTCCAAAGGCATCAACTCATACCTACAACTCAGCGACCAAGACATTGTTTATACGACAGAACAATTAGGTTTTTAGCGAATTTTCGAAGAAAAGGAAGCTATTGTTCTCGGTCCAAATTTTTTAAAACTCGAATTTCCGAAAGATTTTTATATCAAAATCCGTTTCAGACCATCCTGAATTCACTGCCGAAAGACAACAAAAATTATATGTATATATATATATATATATATATATATATATATATATATAAACCTGACCACCTTTGTGGCATCTAACCGCTTGTAGCATCTTGCGGCCTCCGGTCTATATTCACCATCCGCCTCATTTCATTTGACCACATTTGCGACATCCGTATAGTTGACCGTATTTGTGCCTTCTGTATATCCTCCCAATTTTCCACATGACCAGTATTACGAGTTCCGGCAGCGTTGCCAAATCTCTCCTAAAGAACCCGCATATATACGATTTAAAAAACGTATTCCCAAGACCAGGACATAAGGTACTCCAATTCAACAAGGACTGACGTCGAAATCTCGCGCCTTTGCTCAACTTTTCTGTAAAACCTCGTTCGATTTTACGTGATGTAAGTTTGGATGGCTAATTCAACATTGTAAGCTATGAATACATTCTAACTTTGTAGTAAACTGACATGCAATTATCTTTGAAGATTAGAAAGTGAAATTCAAAATGAAATCACAAGTTTGTGCGACAACCCGCGTTTCCCACTACCTACCTTCTTCAGGATTTGTGAATTTGGGTGGGAACGACTCGCAGAAAAAGAAACAATACCATTTGATAAATGTTACAGTTTTCATGATTTCAAGGGGCGATGGTAAATTTTAAAATGAAATTCCGATTTGTGTGTGCTTCTTACCTATTTCAGGCTTTACGAATTTGGATGGGAACGACTGGTAAAAAGGCGCAGGAAATAAATTTGATGAATGATGCGATACATCAGGAATTTGTAAGAATTATCAGGATTTTGTACATTTTAAAGTGAATTTCCAATATTGTGCCAAAAACCTACAGCGCTACTTACTATCTACCTATTTTGGGCTTTGTTGATTTCAAAGTGAACGACTCGTAGAAAAGGGGCAGGGAATAAATGTGATAAGTAATACGATTCATCATATTTATCAATATGAGATAAATGAGATATTTCAATATAAAATTCCAATTTGTTGCAAAAAAAAAAGCGCTCCTCACAACTTTCCTAAGTACCTCCTTCAGACCTTGAGAATTGGGATGGGAAAGACTGGTATAAAAGGTATATCAAATAAATTTGATCAATGTTACTGTTTTTTCATGATTATTCAAGTGGAAAAAGGAAATGTTTAAAATGAAATTCCCATTTCACAAGAAAACCATCTCTTTCCAATAGGTACCCAACCACTACTTCACGCTTTGTGAGTTTGGATGGGAACGACTTGTAAAAAAGGGGCAGTAAATAACTTGATGAATTATACGATTAATCGAGATTTTTCATGATAAGGCAGTTCAAGAACCGGTTATTCCTATGGGTCGCTATCTACCTATGCAGGTAGGTACTTCGAGAACAAACCAGAGGCTAACTCCAATCGACATCATAGCGCGCTTGCAGAAACCTGTTCCTCCCCACTTTCTTTCTAATGAAAGTCGGAAAAATTCTGAAAAAAATCAAGGACGTTCACCTAAACAATCTAAATGCATTTCATCGATGGAACATACAGGAACATGCTGAATTCGTCAATTAAAAACGCTGTAAATTACTACACAACGGTTTATTATGTACCTATATAGATGCCCCTTCTGCACAGATCACTGTTTTCTTTGGTCAATACATTCCGTCGAGCTCCCCCCAGGAAAGCCCTTAAATCAAGTACTGGAGCCGGCCTGGGAATTACAGGTTCATAAAAATTCGCGGGATTCAATAATTAAATCATTAATTATTAGTTTTTATTCATGATGCGTGAGGTGAATAATAAACCGTTGTGTAATAATTTACCCGTTTAGATGCCCCTTCTGCGACTGTTTTCTGTGATCAATACCTACCCTTGTGACGACCCACGACCCCCCCCCCCCCCCCCAAACACCAGGAAAGCCCTAAATCGAGTAGAGAAGCCGGCCCTGGAACTACAGTTTCATGAAAATGCGCGGGATTCAATAATTCAAACATTAATACATTATCTGTTGTTATTCATGAAGCATAAATGTTCTAGTTGCAGAAGTACCTATCAATAACATCGAAATGATCCATCATTCTTCAAATGAAATAATATCACAAGTTGTGGGAGGGGGTTAAATTATTTTTCTTTGATGCTCGATTCCAGAGGTTCATTATTGAAAATAATAAACCAAAATTAATTAAGAAATTTCTAGGGCGTGAGAATGACATTTTAAGTGTTTCCTTAGGGTTTGTCATCCTCTCACCCTTCTAACAGTCATGCCCTCGCCTATCGGGACTCCAAGAGATTTCTGTATCAAAGCAATTTAAACTAAATTTTAATCTTAATAATCTATAGTAAATATAATAAATAAATTGCTGAACAACCCTGACAATATTTATATCATCCTAAATTGTAAAATTTGTCAAATCATGATTATCTTTTAACTGTATTACTGTGCAGAAGTACCTACCTACTGATACCAGTGTAGTAATTCTGAACACCATTTTCATCACGAAACACTTTCCCCATTGAAAAAAAGACTTAGGGCGTACAAAATATAAGGTACATATGACGTGCTGGTGTTGACCTCACTTGTTGAAGGTAATTATATTTAGCGCAAAACTTTTTTTTTACAACCAAAGACTTTAAAAAAGTCTGATAATATCAGTATAAAAATTAGAAGGTTTCTTGTAAGTAATAAATTTTGAATCATCTCGTTAGACCTTCAGAAACCGACGTTACATGGTTTTCCCGCTCCATCCTGAGTAGTTTTATCTATCAGTAGGACATTTTCTAGTGAAATTTTTTAAATTCACCCCTTCACTTCCGTGCCTTATTTTTTGCCTAGTCTAGGTATCACATTTAATCAGTGTGATGAAACACAATTCTGTTCCCATTTGAGCTCATCACATTTGTATGACGAGGTGAAATTTTAAATTTTTAACAATTTTTCAACAAGTACCTATACAATTATACTGTCAACAACGGCTCAAACTATTCATCATTTTCACATTCATATTTTGAGGTATCAAATCAAATAGCTATGGCAAGAGATATCCCTTACAAACTCTTACCTAATATTCAAATCGGCGACTGAGGATGAGGTACATGAAGGAGAGAAACTTCCCATAACTGGACGATAGATGCCCTATGTATAGACAGTTTGGTAGGTACCTACATATGTCTAAAACAGGGCCTGGTGATGAGGTAAATGCTGGTGCGAAACGTTGAGATGTGATATAAAACTGAAATTTAGATACTGATTAGATAGAGGTACGTCCATTTGTTGAATATTTCTAACAATTTTTGGAAATTTTAAACACATTTCCCCAGCCTATAGGTAATTCCCATAGGTACTTTATTATCTCATCCACTCAACTATGGTGAAAAACAAGATATAATAATTATTTATAGAGGTTGACACCTTTGATGCATTTTTATACCTACCTATTTTTCCACAGTTACACTAAAACTTCTCCAGCCTATTATTAATTTTTAAACTTAAATAATTCCCTTCACCACTCCTAATATTGACTTAGTGGTTTGATGAATATTTACAACTATTTTTCCAGAACATTACAGTTACACAATTACCCGAGGCTTCAGTAAATTATTAACTTTAATTTCCCCATCCATTGCTCCTATGGTGAAGAATAAAATGCAACAGTGGTTGGCATGTACTTCTTCTGAATTTTTGCACACATTTTTCCGTCGTAATATATCAAACACTCCTCCCGAGCCTATTAGTTACTACTGAAGTTTTGTTAGTTACTTTTGAACTTTAAAACCCCATTCTTGTCAAGTCTACGGATGCTGACTTGACAAATACCTGGTAACCATAACTTGGTAGGTAAGCCTGAAAATTGAAATCCGCGTGATTGTTACACAATGAAACTTTTTTTTTCGGACTCCACAGTTTGTCACTGTTGGAATTCTATAATAATCTTTATACCTACTGTTGGAATTCGATAATTATATAACGACCCCCACTCTTGTCAAGTCACCATCCGTAACCTAATAAGCCTGCAAATTGAAATCCACATGAGTGTTACGCAATGAACTCATTTTATACTGTTAGATATAGATAATAGGTATAATTCCCCCCCCCCCCCACTCTAGTCCAACCACCTCCCGTAACAGAATAAGCTTCAAAAATCAAGCATCTAGAAAAATTTGATAAATCGTATTTGTCGTGAGTCCCTCCCGGAACTCCAACTCAGTAGATTTAAGTTCTCGCTAAAAACAACCTGTGAAAATAAGGCTCTGAGAATAAACGGTAAGAGTGGGGCAACCGACGCAGGATCCGGTACACAACCTGGAACCCCACCACCAGGGTGGTGGCTTCAGGGTCTATATAACCCCGGATCCTGCGCCATTTCCGCCATTCTACGTCTCCTCTAGCTGCTGGCTACTCTCTCTTCATCAAACCTCTTCTCTTAAAATTCACTTCTCAAATGCTCTCATAGTAAATTCACACACAGTAAATTCACACTCACCCATTTCATCAGAGTTAGGTGGAGGTCTCGCCCTTAACCAACCCTGATGAAACACACTACACGCTCGGTGGAGGTCCGCCCTTAACCGCACACACTTGCCACACAAATTTACCATTAAATTCATCCACACACTTTTCATCAGGATCAGGTGGAGGTCTCGCCCTTAACCGATCCCGATGATATACACTACACGCTCGGTGGAGGTCCGCCCTTAACCGCACCAACACGCACTCTAAATTCAAACACACACATAAATTTAGTCAGGTATGGTGGAGGTCTCGCCCTTAACCAACCTGACAAAATTTATCACACGCTCGGTGGAGGTCCGCCCTTAACCGCACACACACACACACACACACACACACACACACACACACACACACACACACACACACACACACACACACACACACACACACACACAAATTTCATGCACTCAAATTTTGCTATCTTAAAATAACTTCAACCATTTCAACACACGCTCGGTGGAGGTTCGCCCTTAACCGCAAACACACCAAAAATCAACACATCAAATTCATTCTTAAATTCACTCCTATCCTATATCCAACTACCTCCACCTCTCATGGTGAATTTTACAGCAACCTAAATTCACCATAGTATTATTTATCATATTTTTTACTCAATCATTTTCTAAGAGTCGTTAACTTCGGAATCAACAAAGCCGAAATCAGGTAGATAGTGGGAAGTGCTTCAGGTATTTTGCAAAATGTTAGAAATTCATTTTTACATTTACTTTCACATCTTACAAAATCCTGATAAATCGTACCATTCATCAACTTTATCTCCTGCGCCTTTTTTGCCAGTCGTTCCTATCCAATTGCGTAAAGCCTGAAATAGGATCCGCAAACAATACGGAATTTAATTTTAAGATTTTACTATCTCTCCTAGAAATCATGAAAACCTTCAACATTTGCCAAATGTTTTTGTTTCTTTTTCTACGAGTCGTTCCCAGGTAAGGTGGGTAGTCGGAAACTCGGGTTTTCGCACAAACTTGTAATTTCATATTGATTTTAACTTTCTAATCTTCAAAGATAATTGCATGTCAGTTCACTACAAAGTTAGAATGTATTCATAGCTTACAATGTTGAATTAGCCATCCCAAAGTTACATAACGTAAAATAGATCGAGCTTTTGCATCAAAGTTGATCAGGGGCGCGAGATTCCGACGCCAGGCCTTTTTGAATACCATGTTTTCTGGTCTTGGAAATACTTTTTTTTTAATTGTCAACTTCAACCACTCTTCCGCGTAGCTGTGATCTACATGTACAAATAGGCTAATTTTAGTCACGTGTATAAAATGTTTCCGTCCTTAACTACTAACCTCCAAGGCCATTTAAAATTGGTTGGGAGTAACGATTTCGAGCGAATAAGTCTGAACCAAAAAACGCTCAACTCCCTGCACAACGGTTTATTATTTTGTACAGAATATCTCCTGTTACAGAACACAGCTCTCCGTATAGATAACTCTTCCATATAACATATGTACTATTCTACACATATTATTTAGATCTCGGACCCTCCATAGGTTAGTACCTAACCCCGTACTCGTTACTAGGTACCTACCTAAACCGTTGTGTAATAATTTACCTGTATAGGTTCCCCTTCTACGGAGATAGAATAATGAACCGTTGTGTAATAATTTGCCCATCAATAATACTTCAACGGTTGTTCAAGTTGCAAAAGTACCGATCAACAAAATCCAGCCCCTTCTTGGCAGATGAGCCGTTGTGTAATAATTTAGGTACCCTTGTGTAATAATTTACCGTGGTGTAATAATTTAACGTTGTTTAATAATTTGCCGGTGTTTAATAATTTGCCATTGTGTAATAATTTAATAGTTCAACGTTTGTTCAAGTTTAAGACCCGGGCCGGATATCATAATCTAGTAACGGAAATAACAAATGAAACTGCTGGTAAATACATACGCAGTAATAAATAGTGGTGGAAGAGACGAGCCTGGACGGGTCATTGACCTTAGGCTCATAAACCAACTAAGCTTAGATCTTGTATTATGTATATAGACTCTCTAAAAATCATTATATTTGTTGCATAAAATATTTGCTGAATAAAAAAATTGAATTGAATTGAATTTGATTTATACCGTTTGATTCACGATCGTGTTGACGAAGCTTTTTGGTGCTCACGAACGGATGGACGTACAATGCTCCGGGTGGTCTCCAAAAATTGTTTAGCTCATGACAAATTTAATAACGTAAAAAAAACCATACCCTTCTTTCGGAAGTCTTCGAGCTACGGCGTTCTGAAAATTTCAACCCCTATTTTGAACCCCTCAGAGATGACTGACAGTAACGTGGAGGTTCGAGGACCAAGTAGACCCTGAACGGAACCTATAACCCGAATTTCATCAATTTAGGTTCATGGTAACTAAGAAAAGTGGCCCTTATGGCGTACGGCGGACAGACAGAAATATTTATATTGCAGTTTTGGATTCTACATACCTTGAAACGTAAACCATCAAATTTTGTGGGTGGGGGGGGGGGGGGGGGGGGAAGAATTTTGTTTTTCATGCTCGATTCCAATGGTTCATTATTGAAAATATAATAAACCAAAATGCATACACGAAAATAAATACCACAACAGTTTTTTAATGTGAACAAATGAGAAAATTCATATACAAATGAATAATACAAACAAATGAGAAAATACACAAATGTACAAATAAAGGAAATAAACAAATAAGTAGTCCTGTTTGAATGATTAATTCATTAACTAATCATCATGATAATCATTGAATAATTAACCCAAATGTTTTTTAGTATATAAATTCTGTACTGCCACGAAACATCAAGATAACATCATGTCTCTTACAGCCATTCAATCGAGCAGTACGGTATAGTTCTCCAGATGGTGACAATTTGCAAGGACCCAATGCATTATAGTTCATCACTTTCAATAAACCAGATCGATGGAATTTCACGATACAGTATATTTCGTCCATGTTTTGTCTTCGTTGGCTACTCACAGTAGAAACTCACAAACAGAACTCACAAGCACTGAAGGGATAATATGACTGACTGACACTTGCAGAGCGACCGCCGCGACGTTGCCACATCTCGTGGATGTCACAGAGGTGGTCAAACGGTAATATACACTCATGATCTAAGCGCTACCTAGGTTATATACCCGTGAACTAAATTATACAGCATTTTTCACTTGGCAACCAGTATGACCTCCTCCTAAAACTCCTGCCAGGGGTTGGGAAGGATATTTTTTGTTTGACTGAATGAATGATGGCTTACTAACAAGACTAAGGAAGGGGTAGGAGGTAAGATTTAAGTCGTGGAGGTAGGTGGGGGTACGATAACGTTAAAAAACATTATGACCTCCGATTCGGAAGGCACAAATCTAGCGGAGGTCTTAATGGTAGGAAAAGGACAACGTATGGACGCCACATCACCTGTCAAGTGTATATATATATATATATATATATATATTTATATATTTATATATTTATATATTTATATATATATTTATATATGTATGTGTCATTCCAGACGATAACTCTCGAAAGAATTGAGATAAAAAGTTCAAATTTGCACGAAAAATCTGTCTTGGCAATCGACAGGCTAAGTTCGAAGATGGGCAGAATCGGGTCACTCTAAGGGGGAGTTTTGGGGAGTTTTAGGGGGGGGGGAAATTACCCATAAATTCCCAAAATGAAAAAGTCTGACAAGTGACACCTCATTTTAAAGGTTTTTGTACGCTGAACACGATGGTGAAATCAGAATTGCGATATCTCATTCCATTCTCAAACTGGAGCACTTTGAAGATGAAGGAACGTGGTTATTTCTTCAGATGTTCTTCCTGGTTCGTCTGCTCTAATCTGATAACGGAATGGGACATCGCAATTCTGACTTCACCATCGTGTTCAGCGTTGGAAAATCTACAAACCGAGGTGTTACTCGGCAAAAAATGGAACAAAAAATTTGTAACGTATCCAATACCTACTCTTCTGGTATTCAAAACATTTTTGATTTCCCCCTCCCCCTCCTTCCACCCCAAATTTTACTTTGCGTAAAACTACTCCTGTTTTAATTTTGTATGGTATCAAGTTGGGAAAACATTGACCGAAAATTAATTTTCAGAAAATTTTAGGCGGAGGAGGAAGATGCCGAAAACTTCGAAAATTCGCTCTTATAGCCATGCTGCATGACTGTGGTTTTTTTTTATCCTCCTGTAACTCGGCCCTCCGGGATTTTCCGGTGTTGATTTTTCGTACACCCATTCTCGAGGGTCCCCTGAGGATGTGTACCAAATTTGCAACTCTCGGGACCATCAGGTGCCGGTTGAAGATCGCTATTTTTCAAATTTGTCTAGTTGTTCTTCTTGTTCTCGTTTATTTATTTGCGGGCAAGCCCAGTTACATTGCAGAAGTACATAATTGAGTATGGAATAATGATATGGACATACAAATTAGTACAGTTATGACATCATATGTGTCTTCTTGAGAATATTTACCTACGAGAAAACAAACGGTGAACTTGCTCTTCATTGACACGACTACAGTCTCACAGACATAACGGATCCAGCTGAAAATGTACAAGCACATGCACAATGGCCCAAGATAGTGCATTTCGCCCCCTCCCCGCCATTTAAACCTTTTTTAGGTAAGTAGGTACTCAGCAATTTGTTTAGGTACTGGGACAAAAGATGTGATATCCCCGCCAAAAAACAAACCTGATGTAAAAATTCACCCGCCGGAAATAGTAAGAAGGTACAAAGTATGACTACTGAGTAGGTACTAAGAAGGTAGTAATGAGCAGGTACTAATTAGGAAGTACTGAGTCGGTACTAAGCAGGTAGTACAGAGCAGGTAATAAGTAGGTAGTACTGAATAGGTAAGTGGGTATAAGTAGGTTATACTTAGTACGTAGGACCTGAAAAATTGTTTAGGTTACTGGGAAAAAAATGTTTAACTTACCAATGCAAAAAGATGTGATATCCCCCACCAAACAAACAACCCTGTAGTAAAAACTTGACCGCCCAAAAACCTCAGCCGCCAAAATAGCTTGCTCAGTGCTTCGCAACTCGCTGTTGGATGTGCATATAAAAACCTGTTCCTTCCCCCACTACTTCACATTTCTTTCAAGGCTGTTGGGCAGGCACCTCTTTGTTGTCAAGTCAAAACCTCACGATTTCAACTTTACAACTTTCAGATATATATTTATGTATCTGAACATTTTGCTTCCTCTCTACCGAAGGTAGGGAAGCTTTGTATTCGTGCAAGAGTCGGAAAAACTGATGTCCTCCAAAATTAAAATTTCTAATCGTATTTTAAGTTTTAGACATAAGGAACATTTCTGGTTCCGCTTCTGTCTGTCAGCCTGTGGTAAATTCCTTGTAACGCCCATAACTAACCGAAATAATGGTCGGAATGGGCTGAAATTTGGAGATTAGGTGCGGGTAGGGTCACACATGGTCCCTCACTAAATATCATTGAAAAAGTACTGTAATTTTCGTCTGCGCATTCGCAAACGTAGAATATCTGAAACGACCATAACTACTCTAAACATCATTGAAATGAGTTCAAACTTGGAGGGTCGATCAGGAATAATACTTTGATAGTTCCATATGAACTTCTTTGTATTCGTACGGTAACATCCGTCTGCGCATGCGCAGACATGAAATGTTGACCATTTCCTTGTAACGCTTCTAACTACGCGAAAAACAGACGTAGAGAGCTGACATTTTGATGGTACACGCGGGTTGGATCGTAGATGGTCCCGTATCATAATGAACCTACCCAACTAATCTACACGTTCATGTGATTCAAGTGAGGAAGCTGTACTGCCAACTCGAATCGGCTGACGTTTTTCTCAATGCACCACGAGTATTCCACCATGTTTGACCATCCTGAACGCGAAGCCGAAGACAAAAAATACCTAATTCAAACTCCTGGAAGTAGGAAGGAAAGGTGTTGAATGAAGAAATGGCAATGTCATTACACTTTATCACCGAATTCACACAATAAAGTATAGGGACCCCATTATTAGAACTGCAGGGTCCACTATGGGTAGGGTTGCCATAAGACTGTTTTTCGAACGTACTGTCCGTATTTTACACTTTCTGTCCGTGTCCGTACCGTACAAAGGCAAAATATCCGTATTTTATACCTTACTTAGTACGTACGTCCGTCCTTTCACCGCGGAAAGTGGCGAAAACGGGAGAAGTTGTAGGTGTACAGCGTTATTGACTCCACGGATTGAAGCAACATCGAAATCCGAAGTTACACAAACCATCTCCCTTTTATCAATGACATAATTATTATATCGATCATGAGGAGAAGAATAAGAAATCGTACCTACTGTTTACTTCTGGTTTATTATTTTCAATAGTGAACCTTTGGAATCGAGCATGAAAAAAAGAAGAAAAATCTAACCCCCACCTTAAAGTTTAATGTTTTACGTTTCAAGGTACGTAGAATCGAAAATGCAATAAAAAATTTCTGTCTGCCGTACGCCATACTTCGCACTTTTCTTAGTTGCCATGAACCAAAATTGATGAAATCTGGTCTGTAGGTCCCGTCTAGTTGGTCCTCGAAGCTCGACGTTACTGTCAGTCATCTCTAAGGGGTTCAAAATAGGGGTTGACATTTTCAGAACGCCTTAGCTCGAAAACTTTCAATAGAATGGTATGGTTTTTTTAAACGTTTTAAGTTGACCTTGAACTAAATAATTTTTTGAGACCACCCAGAGCATTGCACGACCAGCCGTTCGTTTGCACCGAACAACTTCGTCAACATGATCGTGAATCAAACGGTATAAATCCGGCCCAGATTACCATCGCTAGGGAGCACCTGATTTTATAATCACGGATGGCTGTAGTCGAGTTGGTTGTTTTGTGACGTTATTTCATTTGAAAAATTGATCTTTTGGATTTTGTTGATAGGCAGGTACTTTGACAACTTGAAAAAACGTTGAAGGATTATTGGGTTAATTATTACACAACGGTGAATTATTACACGACGGTTTATCTATTATTTACCTTACGCTTCATGAATAACTACAAATAATTAGTAACTGAATTATTGAATCCCGCGCATTTGTATGAAACTTAAACTTTAACCAACGGGCCGGCTCCATTACTCCATTTGGGGCTTTCCTTGGGGGGAGTTCGAAGGTATTGACCACAGAAAACAGTGATCTACGCAGAAGGGGCATTTATACATGTAAATAATAAACCGCTGTGTAATAATATGCAGCGTGTGTATTTTGTTTTTGCCGCCTATTGTGCAGAACAGACTGCAAACTGCGTTTCTTCACATAGGTACCTGAAATGTAATATTATGAACATATTGAATTAAGTATTATTCCTATTGCAGTGTGCGCGAATAAAAAACGCATAGTTTCATAAATATGCTGTGGATTCTATCAATAATATACTTGTTGTTATTCATGAAGCATAACGTGTGATGAAGTTGCAAAAGTACCTATCAACAACCAACGTAATTTCATACAGCCATTGATTATAATTGGGTGCCCCTAGCAATGATATCTGGGCTGATTTATACCGTTTGATTCACGATCATGTTGACGAAGCTTTTCGGTGCAAACGAACGGCTGGCCGTACAATGCTCCGGGTGGTCTCAAAAAATTCTTTAGTTCAAGGTCAATTTAGAAACGTTTCAATTTAAAAACTTTAAAAAAACCATACCCTTCTATTGAAAGTTTTCGAGCTACGGCGTTCTGAAATTGTCAACCCCCATTTTTCACCCCTTAGAGATGATTGACAGTAACGCCGAGCTTCGCGGACCAACTAGACCCCAAGTGGGACCGACAAACCAAATTCCATTGATTTTGGTTCATGGTAACTTAGGAAAGTGCAAAGTAAGGCGGATCGACAGAACTTTTTAATTCCATTTTCGGATTCTACATGCCATGAAAAGGAAACCATCAAATTTGGAAGGGGGGAGGGGGGTTGCAATTTTTTTTCTCATGCTCGAATCCAAAGGTTTATTATTAAAAATAATAAACCAAAACGGAAAGGTACTTTCTTGGACTATTTTTGCAAGAGTTTTCTTTCCTCGAATGCGCCCGGCAGTACAGTGATGATGAAGAGGTGTTTAAAGGGACCTGAGGACTGATTTTGAAGAAAATACCTAATTTTCTAGTTACCTATACCTACTACGATCTCATTTGAAATATGCATTTGCCTAGTCTTTTCCCAGTTATTTCACTGAACACTATCAACAAGCTCACCACTTATCACTTCACAACTTCCGGGCTTTCTTCTGGACTTCTTGTTTCCGTTCTTCTTTTTATCACTTCTAAAAAATTATTGAATTTCACAGTTTTCTTCTTCTTTCCTTTAGTTCCGAATGAGACACCAAGTATGTCCGTTATTTTCAACGCAAAGGCAAATGAACGTGGAAAAAGTACAAACAACTACAAAGAAACAACTCTAGAAAGCAGGGATGTCGGACACACGTGTTGTAGTTATGGTAGAAGGTTTACCTACGGATGGTCGTTGCGCTGAATAAAGCCAACTCAAAAACTGTTTGGACGTCATGTATATGTATTAAGAGGAACGGTGAATTTGATTCTATTTATCAGGGTCAGAGAAAAGAATTTCGGAGGCAGGTCAGAACAATCTCAACTTAAGTTCTTGGTTGGCAACACTGGGGTGTCCAAGCCATGGTTTGAAAGATACGCGAGAAAGCTGGGTACTATTATAGAAGCTAACCAGAAGTGGAGAGGAAAATCGTCTGTCTTAGCACACTCGTTACGAAGCGGCATCGCCGCATAAATCCTCGTGGACTCTGTCTTCCACTCACCTTGTTGTTTATACTCAAAGCAGTCATTCAACTAGTCAGAATAATATTTCACAGGTCCACAGAATTGCCTTATCCATTCACGAAGTGGATAATAAAACCTCCCCAACGTGAACATGATGGACAGGAAATCCAGGGATTTCCAACTTTCATCGTTTTTCCCCATTGTAATACCACTCTCTGTCATTTGGCCAAACTCGTCTATACCCGTTCTACCGAAAGCTCTCGCCCCCTCAACCGAGTTTACCCTTTGATGGCGCAGCACGGCTTTCCGCTCGAGGAACGATCGAGGGAGAAAGGAAGAGCGGAAGAGCAGAATGAGCGTTCTGGAAGTAAAGGAATGAACACGCTGGATGGAGTGATAGGATGGGGAATGAGGATACGAAGAGGGGCAGAGGGAGGATTCCCACCATACATCTCCGACTGTATGTTCCTCTTGGGTGTGACTCTGACAACTGCCAACAATATACCATAACTGTGGAGAAAACTTCCTTTTGTCTTGGTCACTCCCCGCTTCCCCCTCCACCGCACATCAGCTTGATTTCGGAAAACGATGTTATGTAGTACTCGCTGACACGTCAACACCCCTCCACCACCATCACAACGCGTTTCTGTGAACTTAAACCACCTTTCAAACTTAATTCGGCTCCATCATGTCGCAGCCATTCCCAAAATGTTTAAATCAACCCACACATGCTGGGCGTTTAAAACTTTGTAAAACTCGGATTCGCATACTGTAGTGTTATACTAAGTAAATAATAAGAATCACGAACGTTTCATGAATGGTCAACAAAGAATGAATTTTATTCGAAGGATAATAATATTATCCCTAGTTACAACGGTAACTAGGGATGCAAGTGATAATATTAGATAGGGTCCGTGGAGTAGGTAGGTAGTGTGATTCTGATCCCACTACACATATTCCAGATAATTTAAACCGCAATATTCACCTGCGAACTGTTCCTCATAAAAAGTAAATTAAACAAATAAAAAATAATAAAAAGCACGTAATATATACACGAATGTAGTTGCATAAATTTCCAGTAGGTACAAAGTAATAGAAATAACATAACAACAATAAATACGATAACCAACGATATGTAAATAATTTATTGCAATGATAAATATAATACACTGTGGGAAGGTCTGATGCAACTATGTGCCACAACCAAGCCAAGTACAGCAGGTAATAGTATTGTGTCCATTAAAGGTTCGATGCTTCCATGCTCATTTATAATACCCAATTTCTAGTTTTGACCAGATAGTTTAGAGTTTCTTCCATTTAGAGATGGGGGGGGGGGGGGGGGGCTGTGAGCTAAAATGAAGAATTGGCGTACACATAGGTAAAATATAAACACCTTCCGTAGTTGACCCGTTTTGTTTAAATCTATTTTTCAACAGCAGATGGTGTTAACGGTTGATTGGAGAAATCCTCATTTGAAATGGAAAATTCATAATCTGGTTTGTAAAAGTCTGAATTCGGTTTAGGAAAATCCTATGGGCAATTTCACCTGTTTTATTTTATTTTCTTAAGTAAAAGATCTTGGCGAGTGCTTTCCGAAAAGGTGGTATATGAGAGGTATCCGATGATCGAAAGTGGGCGATAAACTTTTGGAAAGAAAGCGAAATGACGTCACAGGTAAAGGTCCTCACCCCCTCGTCCGCCTTGGGGGAACCCTCAACGCCATCCACTTTATGACGTCGTTTCGTTTTCTTTCTATCCGTTAGTTGCCCAAGCTGCTTGGACTTTTGAGATGAAAAGTGGCAGTGGGGATTTTTCAAGGGTGCTAAATGCGATTCTGAGATCAAAAAGTGGCCCGTACGGCGTACGGCGGACAGACAGAAATATTTTTATTGCAGTTTTGGATTCTGCATACCTTGAAACGTAAACCATCAAATTTTGAGGGGGGTAAGAATTTTTTTTTTCATGCTCGATTCCAATGGTTCATTATTGAAAATAATAAACCAAAATGAAGACCTCCTTGCACAAGGAAATTGCCCATCGGTCTTATCCTAATCTGGTTTGGAAAATTCCTAGTTAGACTTCGAAAACCTATAAATCCGACTGTAAGTTTCGCCTACCCTTGTTTGGACGTGTTTACTTAAAAATTACTTTTAAAACTTAATAGGTATTATTATTATTATTATTATTCCAAAATCACGACCTCCTTAGTACAAAACTAATAAGTGATATTACCTACTCTGTTGAAATGTTATTATAGCTGGAGGAAAAAAAGCGAACGTGAGCAGTTTTGTATGTCACTAGTATTCACTGATCACTTTGCCCGATCAAGTTTAAATTAATTCATGTGGCTTTATCCTTTTTAGTCTTCTCTGCAAGGCCATAAAGTTGAGGGGACGGCCTCTTCATTGACATGTCCCCCTGTAGCCTCTGTCGATGAGCTCCACCAAATCGGTGAATTTCGGCTTGAACTTCAAGATCACGGTGGATGTTTCCATTACGGACATACCAGGACGCACTGATACGTTCGTGAGTACATTGTTTTGAACTTCCTGCATTACTCGCTGTCAAAGGTGGCCTTCCATATACACAGGATTTCGACGGGGTCCCCTCAACTGCTCTTCGTTCCCTTCTCTGCCACCAATAAATTATTTAACTTCAACAAGCCCCCCAGAACAGAATCTCACGAGATGCTAACCTCCTGCTGACCATGAAATCCGAAATCGACTTTTTTAATGACTCCTTGTACTCCTTCAAGACTATTATTGCGAACTCTTCATCTGACTTGACCTGGACTATTTACTAAATAGTATTGTTTCATTTTCAATTACTTCCTCTTTTTTAAACTATTTTTCTTCTATTCGTTCTGTAATAATAATTATTTATTTTCTAACTTGACTGTGACGTAATGCTGCTGTAATTGGGCTTGCCCGTATAAATAAATAAATAAATAATAACTATGTGAACAATAAATAAATAATAAATAATAACTACGTGAACAATAAATAACTAATAACTAATAACTTCCTCGTTATTTTTGGCTAAATAATAACTTCCTCGTTATTTTTGGCTCCCATAAGAAAGTCAGGCTTGAGTATTTGTGAGCGTGAGTTTGCTCTAAACTGGCAAAACGGAGTCCTCCCATTAGCCAGCATAATGTCCTGGATTTGAGACGTAATTCCTCGCTCCTTTTCTTAACATATGCCTTCCAGCACAATTTAGCATCGAACGCCATTCTCAAGTAGTTAGCTTCATTGGGGTACGGCATGACTATACCTGCGAGGAAAGTTGGAATGTACTGAAGCTTCCGATTGGTGAAGCCCACATGCACCGACTTCGTCTCATTCATTTTGATCCTCCATTATCCACCTATAAATCCGACTCCAAGCTTACTCTACGCTTGTTCGGACGTATGATTACTTCAAATGATGCGCATAGATGTACGGGTTACTGCGGGTTAGAAGCTCAGATATTTTACACGCTGTACATATATAACATGTATTACTCTACTTATATATATCACCTACACCTATCTCTACACATTTTGAATGATTCAACTCCTACCTCGAGATGTTAATTTTATCCCTCATGTTTTCTAGTTTTATGAAAGTTCACTTTCATCACATAATAAGTTTTACCCACTTTTCCACAGTGTAGCCCACGAGTCTATCAAGGTTTCCCGAGTACGTGAACATCTAAACCCTAAATGAGATCTACGTTTTTAAGAGAGGTAATTCACAGATCTCATAGAAAAAGATCATTTATGAGAAATTCGACAATAAATTGAAAACCAAGGAGGTTGACAAATGAATAGATAATGAAAGTACTAGATAGCGTTGGGGAGAGAGCGTTGCCAAACCGCAGTTTGATAGTGATAAATCCGGTTTAACAGTTGTTTAATGATCCTTGGCCCTGGCCGCTTCCCAAGCTCAATACATCATGCAGGGAAGACGGGCGGGAAGGGCCAAAGGCGGGCTGCTTACCCCAGCACACTTCTCAAGGCTCCCCCGCTTTAGCCCGTCGGCAAACTAAATGGTTCGCTACAAGTCCCAACATCTGGTGAATCTCATGTTTCCCTGAGGAGCGGCAAATATTCTTAGGCTCCCTCTTCCTTTAGTCGTACCGGGAGGCCGCGGGGGTTTTCCTGCTGCACTATGAGGGATCAGCATTTAGAGCAGAAGTCTCCTCCGGTCTCACGGTTGGGAAGCAGGCAGTCCTTCACAGTGACGACCCCAGGCAAGACCCGTCTAAGGTTTATTATCATACGAATCCGCGAAGACGCGAGGGGGTTATCCCAATGAAAATAGGACGAGGAAGTGTATTCAAAGACTTCCGCGGGCCTTTTGTTCAGGATCCCTGGAGGAGTTTTTTTTTCTTTTTCGTTTTTTTTTCCCTTTTTCCTATGCAGAGATGGAATACAACTTCGTTTCGGATACACTTTTGAGCTTGGGCGCATACCGATACGCCCTTTCACTCGTCAACTCCGAGATCTGCATGGCAAGAGAGAGAGAGAAAAGAGATTCTTTAGGAAGCGCCCGATGAAAAAGAGAAACCCCTGGGAACTTGTTATTCGAGTGCACGGGACGATTCGTAAGCCGTTTCTGTATATTTTTCCACAGCAGCAAATCGTGTCGCGCACTATCTAGAATCAAGGCTCCTGGTGTGTTGAATACACTGATTTCTTTTTTGCCGAACCGTTGAAGAATTTCAATACTGCATTCCCGGCAAACTATCATATCAAATTCATCACAAGATTCGAACCATCACCGATTTGATTTTCTTTCCCCGACCTCGGGATAAACTGTATCAGCCTATTGTAACGGCAATTTTTCTGGAAGTCACCCCAGGACATGGGTCTCCCATGCGTATATAGATATGTAACTCGTGGGACTGCTTAACGAACATTGTGAAAACCGCTCCAAATTATAACGGAACGGTTCAATATTTACCTATAAATGCCCCTTCAATGCAGATCACTGTTTCTGTGGTCAATACCCCTACTCTCGTGCTCCCCCCAGGGAAGTCCAAAACCGAGTATTGGGCCGGGAAGGGAACCACAGTTACATAAATATTCGGCGGATTCAACTATCATTGATTATTTGTTGTTATATACGATGCACAACGTTTGTTCAAATTACCGAAGTACCTATCAATAAAATCCAAAATAACCATCATGAAATAATAGCATGGAACAACCAACTCGATTTCATTCAGTCATGCATGATTATAATCAGGTGTACCTAGCAATGACGTCTGGGCTGGATGTATACCGTTTCATTCACGATCACGTTGAAGAAGCTTATCAGTGCAAACGAACGGGCGGACGTGCAATGCTCTCGGTGGTCTCAAAAAAATCTCAAGTGTGCAAACGAACGGGCGGACGTGCAATGCTCTCGGTGGTCTCAAAAAAATCTCAAGTGTGCAAACGAACGGGCGGACGTGCAATGCTCTCGGTGGTCTCAAAAAAATCTCAATCGAGATCAATTTAAAACATGGAAAACGATATCTCACAAGCTCATGTTCACTAAAACCTAAAAAAAATCTCGAAAACCCTATTTTTAGATCGATAACGCCCTGGGTGTATACCGATCGGGCTGACGAGCGTGAGCACAACTAGCCCAAGTGGAGCCTGCGTGTGAAAGAAAGACTATTTTAGTCGAAAATTTAAGGAAAATTTAAGGTTGAAACTTTGTTAAAACCTAAATACTTCGCTCGGTGGTCAAAATCGACTTCATATTCGGAATCCTCGCCTTAAAAACATGGAAAACGATACATCACAACCTAAAATACCAAAAACCCTGTTTTTACATCCATTTTCAACGAGAAAGATTCATAAAAAGCTCATTTTACTAAAACACAAAAAATACCAATTTGTAAACCCATTTTCACTCATAACACCCCTGAGTATATTCCGATCGGGCTGCAAAGTTTCGGGACACAGCTAGGGCCCAAATGGAGCATGTGTGCGAAAGAATGAATTTTTCAGACCGAAAATAAAGTATATAAATATGCATGATAGGGCGGACGGCGGACGGACATTGCATTTTTGGAATCTAAGCCCGCTGAAACGTAAAAGAACAATTTTAATAGGGAGCTATAAAAATTTCTTGCTGAGCGAATACACAAGTGCATTATTCACAGAATAATAAACCAAAATGTTGAGGGGGTGTTTTTTTTTTCCAAAAGATTTTTTGCTCAGCGAATACTTGAGTGTTGTATTCACAGAATAATAAACCAATATTGCAATTTTTCAACGCTCCGTTTCTTTACAAAACAGAGCATCAATAAGTCGGCTCCATTCATTATCAGTTTTGTAAAAATTAACAAAATAGGCAACAATACGTCGTTTTAGCACATTATTTTGTTGGCGAAGTTTAGGAAAAAAATATGCTATTTACTGCAATGAGCCTAAAATATTTAGTAGGTAAATGAACTGCTTTTCGCAAATGGAAATACGATTCGAAGCATTCTGGATCCTTAGCTATATTTCCACTGAAAGTCAATGTAAATGATGTATATATATGTTAGCTACCTATAGCTACGTATACGTGTCACTTCAGGGACAGAAAACCCAAAAACACATAGAAAAATTCAAGTCTTGCCAAAAATATTCTCAAGTACTTGAGGGTCGAAAATAGTTTTAAAAAAAGGCCATGTCACCAGCACTAAAAATTCGCTGATATGGTCAGGCTGCACGACTGGTACATTATCCACTGCTTCAGTCCTGAAGCAGTAACCATAATTTACTTTTTGGGGTTATCTAAGAATCTGTTATACTTACTGGTCGAATGATGTTGCCTGAGTGCTATCACTAGGTTAGATATTCTAATCATCTTCAGCTCATACCAGATCCTAGTCCGCACCTGATGATTTTGATTATAGCCACATTCCGGTCTAATATATCCATCGTGATCAACAAGTTGTCACCGTCTTCTTTGTTGGATACCAAGATGTACCACTTCCACGAGTGGTTTTCAAATGGAAAAAACTTTTAAGGTTTGTGGAACACCGCGGAAATATATACGTTCATCACAAATTATACGGGGCAACCTACGAGCTTTCTCTAACTCTATATATTGCTTCAAAAAAACCTCGTTTCCCAAGGAGAGGAGGAGGAATGACTATAAATAATTCATAGAGTCAAGGACGAAATTGGTGACGGGTTGTTGAATTATGAATCTATCTTAGAGAAGTTCATATATAAATGATTTGATCCAGGGCCTTTGATGTTCGTTGGAGTGTAATCTCAAAGGTGTAACTGCGTATGAATCTTAATAGAGGGGCCTCTGTGAAGGGAAGCCTTTGGAACATAATCTAGTTCTAATTCAGTGCTAAACACACTTGTGCCTCTCGGTTCCAGACTTTGTCACTAACATGATAATGCGTATCAGCCGCTAACTCGTAGCTTTGGGGTTGCTCATTCCAGGAGGTTTCCTGTCGGAAACCGGGTTGAATTTAGTTGGGTTGAAGTTCTTAAAGAATACAGAGGTGGGCCCGGCACGGCGCTACCGAAGTGTGAGAAGCACTGCTGAGTATAACTGAGTACTGATCAGAAATCATTATGTTTTATAAAACAAGGGTCAATTGCAATACAAGCCCCAACTATACAGCAATAATTACTGCTATTATCAAGTGTGAAGTTCTCTAGATATTTGAGTAGCTATAATTGATGTCACACGATTCGTGATAATGATTGTCACCAGGGTATTCGTTAGACCGATTGAATTCTACAAAAATACAGTGGGTCAAATTTGACTTGATAAGGGCAAATTGGACTTGGCTTGAATCGATAAAAATGGCTAAAATCACGAGAAAAAAAATTTACGAAAAGTGGTATGGAATGGCGATCTGATTCTCCATTGTTCGATTCAAGAGAAAGACTGACCATATAACAACACGATCATACCTAATACTTCAAAGAAATGTTGGTAAGAGTTAAAATAATAACACCTGATACCTACCGTATTATTAAAAATTTAATCGTAGAAGGAGGTATAGAGTGAATGATGAAACAGAGGTAACGTATTTGACGAGAACGGTTGCTATTCCAATATTAACTATACCTGCTACCTAAGTAATAGCATATTATACTGATTCTAAGTATTTGTCATAAAAATGCTGAAGTTCGAATAACTACCCATCTATTATTAGGTGAACATCCTAAAAACGTTGCAAAGTCCTTGTCACAACATGGGTTCACTATTCTATTGGATATACCTACAAAAATGTTGGCTGTTCAAATATTGTTTCTTTCATGTGCAATAATTGAAATAACTGCACATGCAAGAATTTTGGTCCCCAAAAACACGAATTAGGCTCCTATTTTTGACAAATTATATGTGATCATTGATAGTGGAAATTAACTTTCTTGATTCATCTATTAATACGGCTGCTAGTGTTATTATACAAATTTATGGTAACTTCGGACAATTTCCCAGGTTTTTGACTCATAAAAAATGAATTTTGAAAGCTGAACCTTCGTTACAACCTCAGTTCTTCACTCTTTGGTAGATAACTTCATATTCGGTCTGCTCGCCCTAAAAAACATGAAAAACGATACCTCACAAGCTCATGTTCACTAAAACTTCAAAAATACCTGATTTTGCACCCATTTTTCGCCGATAACACCCTTGGACATATTCCGATCGACCTGAAAAGTTTCGGCACACAACTAGGGCCCATGGAAAATGAGATTGTGAGGTATCGTTTTCTATCATTTTTAGGGCGACAAGACCGAATATGAAGTTGACATTGACCAAAGAGTAAAAAATTGAGGTTGTAACGAAGGTTCAGCTCCCAAAATTCGTTTTTATGAGTCAAAAACCCAGGGTCTGATATCACCATTCATTTGTAAATAGCACTAGAAGTAGTATCAACAGGTGAATCAAGGCAATGAAATGGCAGTATCAATGATCAAAGATGTCATGGTAACCTTACAATATACCATCCTGTAAATAAGTAAGATTGTTACCAATAAAGACACGGAGAAGTCTAGCTGCGCAGTGTAAGGGACGAGCCAGGTAGCTCTCCCTCCAACGGCTTCCAACGGTCGTCGGTGGACCCGGAGAGGGTAGAGGCGCCTTTATAAGGCGCCCCCGGCTTGCCCAGCTCGACATTCATCCAACTTCTCTCGAACCCGAGCCTTCTCTCTCTTACCTTACCTCCTCTTCATCAACTCACCCTTCTCCTTAACCCCATGTTCTCAACATGGTAAACACTGGACGAGTGTTTTTCCGATATCCAACGTGGTGAAAACCGGACCGATATCCTCCCTTCATCTCTTTCCAGTATCCAACAAGGTGAAAACCGCGTGGATACGCTCTCGCACTCCTCTCTCTCACCTCCTTATTCAACCTCGCCTTCTCTCTTCCAAAACTCCTACCTACCTCACACCACGCTTCACCACGAATGATAACTTTGTACAAAAAAATAGGAGCCTATGTCCAGCAGAATAATAAACACATATGACAAGGACTTTGCAGCGTTTTTGGAATCTATGCACCTTGAAACGTTAAAAAAAATTTTTGAGGGGGGTGTTCAAAATTTTTTCAGCTGAGCGAAACGTAGGTGTATTATTCACAGAATAATAAACCAAAATGTATCGGTTGAAACACACAATACTATTACTGTTTATTGAATAAACAACCTACCATAGCTGCTTGCTGAATTCCAGTATTACTTCAGATTTTCCACATTTAAACTCCGGTTTCTCGCTTTATCATATTTTTACACAATAACAAGAATATTTGGTTGAAAATTCGCTGTTACAGACATGAAGCATGACTGAAACTTTTTTAGTTTACTATGATTGAGTTACGTAACACTATGAGCGGGGTGGGGGGGGGGGGATTATGCTCAAGCGTTACGGTGTTGCACGGGGGAGAGGGGAATGTGGAAAATGACGAAAAAATGAGTTAGTTAACATGTGTATGGCCCCTTATCCGTATGACCATGCAACGTAAGAATGTAGCCGCCGATGTTACTGACGAGGCTGCTCTGCTCACGCAACAAAAACGTTTTTAATCATACCAGGGCTTCATCACCCTGGCAGTCCCAAGTCTGCTAAAATGAGAGGGAAAACGTTTTTGCCACCGTCCCAAACGACTGCCTCCTACGGGTTTTTGACAGATCGTCCCAAACGAGTGACGGCCTCTGAATCCACTTCGAGCAGGGAGACCGGAAGCTGAGGCGAAGTTCTCGCTAAGAGTTTCTCCTCCATACTGAAATACTTGTGAACTTGAAAAGGGTTCAAAACCTTTCGCATGTAGCAGCCAGTACTGAGAACTGCGGCACGCGCACAGACCAGGAGTCACGTCACGTTAGCTAGCGTAGGAACGCAGAAATTGAGTAAACTTCATCCAGCGCACGAACATTCGCTGTTGTATTCATTTCTCATTTTATGACAACTGTCAAAGTATTTTATTATTTTGTAGATTGGGTTCGCCCATACTGAATAAATAAATAAATAATTTCTGCGTTCCTCAAAAACTCATGGTTAACTCAACTTGCGCACTGTGTGATGCAGCGCTTCGCGGACCAGGTAAGCCCCAAGTGGGGCATACAAATCGAATTTCATTGGTTTTGATTCACAGTAACAGATTTTTTAAATTCCGTTTTCTAATTCTTAAATCTTTTTGCAGAGGTCAATTTTTTTATTTTTTTTTTATTTTTTTCATGCTCGATTCTAAAGGTTTATTATTGAAAATGATAAACCAAAAAGTAAACTTGTGTCATAAATGAAGTGTAGCGTAACAGAATTGCAGATTCCTAATGAAATACCAAATGAATTCTTTTGGGTTCAAATGACTTAATCAACGAACGGTTCAGTGATCAATATACTGCACCATTGTCGACCCCTTGGCGGAAATAACCCATAAAAGTATTTATTCACTCGGTGAATCGGAGTTACAAGGATGGGTGGTCCCAAATAAGCACAGTTCCAGTGAACACATTGTTGACCATTTGACAAATTCCCGTCGCCCTTACCACCAAGTAACATTTTTCATTGTTCCGTCCTTTTTTTCGACCTCTTTGTGCCGAAGTGGCGCCGAGGCTGTCTCTGGATGATTCATGGTCTCGTTCCTCAATTATACGTACTGCGGAGATAGCAGAAGTGTGTGCCACAATGTTCCCAAGTGAGAGAAAGAAACTCTTTATTATCAAACCACATTGACTTTTTTCGCGGCTACCATGGGCAACGCCGCACTTTCTATGGGTTACTGTAAGGCTGAACAATGTAAAAGTAATCTATCACTGATTTTTGCAACCTATTTCTGGCTCGTCATACAGCGATGTAATGATTATCATTCAACTTCGTTAGTGACAATTAAATTTTCAAACTAGTAAAATGTTCTTCTCTTTGCAGTATCAATGTAAAAACGCTATAAATTAGTACACAATGGTTTGTTGTATAAATTCACCTTCTGCGTAGATCACTGTTTTCTGTGGTCAGTACCGACCATCGAGCTTCCTCAGGAAAGCCCTGAATCAAGTACCTACTGGAGCCGGGCCGGGAATCAGTGCTTCATAAAAATGCACAGGATTGAATGTTTCTATCATGAATAATTATTTTTAGCTATTCATAAAGCATAAAGTTTGTTCAAGTTACAGAAGTAGCTATCAATAAACCCCCGGGGGTTTGTTACTATATATTTCAATTCTTCAAATGAAATAATATTACGGAACAACCCACTCGACTTCATACAGCCATCCGTGATTATAATCAGGTGTCCCCTAGCAATGATATCTGAGCCGGATTCATGCCGTTTCATTCACAATCATGTTGACGAAGCTTTTCGGTGCAAAGAACGGCTGGTTGTACAATGCTCGGGATGGTTTCAAAATTCTTTATTTCCTCTTTGTTGTTCTTCTCCTTAGTTGTTTGTCATTTCAATTCTTTATTTTGAGATCAATTTAAAAATGTAGAAAAAACATACCCTTCAAGTGAAAGTTATTGAACTACGGCGTTCTGGAAATGTCAACCCCTATTTTTCACCACTTAGAGATGTCTGACAGTATTGCCGAGCTCCATGGACCAACTAGACCCCAAATTGGACCTACAAACCAAATTTCATTAATTTTGGTTCATGGTAACTACGAAATTGCAAATACGGCGGATGGACAGAAATTTTGGTTTATTATTGACATGAATATGTCTTTACTGGGTGGTCAACCAAAAATTTGTGTTCCATTTTTTTCACTAAGAAAAATTTAACGCGATACCAATAAACAAACTACCCAACGACATCGTCTGAATAAACAATTTAGTATTTAAGGGAAAACGCTGCGAAGACCTTGTCACATGGGTTTATTATTCTACTTATTGGACATACCTAGAAAAAGGCTGGAAATAAATTTCTTGTTTCATTCATGTACAATAATTGAAATAGCTATTTTTTATGGTTTCCACCAATTTTGGCCCCAAAAAACACGAATTATTTTTGACAAATCTTTGATAATTGAGAGTGCGACTTAACTGTCTTGAATCACCTGTTAACACCAACTCCAGTATTATTATACAAGTTTATGGTGATTTCAGACAATTTCCCAGGTTTTTGATTCATAAAAAAAAATGAAGCTTGGGAGCTGAACCTTCGTTACAACCTCAATTCTTCACTCTTTGGTCAAAATCCACTTCATTCGGTCTTCTCGCCCTAAAAAACATGGAAAACGATACATAACAAGCTCATGTTCACTAAAAACTCTAAAACCCATCGAAAACCCCTATTTTTACACCAATTTTTCACCCGTAACCCTCTTTTTTGGGTGTATTCCCATCGGGCTGCCGAGCTTCGGAGCAACTAGGATCTAAATGTGAAACCAAATGGGGACCCGAAATGTTCGCGGAAGAACGACGACTTTAGACCATATTTTAACTGACTATTCCTACTGATTTCTTCAAGATTTCCTGTTTGGTAGTTTTTGAATGATTATTTCTCGTGAGGACTAAATGCTGATCGTTGAACTTAACGTGAAATATAACAAAGATTAAAAACTTAAAGAACTTAAAAACATGCTTCTAATTTGAAATTATCTAAAAGGAATAAAATAATTTCTTTCTGCTAGCGCGGAGCGTGTTTTTAAGAAGTGTTTAAAAATAATTTATTCTTATTTTAGGTACTGTTTTCAGTATTTAGAAAATCTTGTAATCGAAAATCCTTGTTTTATGCTAACCGAGAACGTTGTCATTTTTTATGAATAAAAATAAAAGCGTGGGACTCAAAATGCAAAATTTGCAAGATGCGAAATTTCAGCTTGATCAGGAAGTAGGCCAAAAACCTACTACAAGATTTGAACGCCCCTGATAGTGCAAGTTAAATAAAAGCCGGTAATAATAAAAATGGGGTCGAACATCTATGAATGATGGCAAGAAGTGGATGAAATATGGGGTTTCAAGAAATTATGGGAGGTCATAAACGAAAGTTCCTTGAGAATGTCTAGTGCATTTTGAGGTACGACATCCTATAAACTCGTATTCTTCAAAAACTGATGTGCAGTTTCAGTCCAATTTTTTCGGTCACGTTTTCATAGTAAAGTATTACATTGGATATTATTCTTAACAACCTGAACCTGACTGCACAGGTTTGGACGAACCTTTTGGCCCATAGGAAAGTAAGAATGGGTACGGCAAGGTTGTTGGTAACTACCATCGACCATTCCACTTCCGATAAAGCGGGGCCTGCGCCCAGATTACCCTGCCGGGAAGCCATCGGAGTCTCCCAAGTTGAACGCTAGTAATTATTATCTTGAAGAAGGCGGGCTGGCGGGCAAGCTACTTCATTCCTTGGGAGATAAATTGCTGTAATAACTAGGGATCGGTTGTAACTTCCCTCACAGCATTGCTGCCGTTAGCCGAAGTTATGAGAGTCGGTCTCTTACAACTCCTTCTACGAAGGCTGTGAGGGGGAAGACTAGTAGAGTTTGGGCTATGTACTTCAAGAGCAGTCAATGCCATAACCTTTACCAACATTTAGTTCAGGTGTTCGGTGGAAAGTTATTGAATTCAGCAGCACTTAGTTTTCTACTACACCATACTAAACACTCTAAATGCTTATAGTTTATTCTATGATGGTGTCATCTCCAGTCTCCTTTATTCACTCGGATGACCCGTGCGTTGCAAAGAATATTACGATTTGGGTTATATTGAAACCTAAAGGAGCACATGTTTATGATCAGTGACCGACTCTTAAGCCGAATTCATGCCCTGATCAACTCTTCAGCCCTGTTCTGACAACAAGAGAAGCCAAATGAGACGAGGGACATAGGATATTGTGGCGATTATAAAATATTGTTCGGCGGAGCCGAAACATGTGTGTTTCCAAGAGCACATCCCTAGAAAACATGATGTACAAAAAGTCAGCATGTTGAGTTGGGTTTTGTGTATGAAATTAGTTTGGTGTAGTGTTTGGAAAATTAAAGTTTGAATTGCTCGCTTAACAATACACAAGCAGAATATAAAGGCGACGTTAGGGGGAAGGTGACGACCGTAAGACGGTCTCTGTTTCGATGTTATTTTGTTTGTAGACTGAGGAAGTTGGCAAGTTCGCCAACGATACGGTTGCTACTTGGCTCAATAAATCAATTGAGGCCCACCTTTGTTTTTCTTCTACAATAAGAGGACCCCACAGAGTCGTCGTCGACCAGAAAACTATAATAGAATATGATATTATGTAATATCCTGGATATAACAAGCCACGTCTACGGAAAATGAGAAGATAACCGCTACATCGAGTAGGAGACCGGGGATAATGGCAGCATGAGATGTTGGGATGAATTTTGAGCTTTCGGCCGACTGGTTTACCATTTCCATGATATGCAACTACAGGTACAAGCCAAGATTACACCACCTGAGCTTTTTAGATATCTGTGAAGGAACTACAGATATCCAAACCATTACATCGATTTTTCGTACGTAAAATACATTTTGCCATATCTACGCCAAACAAGCCAAATAAACGCAACAACGCTGCAAATTATCACACAACGGCTTATTATTTACGTGTATAGATGCTCCTTCTGCGTAGATGAGTGTTTTCTGTGGTCAATACCTACCCTCGTGATCCCTCCCAAGAAAGCCCTAAACAAGAGCCGGCCCGGGAATTTCAGTTTCATAAAAATGCGCAGGATTCAATAATTTAATAATTAATTATTTGTTGTTATTCACGAAGCTTCACGTTTATTCAAGTTATAATGTACCTACCTCTAAAAAAAAAATCCAAAAGAGCCATCATTCTTCAAATGTAATAATATCACAGAACAACCAACTCGACTTCATACAGCCATCGGTGATTATAATCAAGTGTTCCCTAGCAATGATTATCTAGGGCCAATTCCCAATATCCTCTATATGGGGCCTCAATCGGGGGCAATATATTTTTTTCCAATTTTATTTTGGCATTGGATTTCTCCATACAGTCATACATTATTAAACTATTTACAACGGTTTATGAATTGAAAGTACATTATAATGTGATGTAAGTAAATTAACTATTGATGTAAGTTGAGTCACAAATATGTAGGTACCTCTTTTGGAATTAGTGGTTTTAAAAGATTCTGAAAAGCTATTGAATGATTTTTAAATGTTTGATAGAGAAAAAATGAAATTTGCATCACTTCCTGTTTCCGGAAATTGCTCACCTTTGAACTACTTTGAACGACTTTGAAATTTAGCCAGAGACAAAATATCGTCTCGCGTGACACATCATCAAATATTTATAAATATATAGGTAAATATTAAATAGTTGTTAAAATCTGGGATGGATGATATGTTCCGACAAATTTTAAAAGTCCATTTAACAACGATGTTGAATCCACTGCAATAGCTGTATATTTTCGGGAAAATAGCTCATAAAAACCTATTTGGCTGTGGATTAAGCACAGTACTTACCTTTATATAACACAAGTCAGCTCTTGAAATCTTTGGAAACTGTCGCGTCGAATGTATTTGAATCCAACAGAAGACGCTACGCTCGGGGAAGAGTTTCAACTTTCCTCCGTCTGCCTTGTGCGGCAGAAGCTCAGGTGGTATATCCCTAAGGTAACCACACATTAGAAGGGCGCCCCAGGGCGGTTTCTATTTCCAAGAGATCTGTGTTCCTATGCTGTAATATGCGGTTTTGAGGCGCCCCACTTCCGTTATTTAACTCGCTCCTTAATGAAGCTTCCCTCCTCTGAGATATCATAAAACAGGCTGGAACGCCTCCGACCTCCCACACAATGAGGCAGGTCCCGGAGTTGACTTTAATGTTTTAAGGTTTTGAAAGCCTGCAGCACGTTATACAGCTCACCTGGGAGAATTCCACTCTTTTATTCCGGCCTTGACCAGTGAGTTGCGTGGTATACCAGTGAGATTACGAATGGTAACAACTGGCCGGAACTACTCCATCACAAAATATATAACCCTCCTGAATTTTGAGAAGATTACATTTTTGATGTAGGTGTAGGCGTATTTTACTTCCTCACAAACAATAAATAAATTATGCCGTCAAGGACTTGGTTGCCTGTCTGTCTACACTCAGTTCCTTGTAACCACCATACAGTTGGAACCAAAAGTATTCTCAATCGTACTTATTTTTAATAAATTCATCGAATATAATGCCATGCTAATAATTGTTTAAAAAAAAACAAAAAAAAAAAACATTTTCGAGCCATGGCGCTGTATTTTGAAAATTTAAGCCACTTTCAGCCAGCTTTACAATGGTCGAGTTGAAGGCAGAGTAGAGTGCTTGAGTAGAGTAATTATTCTACTCTACTCGAGTAAACATTTTCAGTAGAGTGGAGTTGACTCTTCTGACTAGTAAGTGGAAGAGTGGGAGCGACTACCATGGTGGTAGAGTAACTCTACTCTACTGACTCCCCCACTACCAAAATTTGAACCATACTGTTCACTCTACCACCTACTCTACCCATGTAAACGGTAAAGGGGAGATGGAAGGATAAGAAGAAACAAGTCCTGATAAGGCCCGGCCTGTGGCTTGGGGCTTAGGGGAAAGGTGACCTCCAGCATTATGGCACGCTGGTAGGAGTTGTCCCTCATTACAGTTTCATTGTGTATGAGCAACGGTGACATCATGCCATGTAATTGTTCAAATGCCTCCAGGACACATTCCCGTGGGTTCCTCTCCAACCCCTGAACCATTCCCTTCTTGCTTCCTCATTCAATACCTCTTCCATTTCCCTCAACAAAACACCGGAAAAACGAACTACAGGCTTTCTAGATTTTTTATTTATAACAGACATGGCACAGAAGAATTAAACTGATTAGATTAGAACAGAAAACAAAACAGAGAGAATTGTCCACTATAGGTACCTTTCTGGAAACAGCACACGACTACGTGTCAGTGTTCCAGGTAGCGTAGAGTAGGACTAGTCCTACTCCACCTTCAACTAGACCATTGTAACCGGCTTGACAGTAACGCCGAGCTTCGCGGACCAGGTAGACCCAAATTTGGACCTACAAACCAAATTTCGTTAATTTTGGTTCACGGTAACTGAGGAAAGTGCCGCGTATGGCGGACGAGCGTTTTTTTTTTTTTTTAATTCAACTTTCGGATTCTACCTAAGTATATTTAAACGCAAACCATCAAATTCTGGAGGGGAGATTTTTTCGATGCTCAACTCCGAAGAGTTACCTATAAATGAAAATAATAAACCAGCAATTTCTGTCCGTCCTCCGTGCCGTTCACATCGCGTCTCTAATCGCGATCGGTATGATAGCAGCTTCTGCTCACGCACAAAGAACAAAATCCAGTAAAAAACCCGTATTTCCGATTCTACTCCGAACGGTTTCAGGGATTAAGTTTAATTTGGGATTTCAGGGGTTCGAAATTTGTGCTGATGGGGTCTACGACCCCTGTTAATTGCCATAGCACACGCGAACCCCTTCAACAATCATATTTCCATAACTGTTACAGGTTGTTTTATTTCTTCAAGGTCGTCCGAATGAAAACATGTATTAGGCAAGAACTTGCGCACTCCGCGAGTCATTTAAAAAAAGTTTACCTATGATACGCAAAACTCGGACGGACATCTTTAATCGTGATCTCCAAAACTTGCCAGATGGAAGAACTTTAATATTGGTCGAACCATTATAACGGAATACGAAGATTTTATTCTGGCCCAACTCGCCAAATTTAGAAATGATCCAATAAATACGAGAGGGCAACATCATATTTGAGTTGGAGGAAGAATGAAAAGAAATATGAACAGAGAGACGAGAGAACGTTAATTGGCGGAAAAAAGGATAATGAGTTCTAGAGGTAGAAACGAGTCAACAACAGATGTAATTAAGTCAATAGAAGGGGAGGGTCTAATTGATTGATACTAAGGACGAAAGGAAGAGCACAATAGGGTATAAAAGGCCAAACAGGAAGAAGTTAGGTAAACACTCGAAAGATTGGGAATGAAGAGATGGGCAAAAAAGAGGGAAGTCGGTGTTGTAGCCCGATGGTGAACAGTGCGGCTGTAGTTGAAATAAGAGCAACGGATGGCCAAAGGGCCTCTGCAAGGCCCTGTTGGGTTAGGTACTGAAGAATAATTAGGAGTCTTTCGCAGATGGAGAGCCTGAAAAAGAGAAAAGGGTGAGCCCTTCAAGTAGATAAACAAAAAACCAATAAAGGAGTTTCCAGGATGAGCTTCTAGCTTTGTGTTGACTTGATAAAGTTCCTTAAATATATTGAAGTGTAACAAGTGCGCGAATGGGCGATTTTTTTTCTTCTCACTATCTCTTTCTCTCCTATTTCTTTTTTTTCTGTCTTTTACCCCCTCTTCCTTGAACCCTCATCCAGCTGTTTCTCTCGTTTTAAGCTCTTTTCGGCGTCATGCATAAAACATTCAAACTACACAAAGCAAGAAAGGACGTTTTGTTGACCTTAGTTGTTTTTTATCCGGGTTGCGAAACACCGAGTTTTTAACTGGTTTCCCCTTTCTCATCCTCCATGGAGATCTCTACTGCTCTTTTACTTCCTTTTTTCAGTTTATGTCCTCTATCTCGCGTAGTTGCAGAGCGTTGAAACATTAATCTTATACCTAACAGAAGAGAACAATTCCCGAAAAACCTAAATATTTGATCGTCACACATCCAAAAACGCTGCACATTATTACACAACGGTTCCTGTATAGACACCTAACCCTCCTGCAAGGATCACTGAATTCATTATCAGCGTTAGAACATGAATTAGTGGGGTCGCTTTTGGGGTGGATTACAGGATATTTGGGTGGTGGAAAAATGCGTACACATGTAAAAATGTATTATTTGCCAAACGTTAGAGAGCTTATAGCTTCGCGTCTAGTGGTTATTGTCCTGTCTGCGTGCGTGCGTGCGTGCGTGGGTGAGTAGGTATCTACTGCAAAAAACGACCCTCCTAATTCAAGTTCTTACTCTCACAGAAATTCAGCGATCTAAGAAATCTATAGATTGTGTATTCATTTGCAGCGCTTTCTAACGATTTGCACATACTTACAACCAATCTGTAGCAGGGAAGTGTAATTCCGTTATGTTCATCTCAAGAAAACCGTACACCACTCGTTGGAAAGCTCTCAATTTATCTCAACATCTCATGCTACCGAAGTCGGCCGTCCCTCCTCGACGCCTGACCGAAATTTGAAGACGATGTTTCACTTCAGGTGGTGCTAGGAAGTTAATGTACCTATCAAACAAAGCGTCACTTTCGAAGCCGTATCCAAAAATAACAAAGAATATTATAGATCAATAAATATATAAAGATATGCAGAGTTATGGGATAGAGAGCTAAGGAAATACCTAGAAGGACAGTGAGTTAAGATATTTAGGAAAGAGCGGCAGAGTTGTAAACAGGAAAACAGGGATATTGGAGTCTATAAACAAATTTTTTTTTAATTTTCGGATTCCACATATTAGAGAGTTGTCGCAACCAAAAATTGACGATCGGGAGAGAGAACGTAAACGCAAGTGCTACGTTCGAGACGTAAGTTTTGGCGTTTTCAAGACTTTGCGTTGCCCAGCACCACGTAACTATCCCTACTATATTATAAAAACGGATCTCTGTGAGTGAGTGAGTGAGTCTGTCTGTCTTTCTATGCACGGCCAAACGGCTCGACGGATATCGACCAAATTTGGCACGAATATCCGGTAGGCTCCCAAGTTGTGCAACGTCGCATTTTTAATTCCCTCACCATAGCGGAACTATGGTTGACCATGGTCAACTCCTGAATGGCTTGACGGATTTTGATAAAATTGGGCACAAATATCCAGTAGGCTCCCAAGTTGTGCAACGTCGCATTTTTAATTCCCTCACCATAGCGGAACTATGGTTGACCATGGTCAACTCCTGAATGGCTTGACGGATATCGACCAAATTTGGCACGAATATCCAGTAGGCTCCCAAGTTGTGCAACGTCGCATTTTTAATTCCCTGACCATAGCGGAACTATGGTCGACCATGGTCAACTTCGTTAATTGAAATGGTAACCCCTATTTTTTATCGCGTATTCGTAATCTACGTGAAATTCTATCTACGATCGACCCTTCGGACTACCCCCGCAGTCGACCATAGCGCATCCATGGGCCCCTCCATGGTCGAATCCCGAATTGCTCAACGGATATCGACCAAATTTGGCACGAATATCCAGTAGGCTCCCAAGTTGTGCAACGTCGCATTTTTAATTCCCTGACCATAGCGGAACTATGGTCGACCATGGTCAACTCCTGAATGGCTTGACGGATATCAACCAAATTTGGCACGAATATCCAGTAGGCTCCCAAGTTATGCAACGTCGCATTTTTAATTCCCTGACCATAGCGGAACTATGGTCGACCATGGTCAACTTCGTTAATTGAAATGGTAACCCCGATTTTTTATCGCGTATTCGTAATCCACGTGAAATTCTATCTACGATCGACCCTTCGGACTACCCCCGCGGTCGACCATAGCGCATCCATGGGCCCCTCCATGGTCGAATCCCGAATTGCTCAACGGATATCGACCAAATTTGGCACGAATATCCAGTAGGCTCCCAAGTTGTGCAACGTCGCATTTTTAATTCCCTGACCATAGCGGAACTATGGTCGACCATAGTCAACTCCTGAATGGCTTGACGGATATCGACCAAATTTGGCACGAATATCCAGTAGGCTCCCAAGTTGTGCAACGTTGCATTTTTAATTCCCTGACCATAGCGGATCTATGGTCGACCATGGTCAACTTCGTTAATTGAAATGGTAACCCCTATTTTTTATCGCGTATTCGTAATCTACGTGAAATTCTATCTACGATCGACCCTTCGGACTACCCCCGCGGTCGACCATAGCGCATCCATGGGCCCCTCCATGGTCGAATCCCGAATTGCTCAACGGATATCGACCAAATTTGGCAGCAATATCCGGTAGCCTCCCAAGTTGAACGTAGGCGCATTTTTAATTCCCTGACCATAGCGGAAATATGGTCGACCATGGTCAACTCCTGAATGGCTTGACGGATTTTGATAAAATTGGGCACAAATACCCGGTAGGCTGTGGGATTTTTCCGTCGTTTGTTGGTTCCACGATACTGCGTACAGCGAATCTCGGATAGCGAGCGAAGCGAGCGGTCAGGCTAGTTGGAAAGATGCGTGTCGAGCATCTCAAAGCTACGTACTACGTAACTCGATAAGTACTACGTAACTTCTTCGCGGATAACCAAATTCGATCTCCATGGCTACGCTATCGCATCAACCCGAATTTTATAGAAAGACAGGACTGACAGGAGGAGCCGGCCTCGGGAAGGTTTTCCGCCGTTTGCGTTGTCTTTATTTTGGCTTCTCTTTAGGTAATTTGGAAGCTTGAACTTCATGTTGTTCGCGCACATATTCATCTTGAGCATTGCCATCCGAAAGCCATGAGCACGGTAAGTGAGTGCCTCATAAATTAGCAAGTATTTTTCGGGTTTGTAAATTATACGAATGACCCGTCTCACGGTGCCGTAAGTACGGTTTTACAGTAAAAGGGCACGATTGGTCTTCTAGAAATTGTTCAAAACTCATAGAAACTATTACTGAATAATTATGCTACGAGCTAGTTTGAGAATAAAGAGGTTAACTTGACAGACAAATTCTATATCATTGACAAATTATTACGTTAACGTCACTTCAAATATGTCCGGAACGTAGACACGTAACTCATGGAACTTTCTCATGGAACGTACGTTAGATAGTTAGCATCCGAATCTGTCACCCTAGAACAGAGTTACGTTTTGGAGTTGCGTTTTTCGGAAAATGGTTGCGACAACTTGGGCATCCTGAAATGATCTTGAAATCTTGACCATCTTGAAATGTAAACGGACGATGTTTGATGTTTATATCTTTTTCATTTATTTTTTTTTTTTTTAATTCTTAGGGCCGGTTTCCCCAGTAGGTACCTAACCATGGTTAAAATAGATCGTTGTTTTATCGACTTGTTTTGAAGCGTTGGTTAAGGAAAAGTGGGTTTCACAAGTGCAAACGTCTATTTAACTTTTAAACGTGCATTGTGGGGTTAAGTACCTATTTGTGCTCATTTGTTTTTTTGGCGTCTGTTTTGTTGTATATATTGCTGTGATTTTATTGTTACGTTCATTTTTGAAAGTAAGTTTGTTGACCGTCGAAATCGCGGAAACCAGAATGGAGTCAGCGTCGCAAAAACGAAAACGGGGACCGACGGTTGAAGCCAGTGAAAAACAGATTTTGGCTGACATTGTTCGCAAGCATGTCAACGTTACTGAGTGTAGGAAAACCGAAGTTGGGGACTTTATCAGTCGCTTCTGATATAAAATACATTTTTTATGCGGTACATCCGTCATATTATACATCATATTATTATCAATAATAATGTGTCCCGCTGAGCCTGCCAACGTAGGCAAGTTATGTACCTACACAATTCCTCAGTTCCTTTTTGCGCAAATGCAAAACCCCAAGCTCTTGAATCGCTAAAAGCGATTTAAAAAATCGCAATATTAATTATTATCCAAAGAAATGCATGATCGACTACAACTTTTTTTGTTGATAGGTATGTAAAGTTGTTTCTCTCTCCCATCAGTTCAAAGAAACGAGAAAACTATTTGCCTTTTTACTTGATTATATATATATATACCTCGTCACACATCCGATTTCATCGAGCTCAAAATAATTTGTTCTCTCTCTCATCCGTCGAGGACGGCGAATTGTGAAGTCTTCATCTTCGTCCTCCAGTACCACCCGAAATGCCTTTTCAATCCCGTACTCATTTTTGTGGATGTAGAAGAATAATAATACCAAGAATAATAATAGAAGAACGGTTCGCATGAAAATTGTCGAAATGGCAAGATGGCGAAGTGGTAAATCGTCGATTTAGGACGCTGACCATCGAATTCGGCTGGTTATTCGTCTTAAACGAGGTTGGTCAAACCCGACGTCGCTGTTCAACCCCTGAGATCTTCGGTTTAATAAGTAAACAATGATTAAAAACTTTGGTGAAAACGGCCCTTAGTTACTTACTTATTGTTTTAATTGCAATGGAGCTAACGAGGAAAAGAATAAATTATGACTAGTATTGAAATGGATGGAATAAAAAAGATTTGCTGCCGATTTGAATACAGGATTTATTTGAACTCCTAGGACTAATAAAACAACTCGAAGGATCAATAATCAGAAATACTCTACTATGCGCCCGAATTAGTTCAAATCATTCTGAATTAACTAACAGGAAAGATGAATGAAAACAGGAAGACTTTCCTGGCTCTACCAATTGAATAAAAAATTATCAGTTGTGCAGTGGACTGAGATAGGCCGCGTTGGCTGGCGCCCGTATAATCAGAGATTTTTCTTTTCCATTCGCTAACCCAATCTTCCTCTCCTAGCATCAATGAAACTACCGCTCTAAACGCTTTCATTTTATTGAAACAGTAGCCCTTTTGAAGTTCGTTCTCACGCTAACCTGGTGTAGCAGGTACTTTGATTCATCATCCCCGATTTGAATTGTCCGATGTTCAACCTGAAAATTCATTCCAAGTTACTTATGTTTGATCGATTCGGACTAAGAGATGTACAGCGACGATGAAAATGACAGGTCGATGAATATTGTACAATTAAATTTTCTTTAGAATTGATATTGAACCAAATAACCGGAATGAGTTTACATAGAATGCCTCACAATGAATGAGGGGCCCAACTGACACGATTCCTAGGAAATGAGACTGTTTAAACGTATTAAAACGGACGTAATTTGCAATACGGGATCCTGCTTTGAATGCATTGTCAAACGGTTCGGAATTTCTGATGGCTGATCGATCGTATTTCATCGGGGAATTCCTTGGACAGAATCAAATTCTGTAGTATGTGAGCGAAATAGATTATCATTGTTAAATTAAACATCCAATCAGAATTATGATGGATGGTGGTCTATTTCTCTCTCATGAATGAATCAATACGCCATCGGAATGTCACTATATATTATAGGTAGTGACGTTTCGATGGCGTATTGATTTATTGGAATAGGTTGTTATCGGAACCCCTTAAGCGTCAATGCACGAACGAATCTTCATTTGCCATGGCACATAGGTAATTTTGAACTCTAATGCTGTACACCAAATATTAACACCAATGTGGTATCAAAAATTTGGTAAAAAAGTATAATTTTGATGTGTCCTTGGAAATCAAGATGAACTTAACTCTTTAGCTGAACACTGAAAGTGAAGAGTATGAGGGAAACACAGACTGAAGGTAGCGCACATTATAGTTATGGAACGGATTTGGATGAAAACCATTGGATGAAAACACTTCAATAACCTTGGCACTAGTAGCTATGAATATTCAGATAAGTCCCTCCGTTTCCAGTAACCACTGCCAACTCCGCAATGAAATGTGTGTTGGTTAGCAAAGTAAAAGTTCTGTAGATGTTTCAATATAGTTCTTCTATAGGATTATTATTATCTCATTTCTGGGGTTATATGGTCATGGATTGAAGTTTGAATCCGCTCGGTACCAACCCGAGGTAGCACAAAATGAATTACGCGCGGGTCCTCATAGAGCACCGATGAATGAATAACGGCATGTTCAAACATAATCATTGTTTTCCGACTTCAGTGAACGACCTACCAGTGGCAGAAGAGGAACAAATACATTATTGAAGAGCCTCAAAGAAACCAAGCCTTTAGGCAGCAGAGAGAATCCACCCACGCTGTGTCAACAAGAGGACGTTTAGAGGAGCGCACGACGTCGACCCTTTCCATCCTTATCAATACCACTTACACAGGCCTCTGTGCGATTTTCGGTAGGCGACGAAAGCGTGGAGGGGAGGGGTGGAGGGAGGGGGTATTGATGTGTTTTTGTCAGCAGAAATTTGTATAGGTTGCATCTAGAATAACGAGTACCAGGACCGCACCCATTTTGGTTTATTATTTTCAATAATGAACCATTGGAATCGAGCATGAAAAAAAAAAAATGCTTACCCCTCCTCAAAATTTGATGGTTTACGTTTCAAGGTATGTAGAATCCAAAACTGCAATAAAAATATTTCTGTCTGTCCGCCGTACGCCGTACGGGCCACTTTTCTTAGTTACCATGAATACAAATTGATGAAATTCGGGTTATAGGTTCCGTTCGGGGTTTAGATGGTCCTCGAAGCTCGAAGTTACTGTCAGTCATCTCTAAGGGGTTCAAAATAGGGGTTGAAATTTTCACAACGCCGTAGCTCGAAAACTTCCGATAGAAGGGTATGGTTTTTTTTTACGTTATTAAATTTGTCTTGAGCTAAACAATTGTTTGAGACCACCCGGAGCATCGTACGTCCAGCCGTTCGTGCACCGAGAGAAAAAACGCAATGTTTTACCACCTCGTGGTGCTCGCAGGCCGGTGAAAACTTTGAAAAAAACCCGCTAGGGACTAGGCGTACCCGATAGGAATGGAAAAAAGACCCGTTAAGAAACATTTCTATCGGGTACCCACAAGATCATCCCTGCAAACGGGTTTTTAGTGCAGCTCCTATCGGGTAATTTGTGCAGGAAATGCCCGATAGGAATCTACTGATAAGACCCTATCGGGTAATCACAGCACGTACGTGCTGGGATACCCGATAGCAGCCGAACGTGCTGTAAAGAAACACCCGTTTGGTTTCCAATCGGGCAAAAAATTGAAAACAATCGGGTAATCATTGCACGTCCATGCTGTTCCTAACGGGTCTACCACCTAACACCCGTTTGATTGCAATCGGGTCTACCACCTAACACCCGTCTGATTGCTATCGGGTCTACCACCTAACACCCGTCTGATTGCTATCGGGTCTACCACCTAACACCCGTTTGATTGCAATCGGGTCTACCACCTAACACCCGTTTGATTGCAATCGGGTCTACCACCTAACACCCGTTTGATTGCAATCGGGTCTACCACCTAACACCCGTTTGATTGCTATCGGGTCTACCACCTAACACCCGTTTGATTGCTATCGGGTCTACCACCTAACACCCGCTTGGGATCTATCGGGTCTACCACCTAACACCCGTTTGATTGCTATCGGGTCTACCACCTAACACCCGTTTGATTGCTATCGGGTCTACCACCTAACACCCGCTTGGGATCTATCGGGTCTACCACCTAACACCCGTTTGATTGCTATCGGGTCTACCACCTAACACCCGTTTGATTGCTATCGGGTCTACCACCTAACACCCGCTTGGGATCTATCGGGTTCTACGAATGGACGCCCGATAGAATCCTAGCGGGTTCTACGAGTAGACGCCCGATAGTATTCTATCGAGCGTCCACTCGTAGAACCCGATAGTATTCTATCGAGCGTCCACTCGTAGAACCCGATAGGATTCTATCGAGCGTCCACTCGTAGAACCCGATAGGATTCTATCGAGCGTCCACTCGTAGAACCCGATAGGATTCTATCGAGCGTCCACTCGTAGAACCCGATAGGATTCTATCGAGCGTCCACTCGTAGAACCCGATAGGATTCTATCGAGCGTCCACTCGTAGAACCCGATAGGATTCTATCGAGCGTCCACTCGTAGAACCCGATAGGATTCTATCGAGCGTCCACTCGTAGAACCCGATAGGATTCTATCGAGCGTCCACTCGTAGAACCCGATAGGATTCTATCGAGCGTCCACTCGTAGAACCCGATAGGATTCTATCGAGCCTACTTCTCACTACCCGATTGGATTCCTAATGAGCCCGTTTCCACCCTAACCGTTTGCATTCTCCAATGGCTCTACCAATCAGGTAATTATTAGTAGAGCGTATGGAGATGCAAAAGGGTAGCGATGGATTGGGATTAGGAGGAATCCTACGGAGTAGGGAGAATGAGGATTTCGAAGCCTGGTGAGGAACCTGCGTGAAACATATACTCATGAAATTGAAATACTCATTGAAATCAAAGTGTTGATCAAACAGTTGAACAAAGAAATGAAAGTTATAAATGTATAGAAATGTGAATAAGTAATTCTTATTTCTAAAGGTGAACACAGCTTGGGCAAAGAAGAGTTAACACAAGTGTTTAGGTCATCAATTTATTCATAAAAGTCATAAAGTTCAAATTCACAATAAAAAACGGCAATAAATAATTTGTTTTCGTACGCAGATTGTTTAGCAATTTGTTTCTTAACTAAGTACAACAACAAAATAAACAGTTTAACAGTTGTCTATGTTCATGTTTAATTACAGGCTGTTCCGCATTAATACGTAGTGATTGTAGTCTAGAGCCTTAACTAACGTATTTGGGAAAGTATATCGGCGGTTTGACAGTTTGTAAAATGAATGAAAACCAAGGGATTCGACTTCATAAGCTTGGAAATGAGTTGAAAACATGTGAGTCACATAGTTGAGCCCTTTTACGTAGGTCTCGTATGTTCTAAGGTCTAAGTACATGGTTAAGATCTGGTAAAATTGTGGAAGCCCTCTATCGTCTAAATCGAAGCATACCATACAGTCTGGATTGAATTTAACACCATCGTAAGTGGTAACGAATTTGATACATCGAATTTCAGCAGGGTCAATTTGGAGGGATGTGCTAACCTCCAACAGTTCTGATTGATCAGTAATGATAGATAATTTCCCAGGCTCGTCTAGTCGATTGGGAAGGGAGTTGTGGAAGAAAAGATAGTTAAGGTGGTACTGTTCTTTCTTAGCGGCTGAAAATGGAGTATTAATATTGTTAAAAGAATTCCTCAATCCAGTTTTCAATTGTTTGTTTTTTGATTCGAACCTGAAGCTGGAGAGAGCTGACAAGGGTCCATGCTTCATCATCATTGATGGGTAATGGGTTAGAAAATGGAATTTTGGCTGCAACGCCGGCGGAACTTTAGGCTCACCGCCTTCAGATTGAGGGAGATGAGAGAGTTTGAATGACAAATGTACGAAAGTTTTAAGAAACAGTTCGATCACATCGGCAAGGTACAGTGATTTCATGTTACTAACAGAATCTTGGCTAATCAATTTGATCACTTCGTTCATTAGCAAGTACAATTTGTAATACTCTTCAGCATCTGAGGCAACTCGTGCCCCTCTCCCTCCATGCTCACGCCTTTTTTTAGGAGGGTTCCTCGCGCTCCTCTTACCACGAGTGGTGGTTGCTTTTTTTTTAGTGGAAACTCTACTCCTTCTAGAACGTTTATTAGGGACCTCATCTCTCTCCCCACCATCATTATCCTCCTCCTCCTCCTCCTCCTCCTCCTCCTCCTCGTCGTCGTCGTCGTCGTCAGCAAATTCATCGTCAGTGAAATGAGGGTCGTAATCACCTACTTCTACCCAGTGACCCACCATGAGACCAAAGTAAGCGAGGAATGTTCGCATTTCTGAGGCAGACATCCTCATGGTGAAATTGTTGCTGGGGGCGGGAGAGATGGGCATGGGTCTAGAGGAATAATCTGGACCGTACGACAAGTTTCTGATACGATCGTTGAGCTGAGGAAGAGTGAAGCATTTGTTTTTGTAGATGAGACCCTTGAGGACGACTAACATGACATAGCGTGCTACGCCTTCGAACATGTCATGCATAAAGTCGACTGAACAGTTGTTTTCGATCCTAAAGTAACCCAGCTCTTCCCAGACACAAGGCTCTACAACACCGGTTAGCGAAGGAGTATTAGCAGAGTAATCGGCTTTGAAATTGTCACTAGTCCGCAACAGGTCGGGGTCTTCCCTCAAAGTTGTGTTGTAATCCTCTTTACGGATGCGACATATCCTACAACACCTACTTGCATTGAAGCTACTAGTGAACCCCAGCATAGAATTCAGCCCCAGGTTATCACCGACCAGGCACCCAACAGCAAACTTGACAATTACAGATCCCCTGCTCCCAACAGACACGTTGATGCCCTGTTCGTACAGGAACTTGAGTTCATCTATGACAGGAGTGAAGACTGCTTTGTTCCCATGAACAGAACGTAGCCGAGATTTGAAAACAGCTGCCAACATGATGAACCGGAGCTTGGACGCCAAACGTGGAGGGGCGAACGGAAGGGAGTAGTAAACACCACCTAACTTATGAATGCCTGAGTGGCTACCAAGTGCATTACCAGCTTCAAAATCGTCGTAATAAAGGTGGAGAGGGAAAAAATAAGAGCCGTCTGCAGCGTGCTGACGTTGACGAGCATGTGACAACCACACCCTACTTTCTGAAAAACACGTCACCTCCATTGTCTCAGAGCAAGCCTGCCCCCATTCCACCACCTCCTGAAAAAAACCTGGGATTTCAAAGAGCTTTTTAAGAACCACCCTCATCGGAATGAACTGAACGAATTGATCTGAGTCGCCGTAACCCAAGTGAATGTCTCTGTCAGTAAGTGCAGCTACTTCTCCTGCTCCACTAAGTTCTTTACTCACAAATACTGACACAGGTTTGATGAACGTCCCTAGCTGAGAGAAGTAGTTCAAGCGAGAGTGGATCGTGCGCATGGGTTTCACAGAGCTGTCCATAATGGATTTGATGTCGTCGACAAACGACGTCAACGTCGTTTCACAACAGGTCGGCATGGTCGTGCTAGCGTAGCGATTGTATACATTTCTGAGACCCAAAGAGTGAAAAACCTGATGATAATGATTGAAGCGGTGCATGAAAAACTGTACAATCTTCTCTGTCGTACCAGTATCCTCTAAGGCGTCAGCAGTAATTTCAGCTAACTCCCTAGAAAGCAGTGCGGCAATATCATTGTTTGACCTGACGACGAGAGGCGGCCGCCGCTGCCCCTCGTCGACCCTCATTAACTCACCATCATCATCGCAGGAGGAGGAGGAGGAGGAACGAGACATAGCTGCTTGACACAAAACATCACAACCATCGTCATGCATATGCGACTGAGGACGTGGAGGGTGAACCCTAACAAGATGTTCCTTCAGTCTCCAGGGGAGGGAGGTATTGTACCCACACATACCGCAGTGCAAAACTCTCTTTTCTTTGTGTTTCTCTCCACTACTAAGACATTGGTTCATAACATGCTCAATCAAACGGTTGACTTCTCTGAATGTTAAGGGACAGTAGTGACATTTGTAATGTTCTGTACCACTCATGTTGGAACAGTGATGTATATACCCAATGAAATATGGTACACTTCAACACAATTTTATTTAGAGTATATATTATTATAGAATGTTATTTAGATATTATTCAGAACGGTCATCAAGCAACTGTTGATGCACAAATTAATGGTAACTAAGTAGCACCACCTCAGTGTAGACACGTTGTAAAGCAATCAGTGATGAGGACGTGGTGGGTACGTCAGCTGTTTTTTACTCTTACTGCTACGTACTGCAACTTTCTAGCGTTCGACCAAATCCTGTAAGGACCGTGGAGTACTGCCCAGTTCGCTGGATGAGGCAGGGGAGCTGCTGGAATGGGGGGGAGGGGAAACGGGCAGAGTGCTGGTATCAGACTCTGGAGTGGCTGTAGCAGTGGTTAGCTTAGATGGGGTCACTCTTGTCGGGGTCCTACTGTCTTTGTGGAATCCAACTTCCTTAACGGGAGTTGTTGGCCATGTAGGAGACAGAAGGGGAGGTGGTTCAGATACACCTGAAAGAGCAGGGCTTGCCTCAGGAGGAACTGCTGTTGCTGATGGTAGATGTACCTCCTCAGATGGGTCAAAAATTGATTTTGAACTTGAAGTGAATAGCAAATGTGAATCAATACCCCCTGAAGTTGATGGCAAATGTGACTCAATACCCCCTGAAGTTGATGGCAAATGTGAATCAATACCCCCTGAAGTTGATGGCAAATGTGACTCAATACCCCCTGAAGTTGATGGCAAATGTGAATCAATACCCCCTGAAGTTGATGGCAAATGTGACTCAATACCCCCTGAAGTTGATGGCAAATGTGAATCAATACCCCCTGAAGTTGATGTGAAAGGTAATATTACTGAAGCAGGAGCATTTGTTATTTGAAGGTCACCAAGTATTTCGATATTGGTGGGATGTATATTGTAAGAATCTAATCCGTGTTCTTCTGCAAAGGCTTTTGTACAAGTACCATAAGTTAACAGTTCCGAATCACCAAGAATGTTACCGTGTATAATGTTTTCCCCAGTTAAGTTTAAGAAAGTTATCAATCTACCTGTTTTGCCACTCACAACAAAGCATACACATTCGCCCTCTACAATGGCGTATTTTTGTATCAACACTTGTACAAATGAATTTTCATCACTGGAGCCACCATCAGCAGGAGGAGCAGCAGCAGGGGGGGGTTTGATGTGAGACTCTAGAAACTGGGAACAGGTGGAAACGAGAGTCACGGCAGAGAGGAGGAAGTCTGTCGAAACCTTTAACTCATAGCATACCAGTTCTAGAGTTTGCCAGATGTGTGTACACTGAGGTGGGTACTCACAGTTCAGCACGAATATTAATTTAAAACAAAGATCGACTGCCTGGAGTATGGTGTCAGCTCTAAGGCTCAAATCTAAATATTTGACTAGACAATGGCTGACGGAACCTAATTTTCCTATTGCTATGACATACGGTTGCAACGTTCCTTGTTCGGCTTCCAGGCGTTGGGCGTGGAGGTTGTCCACCTCAGACTCCGTTTCCAGGAATGTGACGAAGTGATCCGCTGATTCCTTCTTTGAGATCTGAATCGTAGCTTTACTTGCTTTGGTCTTCCTTAATCTTCGTGTCCCAATAGCGTACGGGAGGGCGACGAGAGCTGCAGTCGTTCTCTTGTCCTCCTCTGAAATATCACGGAGCACATTATCAACACGTTCGTACAGTACAATTCAGTCATTACAACCACCTCATGGTCAAATAAAGCAATTTCAACAAATCATTTGTTTACAAATGCGTGAAGAAGAAAAATCCCTGGTCACAACAAAATATTAAAATTGAAAAAATGTTTCCTAGTCAATTTGAACACAGAGTAGGCCAATCACAATTATTTCTCACCGGTATTGTTGTCGTAGTACTTCAGTATTGCCTCGACGAACGTCTCCCTCCCTTTCACTCTTCTGGAAGACCTAGCCTCCGATACTATGGCCGGGTGGAGTTCTCTAAGCTTTTGGTACAGCTTCCCCTCCGGGATGTTATATATCTCCTTGAAATCAGATTCTATCTGTACAACAGAAAACAACAACTATTATTACTGATTACTCAAAAAACATTCCTCGCTTTAAACAACTGCAGGCACAAGTATATAAACAGAGCACATGAAATACATTCAAATTAAGAACTCACCACTTTCGCTGCGTGGACGGACGACTTGAAGAACGGGAAGTAGTCGATGTAGTGGAATAGGTTGTTGTTTTCACAGCATAGGTAGTCGTGCCGCAGCTTCGCTGTCCTCCGTAACGCCTCTTGTATCTCTTTGGAGATCGACGCCCGGCTCAACCAATCACTTCCCCTGATGGTTTGGATGGAGGGATGATTCTCGAGTTCCTCTTCCCACTCTAGGAAAATAACATTAACGGTTAGGACTCCTCACAATAAATAACACAGAAACGGCAGAGAAGGAGGGTGGTAGGAGGAAAAGAGATGAATAGAGAGTAGACTCACCTGTCAGGGTTTTCCGTACGGGCGGAGGGGAGGTGGTTGGCTGCTTCGGCTTCTTCGTGTAGGCCCTCTTCTGTTTGCCTCCCTTCCGTTTCCTTGCTTCGCTTGTCCTCTTGGAGTTTGCCTCCTTTATTTTATCGTACTTTTCTTTATTGGCCTTCCTCCAGGAGTCCTTGAGGTTGTTCACTTTGCTCCACAAGTGCCCGTAGGGGTACTTCCTTGGTTTTTTCGTCGGCGTGCTGTCACTGCTGTGTGACGAGCATCCCCGCGTCGATGCTGATAAAGTAAACCACAGCGAGGAGGGATCCCGGAAATATCTCGCCAACTGAGCAGCTATGAAACTGAAACGTACACAGCAATTCAAACACGTGATTATTATGTCTTTATGCAGAGGAATGTTAAGATACGAGTACTCCACATGTAATACTAATGTACTAACAAACAATGCGTAATCACAAATTTCAAGGTGTCACTCACTTCAATTCTTTATAAGAGAAATGGGGGATGACGTTCGCACCCACGGGGGTGGCTTGTCGGTGAAGGTGGTTTATAACAATATCCGCTACCACCTTCCTGTCAGATGAGCTGATTGCCCTGGTCCTCTTCGACCCTGCTAGCTCAGCGCAGCTCTTCCCTTTCTCAGTCTTTTGTAGTATTTTTGTGACCTGTTAGGGAGAGAGGAATAGATGTACATTTAATATAAAAACCCTATAAGTTTGACTATGAGTACATGATACAATTTCACACGGATGGTGTCATGCACATTACCTTATCTAAAGTGTTAATGAAAGCAGCCTTATCGACTCGCTTGTATCTGGCGACGTGGGGGTCGTCGTCGGCGGCTTCGTCGTCGTCGTCGTCGTCAGAAGATGGATCGCTGAGCCGTAGTTCACTCGGCAACGACTCTCTACGGCGCGGGATCGAGGAGTAAGACTGCAACAAAAACACCGTTCACCTCGTAACAATACATACTTATATGGTGGAAGTTATTGTCAAACATGAACACTGTTTCCGTCTGCCTGTCGTCTGTAATTGTAAGTGACAACACTCACCGGCGAAGGAAGTGTTGGGGTGGAGTCGTCACTTGATATGGGTCTAGCAAGAGATGTCGAAGAACGTCTGGGAGAGGAGAGTGGACCGAATTTCGCCTTCCACCCTGTTGCGTATCGCACCTTCTGTGGCGGAGTCCACAGTCCTGGTGCTACTGCTTCCCAGAGGACCCTGTCTGGTTCTAGGTCGCGTAAATCGTCAGTTTCAAATTCGGCAGCTGTGGCAGGGGAAAAAAATGTCAGCCATGAGACCAAGTGAACACCCGATACGACGAGCAAGGCAAGGCAAAACAGTTTGTTGAAAATATTTTAAAGTACAACACTACCCGATTGGATTACTAACGGGTACCCATACCCTCAAACACCCGTTACGAATGTTTACGACTATTTGGCAAAGTCCAGATGAACCCGTTTGGAACGAAGTGAACACCCGATACGACTACAAGCGGCAAGGCAAAACAGTTTGTTGAAAATATTTTAAAGTACAACAATACCCGATTGGATTACTAACGGGTACTCACAACCACAAACACCCGTTACGAATGTTTACGAATATTTGGCAAAGTCCGGATGAACCCGTTTGGAACGAAGTGAACACCCGATACAACTACAAGCGGCAAGGCAAAACAGTTTGTTGAAAATATTTTAAAGTACAACAATACCCGATTGGATTACTAACGGGTACTCACAACCACAAACACCCGTTACGAATGTTTACGAATATTTGGCAAAGTCCGGATGAACCCGTTTGGAACGAAGTGAACACCCGATACAACTACAAGCGGCAAGGCAAAACAGTTTGTTGAAAATATTTTAAAGTACAACAATACCCGATTGGATTACTAACGGGTACTCACAACCACAAACACCCGTTACGAATGTTTACGAATATTTGGCAAAGTCCGGATGAACCCGTTTGGAACGAAGTGAACACCCGATACAACTACAAGCGGCAAGGCAAAACAGTTTGTTGAAAATATTTTAAAGTACAACAATACCCGATTGGATTACTAACGGGTACTCACAACCACAAACACCCGTTACGAATGTTTACGAATATTTGGCAAAGTCCGGATGAACCCGTTTGGAACGAAGTGAACACCCGATACAACTACAAGCGGCAAGGCAAAACAGTTTGTTGAAAATATTTTAAAGTACAACAATACCCGATTGGATTACTAACGGGTACTCACAACCACAAACACCCGTTACGAATGTTTACGAATATTTGGCAAAGTCCGGATGAACCCGTTTGGAACGAAGTGAACACCCGATACAACTACAAGCGGCAAGGCAAAACAGTTTGTTGAAAATATTTTAAAGTACAACAATACCCGATTGGATTACTAACGGGTACTCACAACCACAAACACCCGTTACGAATGTTTACGAATATTTGGCAAAGTCCGGATGAACCCGTTTGGAACGAAGTGAACACCCGATACAACTACAAGCGGCAAGGCAAAACAGTTTGTTGAAAATATTTTAAAGTACAACAATACCCGATTGGATTACTAACGGGTACTCACAACCACAAACACCCGTTACGAATGTTTACGAATATTTGGCAAAGTCCGGATGAACCCGTTTGGAACGAAGTGAACACCCGATACAACTACAAGCGGCAAGGCAAAACAGTTTGTTGAAAATATTTTAAAGTACAACAATACCCGATTGGATTACTAACGGGTACTCACAACCACAAACACCCGTTACGAATGTTTACGAATATTTGGCAAAGTCCGGATGAACCCGTTTGGAACGAAGTGAACACCCGATACAACTACAAGCGGCAAGGCAAAACAGTTTGTTGAAAATATTTTAAAGTACAACAATACCCGATTGGATTACTAACGGGTACTCACAACCACAAACACCCGTTACGAATGTTTACGAATATTTGGCAAAGTCCGGATGAACCCGTTTGGAACGAAGTGAACACCCGATACGACTACAAGCGGCAAGGGAAACAGTTTGTTGAACATATTTCAAAGTACAACACTACCCGATTGGATTACTAACGGGTACTCATCCCCCCCCCCCCTCCAAACACCCGTTATGTATACAAGGGACAACGAAAAACAAGTTGGTGCAAGTATTTAACGTCCAATACTACCCGATTGAATTACCAACGGGCACTAACACACGTAGCAATTTCCCGATATCGTAACAATGAAATTTAAACCAAGATCATCATGAAATCCGAATATTATAGAAAAACCGTTTACATTTGGTAAATTGGTTGGAAACAAATTCAAATTGTCAGTGTGGGTGTGCAAGTCATTTCTACGTGTAGGTACATAATGAAATCGGAATATTATACAACAAAAATTAGCGTTTGGTCATTACGTTGGCAAAAGGAAATAGTAATACTCAACAAAACAAAACTAAATTCAAATTGAAATGTCACTTTGGATGTAGAAGTCACAGGTATGTGAGTATATCTTGAAATCGGAATATCATACAACAACTGTTTCATTTGGTAAATACGTTGGCAACAGGAAATAGTAATACTCAACAAAACGAAATTAAATTCAAATTGAAATGTCACTTTGGATTTGGAAGTTACAGGTATGTGATTATATCTTGAAACCGGAATATCATTCAACAAAAAGTTTCGTTTGGTAGGTAAATACGTTTGCAAAAGAAAATAATAATACTCAACAAAACAAATTCAATTGCCAGTGTGGGTGTGTAAGTCATAGCTACGTGTACATCATGAAATCGGAATATTATACAACAAAAATTAGCGTTTGGTCATTACGTTGGCAAAAGGAAATAGTAATACTCAACAAAACAAAACTAAATTCTAATTGAAATGTCACTTGGGATTTAGAAGTCACAGGTATGTGAGTATATCTTGAAATCGGAATATCATACAACAAAAGTTTCATTTGGTAAATACGTTGGCAACAGGAAATAGTAATACTCAACAAAACGAAATTAAATTCAGATTGAAATGTCACTTTCGATTTGGAAGTTAAAGGTATATTAAATATACCTTTAACATAAATTTTATGCGATTATCATGAAATCGGAATATTATAGAAAAAGAGTCAAAAAGGTTTTTGCTAACCTTGAAATGCAGCAACAATTCTTGCATCCAATTTCCAAGACTCTAGAATATCAGTCAACTGTTGGTCCGCCATTGAAATAAAAATGAATTCTGTAGTACAACGTACCAGGGTCCGAATGTCTGTTTGGTGACGGGTGAACGTTGATAATTGAAGCACAACAAACAAGAAACACAACTAATTTGAAACAACTGATTTGAAACACAACTGATTTCAAACAACTGATTTGAAACACACGCGCAACACACAGAATGAAGAAGCACAGGGAAGTAAGCAGAACACGTGAGTGACGCGAGTGATCGGGAAGAAGTGGTTGTCGCCATAAGGGGACGTTGGGGTTATATAGAGGTCTCCCCACCATGCCCCACCTGGTAACGGGTTTCCCTGCTCCAAGCGGGCAGGCATGTGCTCCTATCGGGTGTCCGAATGTTTCTAGCGGGTTTTTCAAATCCCCTATCGGGTGCTAAGATTCCTAACGGGTATCCGATTTCAGACACTTTCCCATTCCCCATCGGGTGTTTTTTACATCCTATCGGGTGTCTGAATGTTTCTAGCGACTTTATCAAATCCCTATCGGGTGTTGAGGTCCCTATCGGGTATCCGATTTCACACGCTTCTCTGATTCCTATCGGTTGTTTTCTGCCTCCTATCGGGTGTTTGAATGTCTTGTAACGTCTTTTTACCTCCCAAACGGGTTTTCATTTCTATCGTGTCAGGTTTCCCGATTTCAAACGGTTTTCCGATTCCTATCGAGTTTCTGTTACTCCTATCGGGTTTTTCACAACTTCCTACCGGGTACTTCGAAACTCGTAACGGCTTTTTCAATTGAGATCGGGTGTTTCATAACGTCCTATCGGGTGTTTCGAATCCCTTAACGGGTTTTTCAATTCCTGCTTCTAACGGGTTACTGTAATGTGTAACGGGTTTTTAAATTCGTATCGGGTTTTCACTCACTTGCTAACACGTGTACGGTTTTTCTAACATTTCTGCCAGAAACTCCTACGTGCCTACCATTAGTATAGGTACCTGTGCCTACTAGGAAAAAATATTTTAAAAACCCCATCACAAATACCACGAGTGATTAACGACTCATTCCATTGATAATTCAATTTAATTGATAATGTACGCATGCACATGCACAACATAACAACTTACAACATGTAGTGGACTTGTAGAAATAAATGACATATAGGTACTTACTGCCCTCAGATTCCTTCCGGCATTGAATGACGCCATGAAATGTTGCAAAAGCGATGCACATCACTTTGTAAACGCTGTCGTTTTTATCAAAACTTTATTCAATACAATATAATATTATATTACACTTCATTCACAGAGATGTTCATAATGAGTATAGCTCGGGTGAAAATGACCGGCCAAACTACTCAATTTGGCTCATGCCAAATTACTTCTCGCCCTAGAATATATTATTATAATATCATAGGTCATCATGCGCTCAACAACCGTTTTCCTACACTGTTTAATTGTTCCAAGTTCAAATTGTGGCTGGAACTAATTAATACCCGATAGACTTGTTGCCTACTCGATAGGGAATCATTGGACAACCCGATTGATTACTAAGCGGGAGCTGTTAACAATTATATCACCCGATAGGCAGCCAACGGGTATTTTTTGAATATTTTCCTGCTCGATTGGTTTTCCAAAACCCGATAGGGACTCGTATGTGCAACCCGATAGATGTTCACTCGGGTGTTGTTATCAATTACATCCACCCGATAGAGCTACTAACGGGTATTTCAACGAGGTCGAGCACCCCCCGCACCAGAGAGAAATACTCGTTGGGAGGGGAGGTAAAAATTCAATGAAAACCAAGTCTAACTGACTCTCGACTATACTGAGGACTCATCAGTACAAAAAAAAAATACGGAGTCATAATTCTCTCAGGTGGGGGTGCTCAGCATAAATCTGTTGATAATATAATATAAAACTCGAAAACTGGTGAAGGACGACAACATGTCAATTGGATTATGCTTGTGGACAGCCACCCTGCGGGTAAATGGGCGGGTGGGTTGGGCAATGATCAAAGATAATTTGAAATAAAAAAGAAAAAAAAGCGTAGGTATACCTAATTCAAGTTTTGGGGGCCAAAATTTGTGGGAACCACCGGAAATAACTATTTCAATAATTATTTTACATGAAAGCAACAATAAATGAACAGCCACCATTTCTGCATATAGAATAATAATAAACCCATGCGTGACAAGGACTTTGCAGCGTTTTTAATTTTCAGGTCCAGTATCATGTCCTTCACAATTCCCTCAACTTTACCATATTTCTTCGCGTGAACCCTCCCATGGTAACAAGTACATGTCCTCCAAACGTCCATATTTACGGGAGGTGAAGGGAAAGAGTTGTTATTCTCAAATTCTCACCACTCCCCAAAAACAGTTATCCTTTAGAAATGGTGAATGCAGGCTTCGCTTCCTATACCTCCTCACAGGGATTCGGGCTACCTGGGCTATCATTAAACCACAAATATTTTCCCAACTCTTCATTAACTGTTGCAGGCTTTTGTGTGAGGATTCTACGTATCTCGTCTTGTACTAAATCCTCACATAAAACCTTTCAACGGTCACTCGGAACCTGGGAAAATATTTGTGAATCCGTCTCCAGAGCCAATGCCCCTTTGACCAAGTTCAAATTGTAAAACCCTTCAACGCTCACTCGGAACCTGGGAAAAAATTTGTGAATCCATCTCCGGAGCCAATGCCCCTTCGACCAAGTTCAAATTGTGGCGGGACCTACTTGACACCCGATAGAAATGTTGCCTACTCGATAGGGAATCATTGGACAACCCGATTGATTACTAAGCGGGAGCTGTTAACAATTATATCACCCGATAGGCAGCCAACGGGTATTTTTTCAATATTTTCCTGCTCCATTGGTTTTCCAAAACCCGATAGAGACTCGTCTGTGCAACCCGATAGATGTTCACTCGGGTGTTGTTATCAATTACATCCACCCGATAGAGCTACTAACGGGTATTTTGTTCGGCATTTCCCTGCTCGATTGCATTGTTCAACCCGATAGACGTTGGTCGATGCAACCCGGATGATTATCAATCGGGAGCTATGAGACGACCCGTTACGATGCTAACGGGTATGTTTTGAATGAGATAACCCGATACAAAAGTAAAACAGAGCTGTTCACACTGGCAGAACCCGATAGAAAGCTAACGGCTACTTTTTGAATTTTTTCTTGCTCGATTGGTTTTCCAAAAACCGATAGAGACTCGTCTGTGCAACCCGATAGATGTTCACTCGGGTGTTGTTATCAATTACAGCCACCCGATAGAGCTACTAACGGGTATTTCAACGAGGTCGAGCACCCCCCGCACCAGAGAGAAATACTCGTTGGGAGGGGAGGTACAAATTCAATGAAAACCAAGTCTAACTGACTCTCGACTATACTGAGGACTCATCAGTACAAAAAAAAAATACGGAGTCATAATTCTCTCAGGTGGGGGTGCTCAGCATAAATCTGTTGATAATATAATATAAAACTCGAAAACTGGTGAAGGACGACAACATGTCAATTGGATTATGCTTGTGGACAGCCACCCTGCGGGTAAATGGGCGGGTGGGTTGGGCAATGATCAAAGATAATTTGAAATAAAAAAGAAAAAAAAGCGTAGGTATACCTAATTCAAGTTTTGGGGGCCAAAATTTGTGGGAACCACCGGAAATAACTATTTCAATAATTATTTTACATGAAAGCAACAATAAATGAACAGCCACCATTTCTGCATATAGAATAATAATAAACCCATGCGTGACAAGGACTTTGCAGCGTTTTTAATTTTCAGGTCCAGTATCATGTCCTTCACAATTCCCTCAACTTTACCATATTTCTTCGCGTGAACCCTCCCATGGTAACAAGTACATGTCCTCCAAACGTCCATATTTACGGGAGGTGAAGGGAAAGAGTTGTTATTCTCAAATTCTCACCACTCCCCAAAAACAGTTATCCTTTAGAAATGGTGAATGCAGGCTTCGCTTCCTATACCTCCTCACAGGGATTCGGGCTACCTGGGCTATCATTAAACCACAAATATTTTCCCAACTCTTCATTAACTGTTGCAGGCTTTTGTGTGAGGATTCTACGTATCTCGTCTTGTACTAAATCCTCACATAAAACCTTTCAACGGTCACTCGGAACCTGGGAAAATATTTGTGAATCCGTCTCCAGAGCCAATGCCCCTTTGACCAAGTTCAAATTGTAAAACCCTTCAACGCTCACTCGGAACCTGGGAAAAAATTTGTGAATCCATCTCCGGAGCCAATGCCCCTTCGACCAAGTTCAAATTGTGGCGGGACCTACTTGACACCCGATAGAAATGTTGCCTACTCGATAGGGAATCATTGGACAACCCGATTGATTACTAAGCGGGAGCTGTTAACAATTATATCACCCGATAGGCAGCCAACGGGTATTTTTTCAATATTTTCCTGCTCCATTGGTTTTCCAAAACCCGATAGAGACTCGTCTGTGCAACCCGATAGATGTTCACTCGGGTGTTGTTATCAATTACATCCACCCGATAGAGCTACTAACGGGTATTTTGTTCGGCATTTCCCTGCTCGATTGCATTGTTCAACCCGATAGACGTTGGTCGATGCAACCCGGATGATTATCAATCGGGAGCTATGAGACGACCCGTTACGATGCTAACGGGTATGTTTTGAATGAGATAACCCGATACAAAAGTAAAACAGAGCTGTTCACACTGGCAGAACCCGATAGAAAGCTAACGGCTACTTTTTGAATTTTTTCTTGCTCGATTGGTTTTCCAAAAACCGATAGAGACTCGTCTGTGCAACCCGATAGATGTTCACTCGGGTGTTGTTATCAATTACAGCCACCCGATAGAGCTACTAACGGGTATTTCAACGAGGTCGAGCACCCCCCGCACCAGAGAGAAATACTCGTTGGGAGGGGAGGTACAAATTCAATGAAAACCAAGTCTAACTGACTCTCGACTATACTGAGGACTCATCAGTACAAAAAAAAAATACGGAGTCATAATTCTCTCAGGTGGGGGTGCTCAGCATAAATCTGTTGATAATATAATATAAAACTCGAAAACTGGTGAAGGACGACAACATGTCAATTGGATTATGCTTGTGGACAGCCACCCTGCGGGTAAATGGGCGGGTGGGTTGGGCAATGATCAAAGATAATTTGAAATAAAAAAGAAAAAAAAGCGTAGGTATACCTAATTCAAGTTTTGGGGGCCAAAATTTGTGGGAACCACCGGAAATAACTATTTCAATAATTATTTTACATGAAAGCAACAATAAATGAACAGCCACCATTTCTGCATATAGAATAATAATAAACCCATGCGTGACAAGGACTTTGCAGCGTTTTTAATTTTCAGGTCCAGTATCATGTCCTTCACAATTCCCTCAACTTTACCATATTTCTTCGCGTGAACCCTCCCATGGTAACAAGTACATGTCCTCCAAACGTCCATATTTACGGGAGGTGAAGGGAAAGAGTTGTTATTCTCAAATTCTCACCACTCCCCAAAAACAGTTATCCTTTAGAAATGGTGACTGCAGGCTTCGCTTCCTATACCTCCTCACAGGGATTCGGGCTACCTGAGCTATCATTAAACCACAAATATTTTCCCAACTCTTCATTCACCGTTGCAGGCTTTTGTGTGAGAATTGTACGCATCTAAATCCTCACATAAAACCTTTCAACGGTCACTCGGAACCTGGGAAAATATTTGTGAATCCGTCTCCAGAGCCAATGCCCCTTTGACCAAGTTCAAATTGTAAAACCCTTCAACGCTCACTCGGAACCTGGGAAAAAATTTGTGAATCCATCTCCGGAGCCAATGCCCCTTCGACCAAGTTCAAATTGTGGCGGGACCTAATTGACACCCGATAGAAATGTTGCCTACTCGATAGGGAATCATTGGACAACCCGATTGATTACTAAGCGGGAGCTGTTAACAATTATATCACCCGATAGGCAGCCAACGGGTATTTTTTCAATATTTTCCTGCTCCATTGATTTTCCAAAACCCGATAGAGACTCGTCTGTGCAACCCGATAGATGTTCACTCGGGTGTTGTTATCAATTACATCCACCCGATAGAGCTACTAACGGGTATTTTGTTCGGCATTTCCCTGCTCGATTGCATTGTTCAACCCGATAGATGTTGGTCGATGCAACCCGGTTGATTATTAAGCGGGAGCTGTTAACAATTATATCACCCGATTGGTGGCTAACGGGTATTTTATGAATATTTCTCAGCTCGATCGATTTTTCTCTACCCGATAGGGATCACTCAATGGAAATGGTAGATCTTCAATCGGGTGTTGTTAGCAACAAACATCACCCGATAGGAAGACTAACGGGTATTTTTGTTCACTATTTCCCTGCTCGATTGGCTTTCATAGGCCCGATAGCGATGTGTGATGTAACCCGATAGATTATTAAGGGGGAGCTCTTGACAATTATTTCACCCGATAGGCGCTAACGGGTATTTTATGCATATTTCCCAGCTCGATTAATTTTATTTCTACCCGATAGGAATTTTGTATAAACCCGATAGATTATCAATCGGGAGATCTTAATGCTCAGATGACCCGACAGTCAGCTAACAGGTATTTTTTTGAACATTTCCATGCTCGATTGTTTTTCGTACACCCGATAGGAGGTTTGCATAAAACCCGATAGGTTATCAAACGGGAGACGTAAATGCTCAGATGACCGGATAGTGTGCTAACGGGTATTTTTTTTCAACATTTGCTAGCTAGATCGTTTTTCATACACCCGATAGGAGTTTTGCATAAACCCGATAGGTTATCAAACGGGAGACGTAAATGCTCAGATGACCCGATAGTGTGCTAACGGGTATTTTTTTCAACATTTGCTAGCTAGATCGTTTTTCATACACCCGCTAGGAATTTTGAAAAAAACCCGATAGATCATCAAACGGGAGACGTAAATGTTCAGATGACCCGATAGTGCGCTAACGGGTATTTTTTTGGAATATTTGCATGCTCGCTTGGGTTTCATGGACCCGATAGGAATTTGTTATGAAACCCGATAGACAACCAACAGACCCGATTGAGTTCTTAACGGGTGTAGTTCCCATTTATAAAAGCCCGTTAGGGTTAAGTCGCCACCCGATACGATTTTGACGAATACCCGTTAGGAATTACCAAAACCCGCTTGTTTTTACGAATGCCCGATACAAAAATATCCGAACCATACCCGATAGGAGGGGCTAATCTAACAGCCCGATAGATTTTTATGGCAGCCCGATAGAAATTTATGTCGTACCCGATTGGAGTTACGTCTTCCCGATAGATTTTTAACATCACCCGATACGATTTTCACCCTACCCGCTTGGGATTAGGCACACCCGCTAGGTTCCCTATCGGGAAATCAATTCTGAGTGTTCCTAGCGGGCATGGTGCGCCACATTTTTCTCTCGGTGTGAGCACCAAAAAGCTTCGTCGACACGATCGTGAATCAAACGGTATAAATTCGGCCCGGATATCATAACTACGGAGCATCTGATTATAATCAAGGATGGCTGTATGAAGTCGAGTTGTTTGTTCTGCGATATTATTTCATTAGACAAGTGACGGACTATTGGATTTTGTTGGTAGGTACTCCTGAATCTTGAACAAACGTTGAAGTATTATTGATGGTTAAATTATTACACAATGGCAAATTATTACACACTGGCAAATTATTACACAACGGTAAATTATTACACAATGGCTCATCTACCCTGAAGGGGCTGGATTTTGTTGATAGGTACTTTTGCAACTTGAACAACCGTTGAAGTATTAATGATGGGCAAATTATTACACAACGGTTCATTATTCTATCTCCATAGAAGGGGAACCTATTCAGGTAAATTATTACACAACGGTTTAGGTAGGTACCTAGTAACGAGTACGGGGTTAGGTACTAACCTACGGAGGGTCCGCGATCTACATAATATGTGTAGAATAGTACATAATATGTTATATAGAAGCTAGAAGGGTTATCTATACGGAGACCTGTGATCCGTAACAGGAGGGTATTCTGTACAAAATAATAAACCGTTGTGCAGGGATTTGCAGCGTTTTTTTAAAATACAGAACAGGTGATATGCGGAATTTGATAGTTGAGGGAGCTACAATTCGCATTGTTATGCATCGATCCTCTTTTCACCTCTCCCAGGATAAATTCAAGTTAGAAGAGGAAAATCGTGTTTTCGTAATATTTTGTTGATTGGCACTTGAAAAGTTGAGTGCAACTTTGAAAAGTCAGTATTTCCTTAATTTGCCGCCGGTTTTTACTTGGTGGGAAAAAAAAGTTTCCACGCGAGATGCTCCAGTTCTTGAGAATAATAAAAAAATGGGAACTAAGGAAGTTAGCTGTAAAAACACCTTATTTGCTAACGGGTACTATGGAATTCAGATTCGCTCCCCACATAAAATTAGGTGGGATTTATTTTTTCAACTTTTTAAAAAAGCCAATGAAGAATCCGAGGAAAATAAAAGGAGAAGGGAGTTTCTGAGGCAACCTTCACATAGTGGTTCTAATAATTCCTTAATTGAAAATCACCGAAAATCGTTGAGACGGTACACATAATCACGAATGATTCCTGCTCATCATTGTGACAGTCACTTAGTTTGGTAAGCTACCTTGTTCAAGACATTTCGCAGCATTTGGGAGGAACCAAGTAGACATAACCAAGAAACATTGTGGATGGATTCCCCAATAGCTACACAGTTTATATTCATGGTTACCTAGGGATCAAGTGTTTGCGACCATGGTATGGGCATGGCTAAGCATGCTAAATCTTGGCAGACGTTTTCTGTTCAACGGACGCTATGTTCGAAAACATCCTAAACGGCCCACACGGAAAGGTAAAATAGAGGGGAAAGCCCCCAGAACCCTATCCTTGGCATTCACGCGTGGCGACCCCAAGATCATGAATTAGAACAGAATGGCCAACTTTTAATATTTATAGTGGCGAGGCCCACGAGGGCGGTTTTTCTTATACGTAATAAAAAAAAGACCGCAGCCGAAACGATAGGGTTGATGCTCAGCGGGGTGAAATATTGTCGAGATAAGTCCTTATTGGCTATTAGGGGGGGGGGGGGGGGTACAGGGTTTTTTGCTCCAACGTGAAAAGCCTAATTGGGGTGAATCTGTATGGACAGTGAGAACCATTATCGCCAAAACCATCTTTCCTCAGTCCTTGTTTACCAAGGGTCCCATGATAAATTGTTATTATCTCCCGCAGTACCTACCAATGGAGAGTACGCGGAATACGTATATTGATGATTTAAGGTAATTAGATTGAAGTTTCCTGAAAAGCTTATTACATTCGCGATTCTAGCGTGAAAACATGAATGTTTTCTCAGTATCATCCTTATTCTGTGACTGTAATATTCTGGATAATATTCAGTGAGTAGAGGCGCCCAATCATCAAACTCGACCTTGAAGACCATGCCGATTGAAGTGTTCTATTTGTCAGTATGGCGTAAAACTTCAGATATCCTTCAAGTGAAAACGAATGAAAATAAATGTTTAGCGGGGGAAAAAAACACAATTGCTCAAAAAAGAATAATCTAAAATTTTCACTGAAAGTTTTGGATTAGAGAAGGTACGAACGATTTAATCAACTTTTTCAACAAAAAACTTTACTAAATCCAAATTCATATGGTAAGAGTCATAAGAGAATATTCACTAGTATTTTATGTATGATCAACATCAATTAGGCTAGGAATAAAATCTTTTCAAATATAAAAACGTTGATCTGAATGAGGAGAAAATTAGGAGATTAAAGAGACGATTTACTAAAGCTAAGTTTGGTTTGGTTACTGCATTCTGCATCCATTTATATGGAAACTTCTTGTCATCCGATAAAATATTAATTCTCACCTCCTGGACGAATAATGTGTATTCAATTTTATAATAATGTATATCGTATACGCACTAGCGCAGGGTTCATTCCAACTTAATTGTCCATGAACGACGAATTGGAACATCTGACGTTATTCCGTTTCGTTTCCACAATCGAGTTGGCCCCGTTTCACGCTGTAAGATTGATTATGTTCTCGGTATTCGGTTATTGTCAACAAGTGGTAGGCAATTTTCAGGAACCGGCGGTATCGATCCCCTGGTTCCAGGTGAAACAGGGACAAGCCGATTTGAGTGATTGAGTACTCAACAGAAGGACCCTGTCAAACGCTTCCCTGGAGTGAACAATACATTGATGGATTCACGTCGTCGCTTGTATTCACGAGTTAAGTAGAGGCAAAATAAATCCGGTATGTAAATTTGTTGTTTTCCAAAAAGGTTCGAAATTCTTCTCACGTAATGGAATATTTTTGTTCGTGTTTCTGATTTAACGGTATTCTTGTTCGTGTTGCTAATTCCCTAATGCTAACTTATTCAAGGCACCTACCTAAGGCTCTTCATATAAGCTAAATGTATCGTCTTGGCGATGCAACCTACCTTCTGTGTGTAGTGTTGGGAAAATGGAGAATCTAGATTCGGTAATTCCTAGAACACTGATTGTTTATCGTTGAAAAAAACAAAAAAAAACAAAAAACAGTGGCGCTCATAAGCGCCAATCCGGCGAGCAACAATCAGAAAGTGTTCCCAAAAGGGCTGATTTCGTGTCCTGACACCGCAAGAAAAGTGTTCTACTTGGATTGCGCGTGGAACAGTTCGCCAACAGCTATTTGTTCGTCATGCTCATAAATCACACGAACAAAGGTGTTTCGTAATTGTTTTACAATAAATTCAGCAAGAGCTGTACAGTTGGAAAAAAAATCTGGCACATGATTTGGTTCAAAGTAAGGTACTACAAATTTCAGGTCCTTGGAGCAATTAGGTAATAGAGAAAAGGAGGTCTTTGAAAGCTGGTGGTGCGATTAAAAATGGAAGGAGTAAATGACGATTAAAATTACTTGTTAATATTCATTCTGTTTTCATTTCTTTCGCCAGTCTTGTTTAAGAAATACGACGTTTAACATATTATACGTTACGTCAGTTTGAATGGATAATATTTGGTAGTCTAGTAAGGAATGCTAGTCAGTGCATGTTTAGCGTTAAAACCCATAGGTCGGGTTCGCCACTTAGTTCTTTGTGTTTTTTGGCTGTATATGACAGGAATTCGCGCTTCTGTACCCACTCCAAGAGGGTTAGCGCTTATGGGTAGCTTTCCAGGAGAAAAGTTGGTTTGTGATCGAATGTCTATGTGTTTAATATAAACTATTAGCTAACAGGGTTGAGCGCTGTTTTCTGATTTGTTAAGCGCTTTCGGGGTTTCCACGTGCACGATCCCATCACCGAGGTTTATCAAACACGTTTCCATAGATATACCCATAGGAATTGAACCTGCATCAATTATTAAGAAAAAAGTGTCGGCATGTTAATACACTCGTTGGCATTTTTCGAAGCACATATCTTGCTCCCTCACAGTTGAAATTCCCGGAATCCTTGAATGTTCATAAGTTGCTGAGTTTGTCCCTTCCTCCCCTGTATTCATATCCAGAACATACTCAATTATTCTTCGAATACTCATATCTAATTAACTCGAAATCACGAGGTCTTAAGAACATTACCAAGTACTTATGCATTTTATTGTGCATAAGTACAGTGTAAGTGCATAAGTTTTATTGAACCAAGCCATCTCTTCATGACAGCTCAAGGCAATGGGTACCCTGACCTAAATGATCAGACTAAATTAATATAGGCCATATGGGGGGGGGGGGGGTTATTAATATAGGCTATTAATATAGGGTTCCAAGCAGAAGAAAAGTACCTAATCTTACCTTAAAACTCTCTGGCTTCTGTCGTATTTGACGATTTGGTCCTTTATGTGAACTTTATGGCTGTTTCTCTGCCTCACAGCCAACAGGACGTGCTTGCCTCTTTGTATCTGGCGATGCTCGACGCGGTAGTAGCAAGTGATGTTCCTCGGATAGACACCAGGGTAGTTGGGCGATTGAATTCGACAGGGTCTTGTATCACAGCCTTCGAGGATCCTGTCGCAGTAACTCCCAGGTACCAAGTCCCCTCTCCAACTCGCTACCGAGCGGTTCCCATAGCGAAGATGTGCTTCGCCTTTCTTCAAAAATTTATACGCCAGCTTAAAATCGAAGTTGTATCCTATACCCTGAAACAGGAAAGTGAAGAGTCGTTTACGAATTTTTGATTGATCATCTCAGTGTAGATGTTATTGAACTAGCGATGATAAGATTGTAACAAACGGATATCCTGTTTTTGTAATACACAGTAACAGTTCCTCCAAAATATTCCATGGTTTTCGCGTAAATAGTAAAATAAAAGTAAAGTAAAGTAACAGCCAATTGATAAGGCCGTTGGGCTAACATAGGTACCATAATTTATTGAGAAACTGCTATCTATTCACCGTGAAAAACTCGGAGTAACAGTCGGCTTGGAGTTAGGAATAGGTATGTGCCAAAAATGGTTAGGAACTGAAACCACTGAGTAAATACGTGACTCATTATTGTTTTATTTGCCAGTGCGGCAGATGCCAATTTACAGGTCCGTTATAAACTCGAGATGTAAACTCACAGGTGCTAAAATACAAAAATAAGTAAAGAAAGAACACTTCAATGGATGAACCCGATCAACAATTTAAAAATAAAGGAAAATGAAGTCTCAGGAACCGTCTCAGGGTTTCGGCTATTCTGCAACCAAAACTTCATGAAAGTTTTCCCGATTCTGTATTCTCTTCAGTTTCTCTGATCAGTTTCTAGTACCAGGACCGGTCCCATGTGACAGGATTGGTTTTGTGCAACAAGATTTTGTTACTTGGTCACAGTTCCTTTTCTTTCCACGGTGGCTTATATCAAACAAGATAATTCATTATTCCTGTAACCACTTGGCTGCGTATAAAATGTTTCCAACTGCAGTTAGTTGAACCATTTTCTGTAAGCCATAAGTAAGTCGATGGCAAAACTAAGTGGGAGGGAGTTTAAGGGTGCAACGATTCGGCCACTGAATTCCTTTTCCCTTCCTTTCACACTCCGCTGTTTACTGCAACATTTTCGGACACTTATTGACTCTTACCCTTTCAACTTCTGCCATACCTAATCTAAGTTGAAAGCTGTAACCAGGGGCGTTGCGTCCATAAGGCCACTTGGGCCACTGCCCCGGCACCCAAAAACACTGGAGTAAAAAAGACCAACCACTTAGGGAAATTCAGTAGGCATCTGAATTTCCCTCGTACACTGTACCTACCTAGCATTTTTCACAAGTTCAACAGCCACACGCCAGAGTTCTCTGACTATGGACATTCAATATTCTAGTAGAACATCCATGGCTATTCCTTAATGTTAGCTCCATAGACCAAGCATGTTATCGGCATAAAGCGACAGTAATCGATGTCCTGCAATCGAAATCGAAACTTAGGCTCCTGAAACTGGAACGTAGGTTCTGGGTCCTGGGACCTAGTGTTCCCATGGCAACCGAGAAAAGTTGCCCATCCGCGCATGCTCAGTCGAGTAAAAATGTTGTTCGCCACGCCTACTTTGGGCCCCGGCCCCACAACCTGATTTCAACCCCAAAATCGTTCATTTCACAATCGGTTCGATCCCTTCGATTCAATTTGATCTCGATACGATATGTTTCTTCTTCTGATTTGTTTCTTGTTGTCTTTGAATCAATCGCATGTCCGACATGGGCTTATGTCCGACATCTACAGATGAAAACTAAGCTGAGAACTTCACTCCAGTGAATCACATTCGCTTTCTCTAGTCTGTCAGTTTTCAATTTTTTTGCGTCAAATTTTGCGCGTTTTGTGTTCGGTCCGGTTCCGATGACAGATTTGTATTTGTGGTACCAACGTGCGTTTTGTTTGATTGCTGTTTGTGGATTGATTGGCGTCAGCACACAAATAGCTACCTAGCTTCTAGTCATTAGCTTCTCCATTCAAGTAGATACTGGCCGATGAATCACTTTTTTGTTGTATTTTAGATTACTATATTTCTGTAACACATGAATTCGGTGGCTAATTTGCAGTAGAGATCGTCGACGTTGTCGTACGACGATAGATTATTGATTAAAAGAGATAAGCTTTATCACTCAATCAGTAAATAAGGGAAGGGTGTTGTTGCCTTGGTGTATTTTGTATACATATTATGTTGGTTTTGTGTTCTGGTCTGGTGCCCCACCGTTTTCAGACCCCGCGGACCGCTACTGGCTGTAACTATCCATTAATTACTAATTCAATAACTCAGTGAGTCAAATTTTTCAATTGCGAAGTGGCATCTTTTAAAATGATTAGCCTGTGCTCGGCTGACCATGCATCAGCTAGTATTAATTTTATTTATATCAAACTATGAAATCATGGAACAAACGGATCGATATGGAAATCGCAAACTCACCTGTTCGGACAATCTGTCCAGCTGTAGAGTGAGATTGAGCGACCTCGTCTCACTGTAGTACACAGTGTACCCCCAGGCACTCCCGCACCACTGCCCTCCCGTCAAAGGTCGTTCAGACTCCTGTATGGACATGTGCCCATCCGGACATCCTTCCGTCGTGAACGACACGAATTTCCCCACTGTGAAGGTGTCGAACGTGAGCTGAAACAAACGTAAACACAAATGACTATTGTACGCATCAGAAGTATCTACGCAAACAAAAAGTGTTGCATGTACATAATAACTAATTGTGAGCTAATTAGATATTTTCACCAACTGAGCATTAATGCGCTTCTACTGCAGCGTTTGACTATCTATTTTGGCAACATGTAAATAGAATGCTATTCCAGAATTGAGTTATTGAGAGTTGGAAATTTCTACGGCTAGAAACCGTTCTTGAGCAAGTTTATTTATCTAATAAATTATAACTTAAATCACTCGCGGCGGAATAGTGGAAATCCATAGCAAAAAACTACAGGATAAAAATAAAATAGTCTATTTCCACGTACAATAGCAAAAACTTTAGACAGGTTTCGGTTGTTACACCATCGTCAGTACACTATAGAAAGGTCAGTTCTATAGTGTACTGACGATGGTGTAACAACCGAAACCGGTCTACAGTTTTTGCTATTGTACGTGGAAATAGACTATTTTATTTTTATCCTGTATTTTTTTGTATTATTTTTTTTTATCTATTTGATTACACCCCCCTTTTTCTTAACTATAGAAATAATTAATATAACCTTGAAAGATACTGAAATTAATAAATCACAGTTAGAGAAACGCCTAATATAAAACTTCATTCTTGGAGTGTATGAATTGATCATTTTCGAGCATCACTACATATTGTAAGTTTATAAGAATACTAGCTGCCGCTTGCTTCGCTCACTCATCCAACTGGGAGATTACTTAGATTTCATATTATTAAGTGTATGCATGAACTAGTATGCATCCACTGAATGTAATTATAACCTACGTAGCTGCCATACCGTTGCAGCTCGTACTTGCCATCTGCCTAGTAAACCCGCCCAGTCTGCTTTTTATGACTGTCCATTCAATCGGTCAGCTTACTCGCACAGGAGATTTCCAGTTGTATAGTCACCAGTAGGTTTTGAACAACATCAAGATACCCGCGGAATACGTCAGAGTGAATCCTCAAGTTCTTATTTCGTATCCTTCTCAAGATTGAATAATAACTGGAGTTATTCCATCGCTCACAGAGTAAAGTTTTTCATTTTACAGATGTTTTTGCCATTCGGGAGCGAGACGTCCTTCATAAATCATGTATGTTAATATCGCTGCCAGTGCGTACTCGCGAGGCCTCGTCCCGTTGAAAGTATGTGGGTAGTGCCATAATAAAATCCTTCATTTCTCGTTAGAGGAAAAGAAAGGGAGAGAAACTCTTATTAAGTTCTTACATTAAATGGTACCCCACCTCTTTTCATTTTTCGTCTCCACTCTTCTCCCATTCTCGCAATCGCTCCCCAGCGAAGACCCTTTCCACTTATTTGACTTTATAATTTCCTTTCGCCCCGCCCCACTGCTCCTCGCTACCTTCGGGTTTTTTCCCGATACCAGCAGATTATATAAACAATATGGCTCAGTTATGAATCGAAAATAACTTGAGCAAGCACAATCCAAAAGTTCCGATCCAAATGGATTGAACGTTGATTAAACCTAAACGTTTACGTGGATGTAACTTCGGGGATTTTCACGCTCAATAACTGGAATGATTCATCCTTATCGAAGCTTGTGGGTGAATGATGTAATACGTGAGGGAATGCAGTTGAAGTTCCTGTTTTGTCACCTACGACTCAAAAATGTTACTTCAACTGAGCGCGTTTTTTGAGCGTAAAGCGTGATCATTCCAGGCTTTCACGGGTGGAACCGTAATATGTAATTGAATGTGCAATTCCAGTGTGCCTGAATTTCGGGATTTGGGCGGTAGATACTGAATGAGGACCGTGTGAAATAAGAGGAAACGGCGTGGGTTGTTTGAATTTTCAGTTAATGCTGATAAAAAATGCATATTAAAAGAGAAGGTGTTTGAATCGGGCGAGCAAAACAACTGCTGACCAATCACGACCCAGGATGGGGACAGTGGCGATCCCGCGATTTTTCAAATCACATTATTTCTTTTGCCCCTCAAAATTCACGTTTATTTTCACGGTATTTTCAACTCAATTTCCGCTAATATCAAGGGGAATAGGCTGTACTTTTGAAATGAGTGACAAAATGTAATCACTTGAATCGCCAATCGAATGAATTGAACCCTGCAATGATTTACTAATTGAATAATAAACCACAATTATTGAAGTCAAACCCAGTTTTTTTGTGTGATTTACCAACGGCAAAAACAATAACAAGGTGTTATTGAAAGGTTGTCCATTTCCACTAATACACAAAAAATACACTGTTATACCGGTATCTGTGATAAAACCATAGTCAGTAACAAACAATAAGTTACTGTTTGTTACTCACAAAATAATACACAATGCACACAGAATAACAGTGTATTTTTCGTGTATTATTGGAAATAGGCAACCTTTCAATAACTCCGTTTTTACTCTTTGAAACCGGTTTCCACGATTTCATCGCGAGTGATTTGGTTCAGACCAACGGTATGACTCACTCAAGACAATGATTTATAGATCTAGAGAAAGCGTGAACATCACGTTGAATATTGCCGAACGGTATTAATACCAACCCTAATATACTGAGGAAACTGATACATACATTATATAGGTACGTATGACGGTATAATGAGAAGAATACTTACATATTTATATTTATGAGTTTGCCATCTACTACAGTAGCTACTTATTTATACTCGCAAATTCCACGACGGCTTTGTGTGCATCTCTTTACTCAATGCATATTTCATAATATACTCCTTCTCAGAGTAGCCATTTTCAAACTTGTGAACTATTGATAAGTACAGACTCTGTAGCAAACGACATTGCCCCCTTGAGAGCTGTAAAGGACTTGTGGATTGTAATAAGGAACTGGGGAGTCCTTAGTTCTGACCTTCTTCAACTGGGACTCGAATAGTCAACCCCGATGCAGCCCAGATAGGGTACAGGTACTATTCATGACTGTAAAGGAACATTGATCTCATCAGTTTTGCTATAAGGATACACTATCGTACTTATCGGGAGGACTGGTTATTCAATGAATTTTCATTAAAAAATAAAACACACGAACGGCTGGACGTACAATGCTCCGGGTGGCCTCAAAAAATTGTTTAGCTCAAGACAAATTTAATAACGTAAAAAAAACCATACCCTTCTATTGAAAGTTTTCGAGCTACGGCGTTCTGAAAATTTCAACCCCTATTTTGAACCCCTTAGAGATGACTGACAGTAACGTTGAGCTTCGAGGACCAACTAGACCCCGAACGGAACCTATAACCCGAATTTCATCAATTTTTATTCATGGTAACTAAGAAAAGTGGCCCGTACGGCGTACGGCGGACAGACAGAAATATTTTTATTGCATTTTCGGATTCTACATACCTTGAAACGTAAACCATCAAATTTTGAGGGGGGGTTAGAATTTTTTTTCCTGCTCGATTCCAATGGTTCATTAATGAAAATAATAAACCAAAACTTTGGTTACCTGAGCTGCAGAGTAACTATGTAAGCCTAATCTATTTGCCTGGGGAACACAATCATGGATTCCGTAGTATAGTAACGAAAGAATTCGGGTTTGTATCGGTGGTTACAATAAACTACTTACGATGTTCTGAAAACTTCTAATGTTCTGAAAACTTCTAGCTCACAACCATTGGCAAGGCAACACATGCAGTCAGTTGATATGTTTAATACCTATTTATTTGTTTCAACTAATGTTGACTAACTCACGGCCGTTGAAATGTACCCGGAAGCGTTTGTCAGTTATTATTCGATATCCGCGGAATAGTCTATAGCTATGTTCCTTCTGTGGAAATCATGGGTTGAACGAAAGTGATCTAACTTCCAGCAAACTCTTTCTCAATTTCCATACTAGTTCGTAAGTTGACATTTGCAATGGCGATTATCAAAGGAATATCGCGGACTGCCAATGGGTTTAGCTCTGAAGATATGTACTTCATAGAATAGCGTGAGATTGGATCAAAGACCGCCAAAAGGGCTAAGATGCGCTTCATCGGGCAGCAAGAATTGAAAATGTACATCGTAAATAAAAGCAGCTTTGAAAGGTCCTACAGCATCGCAAGGTACTTACATGGGATCACGATTTCCTTCCTGGTGCAGTAAGACTTCTCTAAATTATATAAAGCGGCGTTAAATAAAGGAAGCATTGATAATGATTCTTAAGCCCACGATACTGACTAAACGACGCGTCTCTAACAAATTTACTGATACTTTCATCTAGTTCCACCTGTTCCGATTTCACGGTAGGCAGAACATTGATGGGGCTTCCCACCTAATTCGAATTAATTGGCGACATTAAAAGGGGACATTATGTTGATTTCAGGTGAAGTTATTCCCGATATATTCGCAGCACAGCGCCGCTACGACCATATCCTTCACGGAGTTAGCGGGTGCGAGAGGTCATAAATTCATCGTCCCCTATTCGCTCACTACCCAGCTATTAATCTAACGGATCGCATTACTGGATGTATATTTTCATGCCAATGTAACCGTTTCAGATGGAACGAAATCCTCGTCGGTCTCAAAGAAGAAAATTCCCTTACACAACTAGTTTTGTTAACTTACGAAAGTGGATTTTGATGACATAGAATAAGAGCGTAGGTGAGCAACGGGGTACAACCTATTCAACCTTGATGATGTTACATGTAGCACGTGTATGTTTCTTGGCCAAGCCGTATAAAGGGCTGTGATGAATTTCGCATGTTGAACGCGCATAGAGTGGGTAATCTCAAATCTCAAAGGAATATTATATGGATCCTACATTATGGTGCCCATGTGAGATATGTTACCAATACTCACTTCAAGGACGATATGCTTGTCATTACAGTGGTAGATAGAGTTTAATCAACACATGAGACAATTAGGCGAAATGGATAGTCTAAGGGGGGGACTCTCGAGGGCCCGATGTCACACTCTGCCCCAGATTTTAAACGCATGGGAGGTCGGTGCGCATTAAGATTCTCTTCAAGGGGCAACCTTATACGCTAATCTGATACTTCCAACACCATTTTAAACGTCCAATATAATCTGATATTTCCAATACCATTTTAAACTGACATTTCCAACACCATCTGATATTTCCAACACCATTTTAAACGTCGAATATACTGGATTGAAAATTAACTGATAGTTCCAATATTCGCTAATCTGATATTTCCATCACCATTTTAAACGTCCAATATACTGGATTGGAAATAAACTAATATCTACAATATACGCTAATCTGATATTTCCAACACCATTTTAAACTGTATTTCGAACACCATCGGATATTTCCAACACCATTTTAAACTGTTATACGCTTATCTGATATTTCCAACACAATTTTAAACGCACGAGAGGTCGGTGCGCATTAAGATTATTTTCAAGGGGCAACCTTTTGACCCGATAATAACTGTTATACGCTAATCTGAGATTTCCAACACCGTAGATAATTAATCGATAAATTGAGAGATGCTGGGCCCTTTCCCATGATACAGAAGTCTGCTACATCTCATACCTTAAAAGGTTATACTGGTATTCCCCAACTACTCGACTGATTTTTATTAGTCGCATACTATTAATGACTGCAGAGCTATTTACAAACCTCTTCCCATATCCCAATCGCCTTTTGAAAACAAAAACCAAAAATATCAGCTAACGCGGAAGTAAAAGGAGTTGGGAAAGATTGTAGGCACAACGGCCGAAAATGTTTTGGAAGAAGCCAATTGGAGAAGCTGGAACGTGAGAAGGAACCTGAAGATGTAAAGTGTGCTCGGAAACAATAATCCTCCCTTGGCCCGCCCCCGTGATACATAGATATTTAATTCCTTAGGGGCTGCTAGCCCCTTTTCAGCAATCGTCTCACATCTTGATAGTCCCAGAGGAAAGTTAATGCTCAAAGATCCTTTTCCAAGGCTCGGAACTCTTTGAAGGAATTCGGCTAGTATACGTTTCCCTTACAAGAAGACAGGTACAGGATATTCTTGAAGGTCTTCGAGTTGATTCGAACGTTTTCCGAATACCACGAGAAGCACTTCCTCGGTAGATCTCAGATTTAATTCGCAAATAATTCCGAAAAGTCAGTCCAGCAGCACCTCAAGCGTTTCTCACTATGTTAAGTAGGCATATTCCTGTTGAGATTGATACGCCTTGTTGGACCTCCAAGTTTAGCACCAAAAACCCATTCACTCAGTACATATAGGTTGGAGAATACCTACATTGACCCATGGAATCGAGTAGAAAAGTGTAATTTTTCGTTTCAGTTTTTTCGTATTCCTTCATTGACGTGCATCTTCAGTTGAGGCACTAAACCTGAAAATTATCATCGAGCTGAACTGTTCATGTTGTTATTGAGATGAACTTCATTACTTGAATAATGCGCAACAACTTCAATTACATATAATATAATCTTCATTACAGGCAATCGAAAGAACTGTTGTTCGATAAATTGTTATGTCGATTAGTAGAGCATGAGTGTTAAGAACCATTTTCGAACTTCCCTAAGAAGAGTATACTCTTTTTGCTGTATACCAAATTACGAAGCTGCAGCTAGAGTTACCCAATTCAGTATAAATTTATCATGTATCGGATTCGAAGAGGAGGCCCAGGTTCTCTTATATGACTAGCACTAAAGATGATGATGATGATGATCGGATTCGGCGTATTATGTCATTTTCCCACGATCTTTCCTCCTTCCATGACTATCCCGAGGCTTGTGAAAGTAGATCTGTCTTGCAAATAATGAATTGTGTCTAGATCCATTTGATGAGTAATCAAGCATCGATGGATCGGTCTTTCGGCTCTGAAACTATTCTTATATCAAGCTCAACTGTGTGAGGAGAGATACTGACTTCCTGTTCTTCATCATGCTTCTCACCCAACTTTCAAACAATTGATAACTATTTTTTGAATAGTTAAATCACTTAACATCTAACTGGCCAGTGATCACTTAGGTCCCAAGAAGTGAGACCACAGAGAGTTAACTTTGGTATTGATCTTAGTACTTGATTGGAACAATGAGAACTTCCTTCCTTTGGTTCTGAGTTAAATCCATTAGCGACGCCGAAGAGGTAGTGGTGCGATTGCTTATTCAGTTGACTCTACTCGAAGGTTAACTCACTCAAGAAAGCTGTAAATATTAGATAACCCTAGAAAAACAAGATTAAATGGCAATAACGACAAATTTTCATTATCTCCGGTTTGCAGTTGGGAAGGATTAAGGTTTCGCTTTTAATTATTTACTCTCCCGTTTCCCTCACCTCTACCAAGGCCCTGCCCACCCTACCACTGTTGTAGTTAAATGTGGCGCCTCATAAACAAGTTTTAAGCTGACGTTTCGGAGCAATTAATAAAGAGCTTAGTTTGTCAGGAAGATATTTTAATGCCACGAAGATTTTCAGTGGAAACACCTGAACCTTCTTGTAGGTTCACCCAACATTTCTCTTTGCGGTCTGTGTATTATAATTCATCCGCTTTACGTGTATTCACTCGAATTAAATACCTCCGAATTCAGCAGAACGTTCCGATTGGTTCCCTATAATTTACATCGCGTAATTTCAATTCCCTTCAGATTTCGTTCAGAAGGTCTAATTATTAAGTTATGGAGTCAAACATTTAACGTATAAGCCGTGTATATAGGGAGGATATTTCCTACTAATTATTCTCCAGACGCATTTCGTAATGTTTGTGATCCTGATGTATGCAGCTTGACGTTTGGTTGAACATAATCTGAACATAGTAAATTGCTTACCAAGGAGTAATCTAATAGTTTTAATTAGGACTCGCTGGACTTCGGAAAAGTGCACAGATACCAGTCAAAAGCAAAGAAGGTCGCCTGCAAACAGCTGGATAGGTGGTACGAACATTTCTTGGGACATTCGAACATTTTTTGGAAACGTTGGACGCACCGATTACCCTTGAACATACCCTCCAATCACATCGCATCCAAAGCATATCACGCATTGGTACCCAGCCCCATCAACGAGCTCCAGCCGATATTGCTATTGCAATCCGTGACCGAAATCCGGAAAGGCGCCAGGCATCGATACAGTTTCAGGGGAAATGCTAAAAGCAGACATCGATACCTCTGTCGAAATGTCCCACAAGACATCCGCTGAAGTGAGGGTTTCAAAGAGATATACAATACTAGCTGTGTACCCGCGCTTCGCAACGGTGAACAGACACCCCCTGTAACCCCCCCTCCACAACTGATCAGAAACCTTCCCCAATGCCAACCCTAACTGCCTTTAACCCCCCCCCCCCCCCTCCGTAACTTATGAACCCTCACTACCTGGTTAGAAACATTCCTCAATGTTCACACAACAAATTCCCAAAGTTGCACTCCAATTGGTCAAGTAGTTTTGAAATTTCTGTAGACCCCCCCCCCCCCCTCTCATAACCTCTACCCCCCTCCAACTAACATCCTGATTGAAGTACCACTTGAATGTACTCGTCGAGCTGAATCCAGAATCTAATTACAATCGGATTTACGTCCAACCGTTCAAAGTTATTATAAGCATAAACGTCCTCATAGAAGTGATTATAACACGTTTTTTAGTAGTATTTCATTCATAGCGTTTCAACGGATGGACAGATTCAAATGCGGATTTTTCATAAACCTTCCCAGATAAATACTGCGTCAAATGGTACCAGCCGCAACTTTCTACGTTCAGCCGTTCTCAATTGGTGCCGAGACAAACAAACAAACAGACAAACAAACAAACAGACACTGTTTTATTATATGTATAGATATGTATACAGGGTGACCCAACGAAGGTGTCTAATCCCCTTCATCTCCACTACAGTCCATGCAAAAAAACCGGACCAACGCTAGTTTTCGTAATTTTTTGCTTAGATTTCAAAAATGACAAAATTGCGCATCGCTCAATTGCGCAATCGTGCGCAACTTTGTTTTTTCGAATAAGAACCTCCCCCCCCCCCCCCCCCTTCTTACAAGTTCAAATTCTAGTTACATTTCATGAACAGGTCACTCCTTACTTTACTGTGGGCAACCAGGAGCGCGAAAAGTTGCACCGCCCAGGAATTGCACAAAATTGAAGATAACGTTCAACCTTGAGTGTGGCACATGGTTTTGCATATTTTCAACGCTGAATCACGTGGTAATATCCGTTTTCTGATTTGGTAGGGAATTCGAGGGTTTATACGAGGCAGAAGTCATTTTTTTCATGGAAAAAACATTTACGCGGATGGATTTTTTCCCCTGGACTTTATTTTATCCTCCCCTTCTATAGAATAGCATTATTGGAACATTTTTTAAACATAAAGACCAGAATAAAAAAATAGAGCTCAGATCTTCGAATAGGGGATGAAAGAAAATTTGTCAAATGATTTACAAATTTGTTCGAATTGACCCCCATCTTATGCCACTCTCAAAGTTTACCCCTATCTTCAGTTTTTTGCAATTCCACTGTGCCATTTTCGCGCCACTAATACTTGGAACACTTTGAAGCGTAAAGGACTACCTGACAAACTGAATGAACTGATTCAAGGGCAATTCGATTCCTTCATGGGCAGGGTGTCTCACAATGGCAGTCTCAGTTCCATTTAGTGTGACTGCGGGCGTCAGATCATTGTATACCCCTTGAAAGGTTTCCAAATTGAACATGTTGTTTTCGGGTCAATATCAGCGCAAGACGAAGATCGTCTTCTTATATGTCAACAACTCCTCTTTCGCAAATAATGAACTACTTGTTCAGTTCGAGTTTAGTTGTCATCCCGGAACGTTATCCTCCAATTTTGGTTTATTATTTTCAATAATGAACCTTTGGAATCGAGCATGAAAAATTTTTTTTTTGACCCCCCTCAAAATTTTTGGTTTCCGTTTCAAGGTAGGTATATAGAATCCGAAAATGCAATAAACAAATTTCTCTCCGTACGCCGTACGCCTCACTTCGCATGTTTCTTAGTTACCATGACCCAACATTGACGAAATTCGGTTTATAGGTTCCATTTGAGGTCTAGTTGATCCTCGAAGCTCAGCGTTAATGTAAGTCAACCCTAAGGGGTGAAAAATAAGGGTTGAAATGCCCAGGACGCCGATATCTCGAATTTTTTTACGGTTTTAAAAAGTGTTCGAACTTGGGAGTTTTTTAAGACCTCCCGGAGCATTGTGCGTCCAGCCGTTCGTTCACAGTAAGGCCCAGAATTTTGCACCGACAGGCTTTTGGTTTATTATTTTCAATAATGAACCATTGGAATCGAGCATGAAAAAAAAAAATTCTTACCCCCCCTCAAAATTTGATGGTTTACGTTTCAAGGTATGTAGAATCCAAAACTGCAATAAAAATATTTCTGTCTGTCCGCCGTACGCCGTACGCCGTACGGGCCACTTTTCTTAGTTACCATGAAAAAAAATTGATGAAATTCGGGTTATAGGTTCCGTTCGGCGTCTAGTTGGTCCTCGAAGCTCGACGTTACTGTGAGTCATCTCTAAGGGGTTCAAAATAGGGGTTGAAATTTTCAAAACGCCTATACCATTTTTTTACGTAAATATTTTTACGGTTTTAAATAGTTCTTGAACTTGCGAGTTTTTTAAGACCATCCGGAGCATCGTACGTCCAGCCGTTCGTTCACAGTAAGGCCCCGAAGTTTGCACCGACAGGCATTTTCGACTCCAGTGTGAATGAAATTGTATACAATTCAAACCAAATCTCGTAACCAGAGACGCGCCCACAATAGGAATTTGTGAATACGGCCAATCATTGGTAGGGATCACCTGATTATATTGGCGGAGTCTGAAGTCGAGTTGGTTGTTCTGTGATATTATTTAATTTGAAAAATGATGGCTCTTATGGAGTTTGTTGGTAGGTAGTGAAACTTGAACAAACGTTGAAGTATTATTGATGGGTAAATTATTACTACGGTAAATCATTACTCAACGGTAAATTATTACACAATGGTTCATTATACCATCTACCTAGAAGGGGCTGGAGTTTGTTGGTAGGTACTTTTGCAACTTTTTTCACTCCTCATCAACAATTTCTTTTCAGAACTTCATTATGTGTGTTTCTTTTTGTTAGGTACTGTTTGTCATCGGCAGAATTATTTTAGCAACATTTAACTCGTGATTTAGGTAGGTACCTAGTAACGAGTACGGGGTTAGGTACTAACCTACGGAGGGTCTGCGATCTACATAATTTATGTATAGAATAGTACATATCATATTATATAGATGGGTTATCTATACATAGAGCTGTGATCTGTAACAGAAGGGTATTCTATACAAAAATAATAAACCGTTGTGCAGGGATTTGCAGCGTTTTCAATAGCAGGGTGAATGAAATTGTATACATTTAGCCCAAAATATCATCACTAGGGACGCGATAACAATCGGGAATTGGCCGGAGATAATCATTGCTAGGGAGCAACTGATTATATTCACGGAGTATGAAGTCGAGTTGGTTGTTCTATGATTTATTTCATTTGAAAAATGATGGCTCTTTTGGAGTTTGTTGATAGGTAGGTAGTGAAACTTGAGTAAACGTTGAAGTATTATTGATGGGTAAATTATTAAACAATGGTAAATTATTACACAACGGTAAATTATCACCCAACGGTTCATTATACCATTCCACGTAAAAGTGGCTGGAGTTTGTTGGTAGGTACGTTTGCAACTTTTCTCACTCCACATCAACAATTTCCCTTCAGAATTTCATTATTTGCGTGTTTTTTTTTGCCATTTTAGTTACTGTTTGTCATCGACAGAATTATTTTAGTCACAGTTAACTCGTGATTTATGTATAGGTACCTAGTAACGAGTACGGGGTTAGGTACTAACCTACCGAGGGTCTGCGATCTACTTAATATGTATAGACTAGTAGATATTATATAGACGGGTTATCTATACAGAGAGCTGTGATCTGTAACAGAAGGGTATTCTGTACAAAATAATAAACCGTTGAGCAGGGAATTGCAGCGTTTTTTATGGCGATTTCTGGCCCTGGTAAGTGAGTAATTCATAATGACCAGTCATTTTTTGAGAGTAAATTTTCCACGATTCTGTAATAGAACTTGAGCACGAGAAATTCTCAAAATTCTTCTTCCTTCGTCTACTTTCAGAGTAAATATCTCAAAAAGGTCCGAAATGGTCTTCTAGATATGTTTTCTGCTACTATTCCCCATCCCAGTCCCACAACACTTTGCCGCGACTAGCCGTGATTTAATTTTTTTAATGTTCTCAGTCCGAATTCCAACAAACCGGTCCTTGTTCGAGAAATGGAGTTCGGGGACAGATACCGACAGAAAAAGGCTGCAATTCCCTGCACAACGGTTAATTATTTTGTACAGAATACCCTTCTGTTACAGATCACAGCTCTCCGTATAGATAACCCTTTATATAATATAATATGTACTATTCTATACATATTATGTAGATCGCAGAACCTCCGTAGGTTAGTACCTAACCCCTTACTCGTTACTAGGTACCTACCTAAATCACGAATTAAATGTGGCTAAAATAATTCTGTCGATGACAAACAGTACCTAACTAAAATGGCAGAAAGAAACGCAAATAATGAAGTTCTGAAGTGAAATTGTTGATGTGGAGTGAAAAAAGTTGCAAACGTACCTACCAACAAACTCCAGCCCCTTTTACGTAGATGGTATAATGAACCGTTGTGTAATAATTTACCATTGTGTAATAATTTGCCCATCAATAATACTTCAACGTTTGTTCAAGTTTCACTACCTACCAACAAACTCCAAAAGAGCCATCATTTTCCAAATGAAATAATATCACAGAACAACCAACTCGACTTCATACTCTGCGAATATAATCAGGTGATCCCTAGCAATGATGTTATATCGCGCCAATTCCCGATTGTTAGCGCGTCCCTGGTGATGACATTTGGCTAAATGTATACAATTCATTCACCCTGCTGTTGAAATACTCGTTACTATGTACCTACGTAAATCACGAGTTAAATGTTGCTAAAATAATTCTGTCCATGACAAACAATAACTAAAATGGCAAAAAGAAACCAAATAATGAAGTTCTGAAGGAAAATTGTTGATGTGGAGTGAAATAGATGCCCCTTCTGCGAAGATCACTGTTTTCTGTGGTCAATCCCTACATTCGTGGTCAAGTATAATGAACCGTTGTGTAATAACCTGCCCACCAATAATACTTCAACGGTTGTTCAAGTTGCAAAAGTACCTATCACCAAATCCAGCCCCCTCTTGGTAGACGAACCGTTGTGTAATAATTTACCGTTGTCTAACAATTTACCGTTGTGTAATAATTTGCCGTTGTGTAATAATTTACCCATCAATAATACTTCAACGTTTGTTCAAGTTTCAGAAGTACCTACCAACAAAATCCAATAGTCCATCACTTATCAAATGAAATAATATCGCAGAACAACCAACTCGACTTCACACAGCCATCCTTGATTATAATCAGGTGCTCCTTAGTGATGATATCCCAGCCGTCTTTATACCGTTTGATTCACGATCGTGTTGACGAAGCTTTTTGGTGCACACGAACGGCTGGACGTACAATGCTGCGGGTGGTCTCAAAAATTTGTTTAGCTCAATACAAATTTATTAACGTAAAAAAAACCATACCCTTCTATCGAAAGTTTTCGAGCTACGGCTTTCTGAAAATTTCAACCCCTATTTTGAACCCCTTAGAGATGACTGACAGTAACGCCGAGCTTAGAGGACCAACTAGACCCCGAACGGAACCTGTAACCCGAATTTCATCAATTTTTTTTTTTCATGGTAACTAAGAAAAGTGGCCAGAACGGCGTACGGCGGTAGAAATTTTTTATTGCATTTTCGGATTCTGAAACGTAAACCATCAAATTTTGAGGGGGGAGTTAGAATTTTTTTTAATGCTCGATTCCAATGGTTCATTATTGAAAATAATAAACCAAAAGGGGGAAAATGCTGTTTTTCAACTGGGGAGGTTGAGCCATCCCCAGTGCACTCTTTGCGCCCTTATTTTCATCTGGCTCGAGGAATGAAGAGTCATTTAAATGCAATGCAATTGAGTTGTGAGGGCATGAGCCTTGAGCAGCGAATCCAATTGATTTTTACTCTCCTCAATACTTAATCAATCAATCAATCATCTAATCAATACATCATCATCATAATCATTACATGATAGTTACTTTTTATTATATCAAAAAAGTCATCCGATTGAATTGATTTCTGAATACGAATATATTTTTATTTTTGACCATCTCTATATTATAGTATTTGCGTTATATATCTCATTCCACAGTACCTGTGTGATACCTACCTAGTTATTTTGTCAGCTATGATTTCAAAATTAAAACTTCCTGTACTTTTTACTGGTGATAATCAAAACAATACATTATTTTTTGTCTGAAAATGTACTTTTAATGTTTCTTTGACCCAAAGTCGGTCAGTGACTCCAAATTCCAGTCGTACGTGGAAGAGAAAATAGAATAACTTTCCTATACGAATTTTTTCCATGATTCCCGTACAGTCAATGTACTGTGCGGCGGTATGCCTGTTCTAATCATGCACAGTAGGTAATCCCAACATGGGGGATAATTCGTCACCAGTCTGCAGTCTGGCAGTGGAATATTGTGAAAAGTGTAGTGTACCCCGCTCACCATTTACAGTGAACATTTCTCTATGATTCCGTTTACCTTACCCCTACTCCTAAATCCGAAATAACATTTTAGCTAAAATATACTTTTTATATAGGTAGGTACCTAGTTTAAAGAAATATAAATAAGTAGGTTTAAGTTTTAACCAGCAGGAGTTGATGGAAAATATACGAAGCTTATACGAGAAGCTTCTGCAATTCCACCCTTTGGACTTCAACGATCGAAAACGCCGTTTGAATCAAAGTAACAATCGCCAGAACCGTTTTATTCCGGCCTTTAAAATCTGAACTTTAACTATCTTCCGTAACCGGTGGTTACGTCTCGAATGAAGCAAATCGTAAAGTGACACCTACAACTGTATGCAGAGCTGCTTCATCTAGTACCATAACCTGATATTGTGATCCCAGCCGTCGGTTTTAGCATGAAGTCCGGTATCCGGTGATGGAAATTGGAGCCTCTTCGTAGTATGACAAGTAAAACATGTTTATGACACGTACATACACAAGCAAGGTTATACGCGTAAATTATGCTCCCTAAACAGACGATCGGTTTATTTCCATAACTGTCCAATGTACTGTGGCCGAGTTTGGTATATTCGTTCCTTGACGGCAAACAACATCAAGCGATAGACTCCAACTGGTATTACAGTCGGGGTTAGTTCATAACTGTTTCGTCTAATTTTGCAATTATATTCAGGAAGAATAAATCTGCTGTATATAAGTCTTGTATAAAGCAGGGCTGATAACTGTCTACACTAATTACCAACCAGAAATTTCCGTAAAGAAGTTTCACCGTATTATTACTGTCATCCCCATCTACATGAACGCGGTTGGGCAGGACGAACAAAACGCTGCCCTAAAAGTGCTATATACTCCTGGAAGGAACTTGGAATCAAAGGGGAGACTCAAAGTAATCTGACGTTGGAACAAAAAGAATAGCTCGAAAGGTTGGGTGGGGCGGTTGAATGATGAATATTTCCCCAGGGTGACGTCTTGGACAATGGCGTCTCTCTGCTAGCAGGAGCTCCTCAAGACGCCCTCTAAATTGTTAACACTCCTAAGGGGCACAAAAGCCTCCTCGACAGCCAACATAATCAGAGCTTTCCATTTAGTCTGGGAAAAAGAGGCCCTCATTTCCCTCGTATTTCCTTTTCGTACCTTCAGTTTGATGGTGGTGAAGATGACAGAAAGGTCACCGAAAAAAATGACCCTTGAAAGCAAGATAAGCTTGGCACTGAGGATCATGACTAATTTCTTTATCATGACACCTTCATGTCAGGTATAGTTTGTACACGAGTTATAATAAGTAGTTTTTGGGGTCTTCCCTCCATTCTTTTGGTTGTGGGTGCCGTCCATCCTCTCATACAGCCTCCTAACTCTGAAGGTCCCCGAAAAAAATGACCCGTGAAAGCAAGTTAAGCTTGGCACTGAAGATCATGACTAATTTCTATTTACTCTTAACACTTTCATGTCAGGTGTAGTTTGTACACGAGTTGTAATAATAAATTGTTGGCGTCTTCCCTCCATTCTTTTGGTAGTGGGAGCCGTCCGTCCTCTCATACAGCCTCCTAACTCTGAAGGTCCCCGAAAAAAATGACCCGTGAAAGCAAGTTAAGCTTGGCAATGAAGATCATGACTAATTTCTATTTACTCTTAACACTTTCATGTCAGGTGTAGTTTGTAAACGAGTTGTAATAATAAATTGTTGGCGTGTTCCCTCCATTCTTTTGGTAGTGGGAGCCGTCTATCCTCTCATACAGCCTCCTAACTCTGAAGGTCCCCGAAAAAAATGACCCGTGAAAGCAAGTTAAGCTTGGCACTGAAGATCATGACTGATTTCTATTTGCTCTTAACAATTTCATGTCAGGTGTAGTTTGTAAACGAGTTGTAACAGTTTTTGGGGTCTTCTCTCCATTCTTTTGGTTGTGGGAGCCGTCCAACCTCTCATACAGCCTCCTAACTCTGAAGGTCCCCGAAAAAAATGACCCGTGAAAGCAAGATAAGCTTGGCACTGAAGATCATGACTGATTTCTATTTACTCGTAGCACTTTCATGTCAGGTGTAGTTTGTAAACGAGTTGTAACAGTTTTTGGGGTCTTCCCTCCATTCTTTTGGTTGTGGGAGCCGTCCAACCTCTCATACAGCCTCCTAACTCTGAAGGTCCCCGAAAAAAATGACCCGTGAAAGCAAGATAAGCTTGGCACTGAAGATCATGACTGATTTCTATTTACTCGTAGCACTTTCATGTCAGGTGTAGTTTGTACACGAGTTTTTGCGGTCTTCTCTCCATTCTTTTGGTTGTGGAAGCCGTCCGTCCTGTCATGCGGCCTCTTAACTCTGAAAGCTGCAGCTCCTGCATCACAAACGCTCTACTGGGAGACCTGGGAATCATGAGAGAAGGTTGCCGGGTGAAAGATGGCTTAATTCTGTTTGTATAACAGACGTTTCATATTCATAATGTTATACAGTGTAACTACACTAACTCATGTGGAACCAACACCTAAAACATAAATATCATGGTGTACAGTGCAGAGAACGGATCATCCTGCTAATTCTATTACGAAACTTACGTTCTTTACCACAGTAACTCCAGCGGGCAACCCTTCCTTGGAGAGAGTCCAGAAATTTATGATCTGCTCAAACCGTCAATGATCGTCGACGGCACTCTTTTTGGAAACTTGGTGTAAAGCAGTGCAGTTCTAGATTGAATTCATTTCCTGTGATTAATTTGCGGACTTGGACCTTTTCCAATCAGCCAGCAAACATTCGTTATTATAAACGACCTTTTTATAGGAAGCATTGCAAGAAAACCATAACTATATGGCATAGAATGTTAGGGCCCGTTTTATTGTTTACTGGCTATCAAGTATACACATTACTATTCTGAAGTTCCGATATTGGTAGAAATCTTGGTACTTAGGTGGTATCCCTCTTTAAAAGTCCAGTGAGAAACCCCCGTAGATGGTCCTGATATTTCTGATCTCCTCAAACCAAACTCTTCGGCTCGTTGGATAACGCGTCGCCGTGTTAGCACAACCCAGCTGTGGGTACAACCCCCCCCCCCCCCCCCCCCAGTGGTCGAGTCCACATGGTAAATCTCGGTCATATTATTGTTACCCTGGATGATGTTTGACTAGTCGGAGAGCCACCCTGCGGATCCCAGTTAATAGATTCTTGCAGGTGGAAACCCTCCTGGCCCCAGGACACTAAAGCTCCGGCCAGATGGATTCCCGGTCGAGAGGGGACACTCAGTTCATTTCCGTTCTGCTTTGTATTTCCGCTCAAACCCAGCTGGCCCCAACAGCAACCCCTCGCCCACTGCCAGCTCGCTATTTCCAGTGATTTCGCTCCCGACTCTCTCGCCTGCGCCCTTTTCCCCATCACTTTGATCAAGCCTTTCACATCTCAATAATAACGCTGTAAACGCTATTGAATCCTCCCGGACACGCCTCCTTGGTCTCCCAACGGTCCGCTAATTCACTGGCTCTGCGGGTTTCACTTAAAGGGGTTAAGAGCCTTTCCATTTTAAATCTACCGTCAGCCTCAACTCAGTTCCCTCCTCGTGGTCGCACTGATTGACCCCACAATTCCTCCGGCACGGTTTTATCTGCTGGACGGTTCCCCAAAACCTACGCATTTTCAAAACAAATAAGCAGTGTGTTTAACAATTCGTTTCATAATTTCTCACTTGCTCTCAACAGGAGTACTCGTGAGGGGAATGGCGTTTTCAACCAGTAGGAAGAATCCACCTAACCTCCTCAGCACCGAACGATTGAGTTAAATTCGTTTCAAATTAAAAGGGCAGATTTAGGATGTCTGCTATGAAAGCATGAACGCACAAAGTCGGCTGTTGAATGGAATCTTTGATTGCTACGTAATGTATACTCTTCGTTCAGTGTGAACCTCCATCACTGTTTAAGGAAAACGCTGCAACTTCTTCCACAACGGCTTTTTATTTTCTGTATACATAATCCATCTCCATCTCCCACGTAGGTACCTACCCTTGGAACAATAGATGGTCTACTGAGAAGTCCATCCGGAGTAGTAGATTAGTAGGTCAAATGGATTTAACTAACTTACTAATACTGGATTTCGAAACGTTTCGGATTTCAACGGGATTTTCCAAGTTCAATCGGAGCAGGTTCCTTTAGAGGTGGCTTCGGTTTTGGCCTTAGCAACGTTATAGATTAGACAGTGTGACCAAAGGTTCATCAAGGCCCTTAATGAAGCAGTCAGCTCTACCTCAATTACCTCCAGAGCACCGATTGATCGGGGGTGGAATCGATAGAGATCTTGATCCGGCTTTACAGCAACCTCGAAAACGGGGGCATCGCCCGAAAACCGCGATAAACAAACGACGAAGTATGTAATAGGTTGTTACTTCAACAGTTCGATGAATACCATTGCATCATTAATCGAGAATTTGATAAATGAACATCGTTTAGCGTAGACGCCTACATTCTGTGGAGGAAAAAACCTCCTCCATCCTGTTATTTTTTATTATGGCAAATCCGTACCTACAAACAGTTTCTCGAAAATGTCTTTCTCCTATAGTTCCGAAATCCAGTACCTATGTATGTGTTCTACTACGGGTATATTATTAACACCCTCAAACTTCATTAATAAATTTCGAGGTAGAGGCATTTGGGATTAATTAAGAACAGAATAAACGCTATTAGCGCTCGTTTGAGAGGTGTAGAAATAAAGGGGGAAAAATAAAACGTTTACACTCCAACTGGTAGGTTGAAAGCGTCCCCACCATTTTTTGCTACACTGCTGCCCATGGTTTTTGAGTTTATCAAATTCTATATCTGTTGAAAGAGATAAACGTTTTACATAAATGTCAACAAAATTTCCTGTTTTAGGCTTATTATTTTCAGTAATATACCTTCGGAATCGAGCATGAAAAAGAAAATTGTACCCCCTCCAGATTTTTTTAATTTATTTATTTTTTATTTATATATTTTTTTATTGGCTTTGGAAGGACCATTCAGCCATTATAAATTCATGTAAAAAAATAAAGTTTTAGTACTTCACGATTTCAATAAAAATTTCAAAATAAAACTTACAAAATTACAAAACTAAAAATTACAAAAACATAAAATTACAAAATAAATTAAAAAAAAAATACTTCCGGGTATCTCTAAAGGAAAACTCAATTTTTGTGAGAAAGTCATTGATGGATGTATATATATGTACTTTCAAGTTTTCTTGGGCGAGTAGGGTGTGCAAATTGAAGGGTGGTGTGATGTCTCTCGGTAGGGAAGCAAGGAGAATAGAGCAAAGAGTAGCAAAGAGAGCGATTCGAGAGGATATCGTGAGTACCTTCAATTTAGCTAAGACGCTCAGCCGCTCGCTCTGGGTCGTCCAAAGACGGACCTGGTTTGACTGGTCATGTGTCTCATCGTAATAGGCACATCCAACGCCATCTTCCTGTACTGATCCGTCCGTGAATATAATATATATATGCCCTCAGGCTATCGATTACGAATGGATTCCTGGTTTCTTGTGGCCAGGTGGACTATGCGGTCGCGGGATTTGAAAATTTTATAGGGCAGCTTGAATTGTAGCGGAGTTGACGTACTCACAGTCCATGTAAGCTCGTTGCAGAAGTCCGTGAAACTATCGCATAGCAGAGGAGATGGTTTCTTGGTCCAGTACGGAGCAGTCAGATTTTGAATTGCTGAAGATCATATTCGGCTGTACAGGTCAGGGTCTTTACTATAAGTTGCAACCAAAAATCTGTCTGCTAGCAACGCTTGGCGCGTGTGAGGAGGTGGTTCACCGGACTCAGCCATCAACGCATTTAGGGGTGTTGAGCAGAAAGCCCCAGTGATTGTCCTGAGTGCTTTGTTCTGGGCTCTTTCTAGTTTCTTCAAGTAATTCCGATACGTAGAACTGTAAAACATTGTTCCACAGTCCAATATGCTTCTATTGGTAGCCCTGTAAAAGAGGATTCCGGTTTTGGGGTCTGCTCCCCACCTGGTGTTCGTGAATGACCGCAAAAGATTATAATATGGTTCCTCCTTCATCAGCGTCTCATTCACATGTCGTGACCAGTCCAATTTAGATGTGAGCTGAATCCCTAGAAACTTGACAGTGCGGGCTACTGGAATCAGCATTCCTCCTATATCCACCTCCTCAGTAAAAGGTGAGCGCCTTCGTCTTGAGAAACGACAGAGCGCCGATTTATGTGGGGCAATACACACTCCAAGTGAGTCAAGATGGTTGTCTACCTCTGACAGAGCTTCACCCAATAGTTCTTTGCAGGTTTCTGGGTCCCGTGAGGTCGCGTAGATTCATAGATCACATATCATCGGCGTACTGGAGCAGTCTAACATCTACTGGGAGTACAGATTCCAGCTCTGACACATATACCACTTACAGGATTGGGCTGAGGATGCTGCCTTGGGGTAGACCCTTTCACAACATGCGCTGTCCTGCTATATTGCCATCAGTTCGGAGGAATATGATCCTCTCGCAGAAGAGTTGCACAATGTTATGTGCTCTATCTGTGCCAATACCCTTGGACACAAGTTTCTGGTACAGTACATATATCCCTCCAGATTTGATAGATTCCTTACGAAGAATCCGGAAATGGGATAACAAATTTCTGTCCTTCTGCCGTACACCCTTTCCTTGGATATCATGAGCCAAAATCAATGAAATTTGGTTTGTATATCCTATTTTGGGTCTAGTTAGTTGGTCCATGTGAATGTGAATATTCAGGGGGCATATTCACTAAGCCAAATAGTCTCTTTTCGGTCCGACTCTCTCTCTTTTGACAAGAGATTTTTATAGTATCCATGACATGGTTATTAAGTAAATTCCAAAAGAGACAGTTGGCGGTCATCTAGGCATTTTAGATCTCTTTCAGAGGGACACATAATTAGGTGTTCTCTCTCGAAAGAGAGAAGAGTCTCGTTTCTCGTTTGTTTGATAAATGATTTCGTATATCATCCTTCGTTCATCCGCTACCATACCTGTCACTTTGATGTATATTTTTTAATCTCTTAAAGGTAAGTCGGTTGTTCATTAAAAATATATACATACATATCGATTCATGAGTAAAAACGTCCAAGTACCGGTTGAGAGCTATTCAGTAAAATAGAAGAACCAGGGAGACACTGGAAGAGACTGTCTCCCGAGGGAGACTATCTCTCCCAGGATATTTTCAAAATAGATAATCTCTTTTATTGAATAGGCCCTGTTCTCTACAGTGAATCCACAGCAAATAAATACAAAATTGAACATTGAGAGAAAAACTAATAATTTATGGCGCTGTTATGATTTTTTTTCTCTTTTTTTAGTCATGAACCATCATTATGATCATGGGTTTCTTAAAGCTGTCAGTACTTTGTAACTTACCCCTATTATAGTTCGGACAACAAGTCACCTGTTTAGAAGTCCTTGACCGAGTAAATCAGTAGGTCTATCATTCGATTAATGGGAGCTGTTATAGATAGTAGTTATTGAGTCACATTCCGCATCCAGGTTTATTAGCTTTCCTGTTTTAACCAACTCCACTAGCAGTTCTCAGTATCACAGAGGAGTTTTGCTCGGAGTTGGCCTCCGAACCAATATCTATTAATCCGCCAGTACCTTCTGCTCACTGATGGTGTTGGAACTGGATACACTGTTTGACTAGCGGACGCAAATATTTACTACGAGCATTCGGCTTCCACAGTTTGTAGGGCATGGGTAGAAGCTCCGAATCGTTCTCCTCTATGTAATTGTAAGTTTTATGTACATCTCCTTTAACGGAAGACCAAACATCTCGAAGCCGGGTCTTAATAACCCCCCTGTATTTTAATTACGATGAGAATGTTTACAGACGAGCTCCCAACTTCTCCAAAGTTGCCTACAACGGAGATTACTACGCTTGGTTCATTAAGCCTATATGTGTAAACAGCGAAGGCAGAATTTATACAAGCAGTTTCTGAAGTGAAGGATTCGCTTGCACCGCTTGATCAAACCGTTCCTTAGTGTGGGCACTATTTCGGTCAATACCGCAAACACCACGATTAGACTGTACAACTAATCGTTATGGAATTTTGAAAAAAGAAAATGTAGGCACTCGGAATTTTAACCTAATACCATCCCATTTTTCCATTCACCCTTGAATCATTGTATGCTAGATAAATATTGATAATAATGAATCATAAACGATGTTCCTTCCGGTAAGTAATGATTATATTAACTAAGGGCCGGTTTCGCCAATACTTCCTAACCACGGTTAAAATAGATCATTGTTTTATCGAATCGAAGATTAGAAGCGTTGGTTAAGGACAAGTGGGTTTCACCCTAGTGTAATCAACGATTATAATGTTTTCATGAAACGTCGATTTAACGGTATCATGGAGGCAAGGGTGCGCCAAAATGGAGGCACTGGGGATGTTTACGATTGATAACGCAGTTGCTGACGTGCATTGTGAGGTTAAGTACCTAATTGTGCTTTTTTTGGCGTTTGGTTTGTTGTTTATATTGTTGATGAAGTGTTACGTTTGTTTTTGAAAGAAATTTTGTTGACTGTAAAAATCGCGGAAGCCAGTATGGAGTCAGCGTCGCAAAAACGAAAACGCTGACTGAAGTTTAAGGACAGTGAAAAACAGATTTTGGTTGACATTTCTTGCAGGTATTCCAACATTAATGAGTGTAAGAAAACCGACGGTGCTTCATCTGTCGTTCCTGTTATAAGATATATTTTTTATGCAGTACATCATATTATCAATGTCCCGCCAAGGCAGATAGGTTATGTACCTATAAAATTTCTCACTAACAAATAGTCCGATTTCACTCAAATTTGATGGGCAGATAGTTGTTTGTACTCTACGAATTTCATTGTGGTTGGAATTGTTTTGGAATTGCTAATTTTAAATTGTATAGTTCAACTATGCTTGCGCAAATGCGAAATCCCAATCTCTCGAACCGAAAATGGTCTTTAAAAAATCGCAGTATTAATTATCCAATGAACTGCATTGCATGATCGTCTAGAACTTTTTTGTTGATAAGTAGGTAAAGTTGTTGTTTCTCTCTCCCATCAGTTCAAAGAAACGAGAAAGCCTGAAAGCTTTTTCGATTGATTATATTGTAGGTACGTCGTCACAGAATCGATATCATCGAGCTCAAAATAATAAATATGTTCTCTCTCTCATCCATCGAAGACGGCGAATTGCGAAATCTTCGTCCCTTCAATACCAACAGAAATGCCCAAATCAGTCCCCTACTAATTTTTGTGGATGTAGAATAATAATAATATGAATAATAATAATAATAGAAGAATCGTCGTATTAAAACTGTCGAACGGGCAAGATGGCGGAGTGGTAAAACGTTAATTTATGACGCTAACCACCAAAAATCGGCTGGTTATTTTTGATCGTCGATTTGTCTTTTTTGATCATCGAAGTTGGTGAAACCGGACACCGGTGTTTAACACCTGGTATCTTCGGTTTAATGAATAAACGGTGATTAAAAACTTCGGTCAAACCGGCCCTAAGAATCCTTAACATTCGAGCAAATTTATCATAATACGGCCTTGAACTTCCCTGAGAAGTCATCAAATTTTGTAATCTACTTCTTTTCGTAATTTTAACTCCTTTCGACTTTTAATTCTGGAATACTAGGAATTGAAGAACTCATGGTGAATGATAATAATTATATACCTCTCAAGAAAATATCCCGAACTGCATACCCCACTAGTCCACTTAACAAGGTCTGGCGCCACGGTGCTATTACTGGCGTGAATATGGAAAATATGGTAATGTTATTGCCTCATCTGAGTTTTCAATCCTGAATGTCTCTGTTCAACTTCATTTCAAACGGCGAGTTTGTGGTGCAGCAACTAGCGCGGGTTCTGAAATTTTGCGCCAGTAGAAGAATAATAAGAAATACCTAAATGAAGCTCCTGGTCAGCGGATCCACTAGTGATAAATTACAGCTTTATGATGCGTAACCAGATAAGCGTTAAGTTATTACTGGACGATTCTTGCCACTGTGCTGAGTTGGAAAAACCCAGAAGCTAGCCAATTTCCCGCCAGAAGACAAAAAAAGGAATAAATAACTGCAGAGCCTTAAGTTTTGCTGCGCCAAAAAAGGTAAGAGAAGAACGTGGGAAGACTCATGGTAGGTCGAAGGAAGGGGGTAAAGTATTCTATTAATTAGGGAAGGGTTAAGAAGGCTGCAGTTTTCCTCCCCACCCAGAGCAAAAGCTAAATGGCTAATGAACGATCCCCACCTTGTGACGGTTTAATGGGACTTTTGTTCCACTTCAGGTGCTAAATATTCCACAACCGCTTTTGCATCTTGCCGCCCTTTTCTTCAGGTTTTAAGTTGAAGAGAGGCCCCTCTTACCGTCGCTTTGTCTTAGTCTGGTTTTACCGTTAGGTGCTTGTAAAGAGAACAAGTGGAATAAATTTAAAAAACCATAATGAGGAAACAATTTTGATGTTTCATTAATCAACGAAGACATAGGATATGCATTATGGTTGATGGCATGTTATGGCTGATTGTTACGGTAAATTTTGTAAAGGTTCCACTCGGCATCGGATAAGTCGTTCTATCCGGCTGAAACTGCTGAGTAGTTGGGAACTGGCTCTGTTACATAACCAATATGTTGCCTAATTAATGGCAATACCCGCTCCAGCAATAACTTTTTTATCGTTCTATTGGGTTACTGTTTTGTAAGATATAACTACCACCGCAGTAAAATCATCACCAGTAAGTTTTTGAGGAGCTTTTCTTTTACTTGATGACGCACAAAGAGTTTGGCTGACTTCGATGAGATTTTTCTTATCCGGTCGCAAAAAAAACCCAGGGGTGGAATAGGATTTCAAATAAACGATTTGCGACCAAAGATAGGGAAGCTGTTGACATTTTTAGATGATAAATGCGACCTCACAATTTAAATATTCATTCACCTCTTATAATTTTTATCAGAGAGGTTATCGACATGATATTCAGGTATTCACCACATCTTCTTTGTATTGCCGTGGTTTGAATGGACACCAATGCTTTTCACATCGGGTGAAGATATATAGGTTCTTTAATGATGAGTGTTGTTTCCCATCTCGATACCTGTTTCAGAAACCTGTCTCTCAACAAATGCTTTGAACCATGATTATCATCAGCGCCTAACTTCAAAGCTGAAGGAAAAAGAGTCCTTACTGTACCTAACTCAAGAGAAAACAGAATGGGGATATGGCGTAACTATAAAAAACGGAGGTATCGAGGTGGCAAATGAAAAGTGAACGTAGTTGAAGATGTTTACATTCAGGTAGGGCGATATGGAATGCGCAGCGAAAGGGATGAGAGTCAGACAAGACATCAAAGGGCAGCGGACACGTTTGGCCCTTGAATCCGCCGGAGGTGAAATACGCCTACTTGAAACCGGCCCTTCCCTCAAGGGAGTGATCGATTTTTAAGATCCCAACAAGCGCCATTTCTTAGCCCTAGGCCCTGCATTACCAACTACCCCTGGCTCATTTCTCTAAAAGGTCTACTCCCTCCCTTCTCATTCCTGTATGTACGTAGACTTGCGATTCCCGAGTAACGGCATCTGCTCAATAATGGAAATCTTACGAGCCACTGCGGATCCAAAATACTAGGTACATGAGTGGAACTACCAAGTGGGTGGGCAGTATAGCTCCCTCTTATTGTTTTTACAATATAGGGACGAAACCGAGACCGTAGAGCAGGTCCGCACAGTGGTTGGTCCTAGATCCCCGACACATCAGAACTCCCTGAAGGAAATATAATTCAGGATTATTATCGGCAGACTCGTGTTCAGTATCGTCGTAAACGTAAGGGAGATGTGGCTATATTAATCAAAATTTCTAACTGTGTAAATAAAATGACATGTGGATTCGGCAGTGGCTGAGGAGCGAGACTACTATAGATACTGTCCATATTTATTCAATCAGGTTTTTGGTTTTTATCTATCAATAATACACTCAAATCAATACAAGTGCAACGCGCGGATAAGCTAGTTGACAATAAATCGTTATGGTACCGCAGAGACTGGGGACCCAACCATCCCGAACTGTTGACTGTTGGAATACAGCTGGACGCACTTCAAAATGTGGAAGTGAGGAGAACTGTAGAAAGAGGATATGTTGGGAGAAAACAGTGCTCAGTACACAGTGCAAGTTCTGACTCGTTAATTCATCGGGTGAGGCAACTTCCTCGCGACGTGTTATGCAGGAATGAGCGCAGTATAAAGGAGTGGAGTCGAGCCCACTTGGGAACAACCCTCTCCAACAACGGCTCCCGGGAGATCAAAGCTTGGTTTCAAATCATCTATAAGCCCCCGACACACCCTCTCATTAATGAAATCTACATCGCGTGTACCATTCGTTCAAATTCCATTAGAATTCCGACCTCCTGTCGAGTGGGTGCCCGGTAAATGAAACCCGCAGCTGGACTCGCATATTTTGGAGCAACCAATTTTCAGGGAGAACGAAATTCTATGATTATTCATTAGAGTTTAATTTTTCCGGCTCAGAGCGGATGGTGATGGGTGGTGAATGAAAATGCATATGATATGCGTAAAGAGCGGTTAATTAACAATGTTGGTCACCGTACACTCCACCAGTGGTTTCTCATTATGAATTTAAACCCATGGAGGCGATACAGCAGTCGTTTCTTCTCCATTGTCAGGTGAATCACCTCGATCAGTTTTTACTGTATGTGAGTGAGCAGTTGCAAGTACATACTGCAAACGTTACACCTGGTGTAATGCATGCATTACTTAGATTAGGCTCGGAATGTAGTTACAACTTCATGAAACCATTGCCACACAATAACATCGCCTTTCATGTACCAAAATGGAAATATGTAGCCAAAATTCCAACTGTTCCATAATTTTTAAAGAAAACATATTCGAGCCTATTCAGATTCAAGTAGTAAGTGAGGCAACGAAATCTCCAATAAATAGAAGTTGTGCTTACCATTTACCAAAAAGTTATTACGGACGGAACTTCCGAACGAAGCTAGATTTAGGACATTATACGAGAACGAGAAACTGGCGACAACGTTCCTAACAAGCCGATCGTCAGGCATCGACTAAGCATAAGGCATCTTTTTAATCGCAGGTCACATTTCAATTTTAATATGAAACGGTCATTCTATGCGTTATAATTATTTGTATTAAAATCTCATAAGAAACATAAACAGCCACCAATGGAGACCAACACACCCCAAACCTCCAAATTTAAGCTCATTGCGACCATTGTATCATGATAATCATGTGCGTTTCAAGGATAACTTACGTTTACACTTGGAATGCAATTAAATTCAGGATAACGGGACTAGCTCATACATAACCCAAGCGCACTTTTACAATGCCATCGTAGTGATATGAGCGTTTGAAGGATGCATGCACTCACATTTACGTATAAGATAAACTGCCGTACACTATCGAGAGTTCTAATAGCGGGTATTATCGGAGGATTCAGTTTTCAAGTTTAGTTCAGATTCATTGGGTAGCATAGTTTCAGCTATTTTTCTTCCATTGCCAATCACAAGTTAATTCATTATTTACGTAGTTTAGGGCATTGGCATTATACCACACTGGATGACCAATAGAAAGCGACTTTACACAGATGATAAGCAAAAATACTGCATTGGATTCCATATGGGATTTTCAACTCCTATCCCCCTCACCACTCACCCTTCAATCACACTTCACTTCATTTCTTTTCATATCTCCTTAAATCAACAGTTTGGCGTAAACAGGACCCAACCAATAGAGTATGTTATCACCTTCCTCCTTTTGTTAATATTAAGTTACGCGCAATTTTAGTTTTCTCTCATATCGAATAGCTATCAAATATACGAGTTGTTTTGCATAGTTAAATTGTTCTTACTTGAATGAGGTCACCCAAATCACCGCCGCCCGCAGTGAAATTGAGATGACAGATGAAAGGGAGCCGATCCTCCCTTGGACGCCTTATCTCCAGTTCGTAAGTTCTTCCGACGTCTCCGAAATACGTCCGATTACATGCTGCAACAAACAAACAAATAATTTCATAAATCATTTGAGTTCCTCCCATATCTCTACATAAACCACTCCTATGTAATAGTAGGCGATTTAACCAAATAAACGACGGGAACGTAGGGCAGCGCCAAGAGGAGAGTAACCGTAGGGGTTTTTCCCAACCGCCATCGCTGCTCAAGAGGCATAACGGCCGATTGTGAACGGGGGACGGGTGGAAAAGTCCCTATAAAACTAGCCCTTCTGGCCCAGCTCTTCATTCGATGATCCGACTAGGGACGGCAAAATTTTTAAGTAAATCGATATATCGGTTTTCCGATGTATCGCAAGCAACATATCGATGGTACAAAAATTTCCGGTGAAAAATATCGATATGTATGTATATATATGTGATATATCGGAATTTCGATATATCGCTAAATATAAGTGAAAACTGAGGGTTAAATGAGTGACAGAAATATCTTACAATAAACATAGTACATTCAATAACACATAATAATTGTGAATTTAGTAAAAGTAACAAAATAAGCCTATTACATTTTTCAATTTCTTACTTAGGTTACTTTACTACAACATGATAGTGCAAACTGACTATAGGCCTTCGCACGATACAATAACTGTAAAATAAAATAAAAATGAATGAAAGTTAGTGATAATAAAGTTAGTAAAATATCGGTACCTATACGCCAATTAAATCATAAGTCCAAACTAAGTATTGAATCAGTGATACAAATTCTGTGCAATAAGTATTACCTATTGAGAAGCAACAAGCATAGCACAGAAAACAAAACTTGAAGGGCGGGGATGGACGAGAAGGGAGCAAATAATAAATGTTACCAACGCAAACAGAAATAACCACAAACCCCACTTTTTTTTAGTCAAGTGGATGTAGAATGTGCGAGTTTTTGTACATAACTGACGACATCTACTAGGCCGATATCTCGGTTCAAAAATATCAATATTCCCGATATTATCGAAGTTCAAAAACCGATATCGATATATCGGAACCATAATATCGATAATTCCGATGTATCGATATTTTGTTGCCATCCCTAGATACGACTCCCAACTTGCGACTCCTCTCTTTCCGACCCCTTTCTCCGACACTCATGCTCGCGGGTTATTAGTACTAGGCCCATCTTTTCTATCCAGCACCTGCTGTGGTTCATGCTTTTGGGGTGCTAGCAAAATACTCCTAAGGAGCAACCAATACTCGCTATGGTTCATGCTCGCGGGGTATTGGTAGTAGGTCCCCTTTTTCCAAAGACTCCATAGGAGCAAATAATACCTGCTGTGGTTCATGCTCGCGGGGTGCTAGCAAAAGACTCCTAAAGAGCAACTAATATCTGCTGTGGTTCATGCTCGCGGGATATTAGAAGTAGGTTCCTCCCGGCCCTACAGTATGAGATAATTTCAACCAGCGCCTGTGATCGCCTTGGATCACAGTGGTGACCCCAAAATTTTCCTCACTCCACGTTGGTGATAAGCACACACCCATGCATCACCACACTGTTAATTCTATTTGGGCGATGACATAACCCTGTAACAATTTCAAGAATAGACGATAAACTTGGATTATGATACGTGTTCCTGAGTAAAAGAGCGAGTTGGAATTCGCAACTGCACTCATCAACTGTTTTCTGCTCTTTGAGTTTATGTGCACAACGGTGTATAGATATCAAAATACATACCACGTGAACACGGAACCAAGGTACATGCAGCTCCTCTACATCCCTGCCTTCATTTATAGGTGTTACAATAAAAAGTGGAATTCACCTGGAAAGAGGTGTTTCCAAGCTATGTCTCACTGGAACTACTTTCTTGTCATCACTATGGGGAAACGTTGCCGGGAAAGAAACCCATAAGGGTTCCAGGCTGTAAACGAAAGCGGTCGTTGGTAATGTTAAAGGGACCCGACTTTGAGCGGTCAGATACTGTAGATATTTTTCTTTTTATGGGAGAACCATAGCAGTTCCTCATGTTCCACGGCATTTTTCTGGTCGCGTCCCATCCGCGACTTCCGACCGTCTTTAGTTGTTCCCTCAAGGATTTGCGGAGTTTTTTTTCCCTCCCGCGCAAAAGGAATACACCCAGAAGAGCCGTTATGGTCTTGAAGGATGAATTTATTTTTAGTGGGAATTACAAGCGTGTGAGATCAGAGTCGAGGGAAGCTAGAATCTCGAAGAATAATATGGGGGCATATCGCTTACATCTTACAAACGCTCTCATAACATTATTTACGGTTGGAAGTACAAACAAGAAAAGCAAGAAGAACATCCAAGTTTAAGATAAGTGCTTTAAATAGATTCTCCAACACAACTAACTCTATAGATAATATATAGTCACTACATCAGGAGGACATGAGATGGTTATAAAGACGTTTGAATGACAAATTGAAATAGAAGGAGCTACAATTTGTTGAAAATTGAATTGTGAGGATCGTTTTACGATTCACTAATACTAAAACTCGATTCATAGCAAGTTTTGTGTCCCTCAGTTCGCACATAAGTATACGCGGTAAGCAGCACATTTATGATGCTCAGAAATGATGGTTAATTGCCATGTGTCATTACACGGTTTTCTCTACAGTAATGTGACGCTCTCGCCAATATACTATATTTTTCTTCTCGTTTGGGCGATAAACCGACTTGATTATTTTCATACCTATCCTTTCTGGGGTATTATCTACTTATGGATAAGTGGGGAACTTGCTTAAGGAGGCTGCAACGTGTGATATCGATACACAAACTGATAATGTCGACTCGAAGTCAACCCCGATCCCGAACAAAGTTTGGTTGTCTTAGTTACTGCCTTACGTCGTCGTTAAATATTGTCGTCGCATCGAGGCGTAATGATCCCAGTGGGACAGGAGGTGGTAGGTGCCGTTCCTCGGGTATAACCCGCTGGAGACCACAGGCATTAGTAGAGACAGCTCCTTGTGCACATACAGTAGTGGCTGGAGGGGGGGGGGGGGGGGGGGGGTACAGGTGACTTCGCTAGGCATATTTGCCTTCGGTGCCTTGATATGGACCAACAAGGCATCCTGAGATATTGCCTTCCTCGCCCTGGCGGAACCAGGGCAACAAGAACATAATGAAAGGCAAACTACCGACCTGGGTTCAGTGTTATGCAATGTCACCATTATTCGTGATGTCACTAAAATAAATCGTGAGTGTCGTTCCGTAAAACACCGCTCTGTTACAGCAATAAATTGAGAAGATGATTAAACTCGGATATAAAATAACGAATCCCATAATATTATATATGTGAATTAAAAATGATTTGGAGTCAGCATCGAACACTGCCGACCTAATCGGCAAATTTCGTCAACCGGCCCGACATTAGGTGGGTTGCTAAATCGAAATAGTTTTTCGGCTGTCCTGTGAATTTGGACTGTTGTACGTACACAAGCCAACATTTGCCAAACTACGTCCAATTGTTTTTTCAAGTGCTTTACTCTCACAAATGATTACGTCTCTCAGCGAACTTTCAAAGGGGATAAGTTGGATCTCAAAAATTTTTAGCAAGGGAGTGAAATTTGGTTTTTGAATTTTCACCAGAAGAAGGACTAAAATTGGCTGTCGTGAATTTTCAAGGATGTCGATCCCAGAGAGTCAAAATACTGCCTAAAGAACAGCAACAAACTTGTATACCTTACCAGTTGGGACCGTTGGTTCACCATTTTCCACAAATGCTCAATCACGTTCATAAAAAATAATAGATAATCTTCACATTTAGGCCCGTGGCATTTACCTATGGCAGAGGTTCCCAACCAGTGTGCCGCGGCACACTGGTGTGCCCTGAAGTCCCTGCAGGTGTGCCGCGAAATTTTACCGTCTTTTTCACTACTATTTACTTTTTTAATTCGCCGTGATGATAACTTTTACCGACTATTTTTCATTGAATAAAACTTCTGTTCTGCGCTTGTCTGCTGTTTCAATAGTTCAACACTCGAACAACACAATGCGGTAGCAGCAGTATTGTATGCAGACGTGTGTTAGTTCAATGTACTACACTACAACTACTATAATAATAATATATACTCATTTGACCATCAGAAATTGTGGACTGCGTCAACAATGGCGCCGCTTACTGCAAGTAACAGATGATGATAACTTGAAATTTGGCTTTGAATTTCGACTTGAAATTTGGAGGGTGGAATACACCTGACAATGCTCGACACCAACATTGGTGTCAGTGGTGGTTTTAGGTTTGAGGTGAGGCTTGGATAGGTGAGATTTCCATAATGAGCACAGCATTAACTCAATGACTTGTTTTAAATTATATTTTTAAAGAAAGTAACATAGTAAAAAAATCACATAACAATACAATTATGATTATACTCATTATATTATGGAGATTATTTACCCAAGTGTGCCGTGGCTGAACGAGTTTTTAAGTTAGTGTGCCTCAAGCTAAAAAAGGTTGGGAAACGCTGACCCATGGCATGGTAATTATGGCGTTGTTTCTACTCCATTTTTCCAAGAACTTGGCGCAACCAAAATAAAAGATTCCATCATCATACAATTCGATCATTGCTTCTCATGTTTCATAAATAATTCATCATCATGATTGCGCGGGATACAGCTGGTTAATCAACATAATAACATTGATGAACATTGAAAAAATGGTAGCTCGTGGAATAAAAAACACCATAGTAGGTAAAAGTGAGCTTTATTTAGAGACAAACAACTGTAATAATTTTATTGATTAAGTTTTGTGAACTGGCTCAGTAAACTATAATGTTAATTATTGATGATATCATTAGATTGCCTATCCATAAATAGGTATTATAGGTACCCAGTCGAAACCCATTACGTATATAAAGTTTACCTCGAATACCTCATTGTCGTTTTTTAAAAGACGTATTTTTTAAAGACGTATTTTAAAAAACAACAACGTGGTATTCAGAGTAAACTTTATACATGGTAATGGGTTCCTTCACTTATTTCACTCCGATGTAATTATTTTTGGTGTATTCCCCCTGAGGCTTCGAACCGCTCTAATAGAAAAATGAGACTGGGTATCAACAAACCATCACCAATAGCTAAACAACCCTCAAGGTTGAAGAAATGCCCCTTTACAGTTTCAACACCGCTTCTACTCCTTCTGTACTTAATTCAACCCGAAGTTCTTTCAGAGGTGAAGGAATAAACGTCACGGATGGCGTTATATCTCTTGAGATTCTTAAAGGGTGATGTAATTCCACAACACAAAACTCCACTTCAAGGTATAGAAAGTGTCTGAGATAGTACTCGTCATGTCGGATATTATGAAATATTTCCCGCTGTTTCCCAACCTCTGTCAAGGGGAAACACGTTAAAAGAATTCTAGGGAAATCAGAGAGAGGAGAGAAGCAAAATGCTAAATGACGGGCATCGAGTTGATAGGGTGCGATATTAATTTTATCAACGGACAGTCACGTCATAGCTCTTTTCTCTTTTTACAGAAGCGCGCAATTTATATAGTAACTGTATTTGCTCTCCGTGAAAAATAACTTCGTGTTATCAAGAAATATGAATTCCATCAACATTTAACGAGTTGGAGGAGAATCGTCACAAATGGTACCTGCAAATATCTGAGAGAAGTTTATGGTTTACTACCTTAATTTAGCGGAGAAAATTTGTTTTATTTTTAGGCTCCAGAACTCTGAAGATTAATATGAAACTCGATAACAAACTTTTTGACTCGTAAAATACATAAGTTTCATAAATTTGGACGAACTGTGGATATGACATAGGCAAAGGCAATTTCAAAGTTAAGACCTGATTTCCAAAACTGTTCAGGGTTCGCTCACACCAATCAAACGCATATTTTGATAGCAACTGATTCGTAGTACAACTGACCTGATTCCCACAGAACTTTCAAGTGTTCTAGTGATAAAGTGATACAATGATTGCGAGTGATAACAAACTTCAACCAAAAACTCGGCGCTGCGAGCCTCGCCAGGGGGCAAGCCCCCTGGACCCTCGGATGCTTACTGCTTAGAGCCTACGGCTAAAATTCAAGAAACATGGAACATGCTTTAGCCGCACTTTTTATGATTCTGTAGCCGCACTGTTATGATTTCATTCGTCACCAGGATACAACCAAGTGACAACCAAACAAGCGTCATTGTTTACTATCCATTTATAACATCAATTTATATAGTTATAGTATGAAAGTACGAAATAAATACCAAGAACAAATATGAAATAAATTCGTGATAAATCAAGAGCTTTCCAACGAATGGAAAACGATTTTTGTCCGATGAAAATGAAAGAAGTTTCATTTCCCTAGCAACTACTCGGTTGTTCGTGAAAATCATCGTTAACATTTCGTGACACTTCCGCGTGACATTTTTCGGATAGTTAGTCCAAGGCTAAAGCATGTTCCATGCTAATAGTGACTTCATCAGATTATAATTGATTTGTGATATAGGTAACCCGCGCTCAACCAAAATAGACACATACTTTCTCTACAATTTCATTTGGAATTTTTTTATAAAATGAATGAGGATATTCCTCGTTTCCGAGCCACCAAAAAATTCACTGGAACGAAGGTTTTCAGCGACAGTTTTAAGCGGCTGACGAATCTTTAATTACCGTTCTCATTTCCCATGAACTCAAATAGTGGAACAAACCATAACTTAGGAGATCCAAAGACGTAAGATAGGATAAGACAGTTATTAAGTTGATACGTCTTGTGTACTACTGAAGCTACCTATATTAAATTCCTGATCCATCATCGATAAATTCTCCTGCGATCTACGATAAAGTGTATCAGTCTCAAGATAGTATCAAGCCTCATAGGGCCTGGAGGGTGAGAAGGTCGAGGGGAGTCTTCTTTGTGCTTAGGAACTGATTGCTTCGACCCTGCTCGAACTTTCTCCTCCTTCCTTGAAAGACTAAATCGAAAATATAGAAAAAAACATACCAGAGGGCTTCTGACGGAACTTCCACTTTGGTGGAAAAGCTATCCAATCTCGAGCCACTTCCCGTTCATGAACTTTCCATCCGGTCAGGAATTTCTGGTCGCTGCGGCGCCAATCAGTGCACACAGAGAGTGATTTGTCAGTTATGAGGGGTACTAGGCCTTGATTGTAATTTAAGCTTGTTTCACCAGCCCTTAGCCAATGGGGCTCACGCTCTCCTAGGCCTATTTCTCGATTTTCATTCGGAACATCTTAAATAATCAAGATCATCTAATAAGATATCAAGATGTTAATATTTACTATATTGCCGTCATTAAACAGGTTCCCCGACTTCTTGTCCCATAATCCATATTCTCGGTCGTACATTATTTAAGATTTTTACGATTTCAAATTCGAACCTGAATTGCCCTAGATGCATTCCCCAAGCTTCATTCAATTCGAATCGTCTTGGTAGGTGTTCTATGCTGTTCTATCATAGAACAGCAGCCAATGATTATGATCAGGTGTACCTACCTTAGCAATGATGTTTGGGCTGGATGTGTACCGTTTCATTCACGATCATGTTGAAGCTTTTCGGGGCAAACGAAAGGCTGGTCGTACAATGCGGGTGGTTTCAATAAATTCCTCCAGATTTATCATTGCTAACTCCTGAATATAATCACGCATGGCTGTATGAAATCGAGTTTATTGTTCCGTGATATTATTATTTCATTTGAAGAATGATGGTTATTTTGGATATTGCTGATAGTAAAGTAAAGTAAAGTAAAGTAAAGTAAAAACGTTTATTGTACAATTAGGCACAGTGGCCCTTAGGTTGCACATCATTCACTGAATCAAGTTGTAAATTTAAAAGGGTGGCAGTTTACAGGGAAGAAAGAAAAATAAGGGAAGATGAAGGAGAAGAAATAATGTTAAAAAAAGGGGGGAAAAAGGAATGATGTTGGAGCCAGTTCAAGTCAAATGAGAGGTGACCGCGTTTCTGAACCGAGTGATGGTGGGCAGCATACGAATACGAAGAGGTAAAGAATTCCACACCCTCGCACCCACCACTCCGAAGGACTGGCTTATCGCCCGAGATTTATGTTGGACTATTCTCAATCCATGAGACCTGAAAGAGACTGCTCGGGATATTAGGTTCTGAAGGTACTGAGGAACGATGCCATGAATTATTTTAAAAATCAACAAGAGGTGTCCGAGTTTATAATAATATGTGAATAGATCCAACCCCAGTAAGGAATGGCAGAGGTGTGTGACATGGGCTCGGGCTCTCAAGTTATGTATATAGCGCATGACGTTGTAGAAGGCTACCATGAGGCGATGCTTAGATTTACAATCTAACGAGGATTCAAAGAGAGAATCACAATATAGGAAAGAAGGAACGACCAGTGCAATGGCTAGTTTCCTTTTCAGCTCGGGTGGAGTAAAATTTTGAGGCGCCTCAGTGGGTGGAGCGCTCTGTAGACTCGCCTACAGATGTGTCGCACGTGAACCTCCCAGGACAATCGATCTGTCAGATGCACTCCAAGATTAAAGTACCTACTTTTGTAACTTGAACAAGGAACGATGTGCTTCATGAATAACAGCAATAAATTATAATTTATCAATAATATACTTCTCGAATCCACCGTACATTTATGAAACTGTAATTGCCCGGCTGGCTCCAGTACTCGGATTAGGGTTTTCCTGGGGAAAGCACGAGGGTAGGTACTGGTCACAGAAAACAATGATCTATGCAGCAGGGGCATCTACAGAGCTATTTTATTTTTCGAACTGTAGGTCCAACACAGTTTTCCAAAAAGGTGCTATATGATGGGTCCGAAATAAACGGTAGTGAGTGAAAATGAATAAGTAAAAAGCGCGCAACGTCATCTGGTGCGTATAAGTGCCCTCTCGCTCCGTAAGTGGGAACCGAGTGAGATAGAGACACAAACCTGATGACGCCAAGCGTTTTTTCTTTAGCTTATTCCTGCCAAACCACTCGGAGTTTGGAGCTGAAAATTGGGATACAGGGGTATTCCAGGGTGCTAAATCCGATTCTGAGCTCAAAAACAGTAAATTCTTACCCATGTCCATTCCTCATTCTAATCAATTTACAGGTAGACAGTTTCAATTTTATTTATAGATGAAATACTGCAATTTGAAAATTCAAGGTTACGGTTCAAAAAATCAAAAATTTATCCCAGGTACAGCAAATACTAGCTTCGGCTTCTGACTCTTCGTCAAAAATCAATAAAAGTTTTGATTTCAGGAGTAAACTGAGTGGTGCCAACCTCGTGAGTCATCCACCACAGCAGTAACAGTGTAACAGGAGCGATAAACCGCCTCTCATCCCAATATGAAAAGCTGAAGCTGAGAATAAACAGGGCTTTATATAGAAGCCTGGTTTCAACTGTGAGAGTGGACAGATACGCCAAAGGTAAGATCCGCATTTCTGGGGGTTACCTGCCTCGTATTTTGCATAAGAGGGCGGTGGGTGGAGGATCGCGGTCTCAGTAAATGTAGGCCAACCCCTTAAGCCGAACCGGATGGAGGGTTTAGGTCGTTACCGATGTTGTCTAATATTGTGTGGCATTCGGGTTTCCACCTTCTAATTAGCAGCGCAGATCAGACCCTTCCTGTGCTTTTCATTGCCGCAGATCTCAACCTTCCGCCTACAGATCGAAGGCTTTTCGCCTCGGACTTAGTTTCAAGATCTTCGCGTTTCCCCTGTTCAAGACGCGGACAACGACCGCAATATGCATATTGAGGAGGAATTTCTTAACTAACGTTCGCCCCCAACCCATTTCGGGTATAGATTCGCAAGTAATAATGAATTATTGAACAGTGCAAACAGCAGTGACCTGGATTTCGGAAGGAATAGAGCAAAACCCGAACTACGCAACTAGACCCGCTTTGGAAGATAACTTGCCCACAGCCACTCCTGATGTTGGATTGACTACAGATTTTCTGAACCTAACTATTCGAGGATCATCAATTAACACTGAAAACTTGGCCAAAATGTTGTACATGAAACTGGTAACGATTACTTACTACAGAATTCAGCTGGGCGATGGTTTTGAGTTTTGACAAAAACTATGTGGACAATTATTTCTCAGATCTAATGAACCTAGAGAACAGGACTCCGGTAAATATGTGTTCTAATATGGAAAATAATTCCCTGAATTGTAACTCCTCCGTCGTAATGGACATCCACAACTACATTGTCTGTTTCTGACAAAAACCAGGCAAACTATGTACGCTCAAAAGATAGACAAGTACAACTACATACCTAATCGTTTCCTTCCGAAAATACTTGTTATGATCGCGTTTCCGACCCCGCCTGGTCGTGCAACAAACCCGCATTACTTATACTTTTTTCGCCTTCCATCAGCCGAAATTTTATACACGAGTTAGATGCAAACACAAATCGTTATTTGTATAAGGCGGTATACAAACACATTTTGCCTGTACAAACACATAGCGTGAATATTAATATCCAGAAGTATCAAGCCCCAGATATTCTTCACGGCCAAAACTATTTGGAATCATGAGCTGAAAACTGGATCAAGAATTGTTTTCGACCAGACTGAACTCTTTGAACTCCTATGAGCAGAAAAGAGCGAGAAAAAGTTGGAAGGTAACTTTATCGTTTTTGTATCTCTGAAAAGGATAGTAGCTTGAATCATACTCAATCAGGACATACCTATTAATTATATGAACATCTGTTGTAGAGCCCGTTTTTCAAAGGAATGATGGAATCTCAGCTGCATCAGCGGAATCCAACCAGAGGAATGATTTGTGTGCACCCTTTGAGATCGGACTGAACAAAAGTATGGATGGGATAAAGAAATCGACCACGACGGTTGGAAAAAGCGCGACTGGTGACCAGAGAAGAATTTCAATACGGTCGAGGGACATTCATGCCCTCTCCTTTTAAGACCACTGGAATAGTGTAATGGAATTTTCTGCATTCCCTCCTGTCCTTTTTTCACTATTCGCCGCGCTGTCATTTGAGATTTATTGGACACTGCAGATGCATTGCTAGGGCCTATCACTGCAGGTATATATATATATATATATATATATCTAGGTAGATATATATATAAAGTAGTTAGAAGTACAGGTATATGTTTTTCAGAACAAACAAGATCAACCGAATCGAAAAATTCCTATACAGCTTTATCAAATGTTGTTAAACATAGTAAAACGGCTAGGAATATGATATGGATGGGGGGGGGGGGGGGGGTGTGAAGTATGTGAAGCAATACGTAGAATATTCAGGTTTTAGAAACAAAATGTTTACCTCCATAACATACACTTCCTGTTTTTCCCCATCACTGAAAAAAATCATGATTTGATAGGATTAAAAAGTATTGAGGTTCGGGCAAAGCTAAAGTATTTAAAAGGTTCAGCAGGCTGAACCCTGCTTGCTGATGAGATTGGGGAACATAACTATAATTTCCACTCGGAAGAGAGTAAAACCCATTGAACTCGTTTAGAGTGCGAGAACAAATCAGAAAGATGCCCGACCCTACAACAACTTCTGCTGCAAATTACATTTGTTGAGTGGTCGGTAGAGGGGTCGGAGGGGGAGAGCGTGGCAGTTGTGTGAGTTATAAGGATGGAAATACTGATATATTAGTTGTAGCCTCTAGGACCTCCAAGGCCTCGGGCGGCTAATAACGCCAGGAACTTTGATCCCGTAATAAATCAAGGTATTCCCCCGTGGAATAAAAACTCCCGTATGGAAAATGCATTCCTCCGCTATGAAATTAACCACTGGGGATACTTCCTTAATCATCAAACCGGCTCGGGAGTGGGGGAAAAGTGCCTGGCTCGTACATTCATCAGTCTCTCAGAGAAAAAGAGGGTTGAGTAAGCTTTTGATAGCGTGGGGGTCGGAGAATCTCAGAATACAAAGGGATAAATTTAGTTTTATGAGAGAAAGAACGAGGCTTACTGGTAGGCTTGAAACCGGGAGTTAATTGCGCCTGAAGAGCTTGAAGGACTTGGTAGCAACTTGTGGAGTTAGCCTTGAGAGGAGGACGTTTTCTTATTTATTGCCAAACTTGTGTAATTAACCCCACCGTGATTTCCCTAATTCTTCGATTAGCTAATTAATAGCTTCTTAATTCCGAACGTAACGACAATGAAAGGCATCGAACAAGGATAGCGGACAGACAATTGAACGGACCATTTAGTTTTACTATCGCGTTTGAAATCTCTCTTTTCATTTCGAGAATAATAATCATGGCCAAGAATTATTTTGGCATCTGCTAGCAGTGTTTCTGTACAATAGCCGGCAACAAATCCAGTGTTCCACATCCATTGTATCCATCATCTATACTATTCAACGCTCTTTCATACACTCCTTATACGGATAAATATGTGACTCGTATGGATAAATACGGATAAATATTTGACTTAAACTGAAAATATCCCAGGCGTGTTATATCCCTCAGGAAATTCTTATGAAATACGAAACATATTTTCGAACTCGTGCGCCGTAAGATCAGTGGAATTAAAAGAAGTATTCATGCGGGTCAACAAATTTTCTCACGAAATTGACAATTTTCAGCACACTGAGTTCAATCATCATTACAAAGAACCATATTTTAAACCCACAAAGCCATCGATTAGGGAATTTTAAGAAATGCCATGAATCCGTGTTGGGGATGTGGACCTGTTGGACAAAGCCAAAAATCCTTATTGTTTACTTCGTTTAAAAATACAATCACTAGGTGGACCTACAAGACTGAAAATGTAGAATATAAGAAATAATTGCTAAAAAATTATGATCGTATTTCATACCTATGTCGTTTGCAGATGATATGCTCGTGCACTCGGATGCGTGACGGGAGGTGTTCATATTGCGTGTCTGGTATAAGTGGCGGGAATCACATTTACTTTTCTTGTTAACGTGGAGTGTAATAAGCAACGCAACACCAAAAGGTTTGATGAGCGTTTAAGCGGCGCATTAGAACCAAGACAGCCTTACTCACGAGTCCGTCGAAAAGCAGATTTAATCTTACTAATGACAGTCCTTATGCGGACTACAGTAGAGAAGATCATGTTTTATTGATATGCACGAGAGTTCGTACAAGAAGTGAGGTGACATTGACCACGGGTAATATAACCATGAGGACATCGATCGAAACTCAAAGGACCTCGAGAAAAGTGTGAATTACGGACAAACAAATAAAGCTTCTCTACCTTTGGAGGGTGCCAAGTGAGTGGGCAGTATATTTGTTTTCTCTTTGAATATAGGGATGTTTTCCTATTCTCTATCCTAAACATGAGCTGGGTGTAGGTATGGTACAGCTTATCTTCCTCCCCTATGAAGAAACAATAGTACCCCAATTACTTATGGAATCTAGGCGAAACCGGAAGAGGGTTCTACGAGTTATAATATGGATATCGGAGATCAAGATCTGGGCCTGCGCAGATTTACCGCGAGTCAAATCGCAAATACATTGGAGAAGGGACTGCCAACAATTTTAAATAAAAAATGTACGTAAGCAAAGTTTCAGCCCACCCTCTCGCGTCATAGGTAAACTTGCACTAACCATTACTCCCCTTTCTTCTACCTGCTAACGTAGTTTATGGTTGCTCCCTATGGTGCCATGGCTGCCAAAGCCTCAACCAAGGAAGAAACCAAAAATGGACGGTGAACTTGACAGGTGATGAGTGATGACCCTGGCCAAGTAATTCAATTTGATGACGTTCTACCATCCAGTGGAGGATATTCCAGAGCACAGTAGACCCATATCCATTACCTTCCTTCATCGAACTGATTCTCCACCTGTCTTTAAAGCTGTTCTACCTTCCACCATTCCTCGAGTGCCCCCTTCAATCAATTTCTTTTCTACTATTTCTCCATTAGCTCCGCTTCCGACTTTTTCATCCTCACTTCTTTCCGTCATGAAATTCCCTCCCTTTTGCCTTCTGTCCGACTTCTCGTTTATCCCAGAGGTTCATCTACCACAAGAATTCTGATCACCACACACTTGGCTTCAAGGCTCTCTGTACTCAGTTTTAGTTGGTATACTATACTTTGCCTACTGTATCTAAGTACATATAGCTACTCCTGCTCACTCAATCCTGTTCCTCTATTTGGCTTGACTATAAAATAGGTACCCAAACAGCCGTTTTCTATTCAAAGCAAAACTAATTTTGTAGCCAGACTTTCAGGCAGTAATGGCACAAATTTGTATATGTTCATGTTCATGACTAGAAAAATATGAGCGAATAGTCGTCCATCCAACGTGCGGAAGCAGCTAGCTATCAAGGTAAATCCATCCATAGAAGTCAGTAAAAACTACCTCATGGCGAACAGAAATATTATCGGTAAGGACCAAAGCGAACGACGCAAGCCGTATTGAACATAATGATAATAAAAACCTACATAGGTAGGATGAATTTGTATTTACCAATTTACATGTAAACCAAATTCTTCTTCCCCCGAAGGAAAATGTTGCATGAATGTGACAGAAAAAATGTTCCAAGCTGGAAGGAACGATGAGGGACGTCTTAATCCCGTCTCGCAGGACTCAACCAAAGTTGAGGACGCCAGAGCCCTTCCCGATTGTTATTCACCTCGTGGGACGCACTAAGTAATTTTCTGAATACCTTCACAGTAGCATGGGAAGGGGGGCAAAAACTTCCTCAATCTATTTACCCAGCCTTCAGCTTCTCCCGTGAAAATCTGTTGTTTTTGGGCAACTTTATCTTCGTGAGGCATTTCATCAAAAAACCGGAAAAGCGGATGACGAAGTAACAGAAAGGGTAGCTGGTGGCTGTAACTAGCGGGCATTTGGTAATCTGCATATTATATTGTTCGGGGTTTGGGGTAAGAAGAAGTCGGTGCCGATATTGAAATTTCAACTATCAAATTTACAATTTATACAGTTGACTTATCGTTTATTATTTGTAACGATTGACATACATGGGGTAGGTTACTACTTTCCGAAAAATCGCTGCATGTATCATGTATATCCGACTATCGGATTTGGGTGATGCTTTGATTTCAAGGCCACTCCAATACCGATATAAAACACTAACAGCGATATAAAATTCTACTGGGATCAAAAATTGCACTGAAATAAGTTTAGAAATCTCTGAAACAATAAAATGTTGACACATAATGATCTCGAGTGTAGTATGAATAATTTCATTCATTCAATCGTTGATCTGCAAAATGGCATACACTGCCTGAGTTGGGATTAATGAGATACACAGACATACCAATACCCATATATATATATATATATATATATATATATATATATATAATAAACGAATATAAAGCAGATTTCCTTCGTACTTGATACTATATAATAAATTATGTAAGATATAGTATTGTAAACAAAAAACCACCAATTAAAAAAATAGAGGGCCAAATTAATAATATGAAATCGATTTTGACCAACGAGCTAAGAATTGAGGTTCTAATAAAGTTTCACCTTAAACTTACCTTACATTTTGGTCTAAGATCGTTGTTCTTTCGCACAAAGGCTCTATTTGGGCCCTTGTTGTGTTCCGAAGCTCGGCAGCCCGATCGGACTGCACCCAGGGGACTCGTGGGTGAAAAATGAAGTTTTTCTGTAGGTTTTAGTGAACTTGAGCTTGTGAGGTATCGTTTCCCATGTTTTAAATTGATCTCGAACTTGAGAATGTTTTGAGATCACCTGGACCATTGTACGTCCAGCCGTTCGTTTGCACCGTAAAGCTTCGTCAACATGATCGTGAATGACACGGTATACCTACATCCAGCCCAGACATCACTGCTAGAGAAAACCTGACTATAATCACGCATGGCTGAATGAAATCGAATTGGTTGTTCCGTGGTATTATTTCATGATGGTTATTTTGGATTTTTTTGATAGGCAGGTACTTTTGCAACTTGAACAAACGTTATGCTTCATGAATAACAATAAATAATCAATGATAGTTGAATCCACCAAATTGCAACTGTCATCCCCCATCCGGCTCAACACTCGATTTCGGACTTCCCCGGGGGGAGCGCGGTAAAGAAATTTAAGAAGTCTATAGGTAAATAATAATCCATTGTGCAATAATTTGCAGCATTTTGGTTTATTATTTTCAATAATGAACCATTGGAATCGAGCATGAAAAAAAAAAATTCTTACTCCCCCTCAAAATTTGATGGTTTACGTTTCAAGGTATGTAGAATCCAAAATTGCAATAAAAATATTTCTGTCTGTCCGCCGTACGCCGTACGCCGTACGGGCCACTTTTCTTAGTTACCATGAAAAAAAATTGATGAAATTCGGGTTATAGGTTCCGTTTGGCGTCTAGTTGGTCCTCGAAGCTCGACGTTACTGTGAGTCATCTCTAAGGGGTTCAAAATAGGGGTTGAAATTTTCAAAACGCCTATACCATTTTTTTACCTAAATATTTTTACGGTTTTAAATAGTTCTTGAACTTGCGAGTTTTTTAAGACCATCCGGAGCATCGTACGTCCAGCCGTTCGTTCACAGTAAGGCCCCGAAGTTTGCACCGACAGGCATTTTCGACTCCAGTGTGAATGAAATTGTATACAATTCAAACCAAATCTCGTAACCAGAGACGCGCCCACAATAGGAATTTGTGAATACGGCCAATCATTGGTAGGGATCACCTGATTATATTGGCGGAGTATGAAGTCGAGTTGGTTGTTCTGTGATATTATTTAATTTGAAAAATGATGGCTCTTTTGGAGTTTGTTGGTAGGTAGTGAAACTTGAACAAACGTTGAAGTATTATTGATGGGTAAATTATTACTACGGTAAATCATTACTCAACGGTAAATTATTACACAACGGTTCATTATACCATCTACGTAGAAGGGGCTGGAGTTTGTAGGTAGGTACTTTTGCAACTTTTTTCACTCCTCATCAACAATTTCTTTTCAGAACTTCATTATGTGTGTTTCTTTTTGTTAGGTACCTACTGTTTGTCATCGGCAGAATTATTTTAGCAACATTTAACTCGTGATTTAGGTAGGTACCTAGTAACGTGTACGGGGTTAGGTACTAACCTACGGAGGGTCTGCGATCTACATAATATGTATATAATAGAATAGTACATATCATATTATATAGACGGGTTATCTATACATAGAGCTGTGATCTGTAACAGAAGGGTATTCTATACAAAATCATAAACCGTTGTGCAGGGATTTGCAGCGTTTTTCGTCTAGGTTGATCAAACACATCTTTTTCGAGGCCAACCCGCGCAGGACCTGAAGTTACATGAAGTACTACACCAAATCGCTGTAACTCTTCGCCAAATACTTGGAACTCGTACCAAAATGGAAAATATACATAGGTAATCAATCCATAACACAACTCATCGTGCGCGATTCCCTCTTTTTGTAATGTTGAGTGGAGCTGAACAAACCCAATATACCTGTCGTAGTCCTACAGGTCGGGTAGGTTTGGGTATTAATGTGAAGAATAGGAAGGACGTGCTCCTTAGGAGTCTTTTCGGATCGCTAACACCCCGTGGTTATCACCACAGCAGGCGTTAGAGGAAGAGGCGCCCCGCGGTTATCACCACAGTGAGTGCTAGGGAGGAGAGCGTACCGCGGTTACCACCACAGCAGACGCGAGAGGATAAGGATGTTAGTACCCTGCGGTTATCATCACAGCGAGTACTAGAGGAAGGAGCGTCCCGCGGTTATCACCACAGCAGAGGCAGGAAGTTAAGGATGCTAATATCCCGCAGTTATCACCACAGCGAGTATTAGAGGAGAGAAAGCATCCCACGGTTACCACCACAGCAGATGCGAGGAAGGGTAGGAGACAGAGAGAGAGACAGTGGAGGTGTAAGGTGCGTAAGAGAGAGAGAAGTCATTGCTAAGAGCGAGATGGGTCGAATGAAGAGCTATGGGGAGCTATATAGCTATATATAGGTGCCTCCATCCCAGGAGCGTTGGGAGTTCGACGGAGGGGAACCCCTTCTGGGCTTCAACCAAGGCGTCGCACAGCTCGTCTTTCTCCTCGTTTATTTGGTTAAATCTCTATTTTACATGGAAGTGGTAAATGTAACCTATGAGGGGTACCACGACAATACCTTTCGGTTTTCATTGCTATTTTGTGTCATATACATTGTTCTGATCAACATTCCAAGCATTGTCCTACTTCATCAAGCATTCTGCTCTACATCTGGCTCTGCTATTTGGCGAGAAAAAAGTGTGCATGAGATTATCTGCACGAGCGTTGGCACGGAACAATGAAACGGGGGCACCTGTAATTGAACTGACTTGATTCATGGTAGTCACTATCTGAGGGCAGTACGGGAAAAAACTTCACTCAGGTAGGAAATCCCCCGGTAGAAAGAGATGTCTTATCAGGCCAGTGAAGAGGCGATAGAGGATTACGAGTGGAAAACGGCGGAAGGTTATGGATGGCGAGACGAGTCAATGCGAAAGCGGCCTAAATGAGATCTGAGACTAGCCACAGTTTGTCAGAGGCGTTCAGATAAAGCCGGCCAACCGCTCCTTGCTATCTTTCTTGAAGCTTCCACTAGTAATGCATGGGCAGCTGATAGCGCTATCCTCCATCCGCCCAGTAGTAGGTCTTCCTTTGACACACCTCGAAAGGAATGATTAGGAAAATAGTTTAGAGCCCTTTTCACCCTCTCGGGAACTGACAGGACATATCCATTTGCCGATTGATTTTCAGTGTGTTTCACTCCCTCATTTATCGGTCCAGCACTTTATCAGTGTGGAAGGACCTTTGTAGGGTTCCACTAATGAGATTTAGAGCTGTAACACCAATCAGTATGACTCCAAAGGCAACCAAATAATTTCACGTGATATCGCAAGTTTCAGTCATGTTACATGATCATACGAGTTGGTGCATGTTACTGCAGTGGTACTGCAAGATTTTCAAAAATGGCCATTTTGATTTTTGACGATTTTTAGCGAGCTGTGTCCCCGTAACCCGAATTTGACCCACTTTTCTACAGAAAAAATATCTTTGACTATTGAACCTCCTTTTCTTGATGGATCTCCAGTATTTATTACGTTTGTGAATTCGTAATTATTTTTTAGGATTTAACATTATACCTACTGATTCTTAGCGATTTTTGGCTTCCAAATTCAAATTCTACACACTTATATATAAAACAACATTCTTGAGTGTTTAGGTAAATCGTCGTTTTCTGTCAAGAATCGCCATTATATTCCACTTTTGGTGGATACAGATCAGTTTTTGGTAATTTTAAGCAATTCCCAATCTCATAGCCGAGGTCAGGAATCATCTGAAGCGTCACACAGATCACACAGGTAGTACGTATTTATACAACGCGATTAAAATCTTAAAAATAATTTTGGTGTATTCAAATTGCTCCTAAACGGAAATTAAGTAAAAATCTGATCTATGCACGATTAAACGCTAATAAATTTTCGTTTTCCTTGAGGAACCATTATTGCTGAATGGAGAAGGCCGATTCGTCGGAAATATTGATAGGCAATATAAGGTCATCTGACGAGAACTGACGATTTATTGGTTTGATCCAACCGTCCCAATATGAGATTGAAGCAACATCTTTACAATAACGTATTGGCATCAGTGACCTGAGTAGATAACGTAATATCCGTCCGGGATAAGGCTCAGGGTGATTTGTTATATTCCATAAATGGCTCAGACCAATTTCCTTATAAAATACCTTCGTGGGGAAGAGGGCAAGTAGGGGTGCGGTTGAGGGGAAGGGGGGTGTGAGGATAAACCCTTGTGGGAAGAATGGCTCAAGGGTGTAGTGAGGGCGGAATAAAATGAAAAATTCCCTTAGGTAGCGAAGCAAGAGGATTTTAATGGGTTGTTGAGAGTTGGAAATTTATAGAGGCGGGTAGATGAGGTGAAAATAGATTTACAGTTTATGGGTAATTGATAAAAGTTCTTTAAAAAAACAGAAGGGGGAAAAGGTGTTGAAATATTGGGAAGTTTTTTGTGGGCGGATCGTTAAAAAAAAAAAAAAAGTTAGCCTGCTGAACGTTCACTACCGTACACTCTTTTTTGGCTAGAGCTTCCAAGAGCCCAGGTTGAAGAGAAAACACTTTCTGGATCTCAGTTCTGTGCATTTTATCCTTGAAATGCCCCCGTCTACATAAAAAATGCTGCAAATCCCAACACAACGGTTTATTATTTTATACAGATCACAGCTCTCTGTATAGATAACCTTTCTGTATAGATCACAGCCTCTCCGTAGTTTAGTACCTATTCGCCAGTACAAATTAATAATATCATGCGTTGAATGTTCAAGCAGTATTAGCTAAAATTTCAAAAAGAAACACAGATGTAGTTCTGAAGGGAAATTGTTGATGTGAAGCGAAAAATATTCGGTCCCGGAACCGGGATTCGAAACCTCTGATTTTAAGTGTAAGAGACCAACGCCCAGACCATTCCGCTACGGCGGTCACCAGCCCGAGAGACAAGCGATGTGCGCTCTCGGCCCAGCTTGATACCTGCTCTTTAGGGGAAATTGTGTGGCGACATCGTATAATGCTCCCGATGGTCTCAAAAATTCAGAAAAAAAAATCGAACTATTTAAAAATGCGAGAAAATCCACAACTCAAAACAAAATTTTCCGAGATAGGGATACTCGGATATTTCAACCCCCTATTGTTCACCCCTTAGAGTTGAGTGGGGGGAGGGGGATTTTTTTTTTTTTTTTTTTTAATAGTCGATTCCAAAGGTTCATTATTGAAAATAATAAACCAATAGAGATTTTATGAACTGAAATAACAGGGAATAACTCAAAAGTTCCACTTGGGAACCAATTCCAGCCTAAATTCAACATTTCACCTCATTTTGATCTATCTAGAGAGTTTTTATCCCGGTATCAAAGATAGTGCGAATAGAACAGCGCTATTATTACGGGAAATAAATTGCAAATACTGACTGGAGAACCTTGATTTTTTAGAATCGGTACGGGTGTGGGTTAATATAATTTGCGATGCTCAGAACGCAGCCATTTCATCCGACCTCACTGGTTCATTTTGATTCAGTTTTGGTCTAGTTTTGCTAATACTTGGGAAAACTAGCGCGAGTGTTTAACTACGATACGAGTAATATAATCTGCATACCAACAAGTGGACGTCCTCTGTATTGTAGATCTTTTTGCAATTTGGCTACCAGACAAGATCACAGTCATTTACACCCTTATATTATTGTACAATATCAAGGAAGTTACTGTTTGTTCTACGAGGAAGAATGACAATTTCATATTACTATACAAAAACCTGCACCCATCATCTTAGTCATCGGGGTGGATACTGCACTGCACGCAAAATATTATCGTCGCACAATTCTGGTATTATGTTCGAGGTGAATTTCCGGTTTCGAGACCGTCTAGGGAGGCCAAGGGACCCCGGAGGAATAATCCTTCTCAATTTACATTGGACTGAACCCCGTAGCATGTCGTGACTAGAATACTAACTTGTCATTGTAGCTGCAAAATTAACAACAATCCCCATTTGCATATTGCGTCCTACACGAGTTGGACCACAACTGGATCTGAGAGAATTCATATACTCTAGGCATCACTATTATAATTGTTTAATACAGTAGAATGCATTCAATCAGAAATGTTGGACTCAGACAAGTCGTGATTAGCGATGCAATTATACGAGAGGAGAGAGAGGTAGAAAATGGCGGTATCTATCTCAACCTTACAAAACTTTAAGGATATAAAAACCGTCAGTTTACCATTGATTGTGCATGGTTGATAACAGTGTTCCCAATTCGGGCGCCATCGTGACGTCAAAACCTTTACAACGAAATTTGTTAGTCCAATGAGTTTACTTCAAAATTTCAAGTGGCGAACCTCAATATCACCTACTTTATTCATTAATTAATTCATCTGCGGCGTCATTGCATACTGGACATTTTGATTAGAGAAACTTTGAAATCTTTTGAATCGGGGAAGATTGAGTATATGTGTAGGTAGATGAATCCTACTATCAGATTTTGATGAATTTTATGTAGGAAAAATATTTATGCAGCTTCTTTCCAATAAAGCCTTCCGTTTGTATGGTTATGGGCAAATTAAGAGTAACTACACGAGAAGACTACACGTAAAGTGTAGTGATGTAAACATACGCTTCATCCGAATAGCGAATAATGAATCGGTGGGGAAGGATTTGAAGTGTCACTCGTCATATTTCATTAAAATTGTATGAAACTCACCACGTTATTCAATTAGCGATGGTAAATGAATAAACCGCCTTTCGACGAGAGACAACAAAGTAGAATATCAGGAATAGGGTTTTAGAAAACAGTCCGAGTCGCCCTCTACCTCGCCCTGCCCTCCCAATGGGATTCGGTTGTTGGTCTATGGAGATAAGCGGCCCATGTTACTCCCTGTTTTCATGCTTTGTGGTCCTGCCTCCCGAGTGCGGACATGGTTGGTCCCCGCCAACATAAATTATTCCTTATAAAAACCTCCAACGCTGCACGGAGTAGGGGCTCCCAATAAATCAACTGATGCCCTTTTCCCTGTCCCTTCCATCTCTTCCTGTGCCTTTCCTTCCCTATGTTCAGTCCTTCCCTTCTTCCTCCGTCAACCCTCATTGAAGAGTCCCCAAAGCCTCGGGGCCCTTTCTCCTTCAATCGTTTGTCCGCACAAACCCTCTTTCAGGCCCCGCATGGGATTCGCGGGAAGGCCAAAACCCCTCCAGACAGAGAGAAAAAGAGGGTTGTGAAGAGCTCTTGCAACTTAGCACAAACCTCCTTTGGGTGCCAGGACTGATGGATTCTTCGTAACTTTGAACGGATTCTCATTCATAAGCTAATAGTATCCTTTTCATTTTGGTTCGTTATTTTCAATGATTAGGGAAAAAAGTTTAATCCCCCTCAAAATTTGATGGTTTCCATTTCAAAATGAGTAGAATCCAAAAACGGTATTAAAACAAACTTCTGTCCGTCAGCTGTACGCCGCATTTCGTTTTATCCTTGGTTATATGAACCCAAATTGATGAAATTTGGTTTGTGAGTCTCATTTGGGGTCTAGTTGGTCCGCGAAGCTCGACTTAATTTACCTCTAAGGGGTGAAAATTGGGGTTGCAATTTCCAGGACGCCGTTATCTCGATTTTATTGAAACATTTTTAAGTGTATCTCGATATTGGGAACTTAACCCGGCGCATTGTACCTACGTCCAGCCATTCGTTCACAGTAAGGCCATGAAGTCTGCACCGAAACGGCACACATCAGCCCAGATATCACGGCAAGGGAACACCTGATTATAATCACTCACGGCTGTACGAAATCGCGCTGGACATTATTTCATTTGAAGAATGATATTTATTTTGGATTTTGTTGATAGGTACTTTTTTAGGGACAAACGTTACGCTTCATGAATAATGAAAAATAATCGAATTCTTGAACCCACCGCATATTTATAATGTAACTGCCCGGCTGGCTCCAGTACTCGATTTAGGGCTTCCTTGGGGGAAGCACGAGGGTAGGTGTTGGGCACAGAAAACAGTGATCTACGCAGAAGGGACATCTATACAGGTAAATAATAAACTATTGTATAATAATTTGCAGCGTTATATCAAACGCAAACGAGATGAAAATAATTAGGTATGATGAAACTGGTAGTCATCACAGACTACACGTGTTTGTCCCAGATTGATGCCACCATATGGACTTCTTATCGTATCTCGATACATGATCGCATACCAACTGAATGAAATCGGAATAATGACCTTCAAGACGGGAGACAATCGTTGAGGTACACCGCTCTGAGTATAGAAGCGCCTTTCGGTTATCTTGAAACCCCGTTGTAAGGAGGCCCACCTCGTAAATTTTTCCATACGCCTTCTATTTTACGGATTTATCTGTTCATCTACGGACTTCTATTGAAATTACCTCCGATTCCCATAGTTGTTTCCTAACTTTAATTTATTCTTCCAGGCATACCATATTTCCAGCCTTATTGACATTAAGGTTCGCGCTATCTTTATTGAGAATCTTCCAACGATGACAGTGTCGGCACGTATGGCTCGGACAGGTCAACAATGTTGAATGGATCCCGAAAAGATTTTTCTTCTAAATCGGATGATTCGTGTAGCAGTGATATACAAACACGGACGAATAAACAAAATTCTTTAATTCAAAATATGGGTCTGTATGAAATGATGGTGTTACCAAAATGTTGGAATACAGGCGAATGCTGCCTTCCTAACCCACACACACATTCATGCGGGCAAATGAATTGTATTGATCGGATATAGTTTTCCGTTATTCAATTCGTATAAAGCCCGGCTGCGCAAATTACGGGGAACCATCCCTCGTCAGAAATATGAAAAGAATTTATGCAAAGTGACATCATTGTCACGGGTTGGATCATGGAGAAAAATGGGATTTTTTCCCCCCCGAGATACATCATAATTGTTGAATGATGAGGAGATGGCTGTCCCCTTGTCAACCCCAGCCAGCTCGTCGGGGAATAAAGCATAAAGCCCTGCACAGTTGGATTAGCCGCTCGTTTGTCAGTGTCCATCCGCAAGAAATCTACAAAACTTCCTCCATTGAATTTTTCACCGCTCTCCCGCCTGCAGATCCTTTAAGCTGATTTAAAAGTCATTTTTTCTTTTTTCTGTATTCCGTTTGAATTGTAAATGTTGACTTTTATCAATCCGTTCAACTCACAACTTTCGGTTGGCAGCCGATATTTTCGTTTCCTCCGAAGCATTCTAACCAAGATATGAAGCGTTTTGTCACTGAATTCAAGGAAAGACGGTGAAGGATATTGCGGACCTTTCAGCGAGTTTTAATAGTCCGGAAAATAACAAATGAAACTTGCGCTCCTGAACTTCGAAACTTCTAAGATGGAACTTCTTCTCTTTGGAAGTCGATCGACGATGCTTTTGTGCCACAGTATCACCAAGATTTTCCTCGTCCAGATATTGTCAGGAAACCCTCCCATCGGAAGATATCAGCAGTTTGACATAATGATATACACATATTTGCTGGTAGCGAACACTGCCAATTATAAGAGTATAGGTTCTGACGATGAATTTTCATAGTCTAAACAACAGCTCAGCATGATACATTGAAAATCTATCAGCCTGTCATACCCGAGGTGTAGCTTATGTTACATCTTTCAACGCCATTTCGTTGCACCAGGAGCATCAAACAGCATAGGATATCGAAATAAATTACGTTCATTTCAAGATTTTTTGTCAAAAACCTGAAATTTAGTACCAGTGAGGCTTATTTTCTCAACAAATCATTCACCAAGTTTCTTTCCATTCAGATCCAAAGTTTCAATCAATCAATGAATCAATTTACCATCGAATGCGTTCAATTCAATTTATATTATTCGAACGAAGCATACACCAAAGCGTCTATAAAAGCCAAAGCGTCCTGCCTTCTTCCAGAAGGTTCGAAACATCAGGAATATTATGATAAATATATATTTTTTGGTGGACTAGGTATAATTTCAGATAATCATCATTCAAACAGGTCTATTCAAGACGCTGGATCAGGCATCCCCCAGAAATCATTGTTAAAACAAGAACTGGGTTTGGAGGGTAACGTTACCACCACCAAACTTGTATTATTCAAAATTGTATTGTTCATTTTGGCGAAATTGATGATATTCCAGTCAACCGATGATTTTGTTAAACATTTTCATCAACAATTTTTTTACAGTAATAAATAGGCCGGTTCAAAGTACAATGCCTGTACGAAGATGTGCAATTTATTTAATTGGATTTCGATTCATCACGGCGAGGCGTACCTCAATATTCAATCAATCCCTTTGAGCGGAGGCCAAAGATATAAATGGAATCGTACGTTTTTCCACTCCGAATGGCAAAGAGTAAAATCAACTGAGAAGGATATGAAGAGCAACTAAGGGGCAACCTCCGGTTCCAAGGTAGAGAAAAGCGGCGAAGTCAAGACCAAAGCTTTGTGCGGGAGCCCCCATTACGGCACTTACAATAACTGGCGCTAATTGTGGGTTCCGCTACCCGCCTTCCAATCAACAGAAGGTTCTATCAAGAAGTCACTTCACCTCTTGCTCCTAAGGAGAGTCGGCAACCTCTCAAACTCAAGTACACTTTTAGCCTAGTGATCAGGGGAATATCTCGACCTCTATCCCGCTCCACTCCTCCGATTAAAACCGCCAAGTTTCTTCAGAACACAGTCTCGACTCTTACCATTTTCTCTTCATGTAAGTAGTTACGCATTTTCGTAGTTGTAATCAAGTTTTCAGCCACCTTGTTATTGCACGAGACACCTTCCTATTCAAACCGCTACAAAACCACAACGGTTTAAAACATCTTTCTTTCAGAAAAAATCGTTTGTGAATATAACGTAAATGAAACGCGATCGTACCGCCTTTACTAAAGAACGTTGAAATATTGATGCGGGACGGGTTGGTCTCCAAGTTGCTCCATATTCATTTTCTCACAATCCGATTGTGGTATCGCCCACGCATGCGCTAACAGGGTTTCCTCGAACGCCTAAAAGCATAGGTTAATAGATATATCTATGTGATCTTGTTTACATCGAGAGTTGTGACATGTGAGAGTTTACACAGAATAGATCGGCGTAAAATATCACTTTGAATGTGGGAAGAAGGGCTCAACCGTTTCTTCCTACTTGTAGATAGATTTTTGGAATTGCATATCGGGCCTGGGCAGCAATACGTCTTCATAACGAGTTGATTCGGCTGCCATTGACTGAGCCAGCTACTCCAGTAACCATCTCTAAATGGCAACCCTTCAGGTTTGGGTTATTATTTTCAATAATGAACCTTTGGAATCTAGCGTGAAAAAAAAAAGAAAAAAGTTTAACCCCTCCCCCCCCCTCTTCCACGAAATTTGATGGTTTACGTTTCAAGGTGCAAAAAAAATTTGTGTCCGTCCGCCGTACTTGGCACTTTTCTTAGTTACCATGAACCAAAATTAATTAAATATGGTTTGTAGGTCCCGTTTGGGGTCTAGTTTGTCCTCGAAGCTCAGCGTTACTGTCAGTCAGTCATCTCTAAGGGGTGAAAAATAGGGGTTAGATTTTCAGATCGCCATAGCTCGAGAACTTTCAATAGAAGGTGTCTTGGTACCCTTATAACATGCCACTCCTCCTGTAAATAAGCTAAGATTGTTATCAGTAAAACTACGGAGAACTCTCTAAGTTCTCAACGCGGTGAAAACCGGGCGAGAACTTACTTCAAATACTCAACGTGGACCGTGGAGAAAACCGGACGAGTATTTTTACCGGATATTAACGTGGCGAAAACCGGACGAATATCCTCCCTTCTTCTCTTCCAAATATCCAAGGAGGTGAAAACCGTGCAGATATTTTCCTATCTCAATACTCAACGCGGTGAAAACCGGACGAATATTTACCTAAATCCCAGAGGCGTATCCAAGGAGGTGAAAATCGCGCGGATACGATCCCTCGCACTCCTCTCTCACCTCCTCATTCAAAACCCAACTTAGAGTCACCTTTTCCTCCAAGTCAAAATTTTACCCCTCCAATTTTTAACAAAATCCGAGTCATCACAGATGAGTACGTTTTTTCTGACGTTTTTAAAATGATCTTCAACTAAAGTATTTTTTGAGACCGGAGCATTGTACGACCAGCCATTCGTTTGCACCGAAAAGCTTCGTCAACATGATCGTGAATCTAACGGTATAAATCCGGCCCAGATATCATTGGTAGGGATTATAATCACGGATTGCTGTACGAAGTAGAGTTGGTTGTTCTGTGATATTATTCCATTTCAAAAATGACAGATTTTTTGGATTTTGTTGAGCTGGAGCGTAGATACTGACCAAAGAAAACTGATCTATACAGGTAAACTGTTACACAACGCTTTCTTACATTGTTTATTAAACAACAGTTTATAATTTCATCTTATGATTCATGAATAACAACAAATAAATAATTATTGAATAATTCTTGTATCCCTCGTATTTTTGTGAAACTGTAATTCCCGGGCCGGTTCCGGTACGCGCTTTAGGGCTTTCCCGAGGGGAGCACGAGGGTACTGACCACAGAAAACATTGATCTACGCAGAATGAGCATTTAAATACAGATAAATAATAAATCGCTGTGTAACAATTTGCAGCGCTTTCCTCAATGCAATTCACCCAACATGAGGGTTTGGATCTTGCGAAATGGGGACGAAACAGAAGCGCATTCTACAGGTCATGGAGAGAGTTTGCCCTGCTAACTGTAATAATTGCTATCACAAGTAAACAAGTCACTTGCCGTTGTAGTCAGCTTAACTTTTATACCTTCTCGTTAAATTATTTTCTAGTTGTTAGTAGTTTTCGGCTATTTGAAATGGACAGTGCACGGCGTTTTCTCTAGTCGCTTTGTTTTGACTCCATGGATTCGATAATCTATGAATGAGCTCCGTTGTTATGAATGCAATAAGCAGTTCTCCGACAGAGACTCTCTTAAAGCACACGAAAGGATGAGTAGCGATTCTATTCATTACTTCCACGGAGATACCAGTGGTTAACAATATCAACCTGAAGGTGGTGGGACGTACTCGGAAAAGAGGAAAAAATTATAAGCCGAAGAGAGACAAAGGGGGGAAAATTGGAAAAGTGGACTGAGGTGAATAAATAACGTAGAATGAGCGAGAGAGGTGGCGGGTGCCCGAGCTATTGAACCGCGAAGGACGTAAGAACAGAAGCCTCGGTGGGCACGTTTCTAGGTTGGTTGGCTATTTGGCAAGAGCTTAAACCATGGTCTGCCAATGACAGCTCAGCCCCCCACTACCCCATATCCACTGCCACAGAGGGCGGAGGGGTGTCCAACTCTCTGGGTTTCCACAACCTTCCACTCTAAGTTATTTAATATCCAAACTGATACACTTTCCAACGAAAGGGTTTCAAACCTCCCCAGTCCCAGAGCCTTTGGTAAAACTTTAACCCTCCCACCCTTCGTCTTCCCTTTATCCTAAACTTATTAAATATAGAACGCCGCCGGCAGAAGGAAGTGAAATCCAAGGAAACGTTCCCGTACTTGACCCTTGTAAATGTTGATACCAAACCCACGCGGTTTATAAATAAGGTTATTTATTTTCGAGAAAACGAATGAAAACAAACGCACGCTGCTCATGAAGTTACTGTTTACTCTACAGTACTGAACATCTGAGCTCGTTTGAGAATGAGGCAATACACCAACCGACACCATTTGTACCTTGCTATACTTCTATAATAACCAACTGATCAATGATAGTAGGAAATATTCAATGCATCCTCTAAATATCCTATATCATTCAGTACTTGGCGCCAGCAATATTCATGAACCTACCCTAAAGGAACGAAAACCCTCTGTAAATTATTACATAACGGTTTATGATTCTCCCGTAAAGATGCCCCTTCTGCTTAGATCACCGTTTTCTGTGGTCAATACCTACCCTCGCGGTTCCCCCAGAAAAGCCCTAAATCGTGTGAATACCACCAATAATCCGAGGGTTTTGGAATTCGTATGGACCACTTAGAATCTATACACATCATTTTGAGCTATACACCCATAGATTTTGAGCAAAACCGAGCGATTTATTCGTGAAAAATTGAGTACCTCGTATTCGCGTTTGCGCATGCTCAGTGGCCATACAAATGATCGGATAGGTCTGTATTTCATAGGGCACCATCTGGGGCCCAACCCGCACGATCCCTCAAAATTTCAGCGAAATCGAATTCAACTTGAGAAGAAGACTCGAATCGACTTGAAATTGTAGAATGAATCCTCACCCGTAAATCGACAAGCCATTTCTTCTGAGATTTCTTCCGCAGTTGGAGGATAAGGGGAAAGAAACGCCAATTTTACCTGAGCTTGTGGTACGTAGTCTGAAAACTGCAGTTTTAACTGCTTAAAATGCAACTGAAAAGAACCAGAAGCGCCACAGCTCGAGGCGATGAGAGATCTATCGGCCTATTACCAAGCACTATTTCCGTCCAAGTATATCTTTTGGCAAAAGAGATTTTATAATATTCATGACAGGTTATTAAGTAACATCTAAAAGAGACAGTTGGCAGCCATTGTACTTTCTTTCAAAGAGATAACTAATTAGGTGTATTTTCTTGAAAGAGACAGTCTTTCTTTATAATTTCTCGTTTGTTCGATAGCGATATCGTGGATCATCCTCCGTTCATCCGCCACCACAACGGTAATTTTGATCATTAATATTTCATTTTGATATAGCGTATATTTTTTTCATCTCATAAAGGTAAGTCGATTTTTCATTTAAAATATATATACATACTTATTATCGATTCATGAGTAAAAACGTTCAAGTAAGGGTTGAGGTAGGTGTGTAGGTACCTAAGAGCGTGCGTTCGATATAGATTAGCATTAGTAGACATACATTATGCTAATAGACTTTTTCTGTTTTAGTTTTTTTTTCCTTTTCATTTAAACTTTTTTTCCGATTCATGAGTAAAAACGTCCAAAATTCCAAATCCATATCTCCTGCTCAAGGTCACGGCAGCTAATCAGTAGAATAGATGAACCCGGGAGACTCTCAAAACAGATAATTTCTTTTCACTATCTCTTTTAGCGAATAGGCCCCCAGAGCTAACTCAATAAAGGAAATGGGCTGCAACACAGAAACGTCTGCCAAGCTGGGTGGGCAGTATAGCTTCCTCACTCATTGTAACGTGGACGTATAGAATCAACTGGTAACTGCCGTCATGACACCTGACGGTGGCCGTGTAATGTCCACTCGAAACGGTCGGACCCTCATGTGCTATGACAGCAGTGCAGGCATATGGCGATCCGGAGATGTTCGTAGAACCCGGGCTGAAGCCTTCGATGGCACAATTCATAGGCAACTAACAACAAGACAATTTTCAGGACGAAATTCATAGACAATCGCCTTGAAGTCACCCCCTCCCCCCCCCCAATACTCTCAGAATTTGAGCGAAATGGGAGCTGGGAAACCGTTGTTTCTCGTTATCCACGTTTGCGCATGCGCAGTGGCTACTACTGACCCAATCGCGAAGAAATTCATAGCAAACCTTCTTGGAGTCAGCCCCAATTACCCTCCTAATTTGAGCAAAATCTGTCCATTAGGAACTGAGAAATCGTTGTTTCGTGAAATTCACGTTTGCGAATGCGCCATTGACCACTGGTTCGACGGCGGTAATATTCATAGAGAACCGTCTAGGAGGTAAGCCGCACAACCCCTGAAAATTTCATCAAAATCGGACCATAATTTCTACAGATAGTTTTGCCCGGGACAAGGAACTGACCAGAGACAAACAGAAAGACAGACACGGAACCCAAATTGTTCAGGAAGTTCTGAAATGCAAAAAGCAAGGATTTTTTTTTAAATTCCGTGTTCTTTCCCCTTGCCCTTCAGTTGCACTTCCAAATCGTCACAAATCTTTGAACCTAAGCTGAGTCTCAGAATCACTGAGAAGAATTTTCTTTTTTATAACAATTCGCGCGCATTCAGTCGATGCCTCAAGTGTTAGTGAACCTACCTACTAGAAGGTAAGGTGTTTTGTTACGAAAAATTCCTTAAATTCCACAATTCTGATCAAGTGACAAGGCTAATGGATAAGCGACGTTCTAGAATATCCAGTTACTCTAATCAAAGGCAAGGTGTTCTATCCAATTCAACGCAAGATCTGTTGGGAACGTTAGATGGATCCACCAGACCGGAGCATCTCCTGATTAGATGCCACGACGTCCCCCTGACGCGTGAAGCCTTGGGAAAACGGGAGAAGAGGGGGGCGTATATTTTTAAAGGAGGAAAAGGTCGGCTGAAAAGTAAGCTACCTACCTGAGATTCATCTTGTGAGGAGGAACTCTCTCTCAAAACCCTCCTTCAAAATAAACCTAAGCCCATCTCGCAAAGTAATTCGGGAGAATGGAAGATGCTGGGTCGGGGTTCGCGGGTAGGCGGGACGCTGCGGCGTCGGGGTGAGAATCGCCATTAATAAAAGAGACGCATGGAACGGGGCGTAGCATTTCCGTCTCACATGGGAAGCATCTCATCATTCTGTTTTTTTCATGATTTCCTCCTTCACAAAGTGAGTGGCTCTCAAGGGCGCGTCTCTACATCAAATATTATGAGAGTCAGACTGCAGGGCGAAATAACGATGATCGTTCCGAGCGAAAAACTACAGAGGAACATAAATATCATTGTACGTACTACGGATGATTAAGGTATACAACACACGCGAGGCACCAGCCAAAAATGATACCTTGATAGGATATTTATTTATTGACAAAAACGCTCAAAATTATTACACAACGGTGTATTATTTTCCTGAATGGATACTCCGTCGGCAAAGAACACTGTTCTCTGCGATGAACGCCTACCTTTGTGCCTCCCCCAGGAAAGCCCTAATTCGAGTGCAGGCCACCAATTATTATTTGCTGCCCTAACTCGAGTGCCCCAGTTACTTAGCCAATGATCCTTCGAATTTCAAGCGGTATGACCCTGAATAAATAGGGTTGTTTTTTTCGATGGTCACTTGCCTACCCACGCACGCGCACACACATAAACACAAACACTGAGCCTAAATGCAGGACCCTGGGAATTCACACAATTTGGATGATTATTATGACCGTGAACAACAAACTTACGATCAGCAGTTCCTAATCAATGTTAAATATCTGACCTGGAGGTAAGTATACCTTATGATTCACACTCATATTGACAAAGACATAAAATGTTCCGGGTGGTCTTAGAAAATCCCGAAGTTAGGAATCAATTCAAAAACATAATTTAAAAAACCCTTTTTCAACCCCTATTTTTTCACCCCTTACAGATAAATGGCACACTGAGCTACGTGACCGAATTTCATTCAAGGTTCATGGCAACTAAGAAGAGTGCGAAGTACAGCGTGCGGCGGATAGAAATTTGTTTATTTCTTTTTCGGATCATACGTACCATGAGACGCAAACCATCAAATTTTGAGTAAGGTAAGTTTTTTCCATGCTCGATTACAAAGGTTTATTAGTGAAAATAATTAACCAAAATCATGTTAAACTAAACAAATATAAGAAAGGGCGATTCCTTCAGCATGTCAGTAGGAGCAAGAGAGAAATCAATCGGATTGTTCCAAAACACAAAATCTGATACCCTGGAGATACTCAGTCAAAATAATAAATACTAGGAGAAGAAGTTGGGTTCTACAGAGACGCAAGAGAATGAATTCCCAAGGACATGAGAAGATCTTGAATCGTCCACGGTAACTATTTATATAGATAGAAAACAGGTTGAGTTATTATTTTGAACTTCGGAGAGTAACAACAGCGTACAGGACGTCTTTATCCAGGGAAGATAGGGCGAATGATGATCCTAGATTTGACCTCTCAATACCTATCGAAGAGTCCCAATCCACTTGTATGAATGAGGCGCTGTTTGTAAGTAGGAAACAGATTGCGCCGGACTAAGTTAGGTATTAAGTGGAATGGATGCTCTCAGGCCGCCATAGAACAAAAGGTGTAATGAAGGCTTCCCACGACCGTCCCCTATAGCGGAAAAGCGGCTATCGATATTGACGCAAAACGGAGATATCTGCTTGACACAGCCTATCCCAGGCTATTACGTTGCGTAAGTGAAGTTCAGATCTGAAAAGAGCCGCATAGACGCGGGATGGGGTATTTTCTGTCAAAAGCAGAGCCATCATAGTCTGCCCTAGCTTCACGCCAACTCATTACACCGCTGGATAAAAGGGTCTGGGGCCTCCACTACGCCGGATAATTTATTCCGACTGAAAGAGAGATCCCGCTTGCCTTGTTGGGAACCAGAATGCCCTTCCTCACCACCCGAACGCGCATAAACATTGTTCGAACGACCGCGATCTACCATCGGCAGGGGACAAAATGTGGAGGTTTAGCGGTAGGTACTTCCAAATACACGAGAATCGATGTAGAACAGAAGAGAAATCACTGGACTTGGACATATACAGATACGAGTTAATAAACGAGGCACCGATGGGATTAAGTACAGTAGGTAAGCTATCTTTTGGTATATTTCGTCAACCATACACAAACATCTTTCAAATATAACAAGAACATAAGGGTATTGCATATTGTTCATGGCACTCTTTTTCACCCATATAATCCAATGTGAAACGGCTTCCCCTGGTAACATTCCTCCAAATAACTCGATCTTACGCCATTCTCAGTTGCTACCATGCAATTCATGACACGCTACTTATAATTCACCGAAGGTTATATGGTAGCAGCAGAAACCCACAAATATTTTTCACCTAAAAAAGTCAAACTGAGTAGAAAGGTTTTGTGCCTGTCCTATATATGCTCCCAAAGGAGTTGAAGGACTTGAAGGATGATGAATGAAAAAGGTCATTATGAGGTATTTGAAATAGCCTAAAACTGGAATGAATTCAGTGAAGACAACGAAAACAGGGGAAAAAGAATGTTCAAGTTGTGGACATGAAAAGTACTCAATAGTTTAGGTAGTTACTATGAAAGTTCGCTCACACAGTCATGCTGCATGACTGAAACTTTTTAAACTGTCTTTTTTGAAGCTGGTTGTTGTTTGCCTTCATTTCGTCCGGCCAACATCCTAATACATTAAATGACCCACCCGTCCAAGACCCGACGAACTGCAACAATTTAGATAATGTCAGAGCCAAGAGAGCCGTATGCCTAAGGTTGAATACCGCTGTTCTACAGGGTTCTGCACACAGCAACATGGGCTTCCCAGCGGAATGGGCTCAATCACAGAATCATAATGCGATGTACATGTCCACAACATCAATAGGCAATCAGTATCAGAATTATCGCGAATTTTAAAATCCCAAACATCAATAGGAAATTCAACAATGCGGTTGTCACCTTGCTTGATTGCGGGAAACTGAATGGTTCATAACACTCCAGTTGCGATGGGCATCGTGTACTGTCGAACTCATACATATAAATCAATATACTGACACGAATATATTCCACATGAACTACAATGTTCATTGCGAAAGTTTAGCGATGTGTAATTAACAATACCCAATAAATCATTCAGCTGATCATCGCTCTCAGTTTCGAGGTTATGGCAGCGAAATGGACCAAAGACCCATAAGGCGAATTTCCAGGGGGCAGACAGTTCATCTTGATAATAGCTACTTCGTTCATTGTTCCATTTCTGGGATTCGCATCGATTCCCATCAATGGGACCGTTATCCTCCTTCCCTCGCTGTTATACGAGGCGTGCTGATCTTGACAACGGTTCCATGATTATTCAAATTCTCCCTGGGTATGCTTCACTCCAAGAATGAGTTTGTGGGAATGGCATGCACGACTCCAGTTCTTCCGACAAGTCCACCCCAGTCATTCGATTAGTCAAATGGATATGGATCACGATTATGATGAAATAGTAAGAGCACCAGTCATCCACCTGTTAACGGATGAGAGCTCGGTTTATCCCACCGGTTATAATTGGTTACTCCCAATTAGGAAATACCTTCGTTTATTTACTTTGGAAGCGTTAAAAAAAGGAATGAGTGAGTTAGTAGGAAGGCTCACGATGCCCGTGAAGACATTGCAATATTAAATGTCATTAAAATAGTTTACGAGACGTCGTGTCAATATAATTTATTTTTATTCATACTGTTATGATGTAACTAGCGTCTAAAGATTAACTGGCTAGTTTCTGTAGGACGTACAAAGGCATCGGGCACAGGTGTTATATATAGGCAAGACCCGCAGAACCGCTCGGTCATGAATGTTGGGAAGACCGATGCGCCGCACAGTGATCCAAAATGCAATATGATCAACGATATTTAATGAGTCTTCCTATTATAGGTTGAATAGAGTTAAGTTATAGAAAATTAAATTGTGTACCAAATGAACACCAAATTACTTGCACAATCAGTTAGGGATATTGCGTTCAAACATTTAAATGATACGGAAATCCGTTCACCGATAACGTAAAGTACCTACCGGTCGAAGAGATTCATAATTATTTAATACATAACGTTTCATGACGAACAAGGTTAGTCGTACTGAATGATTCGTTGAGCGCTGTGGAAAAATTTCAAAACCTGGGTCCAACTTCGAATATGAGCGCACTCGTCGTGGAAATATTACGAAAGGTTGAGGGATTGAAGGAAATGCAGTGGTGGACGCGGAGGCAAAACGAGCAATACAAAAAGAAGCCATAGATGTTGACTTCTCTTTCTGTCCCATTGCAGACATGTTCCGGGAATGTAGAGAACAAATGTTGCAAAATTGGCAACGGGATTTCAGCAGTAATGAGGTAGGCACTGACTAAAAACGCTGCAAATTATTACACAACTGTTTATTATTTACCTGTATAGATGCCCCTTCTGCGTAGATCACTGCTGTCTGTGGTCAATACCCTCGAGCTCCGTCCAGGAAAGCCCTAAATAGAGTACTGGAGCCGGACTGGAAAGTTTCATACAAATGCGCGGGAATCAATAATTAAATCATTAATTATTTGTAGTTATTCATGAAGCATAAGGTAAATAATAAACCGATGTGTAATCATTCAACTGTATGGATGCCCCTTCTGCGTAGATAGCATAATAAACCGTTGCGTAATAATTTACCCAATAACATTTCAACGTTTGTTCAAGTTGCAAAAGTAGGTAGGTACCTATCAACAAAATTCAAAACAGCCATCATTTTTCAAATGGAATAATATCACAGAACAACCAAATCGACTTCATACAGCCATCCGTAATTATAAACAGGTAATCCCTAGTAATGATATCTGGGCTGAATGTATATAATTTGATTTACCCTCCTGTTGATGAAGCCTGTCGGTGCAAACTTCGGGGCCTTCTGTGAACGAACGGCTGGACGTACAAGGCTCCGGGTGGTCTCAAAAAACTCCCAGGTTCAAGAACTATTTAAAAATTGAAACAAATTCGAGGTAACGGCGTCCTGGATATTTCAAACCCCCATTTTCCACCCCTTAGAGATGACTAACATTAACGCCGAGCTTCGCGGACCAACTAGACCCCAAATGGGACCTACAAACCAAATTTTATCAAATCTGGTTCATGGAAACTAAGGAAAGTGCGAAGTAGGGCGTACGGCGGACAGACAGAAATTTTGTTATTGCATTTTCGGATTCTACATACCTTGAACGGAAACCATCAAATTTTGAGGTTGAAGGGGGGGGGGGGGGGGGGGGGGAATTCTTTTTTTTTTTCCATGCTCAATTCCAAAGGTCCATTATTGAAAATAAGAATCCAAAAAAAGTTGTGTCTATTGCCAGCAAGCCCACATGTTTTTATAAAACGATCACGCGGTTACACACCAGGCATTGCCGCAAGAAAGCATAATTATCTCCACAGATAAATCCCAACGAAACATCGTTATGCGAGCAATGCCGAGAAGAAAATGAGACTGAGGAACACCTTACTCTGCTGCCCTGGATATGTCGCCGAAAGAGAAGAACTGTTCCTGAATCTCCACTCCAACAAAAAGGTGGAACGGCCACTCAATTCCAAGTTCCTGTCAGCCAGTGGTGCTCTAGGAGCGTACAAAGTGATTCATACGTTTTTAATTAATGTAAATAGGAACAGGTGAATGCCACGATATTGTAAACTGTTAGAAGTGTATCATCATTTCACAATGGTATTAGCACAGAACAATCAAGTAGGTAGTATATTTATTTTCCATTATTTCTTATAACTGTATTTATTTGAAAAGAATGACTGAATGGAAAATTCCAATTCCAAATAAAAATATGTTTAAAAAAAAAGAACACAAGATCACCACTTTCTGTTCCGAGAAAACAAAAAATTTTTCTTGGTACGAATGAAATGAAGGCAGTTTCGAATTTGACCTATCTGGAATCCAAGAATGTAAGCGTCGTATGATCATCACTGATGTTCAAAACTAACTCCTAACTACCCTCAAAACCTTGTGCTATCCAGGAGGTTATCTCAGTCAGTATTACAAAACCAAGAACCAAGTAGTTTAACCGAAGTTTGGAGTAATTCAAGTTGTACTATTCAGTACAATTATTATAAATATGACAACTGCAGCAAAGCTGCACAAGTGAGCTGTACAATGAAGTTCGATATATGAACTTGTAGTCTTCTTTTATAGACATTTATTTTTAAAAGCCTTATGTATCAAAAGGGTGGTGGTGGATTATATTCGTAACAAGATATACATACCTAATTAAATCGAATAAGAACTTGGCATAGACAAGCTTTTACAAAAATTCAAAAATTTTTACTGACTTATAATGAAACTGTACTAAACGGCCATTCCTTTCTTCGTTCCTCGCTATTTATTTTTTCCATCGGGCAATAACGAATACTTCAATATTTATTATGACTAAAACGTTGCTTAGAAAGAGTTCGGATACGTAGGTGGAAAGGTTGACGGTAAAAAGGCAGGAGAAACCGGGGAGCAGATGTTATTCGAGAAGCTCGCTTTAGGTGAGTTCACTTCAGCGTGTAACAGCATTATTATTCCCCTCTAGTGAATCTGTCACGCCTTGTAACTCATGCAATGCCTTCCTCCATCTATGACACTGAACTTGCGCGACATCTCCAGGCTTTAGCAAGGTATACGCAGGTTGGATAAAGTTCGTTCTACTGTAAGTGACCCGAATGAAAAATATTCTTCCCGGATTTGTACAATGTTGAGATTCCCGTCATAACCTGACGTCGGTAAAGGTGTACCAGTATTCGATGAATTTATGTGAGCTAGCAACGTTAACTTCGCAACTCGCAACAGTTCAGTAACCCTGATCCCGCGTTTTGCGAATGTTTGCCATAACGATGCACAGCTTCGATCCATTGCTACTACTCAGAACCAACCAGAGCAGAATTTGAGGGAGACATTGACGAATTTTGATATAGCAGCCGGGGCAAACGTTACAGCCGTTATGAAAGGATAGCTTTGAATTCAACGCTGAATTTGAATGTCTAGAAATTCTTTGAAAGAGATACAATTTTGGTCCGTTCCAATGGCCAAAACCGGGGATTTACGGGGTTCAATTGGGTAGGCATATTCGAAAATGGTGACAAATTTCCTAAAATAATGAACCTAACAGCGTTATTCCCCTCTAGTGAATGTGTCACGCCTTGGAACTTGAAACGATTTGGAACTTTCGGAGTAAACTTGACTTTGTCGTGACGGCACAAGAAGCGGCTCTCTGTACTCTAAAGGCTCTTGCAAAAGCAAAAATAACTAATTTCGGTCTAACAATATCAAAGTTTGAGGGTCCACACATTGAATCGACAGAATTCACTGTACAGTTTTTGGTGCCCCGACGACGCCACAGATCTTAAAATTATTGACAAATACTCTCCAGGCACTCGAGCACTTGGTAAGTACCTAACTACTGGAGTGAAAATTTGTTCTAGGCTACCTGGCAACCTTCCCGTGATAAGTTATCTAGACCTTTATTTTGTACTTGAACTTTACCAACATTTAACGTCAATACTGCTCGGTCTCTAAGGATTTCTAGACCCGAAAGATACTCCCCGGCAATTTTTCCTCGCGGGTTCTTCAACCTAACTCTTGGCCTTTTATATATCGTTAATAAAATGCCACGGGACATAAACGTCGCACTGGGTGGTCCCCTATAGAATGTTAGCCCCACACCCACTTTGAGTCTTTATGATCTTATTTATTTAATATATTTCCTCCTTTTCCACCCGCTATCTACGGAAAGAGACGTGACCAATTTGGGATTCTGGCCAATAAAAGATGAATGTCAATGCAGGAAAAAAATAGAATGAACGAGAAAGACGGTAGGGGAAAAAACGCTGTTTCTCGGGGAGAAGCCGGAGTGGAACAATGATATATGGTACCCCTCACCCTCTGCCCCATCTCAACTCCAGCCTTGTAATAACTTTTCTCTCTTATTTTCTTTGTTTTCCTTGTGAAATATAATGGTCGATTCTTCTGACACTCTAGGGCTGTGAAGGATAATTCTACTGATGTATGGGATTTATAACTTTATTGTATCAGTTTTCTTGGGTCTTGAAGCTCTTGAAGTTATCTGTTTGGGTTTTCCGAAATTCCACTTTTAGCAGGCAGGAAAGCTGTTAGGATCTGACTTTAGGAGAGTCTACGAACTGAACTCTTATAAGGCTGGTACAGCCAGGGTCGATTCGATTTTAAAAAATAAGTAGCCTCCGTGTAATACATCCATCAGACTAGTACAGCTGAAAGTTTCAGAGCGCGTATTCTTACTAAGCGGAAACCTCTACCACCTTTTGCCATTTCTTACTGTTATGTATGGAATTGTTTGGATCGTCCAATGGCCAATGTGGACGGGCCTATAGTGATATTCTACGATAGAGATGGCGCTGCGATCGCTCGAAAGAACATCCTTTCCTAAATATTCAAATTTCAATCAATTTTCATTCTAAAAATTTGAGTTCCTTCTAGTTAATAGAATATGGCTGTATGAAAATAAAATGAAAATTTCAATTTTTTGGATTAGTATTGCCGACGAGGACTCCATTCATATAAAAACTTTAGGCATGGTGGAAATGACAGAAAGGCATACGAGTGAAAACTTGAAGTCGAGGGTGTTGACGATTTTAGCTCAGTACAATATCCACGTCAACCAAATCTTCAGCGTTACAACGGATAATGCGAACAATATGATTGCAACTGTTCGCCTTTTGTCCCAGAGTGACGTCAACAGTGAGGCAGAAGAGGACCTGGATGACGGTGAAGAACCCAACATGAGCGTTCACGTAGACCTGACGATCAGTGATGACATATATTCGATTCGTTGCGCCGCTCATACATTAAACTTGGTTGTGGAGGATATTACGCAAAAATCTCCTTGTGCTGAGGCTATCGATCAATGTAGAGCTCTAGCAAGGGAACTGCGAACTTCTACAAGGAGGTCTGAGTTGAAGAAAATCGGCTCCCTCCAGGCCATCCTGGACGTCAAAACTAGGTGGGGCTCCACCTATGAGATGGTGAAAAGGCTCAGGGCTATCAGAGATAAATGGCCCACCTTCTTCTGCAATCGTTTGGTGGCAAACGAGCCAATTTCAACATTTTTCGATCACTTTTTGGAAGCTTTCGAACCAGTGAACATCACCACTCTTCTCTTGCAGCAATCAAACATGACTCAAGGCGACCTTTATAAGCACTGGATGGAACTGAAGCTCAAGCTGAAAAATTCTCCGAACTCTTGGGCCTCACTCATAGTTTGCGCTATGGAAACTCGCGAGTCGAAACTGATGGAGAATAAACTGTTTTTGGCAGGTTTATACGTCGACCCGCGCTTCCACTGCCTCATCGCTCAAGACTTTCAGAAGACGATGTTCGCAAAAGAAACGCTCCGAAATATCGCTAAACGGTTTGCGAAGATGAGGGGCCAGAAACTAAAAATTTGCCGAAGGCAGCCTCGTACCAGCTTGGCATTTGAGGAGGCTGAAGTATCAAGTGACGACACACAGAGTGCCGACAGTGAGCCCTTGGAGTTGGGGAGCTCACGACCGGAGTCAACTCGCGAACCTAGCTCTTCTCGAGAACCAGATCCCTCCACGTCGTCTACCACGTCTAGTTTACTGGAACAATTTCTGAGCACCTCGTTCGGAGGAACATCCGAGGACCCCGTCACCAGTGAAGAGCCGGATCATGGACTCCTTCAAAAGATATTGGAGGAAATAGACTCTTATAAAGAGCCCAAAAGAATGCCACTCGATACATCTGTGATGAAGGTATGGTACGAAAGACGATTTATAGAGGGGTACTATTATTTGAACGAAATCGCGCGGAGTGTGACTGCAGTTCCGGCCACGCAGGTTAGCGTGGAAAGATGTTTCTCTGCAATGAGAATGATTCTCACAGACTTCAGAACCAGCCTTTCTGAAGAAAATTTGGACAATGTTTTGTTATACCGGTTGAATGGCCCGTGAAAATCATTCTAATAGCTAAATCTCAAATCAAGTCGCTACAAACTTTCGGCATAAAACGTGTTTGGATGAGAAAAGAAGAGACTTTCAGTGTTTTTTATTTATTTTTTTTAATACCTACCTAGTTGCTTTTCCTTTTCAATAAACTTGTTTTCATTTTTAAATATAATATTATCACTGAACCTCCTCAACCTGAATCTGTGGAACTCTCACCCTGTTTTACGAGTAATTCCGAGGAATTGAATTTTGGTTTATTATTTTCAATAATGAACCTATGGAATCGAGCACGAAAAAAATGCTCCATAACTTCCGTCAAAATGGTCAAAATGTTTCCAAATTTTCATGACAGATCCAGTATGATGATGTGGAAAAATAATAAACCCATGTAACAAGGAGTTAGCAGCGTTTTTTTTTTTTTCCCTCTTTTGGGAACTGCTTCCCATTCTAACACTAGTGTGTGCATATTATATACTCGTACTATTACACTGCATTAAATTATCGTAAAATTTAACGATTCAAATCTAGTTTGATTCCTTTGCCAAAGACATTCTGTTGTATTTATCCACTAGCCAGAGATGGATGATCGCCCACTCCGCTCGCGGCAGAGTAGGGGGTGGTATAGGCTCAAAAGTCGATTAAACGACGAAGGAACGAAAAAAAATTAGGAGCGATATATTTGTTCCCGCCAGGAACGAATCCCGTCAAGAACAAAAATATCGTTCCTTGAAGGATTCGAATCCTACCGGGATCGATAATAGTGTTCCTCGAAGGATTCGAATCCTAAAGGGAGCGATTACTTGTAAAGGCTAGCGTCCACTGGAGACGGGCCGCATCGTGGCGGGCCGGGGCGGGACTCATCGCAAAATAGATAGTGCGTCCACTGAGGGTGACGGGGCGGGGCGCATCGCATCGGAAAAATTGAGCGGGAACGAGAAAAAAGGCGGTCGGTTTCGTGCTCATTCTGCTGTTCCGTGTTTTGTTTGTTTGCGTCGTTCCACCATGGATTCTTCTGACGAAGAACTTCTATGAATGCTGGCATTAAATGAAGATAATGCGAAATGAAAACAGCGGAAAAGGAAGCACCGCTATTGGGTCCACGACATCTGTTTGAAGAGAAGAGTGTACGGGGAGTACCATTCTTTATTTGCGGATTTATCTAAAAAGCGGAAACACCGTGCATTTCTACAACCAATTGCCATGCAAAAGCACACTATCATTTCATTCCATTCTACTACCTACAATGCTCGCTAATGAAAATATATAATTACAAATAGGTAGGTACCTTACCTAATAATTATTAGAGAATGGTCGGGCGTCAACAGCAATTTATCACTGTCTCACTGATGGCAGATTCGCAAACTTGACGAAAATTCAAATCAAAACACAAAGTTGTTGTGGTTTGTAGTAGGTATCCATACTGTAACCAATACTACAACCACCACCAAACTATTCTATTCTATTTACAGTATTTACCTATGTTTTACACCTCCGGATACTCTCAAAATATATACCTTATTTCAAGTCATTCAGTGTACATTTAATTCCAAGTTACCACATGGTTGTTGCTACTATTTGCGTGTACCGACGACACCCATGGAAACAATGAAAGAAAATAATTAAACCGAGAATAAAATAATGAAATAAAACAATCACCCCTGTTTATTAGATTCCCTCCTCGATGTCAAATCTGAAATCCGTCTGCCTATCGTCCACTGGAGACGGGCCGCATCGGGGCGGGCCGGGACCCCTCGCACAGCCGCAAAAATCCGCCTGGGGGGCGATTGAAATATGCGATGAGGCCCGCTCCGATGCGACCCGCCTGCAGTGGACGCATCTCCATGCAAACACTCACGATCGAAATGCCCGCTTTTTGCGATGAGGCCCGCCCCGATGCGACCCGTCTCCAGTGGACGCTAGCCTTTAAACAGTCTTATATGACTATGAAAATACCGTTTTCCATCGGCACTTTATTTGAGAGCCGATATCTATTTCAAGCCCTGGGCAGCATTGACTCATCACAAAATGCGGTTAGCTTTAACAACACAGAATTAGTCCAAAATTCTCGGTCCGGTCCTACGCGCTCAACGTGAACGAATTTTGGTGCCTATACTACAAAATACATTGTACGTATTTTTACTCCACTTGCCAGCTGAAAACTTTAAAACGTCAAACACGAAAGGTAAAACGTAACGTAATAATAATAAAACACGAAAGTGTAAAACACGGGGATACAAGAGAAAAACGCTACAAATTATTACACAATGGTTTATCATTTATAGATGCCCCTTCTGCGTAGATCACTGTTTTCTGTGGTCAATACCTACCCTCGTGCTCCCCCCCGGGAAAGCTCTACATCGTGCACTGCAGCCGGCCGGGGAATTACAGTGTCACAACTAATATGATAGATTCAAGAATTCTATATTTATTTATCGTTATTCATGAAGTATAACGAATTTAGACACAAATTTAAGGTAATGATCAATGATCAAAGATAACTAAAAAAAATTCGTGTTTCTGGGGGCTATAATAGGTGGAAACCATAAACAATAACTATTTCAATTATTGCAAATGAAAGAAACAACAAATGAACAGCTAACGTTTCTGTAGTTATGTCTAATAGCATAATAAAGTGACAAGGACTTAGCAGCGTTTTGGAATCTATGCTCCTTGAGGGGGGGGTGTTCTATTTTTTTTCAGTTATTCGTAGAATAATAAACCAAAACGCTATCTCCGTTGCGGAATGCTAAAACTACTGGAAGACTGGTGCTTAAGAACCCGAAGGCTGTTAGAGGGGAGGGGAGAGGGGGTGGGGGTCACGTATTTTCGTACAGCCGTATTCTATTGACTAAAAGAAACTCAAACAAATTTTCAGACTGAAAATTCATCATTCGCTTTCAGAGATAGAACGAAAGTTAAGCCACCTCTACCCTCTCACTCTAACAACTGTAGTCCACATTGGCCATGCATTGGTGGCTTTTCGATACTTCAACCAAACTTCTACGGCCAGCTGATAGTTCCACATGTTATTCTGTGAAAGCGCTGCATTAAATTCGAATACGTAACAAGAAATATCCAATCGGATTGGATAGCGTTCATCGATATGCGTGAACCGCGATATCGGCCACGATATATCAAAGGTAAGTGAATCCCGATCGGAAACACAAATCTTGGTAGTCGCGAGGGGATGCCCGGTTATAAATACCGGAATAGTAAAGTAGCTCATGTTAGAAGTGCGGGCGGTGGTGGCCCAAAGGGCGAAAGAGGTTGAAAAATGGGCGACGGCATTTGAAGGTGTAATAGAAACAGATAACTGAGCGAAGCAGGTGCTAGAGATATAGACCAGGTGATTCCGGCAGGGTGAGCAGGTGGGCAGAGTCTGGGGAGAAGGAAAGCGGTTTGGGCCAGGGAGGGGGAAGCTCCGTTGGGGCGCTCTACAAATATCGAAGGATTCCCCGCTTCGACCGTCTTCCTCCACGGCAACCACCACCATCGCCACCAGAGAAACCTCTTACTCCGCTGGAAAAGTCCAACAAAAACACGGCCAGGTTAATTTTTCAGCCGCAAGTCCCTCGCCTATTCCACCGCCTAACTCAAGGGCAGTCGAAACGTGCTCGAGGCATGAAAAGAAAGGCGTCCCACTTACGTAACTATGAGGCTCCATTGTTGACTGCAGGTTCGTTCAAAACCCACTTACCTATCCCATCTTGTCCAACTCTTTCGAGTATCCAAAGGTAGGAGCAAAGAACATACCTACAGTGTTTCTCAAGTAACTGTGCTGCCCAAATTACAGCAGCAATACCGTTGAAATGCCCATCCTTAGAATGCCTAACAAAGAACTTACGAAGGGCTGAGTATGCTGAATGGCCAGAGATATTCTTCTGGCAAACTTGAACGCGACAATTGTGGTGCGGGTGTGTGGTTGAAATCGACTTGTAGAACAAACATGAAGTAGATGTAGAACAATACCGTTCACGAGGGGAATTCACCATTTGAATTGAGTGAGTGAGTGAAATGGGGGACGAGGGTTTGAAGCAATTGTAATGATATCCCAGTCAGCATTGTAACCTTGGGCCCTGGTAGGTACATTACGACGCTGTCCACTTCGTTAACTGGACACCCCCCTAACACTAGGGTTCGGCAATGCACAGGGCCTAATAACACGATTTATGCAATACTGTGTGAGAGAATGCCTGCGTGAGGTGTCCAAGGGCGGCAGGAGGGGTGGGACCTGGGGCAACAGAAACTCTGGACATTGCTGTAATGGTTGCCATTCTTGCTCAAAGTTAGTTATGCATTCCACGCCTCGACTCTCATCGCCGGTGAAGCCTGTTGCCTCGCCATCCTTCCGCCGATGACATTCGCTCCAAGAGCGTGGGGCTTTCCAACGTCATTGCTCTGCATTAATTTTCACTTTGAAATTTACATGCTTCCCACGCCTGCCTTCCGCGGTGCACCAAATACGTATCGAAGCGCAAAAGGGGAAGCGGGAGAAAAAAGTGTCGCTTTTATCGTCGTACTCTAAAACAGCTTTTCAAAATCAACTTATTGATTATTTATTAAACGTCAAACAGAGTTATACCAAGTGAAATGAGACGAATGACACGGGTTGCATCACGATATCAACACATCACGTGTTCCAAATGGCTCGTGTTTTGGGTTTTCAGCTTTATCAGATTGGCCCTATCAATATCATGAACAGAACCCTTTAGTTAATCCTGCTAAACATTTCATAGTTGCCATCAATCGAACGCTTCATAGCTTCCAATGAAGTATAATTTTCAAATTACAGGAGATTGTAAAATGTATTTAAAAATTATGCTAATTTTCTACTTCTAGATCAGCTTCACCATTATCCATTTCGTATATATAGTATTTTTGATGTATGCATTATCAAGAACCATTCGTATCTGTCCGAATTTATCTAGGTACTTCCTACTCTTACTCTCAAGAATTCCAATTAAATTTCAACATTCGATATTATAATTATTTTCAAATAGGTAACATGAAACGGAAGAGAAATGCAATCATCGACCTTTTTTATCAGGTTCCGAGCGGCATTTTCAATTATATTGGTTTCACTACCCCAATGATCTACGTGATCCAGTAAAAATACGTTAGGAGGTAGATATCATTTATTGTTTTCACGAGGGGTATGATGGATATGGCAAAAGTGATGAGCAATTTCTTCCTCACAGAAAATGATACGGGACGACCAAACAGCCTTAGGGGACGGCTGACAACCAAACAGCCAGGTTAATTACTCACGACTATAATTCATTTTGTTTGTGTGCCTATACTTCCACCATCCAACCATTATATACCTAGAGAATGAGCGCATCGGCGAGCGATAGGGACGGATGATTGATCGTCACATTTTTCATAAGAGGGGACTAGGGATGAATGGTGTTTTTCTTCAATATTCCATTGCAGGGCAATTTTTCATAGGAGTGAAAACAAACTTGGATCAAATTCAACCCACAGACAGGCCCCTGATCCTGAGACCCTAACGAGGAAGGATATCTTGAATAATGTAAGTTGGAGATCACTGGCATATGGAATCACCTTATCCCATTCCCTCATCCTTTCCTATCCACTTCCTACATCTTCCCGGCTCTTGGTTGGACGAAGCCGGACCTTGGATAGGATGAATTTTTCAATACCTCGTACATGCCCTTCGCAGAATAAGACCCTACTTTTCAAGATGGAAATAGGATTACAATTGGATTACAAATATCACCCTCTCCAGAGAAGAACATAATATAATTGAAGCTACCAGCTTTCTGATTGTGATGAAAACTGAAGGAGGTGTTCCCCGTGGAGCCTCCAAAGGTATTCTATTCACTAACAGTACCAGATGTGCAAAAACCTTTCAACCCAATGTGGATCGTTTTACGAGCTGGAACGAAATTATTTCTGCGGAAGTTGTGATTGTGACGAAAATCATTATGCTTTTCAAAACTGTCTCAGGCAAACACCCCCGGTCAGACTGGTAACAAAATGCCAAGGTCTGTAACAGTGCGGCTGTTCTTGAGTACTTTTTCGGTCCGGTGGTGGTGGAGAAGCCTAATCGATATCCCTTCTTAACCAGTGATAATCTCGCTGGTCTAGGAGGGGGACTCTCGAGAGTCCACCACCACTGTCACACTCTGTCACATGGTAGCACAGCGTGGCTTGGTAGTATGCGCTGAGCACTTCACCACACTCCATCCACTTTTTGTGGGCTTACCAGAAGGATAAGCCCAAAGGTTTCCCAGAAGGATTCATTTGCTAACAACCCGTCCCTTTGATAATGCATACATCTTTCCCCCCTTTAGAGTGTCAGTATAATTAAAGTATACTGAGCTCATTTGAAGGCGATTGGTGCCATGTCCCAATTGACAAGTCCCAATAGTTGTTCCATCATAACGATGGAGGTTGATCACTCTACCTAGAGGTTGCCCAGATGAGCACAGTTCACTGGACAGCAACCTCTGACAACATTATCCGCCAATACTCGTACGTAGGAGCTTTTTTCTCCACCAGTAAATATTATTGACTGACCGCCATTACGATGGAGGTCAGTCACCTTGAAGTTGCTCAGATGTCGCTTCCTGAACCAGAACTTCATACTTTTCATTCCCCCTTTTCCCTCTCATACTTCTGCTACCAAGAAGAATGTCATGTGGGGAGGAGTGTAACAGTGTGGCTGTTCTTGATACATTTTTTTCTTCCGGTGGAGACGGGATCGGTGAGCGGAAGCCTAATCGATATCCCTTCTTAACCGGTGATAATCTCGCTGGTCTAGGAGGGGGACTCTCGAGGGTCCACCCCCAGTGTCACACTCTGTCACAGGTCACAAAATTCAAACAAAGGGCCGATTCAGATCCAGCCCCGATCGTTCCGTGGAATATCAGTCGAATATCAGGCAAGCAACGGTGTTTTATATCTAAACCTCAATCCATATAACGTACATATCTAACTTTCCCACATTTACAGCGTTTCGTTGCTTTTTTCGTGTCAAAACTTCGGAAGTCCTCTTCCGCTTTTTAGGGATGCCACTTTGAAGCTTGGCGGAACCGTCAAAAGATTTTTCCACCCAGGAGTGACCCTATTATTTTCTATTTCGATTGGAAGGGGTCAACACCCAATGGAGAGAAAAAATAACCAACTACGAGTATAAATCCTTTTCAGACCATTATAAAACTGAATCCGTCGAAAAAAAAAAAAAATCGGTGTGTATGTGCGCGCGCGTGCGAACCGATTTGCGTGGTTCGTTTTATTCGACTCACGACCGTTTTGGGTCTAGTTGCGAACTATGTAGCCGAAATTTTGAAATTCACGAAACTTCATGTTGAATTTTAGGAAAAACATATATAGTAACAAATTTAATTATCACTTGTAGGAACAAATCAAATGTATAGCAAGCAATTTTAGAATCAATATAGGTATATATCCTACATTTTATAAGAGACGGGTGGGGGGGGGGGGGTTGACTTATAGTTCTTGTGATTGATCAACACTATCAAAAAGGGCCCTGTGATGCATGAATTGCTTAACAATATGTTTACACCCTAGTTGCAATGAATAATTTTAAAAAGCCCCGAATTTCAGTAGGTAATACTGAAAATCTAATTCATGGGATCTCGTCTGCATCTACCGTTCTACACTGTAATAAAGCAACCATGCTGATACTGAATTATCTAGCTGCCTACTTGTTGAATGGCGATTCTCATTACATATTTGATAGTAGGTAATGCAATACTTGAGAACTGGAGTGGCTTACTAGAACCAATAACGTATCTAATGATTCGGCGTACATACTTCTACTAACGCCGTGTGCTGACAACTGTGTTGATTGTCCTGTCATCTCATGTTGCGATTTCATACAAGATTACGGATAATTGAAGATAATCGGCTCGACTTACCCAGCAATGCATGAACAATGGATTACCCAACAAAGGGAACACTGGAAAGACGAGAAAAGGAGGAGGGTCGTTCGACATGTCGGTACCATACGCAGCATTATAATACCAGTGAGGGTTTATTCAAATTAGCTTCAAAGCAAACTGCAAGGTATTAGGACGACATGGAGCAGGATTAACCGGTACCAGATACTGAACTTTAGAACAGCTAGTCGAGAGATCCGGGGTATGTTCTAGATAAGCGTATTACTAACTGAAGCCCCCTCAACTACCAATTCCCCTTTTATACAGCCTAAGGTTCGTACAAGATGGAGCTATTACCCGCAAAGAAGAAATTTATTCTAGATTGGGGCTATAGATCTCTGTGGTATGAAGCGGAAATGGATCGTAAATATAGGAGATTTTCACCTGGAATTATGCGAAAACTGGTAGATACCCTTTACGGGGCTAAAAATACTCAGAAAAATAGGAAACCTTCTAATAACTCTTGAAAAATGGCGAGATAACTGTTTGCATTAATTTATGGGCAGCACATTATCATTTAAACGACTGGTGGTCTTCTCAACGCGACTTTCAACAAAACTTGTTTTAAACTATAAGTAGGTGATTCGAAACGGGAAATAAGAGTAACTAGTAGGATAACTTTGAATAATTCAGTGCCCCTCAATCATAGCCGTTATTAACGTTCAAACCATCATCTCTCATCATCTAACGTTCATCTTCCATGGGAAAAAGCTTCTGGAAAACGTGTCTTTTCAACATAACAGTTTTGAAACTGATTTTAGATTTATATTCTACATTAAAAGTAAGGTGGTTTCCTTCGCAAAGTTTTTGAAAATCACACATTTTAGGAGTAGCAAAGGGTAGGGGAAAATTTCTGGAACACCCTGTATATGCCATCAATTTGAAAATAATTAAAAGAATAAATTCGCAATGCAAAATGAATGTCCATTTCCAATAACTCCTTGCGCATGATCCATATAAAGATCGAAGTCGACAAGTATATAATACCTTATAAATTTTGATTAGGTAGTCATAAAGTATTATACACATGGTTAGAACCATCTGTAGGCTGTAAGCCAATCATGCCATGCGAGGGGCAACGAGGCTCAAAATCAGCCTGACAACTACGGTGGGTTGTGAGAGCTCATGCTGCTGTAGTCCGGGGCTAGGTATAAGGAGAAATATGGCTACGTAAACGCTACAACTGTTCAACCTAACACATCTACTTCAAGCATGAGAGTAAGTTTACAATTTAATATATTTTTTCGTAGGAAAGTGAAATATCAGTGTGAGGAACCGCTTTATTCATTTCAATTTTTATTAAGAAGGATTTTAATTAGGTTTTCTTGAATTTTGAAATTATGATGTACCTTGTGCTGTACGGGAACCAATGACGAATAGAAGTAATGCTACAAATTATTACAATTATAAAACTACGGTTTATTATTTTCCCGCATAGAAGGTACTCCTTCTGCGTACTTGATATCATAAAGCCATGCGTGATGAAAATCAGCTGTTCCCACGCAATGATACCTGGCCTGGATGTATACCGTTTCGTTCAGGATCATGTTGACAGAGCTTTACTGTTTAAACTTCAGGGCCTTGCTGTGAACGAACGGCTGGACGGACAATGCTTCTGGGTGGTCGCAGAAAATCCCCAAGTTGGGAATCAATTTAAAAACGCCATACAAACCATTTCGAGCTAAGGGCGCCGTGTTCTGCGAATTTCAACCCCAACTTTCCATCTCTGACAGTAACATAGAGCTTTGCTGACCAACTGGACTCCAAATGGGACCTGCAAACCATAATTCGTCGCGTACGGAGGACGGACAGAAATTTTACTATTCCACTTTAGGATTCCACGTACCTACGTACGTTAGGATTCTACCTACCTTGAAACGCAAACCATCAAATCTTCAGGGGGAGTGGGGATTTTATTATTATTTATTTTTTTAATTAATTTATTTTTTTTCATGCTCGGTCCCAGAAGTTCATTAATGAAAATAATAAACAAAAATTCAGATAATAATAAAAAATTAAGAAAAAAGTCTTATGCCAACTCTATTGTTTACGCTGAATATTTTGCCGAAACAAGACAGGAATAACAGGTGGTTTTTGACTTACTGACGGGCGAAGATACCAATTATAACGATAATTAGGGGAGCGTTGGCGGTACTGTTTTGGTTAGAAAACGCCCACCCTTGACTGATGTGCTGAAGTAGGAATGATACCAAATTATGAGAGCCTTGTTACTCTTTCAACCTTGATGATTGATTGATATCACCTGCAGAACCGCTCCCATTACTGCTAAATTGCGGTAGATTGAAAGAGTGATGCATTTTTAAAAATCATTACTATTTTGGTGACAATTTTGTAGTAAGTCAGAAGTTTATTCTATAGATCATTCTTGTTCATAACGTACATGAGTCGTTGGAGCTTGCCGTTAGCAGATGGTTTTGGTGAACCTGAGAATCCTACTTAAAAAATATCTGACCATGAGTTTCGTCGGTTTTTCCTGAGTACATTGACTTTTTTTTCTTCTTTCTTTGTTTCTTCTATAATAAGATTAGAGGTATGACTATATCGACACTCCCCATTCATTATCAACAAATCCTCTAGGAAAAGTGACTTAATTTAAGATTTCCTGGGACAAATTTGGGATTGGTTATCTGGGAAGATACAATGTTCAATTTTTACTTTACTTTTCATAATAATTTTGAAATAAGTGGTCGGTACACATGAAATACTGTATTCCTATCCAGACAATTTCTAAAGGATTTAGTACTTATCGTTGAAGTCACTGCATAGCTAGAGGTATTTGAAGGAAGGAAGGGAAAAAAAGCTTAAACCTAAACTCAACTTCGTGTCCGGTCAGTTCCTTGTTCGCTAATAACGCTTCGAATTCTGCCTCACATCCTTTCTCACTTATAGGGATGTGAAGAATGCATTTTGTTGTAAATCTGTGTTTTTTTGTGTTTGGTAGTTTGCGCATATCAACCCTGTTCACGGTCGTGAAGATAACACAGAGGCCTCACCTCGGGAAAATAGAAAAAGGAAAAAAAAATACAGCTCAGGGGAGAGAAAATCCAGGGGGAGGCGAAAAACGGTCCAAATAAAAACCCGAAGATGCAGAAAATTGAAAATAGTGCAAAGAGGGTTAAGGTTATTAAGGAGGGGGTTTTCGTCCAATCAGCGTTTCACACCTCCGCCCCTCTCCCCTCATACACCAAAAAAACCCGCAACCGGGAAACTCACCCTCGGATTTTCTCCTGCCTCGAGAGAAGGAAAAAAAAACACGCACCCACCCTCCTTCTCGTTACTGATGAAAAGAGCGGCCTCGAGTGGTTAGTTCGGAAGGCTTCACAGTGGCCCCCTACATCTGTATTCTGGACGGCCAACGAGCGCAAAAATCTTGTATGGCAAGAACCGTTTCCCCCTGCTCTTTTTCCGGATCTTTTATCGGAATAGTTGGCGAGGAGTTTTTTAAACCTTCTTTTTTTTCTTGGTTCGAACACAGGAAACATGGAAGTGAGCTACGTGACCCACACATTTTCTCTCTCATTTAGCGTATTTCCAAAGAGAAAATACTCTACTTATTGCAACGGGTCCAACATTTTAGGCACATGACTTTTTGGAATATTTTTTCGGTTAATCCTTTGCAGAGCATCCTGAATCCATCCTTTGGTTTTATCAAAAATGTACACGTCCGTACCCTCCATAGCCCCATGCTGCACCCCACGACGCAGCTATTGATAAGATTTGAAGCGCCTCCCTCACATCAAGCTCTTCTTCTTCAACCTACTTATTTTCTACTAACCGCTCATCAAACGACCTACCTCATATCCCCTCATTAGCATCGACCAGGCTACGGATGAATTTCCAGCTCCTACCTAACCTTCTACATCGGCCGTCCGCTAGACGTTGAATACCAAATCACCCGCAAATCTCAAAGCACCTGGCGAACACCCTTAAGTTGAGAGGACACGCAAAATCCTACCTCGCCCTGTATTGGAGTTTTGTTATTATCACTTTGCATTCCTTACAACGTACTACTTCGAAGTGGTTATTCATTTTCTTGATTTAGGGTGGAGGACCCAGCTATTGGACATCTCGCCTTATTTTTTGATTTCATAAGGTTTTAGGCGGGAGTTTCACGTCGCCACTATTTTTGTTAGTTGAAGGAACTTCCCTAGATTGCGCTGATGTGCTTTTAAAATATTCAGGATGTTCATACAATTTTCAGTTCGCTCTGAAATTTCGAGAGCGTTGGATAGGACGAGTTCCTTGTGAATTTGGTAAGGAATCGACGCGCATTCATTATGTTATTTTCATACTATTCAATTGATTTTAGTTGGTCTCTAACCGAAATACTTATTTCTTAGACACAGAAGACGAAGTCGAAACCTAAAAACGCTGCAAATTATTACCTACAGTTCATTATTACTTATTACTTACAGCAATTATTACTTACAGTTCATTATTTACCGGTATAGATGCCCTTCTGCGTAGATCTGTATCTTGCCCCTTCTGAGCTCTCCTAGGAAAGCCCTAAATGGAGTACTGGAGCCGGCCCGGGAATTACAGTTTCATAAAAACCAGCACCTATGTAAATCGACAAAATTCAGATGAAGTTCTGAAGGCAAATTGTTAATGTGGAGTGAAAAAAATTTTTTTTTGTTCCCAGCTGGGATTCGAACCTGCGACCTTCAGTGAGGGATGACCGGGCCTAACCAACTGAGCTACGGGGCAAATGGGTCCGAGGCAAGTGATGTGAGCTCCCAATCCAGGTTGATGCCTGCATACACGCTGCTCTTTGGGGAAAACTCAATTTTATGGGAACATCGCAGAATGCTCAACATGGTCTCAAATATTCAGAAAAAAATCAAAATACTTTAAAATGCGAGAAAACCCCACAAATCAAAATACAGTTTTCCGAAATAGGGATACTCTGGGTAATTCAACCCCTATTTTTCACCCCTTAGAGTTGATTGACAGTAACGCCGAGCTTCGAGGACCAACTAGAGCCCAAACGGGACATATATACCGAATTTCGTGAATTTTGGTTCATGGGAACTAAGGAAAAAGCCGCGTACGTCGGACGGACGGAAATCTTTTTTATTGAATATTCGTATTCTACGCCCCTTGAAACGTGAACCATGAAATTTTGACGGTGACAAGACTGGTTTCATGCTTCCCCCCTCACAAGGTAAATTTTTAGCTAAGAAGGGAGCAAGCAACGTATCCGAAGTAGATTGGGCGCCAGCTAAGAGTTCCATAACTATGATGTTTTCTTTCTCACCAACTGGGACCTCGTACCACCGATTATTATTGTTTATCCATACAAAAGAGTCCCCAAAGAGATTGCAGATTCAGATTGGGGAGTCTGACGTAGTGACAGCTTATGGATGACAACCGAGGTTTTTTAAAAAATAGTTTATCTCAATAATTTTCAACCGCTATTTGACTATTAATAACCATCAAGCGACCAGTTATTCTTTTTGTTGACGTCCATAAGAGCCATCTGATATTCCAAATAAGGGAATTGTGCACGGGAATTGGGATTGTCTTAGTACCTTTGTATCCAAATGCCACGAGACTGATGTAGCAGCATTTAAGCCGCTTAGGAGAGAAAAACTGCCCCGAAAATCCAGTTTCTCGAAGTGTCCAATAGCTGGGGTAGGTGTCCAATAGCCAGGGTAAACAAGTTTTTCAGCATAAATTGATGAATATAAAAATAATTTGCAAATGATTTTAGAAATTGAGTAGTGCATCTCGTAGATGACGAGGGAAAATTCGGGAGCCCTAAGAAGTGAACGGGTGAATTTTCAGAAGCATCGGAAGTCAAAATTTCACCTTAGGTGTCCAATAGCAGGTTCCTTCACCCTACTCACTTTATAATAGTTTTATCACTCTCCAGATCATGACGTCATAGTAATAAGACCTCCATAACATAATATACGAGGACATAACATAATACTACTGGGAAATATCCTGGGAAGGGGGTCCAATTTGAGTTTTTTGGTCTAAAAATTCGCTCAAAAAGGGGAACAAGACTGTAATAACTAAATAATGAATACCTACCTATAAATTAACCAAAAATGGTATAGAATGGTTTCTCAAAGACGGCAAAAATTGCTAGTCACTATCCATAACTCGCTCACATGGCCGTTCTGCGGGAACTTTTCTTGTCATTTTTTTCCTTACCCATACACGTCACCCCTCTCACAAGTAATTACTCACTTTGACAACAACGTGAAATTCAAATGTTATTGCGCGCCAACCCCGCTCGGTAATGTTTCCTGGGGAAATATCATTTCGGGATGAAAAACGGGGGAAAAGGCCGCGCGTGGCGGGGTTGAAGCGAGGAGGCGGTTGCGCCGCGCATGCATGAAACGTGCGTAATTTTTCTCGGGGGGCATTCGCGAAGTTGGCTTTATTATGGATTTTGTTTTCCATGAATAAGGGATGCCTGCCGAAATATATTCACGGGGCGACTACGTACGTTAGAGTCGGTTCTGTTATAGACAGCCGGAAATTGAGTCAATGAAGAATTCACGGTCGCTTTGACGTTTGCAGTAGCATATTAAACCAATGTTGGTAGCTCACTATGCTGTGGAAGGGAATGAAGTCGGCGGAATGATTTTCACAAGACTTCAAAATAGATTCACTTGACATGACACCAATATCAGAAAAGCAAAATGAAGGCGTAGCTCGGCCCCACCACTCGAAAAAACTTGAGAAAAGCGTTCCAGACATGTCTTGATCTACTGAATTTTTGCAATTTGTCATCCGTAAAAACTCAAATTTGACCCCTTTCCTGTGGGGGATCATTCTTGGTTACTGAAAGAGTGGTCATTCTGCTTTGAAATACCATTTTATACCACTTCACAGGATATCATTATAACTATTTGTAGCCTTTTAACCGATATTATTTGACCCCAAAAACTCAAATTTTACTCGCTACTCAATGTTTGAAAACATTTCCTTGCTTTTTGGAATGTCAATGATGACCAATAGTGTTTTATACAAAATATCGACAACATCGATACGTTGAATCGATACGCTGAATATCAATAATATGATATATTTTGTGCCAGTCATACCTAAACAATTATTTTTTAAATTTACCTATCTTACTTTAATAGAGACAGAGATACCTATGAAGACAAGCAAATAAAAAAACTTTTGCTCTTTTAAACAAAATTTCTATATCACGTACTACTACTACTAGGTAGGTACTATTTATTTCCTTTCGAAAAATCATGATCCACCCATAATAAATCAAACCCTCAATCTTTAATTAATAACATGTTCACCATTGAAACTGACTTGCATGTCTTTAACCACCATTCCCTATAGGCGATTTGGCCATTTAAAACGATTTTTGAACGACCCTACCAACTCACATTAGGGCCCAGTTTTATTTGGAGAATTTGTCTTTTTTGAATACCAATTGAAATAGCCGTTTACCGTCTCGGATCATAATTTTATGCCACTTTTGGTGATTTTTACAATCCTCCCCCCCCCCCCCCCACCCCACACACCTCCGCCACCATTTTTAATCTCCAAAAACTGGAATTAAGGAATTTTTTCCGAAAATCGCTCATATCCTTTTGTAAATATCTGACCCGATACATCAATTTTTTTTTCTGATATATCAGAAGCAATAATTTTGTAAAATTTTGTTCATAATCACCTTATCTGAGGCATTCTTGGCCTTCTCAGGGTACATATATATGATCGAAATCAACGTTGGGTTGTTTTCCAAATTCGTACAATTATTATCTTCATGTTGCATACCCCCATATGCCATATATATACTGGCCCAAGCTGGGAACGGATCATGATCTCGTAGATATATTGTCCAACTGAATTATATGCCTAGCAGCTACTTACGTGAGCAATATCGTGGCTCGTCAGACTTATCACTGCAGTCGTAGGATCCATCGCAGTAGCGATCAAGAGCAACGCACTGTCCCGTGTCGCAAAAGAATTCCGAGACCCGACACGTCGGCCGGGTCGATCCTAAGGTGATAGGCAGTGTCAGCAGAAGCCATGCGAGAGACTCGACGTGAGCCATCCCTCCCTCCTGTAACACAATCATACATAACATTGTTGAGAAGCTCAATAGAAAAACCGACAAAACATTACATCCCCTACACCCTTCATGCAATCTACATTTTTCATATTAATATAAATAGGTAAAATAATTTAGGCCAGTTTAAAGCAATACGGAACTCTCGGAACTAAGTGAACTGGTAGGAGGATGATCTTGGCGAATTAGAGCCTAGCTGACAACGATTGCAATAACTGGTGGTAAGGTCTACATGTGAGTTGATGGGTTTCAAAATTTGGATCATGTTATTATTGTCAATCAACGTGTTGGAGAGTTTAGTGAATCATCCTCATGTTGATCAGATTGATACCGATTCGTTAATTTGTTAGTTTTACGACGTCAGTATTTGTAAATCGAATGGAGTAGGAAAAAATAGTATAGGTACTAACTTGCCGTCAAAATTTCAACGACTTGAAAAGAATGGGGAAACCAAACGGTAGGTTTATCAGTTCCACGTTAATTTTATATTCACTTCGTATTTAGTCTGTTTGATGTATACCCTCTAGAAGAGAAAGAAAATAAATTGCTTGCTATAGGTTTAATGGAAAGGCACTGGGTGGAAAATGGACTGCCCTCCCAAACTTCAGCAACTTGAAAAGATAGGAAAATAGTGTCTATGCCCTCGGAATCGCCGAGATAATCTCGGAGTCCTTCAGAAAATGCTATCGGAGCCCAAAGCTAACAACGACTGCAATTAGAGTTGGTTCAGGTGTTGACCTAAGGATTGGTAATCAGGGGCTCGGACTAGGCAGGCGATTGTATCCGGACTGGGATGAACTCCATCAAGCAACCCTCACCCCGGCTCTCTCATTACGGCCACGAGTGCGTCTACTCAGCCAGCTTGGCCTCCCAAGCGCTTGCATGTCGTTACCACTTTACGGTTGTTAAGCTGTTATTTACTCTAGGGGTGAGCCCGTGCCGTGGGGGAAAACGAGTCAATTTCGAGTGCCGATAAATACGTCGTCTCGTTTTCAGGGTTTCCATGATGAATTCGGAACGGTATAATAATTTCTACAGTGTAGCACTCAAAAGGCCCGATACACACCAACAAAATTAATGGTATGAATGGGGAACTTGCATTGGCCAGAATTTCGAATTATGACCTCTAAATCGGAATTCTAACGAAACTCCATCAGAATAAAGGTCAAAAATAAACGGTATGAACTAAAACGAAAAATGGATGTGGTCTGTAAGAGGACAGAGTTTGCGTTTCACTTCCCATTTCGGTTGTATTTTCTGTGACACCATTTTTCATTAACTCCTTTCTATAATCTTTTCAAACACTTGCTGAGTATTTTCGCTCATTATCTAATAAATAATTTATTAGGCATAATCCTACTGAAAGATTCGTTTCTGTATAAGGTACCTATAAGAAATTCGTGATAGGTAATTACTTCCCTTTCTTAACGTTTATTTGCTGTTACCGGATTTCACGTGTCACAATTGCATCTTTATTTTCACGAAATAAGGAATCTAGCGCTTTAGTCCGCTTTAATCCCCCAATAATTTATTAGGAAATAAAGCTATTGAAAGATTCGTTGATGTTCGTTTCTGTATATAGTACGAAATTCGTGATACTTCACATGCCCGGATGGAGATAATAATTCAAAACTGTTACACAGCGAGTTAATAGTAATATCAAGCATCTCTACTAACTTGTTATCTATATCATACAACGTCAGTTTACGGTCTGGTGGTGTATTCAGAAGGTCAACAATCCGACAACATGCATCTATGATCGAAACTGAAACAATAAACTGAATACTGAATCAAGATTTGAAACATAATATAACAGAACGGGTGGAAGATAACAATGAAATACGCTATCACCTGTAAAGTATGGGGTTAATGAAGCAGAAATTGTAGTCAGATAGGAATTTGGACATTATTATTATTATTATTATTATTATTATTTTTTTTTTTTTTTTACAAACAATGAGAATTTCACAAATCTCAACGAGTTCGAGTAGAAATGATTCGAATCGAAAATAGTTGGGGGGCAATAACGGAAAGGCAGAGCAAGACGAGATTTAATTGGTTTTGTGACGAAAATCGTAGGAGGAAGACTTAGGAAATGAAAATCGGAGACGAGTCCTGAGGGTGAAAGGGAGAATAAGGAGGAAGACTTAAGTGGATGTGAGAGGAAAAGAAGGAATTATTAAGTCGGGACTCCCGTCTTAGGGGACAGGCATTTTCCTCGATCAATTATTCACGGAGCCATTTCTGACCGTTGAGGGCTTTTACTATTAAGGGACGAGCCGCTTCGGCTCCTGGTGGTTTTTCTATTCCCGTCGCGCAAGTTTCGGCGAAAAGGGTAATTGGAAACGTGTTGGCCCCACCCCGCTTTGACCTCCCACTTCATTACTTTGGCTCACGGAAAGGCGAATAACGAATGATTTTCGCTTATGCATGTACATTCAGTTGAAAAATACTGCGGCTCTTGGTGAATAGGTGGGCGAGAGAGGAAAATAACGAAATGGGTAAGGATATTTGAAACGTGCGGTAGTGGTACCGCTCTTTGGCACCGTTGTGACACCAGAAAGGGGAAGGGGGCACTACATCGACACGTAAACACGTCGACACGGCTGTCGACGTCTTTCAACCCTAGGATCGTAACACATCGATAGGGCCTTCTGAAAACACATCGACTGCGTTACGTCGACAGCATGTGTCGATGTGTTACAATCCTAGGGTTGAGAGACATCGAAAAACAACCCCCTTGAAACACGTCGACTGCGTTACGTCGACAGGAGGGTTTAGGCTCCCTACCTGCCTGCCTGCAACTTCACTCCTAATTTATTAGACTCCACACAATAAAGGATTAGAACTAGATAGTCTTCCACAGGCCATCGTGACTCACTGGACAACTGAAGGCCTAGGTGCTTAGATATCTGCAAACAAGGGTTGTCCAAATCCCTCTCGACTTTTATATTGCTCAACTGTTGTTATTAACCCGCGAGAGGTGTCACCCCTCAAACGGAGGCCTGTGGTGTTGGGTGAGCTACGCGCTCACCTCAAGTTTTCCGCAACATTTTTTTCTATAACTTCCATAATAGTTGTCCTACAGACCTGAGACTTTGAGTGAAAACTGTCAGATAGTGCACCAATAACTTTTGGGAAGAGGGGGTCAGATAAAAAATGTTTTTTATGAATATTTATATAAATTATGTGCTAAACTTACGTTTTTCTCCACATTCTCATCCATAAATTGTCTAATAGTACTGACACAAACCCCCTTGAATACTCTCAAATAGTCCAATAACAACGTGGGGGGGGGGGGGGGGTAAATTTACGTGCTCGTAAATCAGCACACTCGTTTCCTCCTCATTTTCGTCTGTAAATTAGCTAATACCTAGTGTTCCAAGTGACCAAAAACTTCGAAGGTATCTAAATTATCAGATAATGTGCTAAATCATTTTCAGGAGAGAAATAAATAAATGATGCACGTATATACATGTAATTATACATTAACTGTTTTCACACAAAAATATATATAAATATATAATAGTTACAGGAAAAAAATGACGTGTTTTATGTACACATGCCTTTTTGCTGGATATTTACATCGCTCAGTACGGGAGAAAAATAAATAACTAATTGAACAAAAATAAACAGTTCAATACTCCAGGTCGTTCTTTGATGATGTTGACATTGGAAACTTTATGATTTGATTTTGGGAGAGGATGCATTAGCCAAATTGATTTCTTATCCCTCCCTTGATAAGTTGGTATAAGACGTGAAACCAAATGCAGTCTCTTCCTTTCTTCTGATACACGTTTAATGACCTCATAATGACCTGGAGACCTTTTCTGACACATACAATATAACTCAATAACTCGGGTGTGATGAATTTGAATTTATCATCACGGTGGCGTGAAGGAGTGAATAGAGGAGAGCGAGGGAATTTCACCTAGGCGGCGGTAATCCACCGATGTAGGTGAGAGGAAGGAAGTTCACCTAGGCGGCGGTAATCCACCGATGTAGGTGAGTGGAAGGAATCTCGTCTAGGCGGCGGTAATCCACCGATGTAGGCGAGAGGAAGGAAATTCACCTAGGCGGCGGTAATCCACCGATGTAGGTGAAGGAAGGTGCTTGTCTAGGCGGCGGATATCCACCGATGTAGACAAGGGGAAAAGGTAGGAGGTGAATTCCCAGAGCGGCGGATACCACCAGGCATCTGGGAGGAGGAAGGTAGAGAGAGAAGAGAGAGCTGGTTAGAGGAAGCGTCGAATGAAGCTAAAGCTCCAGGATCCGGGGTTATATAGGACTTGGAGTCCTCTCCCTCCAGCTCCCTGTTGGGAGCTGGTAGTGGGGCTCCAGGTTGTGTCCCCCGGATTCTGTTGCCTGTCTCCCCACTCAGATGTTTATTAGCGGAAGGTAAGTTTTACATAGGAATATTGGTGAGAGCTTTAAGGTTGCTAGTGGAGTGTTCCCGGGAGGGACTCACGACAGAGGTCCCCCCAGTTCGAACCAATGTTTGAGGTAGCTGAAGGCTCAAGGTGACAGGGGCTGAGGGCTGCGGAAACAAGAGGGGAGCTGAAGGCGCAAGAATACAGAAGCTGAAGGCTGAAACAAACAATTGCAGTGCTGAAGGCAGAAGTTTGACCGGTGGTGTCTTAAATCTAGGGTTATATACAGGTAGCGTGACATAGAGTAGTATAAGTAGACATAAGTAGACATAAGTAGACATAAGTGACATAGAGTAGTATAAGTAGACATAAGTAGACATAAGTAGACATAAGGTAGTATGACAAAAATTGATGATGGGAGAAATATGTACAATGGTGATGAGGATAACGATGGTGATGAGTAAAAAATAGATGAAGTGACAATTATTGGAGGAATATGTACAATGGTGATGAGGCTGATGATGATGATGAGTGGAGTAATATGTACAAACATTTAGAAGGTAGTTAGATTGGTATTTTACAAGGTATGTACATTTGTATTTACAATTTGTATTTGTATACAGATTGGAGCGGGGTTGTGAGATCCGCCGTTCCCTGGGTGTGGGTTGTGTGTGGTGAAGTGTAGTGAGTGTGTGGGTGGAGTGAAATGGTAGATTGTAGTGTGTGGTAGGATGTGGATGGTGCCCACTGCGACGAGGTGGCCACGGCGGGGCTGTGAGGTTCGGTACAGTGTCTGTGGGATAATGGAACACAAACACTGTCCCGAAATCTCAAGGCCCCGCCGTGATTTCTCAGAGCGGGGCGGGGGACTTGGCCGCCGGGACGCGGGGCGAGGGACGCTCCCGTCGTCTGTTGCGCCGCCCGGACCGTTTTGTCCCGGCGGAAACTATTTCGGATATCCCCGGCGGAGGTGGGGGAAGAGGGGGTGTTGTGGGTTTGGTGGGTTGGGGTGTTGGTGGGGTAGAATTTAAAATTGGGGGGTCGAAAATCGAAAAAGGGGGAGGAGCAAGAGGGGGTTGAAATTTGGGGGGCGGGGGTTTGTTGAAGACGGGGGGATTGATGTTTGGAAGGGGTGGTGGGGGTGGCATTAGTAGGGTGAGGCGAAATTCGTGGAGGAGCGGGGTCATGAGAGGGTCGATCGGGGTGTAGGGGGGGTGTACCCCGGTGGCTTGCGCTGCGCGAAATTCGCGCAGTATGCGCCACTGGGGGTACTTCCACCGCCGGGGCCGGGGAGGTAGTCCGGAAATCCTTTGCGGGAAAAACGGAAGCGATGATGTTGGTCCGGGCGAAGGGGGTAGGGGGGAGAGCGGGTCCGGGACGTAAACGTCCCGGAGTATGGCCGCCATTTCCGGATCCGAATCGAAATCCGGAAACGGCGACGGGGGAGACTGTTGGGGTGGAGAGCGATGTTGCATGGCTAACAGACGGCGGGAGACTGATAGTTGACGTTGTTTGAGGGAGAACAGGGGCGGGTTTGCAGCGGGCGAAAGGGACGGTGTGGGGTTTCCCGTCCATTAGCAGGGTCGCGGTGGTTGGTGTTGTGCGGATGACTTGAAAGGGCCCGGCATAAAGGGGCTGAAAGGTTTTATGCATGCCGGGCTCTTTCAAGTACATATGCGTGGAAGTGTAAAAGCGTTTTGGGTAAGTGGTGTCGTTTGTCGGTGTTGAGGTGTGTAATGGTTCCCTGTTAATGGACGGGGTGTTGTGTGGAGGGAAAATGTCGGCCGGTAAACGAATGGGGTCTCGGGAAGCGTGTTGTGCGGGACTTGTGTTGTCTGAAGGACGGGCGGAAGTGCGGAGGCTAAGCAAAACGTAGGGGAGGGTTTTGGTCCATGAGGGGGAAGTGGCTGATGTGGAGATGGCTTGCTTGAGGACCGAGTGCCACCGCTCTATTTTCCCGTTGGATTGAGGGTGATAAGGAGTGGTGCGGATTTTCTGAATCCCGAGGGAACGGAGCAGGTCGGCAAAGTGGGCTGATTCAAACTGCCTCCCCTGATCGACCGTGAGTGTCCGCGGACAGCCGTAGCGGCTGATCCATTGATTGAGGAAGGCCGCGGCGACGGCGTCCGCGGTAATGTGGGCGAGTGGGATACACTCTACCCAATTGGTCGCACGGTCGATCATGGTGAGGCAGTACTTCTTCCCCTCGGAGGGGGGAAGAGGGCCGACCAGATCCAAGTGGACATGTTCCCACGGGAGGGAATCGGGGACGGGTTGAGGAGGTACATGGGGGTGAGCCGAGACCTTGAATCGCTGGCACTTCTGGCACCCTAGAACCCAGGTACGGATATCCGTGTTCATATGGGGCCAGAAGTACCGCGTCTTGATGAGGTCCCGGCTGGCCCGAATGCCGGGATGATGGAGGGAGTGGTAATGGAGGAACAACTGCCTCCTCAGCTCCGGTGGGACGTACGGGCGCGGTGAATCGGCCGATACGTCGCACCAGAGATCGAGGGGAGGCAGCTGTTCCAATTTTGAGGCGGAGATGAGGTTGGAAAGTGCGGGATCGGAAGTAGGATTTTGGTGGTGTTTGAGGGTTTGCGGGGAAGGGAAGGGCAGTAACTCCGCCACCGGCGCAGGGGTGGGGCGGGAGAGGGCGTCGGCGACGCAGTTGTCGGCCCCCGGCAAATAACGAATATCGGACGTGAACTGTCCGATAAATTCGAGTTGCCGGAGGCGACGGGGGGAGGCTGATTTACGGTTTTGGAGGAGGGCGTGGGTGAGGGGCTTATGGTCGGTGACGACAGAGAACTGCCTGCCCTCCACGAAGTCACGGAAGTGTTTGATGACTTCATGGATGGCGAGGAGTTCTCTGTCAAAGGTGGAGTAATTTTTTTGTGTTGGGGACAGAGTTTTAGAGAAAAAGCCGAGGGGTTGGGGGGTGGCGCCGGTGTGTTGGTGGAGGACTGCCCCGATGGCCCAGTCGGACGCATCCGTGGTGATGGAGAGGGGGGCATGGGGATCGGGATGGGCCAATAGAGCGGCGTCTACTAGGTCCTGTTTGCATTGTTGAAAGGCGGTTGTGAGGGTGGGGGTCCAGGAAATGGGGCGTTTATCGTTTTTCTTGGCCGGTTGTGGGATAGCGTGTATGAGTGGTTGTTGATGTTGTGCTGCGTGTTTGATGTGTCTACGATAAAAGTTCAACACACCCAGGAAACGGCGGAGTTCTGAGACAGTGTGGGGTTGTGGGAAGTCGGTGAGGGTGTGCACTTTGTCAGGTAGGGGTTTTATCCCTTCGGACGAAACCTGGTGGCCGAGGCAGCGGACGGAGGGTTGGGCGAGAACACATTTCGGAGAGTTGATGGTGAGGCCCTCGGCGGCGAAGATGTCGAGTACCTGTTTCAGGTGTGCTAGGTGTTCCTTCGGGTCCCGGGAAGCGATCAGTACGTCGTCCAAAAAACAGAAGACGAAGGGTAGGCCCCGTAGAATGTTGTCCATGTAACGCTGCCATGTCTGGGCAGCGTTACGGAGGCCGAAACCCATCTTAATATATTCGAACAGGCCGAACGGGGTGATGATGGCTGTTTTAGGTACGTCAGGAGGGTAGATGTGAATGTGATGGAAGGCTCTAGAGATGTCGAGTGTTGAAAAGATGGTTGTGTTGTGGAGGTGGGAAGAGAAGTCACGGAGATGCGGGACGTTGTAGAGATCTGGGGTTGTTCGTGCATTGAGGCGGCGGTAGTCGCCGCAGGGGCGGATATCCCCGTTAGGCTTCTGCACAATATGTAGTGGAGAAGCCCACGGGGATTTGGAGGGGCGGATAATGCCTTCTTTGATGAGGTTATCGAAGTGTTTGCGGGCCTGTGAGAGCTGGAGGGGGTGGAGGCGGCGTGCTTTTGCGGATATTGGGGGGCCAGAGGTTTCGATATAGTGCTGGGTCTGTGAGATGTGTGCCGAGGGGCGGCGCTGGGGTTTGTACTGTAGGAGGAGTTGTTCAAATTGGGATGGGGGGCGATCTACAGCATGAATAAACCCGGGGATGGGTTTCTGGGTGGAGGGGTCGAGCAGGCGCGCGTTACGGACGTCCACCTGGAGGCCGAAATATGCGAGGAAGTCGGCCCCCAGGATAGCTTTCTCTACGTCCGCCACGGTAAATTCCCACTCGTACGCGAGCCCGCTCATATGGATTGATGAGCGGTACGTCCCGTACGAGGGGATGGTGGTACCGTTGGCGGCGTAGAGGAGTTGCCGGTAACAACGCGCCTGTCGCCGGAGAATATTATTTGGGAAGATGGAGAGCGCCGCCCATGTGTCGACGAGGAACGGGACGTGTGTTTTCGAACATTTGAGGAACAGGCGTTGGTGAGCTGGGGCGGAGTGCGGTAAAATGGCTGAGGTGTTGGGGTCTGTCGGATGGGAGGGGCTTGTTTCGTCCGAGGTGATGGGCGGGTGCGATGGTGGTGGCTGGTCCTCCGCGAAGGAGACACGGGGTGATTGTTTGCCGTTCCGGGGAGGGGGAACGGTAGTGGCGGCGCGAGTGGCGGCCGGAGGGGTGGTTGCCTTGGGGGCGGGGTTGGAGGGGCCGTTCCGTGGTGGGGGAACGGTAGCGGCGGCGTTAGTGGCGGCCGGAAGGGTGGCTGCCCTGGAGGTGGGCTTGGAGGGGCCGTTCCGGGGTGGGGGAACGGTAGCGGCGGCGCTAGTGGCGGCCGGGAGGGTGGCTGCCCTGGAGGCGGGCTTGGAGGGGCCGTTCCGGGGTGGGGGAACGGTAGCGGCGGCGCTAGTGGCGGCCGGAAGGTTGGCTGCCCTGGAGGCGGGCTTGGAGGGGCTGACTCGGGGTGGGGTGTCAGTTGATGGAGGGGTGGCGTGTTTTGCGGCGCCGGCAGGTGCGGGCGGGAGGTTGGCAGCCGTGGCGGCGGCGTAGGAGGGGTAGCGAGGCTTGGTAGTGGTGGTGTGAATGCGGGCGGGGAGGGGTTGGTGGTGGTCCCCCCCGTGTTGGCGAGGAGGGGGGCCCGCCGGATTTACCGGCGGGCGTCCGCGTTTCCCTGCTTGGAGGAGTAGGAGCAGGGGGGCTGGCATTTGCGGGCCTCCCCACCGAAGTTAACATGGTAGAAACATCGGTGGGGGGGGTCCGCTGGGAGGTAGGTCCTGGCGGGGCGCGCGGAGGAGGAGGGGGCTGTCGTGGTCGGGGACCTCCCTCTTCGTTGCTGCGTGGGGGAGACGGTGCGGCGGTCGGACGAGCGCTGGCGTCGGTGGTCGGTGGAGGGGGTTGGTCGGCGATCGATGGAGAGGGAGCGGCGCCGGTGGAGGGAGGGGGGCCGGCGGCGCTCTTGAGACGGTGATCGGTCCCTGCGCGGGGTGGGGGTGCGGGGTGCGGCGACTTCCGTGACGCTGGCGGCCGCGGCGAGGTCGTGTACTGTGTCGGCGAGACGGAGGAGCGGCTCGTCCGGGCCGTCGAGGTGGCTGGCGAGCGCCATCTGGATGGGGTGGGGGAGGGCTCGCAGCCAGAAAGTCCGTGCGATGTCGGCCGTCACGACGTCGTGTAGCTGATGACGTAGGCGACGGTATAGGTGGGAGGGCTTCAAATCGCCGAGATGTTGGGGCTGGGAGAGCGCTGCGACACGTGCGATCTTGGAAGGTTGGTATAAATTGATGAGGCGGACGCGGAGGTTATCGTAGGCGGCCGTGGCGTCGGGGGAGATGTCCGATGTCTGCAGGAGGATCTCATATGGGAGTAGAGAGATGATGCGGGAGTAGCGGGTACGCTGGCTGCGGATGTTGGCGGCAGAAAACGCAGCGTCGACCTGGAAGAACCAGAGTGCGGGGTCGTGCGTGTAGAAGGGGGGCAGCGACAGCGGGAACAACACCGAGGCCGTCGTGACGTCGGCGGCGGCGTGTGCGGCAGCTGCAGCGGCGGCGGCAGCGGCGGCGGCGGATGCGGTAGAGCCGGGTGGCGAGAGGCTGGTGAAGGGGTTGTCGGTTGCGTCAGAAGTCGCAGTGGTCGGCGGCTGCAGCAGGGACGGCCGGAGGAGCGGCGGTGACGGCGAGTTCGGGTCCATGGTTGAGGCGTCTGGAAACAAAATTCAATTTGAGTGTTTGAATTTGAAAATTCGCAATTTGCGGCAGCGGATGTGTTTGCGGCGGAGAGTTGAGAGCTGTGTGAGCGGTTGCGGGTGGGCCAAAAAATTGCGAATTTATACTGACTATGTGAATTTAAAATTCGGGACACCGAACTAGACTGGGGCGACACATGAGGTGGTAAGAGGATAGAAGGTTGGATGAACGTCGGGTTCACCACTGTGATGAATTTGAATTTATCATCACGGTGGCGTGAAGGAGTGAATAGAGGAGAGCGAGGGAATTTCACCTAGGCGGCGGTAATCCACCGATGTAGGTGAGAGGAAGGAAGTTCACCTAGGCGGCGGTAATCCACCGATGTAGGTGAGTGGAAGGAATCTCGTCTAGGCGGCGGTAATCCACCGATGTAGGCGAGAGGAAGGAAATTCACCTAGGCGGCGGTAATCCACCGATGTAGGTGAAGGAAGGTGCTTGTCTAGGCGGCGGATATCCACCGATGTAGACAAGGGGAAAAGGTAGAAGGTGAATTCCCAGAGCGGCGGATACCACCAGGCATCTGGGAGGAGGAAGGTAGAGAGAGAAGAGAGAGCTGGTTAGAGGAAGCGTCGAATGAAGCTAAAGCTCCAGGATCCGGGGTTATATAGGACTTGGAGTCCTCTCCCTCCAGCTCCCTGTTGGGAGCTGGTAGTGGGGCTCCAGGTTGTGTCCCCCGGATTCTGTTGCCTGTCTCCCCACTCAGATGTTTATTAGCGGAAGGTAAGTTTTACATAGGAATATTGGTGAGAGCTTTAAGGTTGCTAGTGGAGTGTTCCCGGGAGGGACTCACGACATCGGGGTATTCTTACTTTCTAATCCTTCAACAGTCCAACACTAGGTATGTCCCCCCCACTTTCTGACAAAGTGTCTACGTGCTCAGAATGATATATAAAGACAATTTTAGCTCCATACCATCATAGTCGTCTACTATTTCTCATAGTGAACTATTCTCTCTCTAAACTAAACTAAAAAACTAAACTCTCTCTGAACTAAAATGGTGTTCATTACGAAGGGCCAGCGCGTAGTAATTACGTATACCAAAAAGATAGGAAGCGTGCTACCTTATGGTACATGAAGTGCCACATAATTTCGTGTACTGGAAGAGCAAAGATGTGCGGCATACCTGAGGATGTTACGGACTTTGATTTTTCGGAAGTCGTTATGGAGGAAACGAAACAATATAACCATCCACCAGAAGAATACATCAAGCATGTAACGAACATTACATTGTTATTATTGACGATATCTACGATTTATTCGTTAATATAAATTAATGTGGCCTCTCAACAGATATTTTCGCAACTACTGGATGGAGAAGATTGGTCCGGAAAATTTTTCCGTGAATGGGTCAAGCGTAAGGACCAACAATAGCCAGGAATCCTACCACTCACAGCTATTGAGATGCCTGGGCAAAAGCCACCCAGGAATATGGCAGTTTATCGGTAATTTGAAACCATTCGATTAGAATACGTGAATTGATTGTGTCTGGCATTTTATAGTTATAGTTACGAGGTAGAAAAACATATGATTTTATTTTGTATTAATTTAACTCACTTAACAGCACTGTTTAATTATTTGTTCATAGATGGGTTATTGCACATGGCAAGAGCGGCGATACGAGACCACACCCGAGTACAGGAGGGCGCTGGGGTATCTTTTGGAAGAAGTGGCAAGTCGGCATTCCACGAAAGAACGATCACAAAATCGCTTCGGGACTTAGAACGTGGAGAGATCTCCGTCTCCCGTTTTTTGCATTACGCCTTTAGGTTTTTTCACCTAGAAGGAATCAGTAATTATGTCGACGGAGATTTTGAGGAAGGATGGGATGAAGAATTGTTTAATGAAGAAGCGGCGTTTGACGAAGAAGAAGCGATCTACTCTCCTCCTGGTAAGTACGAGTATACTCACCATAATCTTTCAAAAGCTATTGATGTCAGTAAACCTCCTTTTTCCTGCCCATGTACGTAGATGTTCATGATTTCGAATTTAATTATGATTGCGTCTTATTTTTTACAGACGACTGGCACTGTCGCCCTCATGTGATGCCCTCGACAGAAAAAGTTCGCCAGTCCTTTACATCAACACAACGAGGATTAATCGGCACCTTGGGAGATGACGAAGGTAGCCGCGAAGCAGCTGCGGGAGAGCCAGCCTGCCTATTTTGCCTCCAAAACGCTGCCACCCGACTGGCAAGTCCCTGCGGCCATAGGCAGGCTTGCCGGTCATGCTTAGACAGCGTCGTCAGCACAGAAAGAACATACGAGAATTCTACAATACCGATGCCAGTAACATGTGCGCAATGCCGCGCTCTAGTCTGTTGTTTTATTAGATTATATTAATTAGATAGACCTGTGTATTTAGTTTTAAAGTATTAATGATTAGGTTTCACTTAAAAAAAAAATTAAAAAAAAAAAAATAATAAAATAATGATTATTTTTGTATGTATGTGTACATACATCTTGTACATAAATTATATCTGGAAATAAATATGTTCTATACTATGTATGTTTCAAACTCTATTACTGTTGCGGGGCAGCTGCGCTCTGCCGTCCTAAGCAAGAAGGACGTATCTCAAAAAATGAAGATTTTGGGAAATTGAGTTTTTAGTTTTTGTCTTTTCTCACCCTTTAAATATAACTTTTTTTGGACTACTTGTATGTGCATCGACTCGTGGGTTCATCCCCTATCTAGTCATGTGATTTTCAATAGGGTTTTCCCCAAAACAACCCCGAAAATTGAGATACTTTTTTTTGCTTAGTATTCTATCCAATATACGGTTTTTTTGCTAAGGAATTGACGGAGTTACGGTTTTGTTGCTTAGGAATTTCGAAAAGTTACACCCCTCAGAGATACGCGTTTCTTGCTAAGGAATTAAAGATGAGAGGAAAACGAAGGTCAAGTCGTGAGGAATAATTAACTAGGTGAGGCATCAGCTGACCGCAAGCAGGATGACTGAAACCTGACAGAACAGAGGGTTCCTAAGCAAGAACGTCGCATCTCTGATATGCTTCCTTTTTGCTAAGGAAAAGTTTATTCATTCGAAACAACCACACGAAATACTTAGCAAAAACACCGTATCTCTGAGATAAGGCTTTTTTGCTTAGGAAATTGAGAAAAATAAGGGAAGTTACGGTTTTTTTGCTTAGGAATTTGAGATGCGTCTATTTTGCTAAGGATTTTACCGTTTTTCGGACAAGTACTTTTTCTTTACCAGCATTTTTGGACGCGTTCAAAGTCCGATGGGTACACGTACGAGGTACCATTAGATAGAGGAGCAGGTGGAGATTCCAACGGTCCAAAAAACTCAAAAACGCGAAAAGTTGAGATACGTTCTTCTTGCTTAGGACGGCAGTGCTGGTGTCTAGAGGTGGTTTTAATGGGTATACGGCTCGCCTGAAATGGCAGGCTTGCCTGGGAGTCTCACACGAAGGGCGGCTGGTTGGTGACAACCAGACGTTGTGAGTCTATAAAAGATTTCCTCCTCTAATATACATATAATCATACTACAAAATCGTCAAACTTCACAATTCGATTCTCTGAGGCCTGAAACGCATTTCGAGTGGGTCCGGTTTGGTGCAGGCAGCCCTTCTTACAAACTCAATCAAACGCAATGAAAATTCGCTAAAAACAAACTCCTATCTATTGCCCTTTTAACAAGACGTTTCGGTTCAGGATTCCCAGGCTCTTCAAAGACATTTTATATTTGAATATAAGAGCAAATCACCTTCTCCTAATAACAAATAGGAGAACCTGTAGGAAAAATTAATGAGAGTTTTAATAGGAGCTTTAAATTATTTTATACATATGTACTTTACTTTTCTAAGTTCAGTAATTTCTTCAAGTGTTGCATAATTATTTTTCCCGTGATTTTTTCTGGGCCTGCGTCCTGCGAGTTGGTAAACAGAACCTTCAGGTACCTGGTCCTGTAATGGATGAATGGGCGACTCAGAAGGGGATGGCTTACGATTAGGTCATTGGCCTTCCCCAGGTACACGAATGTTGTCGATGTATGTCTGTCGATGTACCGCCAGTGCTTGCTTGCTTGGTCGACGTCTTTCACCTACGGTGTTGAAAGACGTCGACTGTCGTCGTCTTTCCGTGTCGTTGTCTTTCCGGAGGAGGTTTTGTTGACGTCTTTCAGACCTAATGTTGAACTACATCGAATCCACCTCCAGAAGCTTTGTCGACGTCTTTACGTGTCGACGTATTGCCAAGTGCCCCCAGAAAGTACACAGAGAAATATATGCATGTGTACCTATCATCTTCACCTTCAATTCACATTGATTATTCAGAAAACTGTTACTTGCTGAACAAACAATAACAAATTCAATAAATTATGCACTTTCACTGTCAGCAGTTTGGGTTCTCTGAGCCCTATGACACAATGAGGAGAGTGACGGTGGACCTCGAGAGTCCCCCTCCTAGACCAGCAAGATTTTCACCGGTTATGAAGGAATTTCGATTAGGCTTCCACCTAACGACCCCGTCTCCACCAGAAGAAACAACGAATCGAGAACAGCCACAACGTCCTACTCGTCCCCACACGACATACTTCTGGGTAGCAGAAGTATGAGAGGGAAAAGGGGGAATGAAAAGTGGTATGAAATTCTGGTTCAGGAAAGGTCTCTGAACCACTTCAAGGTGACTGACCTCCATCGTAATGCTACTAACTCATTAATATTTACAGGTGGAGAACAAAGCTCCTGCATACGAGTACTGGCGGAGAAAAAATGTTGTCAGAGGTTGTTGTCCAGTGAATTGTGCTCATCCGGGCAACCTCTAGCTGATCAACCTCCATCGTTAGGATAGAACAACTACTGGGACTTGTAAACTGGAACACGGCATTACTCGCCGTCAAAAGAGCTCACTATATTCTAATTATATTGACACTATAAATGGAAGAAAGGGGATGGGGAAGCCAATATATGTCTGTATTTTCAAAGGGACAGGATGTTTGTAAAGGAATCCTTCTGGAAACCTTTGGGCTTATACTTCGGGAAAGCCCACAAAAAGTGGAGGGAGTATGGTGAATTACTCAGCGATACTACCAACCCACGCTCTGCTACCATGTGACAGAGTAAGGAGAGTGACGGTGGACCTCGACCAGCGAGATTGTCACCGGTTAAGAAGGGATATCGATTAGGCTTCTACCAAACGACCCTTTCTCCACCGGAAGAAAAAACGATTCGAGAACAGCCACACCGTCACAGTCCTGAGGTCTTATTGATTCCGTCAAGTCCAACTGGTTGGGAAAATCCATTCAGTATATTGCCGTAATCAAGTTTCTCAAAATAGTTGGTTCATTGTTGAAATTAGTTATCAAAATTCATTCATTTCCATTTAAAAATACCTATCTACAGTAAGTTTTCTAATTTTCTTATGGATAAGATTTTAGTTACGACTGGAAACTCCAAATATAGAGATGTAGTCAGCCACGAGAATTGTCAAGCGCATCCACTGAATTAGGTATCCATTCAAATCATTATTAGCATCCGGAATGTGTAGGACATTGTCCTAACGACAGATTTTCTAGTAAATAAGTGCAGATGCTTATGTACGTATGTATTATAACTTGATGCACCTATGCCATTCGAGAGAAGAGAACATGAAAACACACCTAGGACTGTATTCATTACAACTTTAATACTATTAAAATCGAGGCCTTAGCAACACCACATATGTACGACAATACGGAAGTCAATAAATATACGAGATCGGATGGGTGGTGAGCCTGATAGCGCATAAGTCCTGCCTGGCAGTGCAGTAGTTAATAGGGTTTTTGAAATATGAATAATATACGAAGAGGTCTTCATCTTTCGAAAAAGCCTTAACCTAGAATAATACATGAGAGTATACACCTTTAGATTTTGATTTATTTCAATTATGGAAGGGGGGGGGGGGGGGTCAAACTTGAGTCTTTTGTTGATAAAATTGGTAAAATTGGCTAATATTTTGAAAAACGCTGCAAATTATTACACAACGGTTTAAAATTTACCCGTATATGCCCCTTCAGCGTAGAACACTGTTTTCTGTGGTCAATACCCTCGAGCTCCCTCCAGGAAAGCCCTAAATGGAGTATTGGAGCCGCCCGGGAATTAAAGTTTCATACAAATGCGCGGTATTCAATAATTCAATCATTAATTATTTGTAGTTATTCATGAAGCATAAGGTAAATCATAAACAGTTGCGTAATATATTACGGATGTATAGATGCACCTCGTACGTAGATGGTCTAATAAACGTTGTGTAATATAAATAGTAACAATAATAATAGTACCGCGTAATATAATAATAGTACCGTTGCGTTTACGGTTGAGTAATAAGTTACCGTTGTGCAATAATTTACCGTTGTGTTATAATTTACCCAAGAACACTTGAAAGTTTGTTCAACTTGCAAAAGAACCCATCAACAAAATCCAAAAGAACAATCGTTTTTCAAATGGGATAATATCACAGAACAACCAACTCGAATTCATACAGCCATCCGTGATTATAATTAGGTGCTCTCTAGCGATGATATCTGGGCCGGATTTATACCGTTTGATTCACGATCATATTGAAGAAGATTTTCGGTGCAAACGAACGGCTGGTCGAACGACGCTCCGGGTGGTCTCAAAAAATGCTTCAGTTCAAGATTCATTTAAAAACTTTAAAAAAAACCAAACCCTTCTATTGAAAGTTTTCGAGCTAAAGCGTTCTGAAAATTTACCGCCGAGCTTCGCGGACCAACTAGACCCCAAACGGGACCTACAGACCAAATTTTATTAATTTCAGTTCATGGTAACTAAGAAAAGTGCGAAGTACGGCTTACAGCGGACTGACATAAATTTTGGTTTATTATTTTCAATAATGAACCTTTGGAATCGAGGATGGAAAAAAACAAAAATTGTTTAACCCTTCTCAAAATTTGATGGTATACGTTTCAAGGTATGTAGAATCCGAAAATGCTATAAAGATGTTCTGTCCATCCGTCGTACGCCGCACATCGTACGCCGTACACCGTATTATTAGTATTATCGTTCTGCATATTATTATCACCAGTTTATAGTACTACTTCCGCCCCATACTAATCCGTTTTAAGCACAAATCTCAGTGAATTTTGTGGGGGAAAAAAGAAAAAAACTACCTAACGCTATCTCTGTCTTTGATACAGCCAATAACTTGTGAGCTAAGTTCCACCTCATCAGAAGTACGGGGAAGAAAAAACCATTTAGAGTGGCAGATATACGGAACAGCAACTTTTCGATTTTGCTAGTCAAAAACTAACTACCAACTATGAATACTAGCAAAGAACCTTTCCAGTGGAAACTAGTTAGATGGCTACGATTTCAGCAAGATCGGCCTTGACTGCTGCTTCACAAAAGAACGCCCTTAGATGAAAGCGAAGATTTCAAGACCAGCAGCTTTTTTAAGGAGGGGCAAAATGACAAACTTGAGCCACTAAGTTACGCACATCGAACTCCCATATTGTGGGGAACGAGAAGGATTTGCTAGACCTACTGCCGTTCATATCACCAACTTGTCGCTGGTTCTACGAAGAGCAAACCTTCGTCGCAGTCAGCCTCAAACGCACTTAATGATACGTAACTAATTATAAGGAGGTTAATCCCATTTACGTCATTTTTATTCCAGTTTTTAATCATTTCAAAGAATTCCCACTTTGAATCTTGCATTTTTGTTTGTTTATTACATTTCCATAAACCAATAAAAGTTTTAGTTTTAAAATGCTCTTATGTTTCGTATAATATGCGCGGGGAATGTTTAATTTACATTACTAATGAAAGTAATGAATATTAATAAGCCTCATTTCTCCCAGTGCAAAAGGGGTTTTCAATCCACTCATATAGTGAAAACGTTCGAATAACGGCATTTAGGTATTTATAATGAGAATAAGAATGCTGCAATAGCTACTTTACATACTGAAGCATAAATTCCACAGAAAAATAAATTGTTCAAATTAATTTCGATTTTGGGAATCAGAAAATCTTTGAAAATCGATTTCCAAAGTAACAGCTACAGTATTTAACTCACTTTACCCTGAAGCCACAGAAATATGTACTGGTTGCCCTAGCCACCCATCAACTTACCTAAAACATCAATACATATGTACTACTTCGCGGGGAGACCAATGCATACTTGGAATAAATTAATAAGTTGGATATTGTACAGTTTATATTGTCATTGTTGACCAAAAAATATATGGTTCCTCACTTGAATCACATGAACGTGTAGAGTAGTTGGGCAGGTTCATTTTGATACGGGACCATCTGCGATCCAACCCGCGTGTACCCTCAAAATTTCAGCTCTCTACGACTATTTTTCCCCTAGTTAGAAGCGTTACAAGGAAACGGTCAACATTTCATGTTCGCGCATACGCAGACGAATGAAATTCATATGCAATTATCAAAGTGTTATTTCTGATCGACCCTCCAAATCTGAACCCATTTCAACGATATTTAAGGTAGTTATGTACGTTTCAAGAATTTCACGTTTGCGCTTGCGCAGTCGAAACGATTTCCACGATTTTGAAAAGGGACCATCTGGATCAAACCCGCGTGTACCCTCAGCATTTCAGCTCTTTACGACTATTATATGCATAGTTGGAGAAGCGTCACAAGGAAATGGTCAACATTCCATTTTCGCGCATGCGCAGACGAAAGTTATAACACGAGTCCAATGAAATTCATTTGGAACTATCAAAGCATTATTCCTGATCGACCCTCCAAGTTTGAACTCATTTCAACGATATTTAGGGTTGTTATGGGCGATTCAAGTATTGCACGTTTGCGCATGCGCAGACGAAAGTTACAGTAATTTTTCAATGATTTTTGTATGGAACCATTTGTGACTCAACGCGCATCTACCCTCCAAATGTCAGCCCATTTCGACTATTATTTCGGGTAGTTATGGGCGTTACAAGGAATTACCACAGACAGACAGGAGACGGACAGACACGGCACCAAAAAAGTTCCTCGATGTCTGAAACTCAAAATGGTTGTGGAAATTTTCATTTTGGAGGACAATGCTTTTTTAAAATCAATCACGAATCCAAGGCTTCCCTACCTTGGTAACTAGTGAGGAAGCAAAATGCTACGTTTTGAAACGTCATCAGAATGACAACTGGTGCGTTTCGTTCTCTTCCCGGAGAGCGGCAATAAGGCAGAGATGTTCCTAACAGGGAGAAAAAGTGGGAAGAAAAAAAATCGTATAAATAATCTCAATGATGCCCCTACGAACTTCACCATCACGGATTGAAAGCGGAGTGGCTGCACTCCTGCAAGCTACAGAAGCACGAAGTGAAAAGAACAGTCAGTATGAAGATGGAGTGTTGCTCGTCGAGCTGGCGAAGGTTGGTGGTTGTTACGATAAACCTAAGAGCTGGGGTGGAGGAAGGAAAAGTTTGCATGCGTGCGGCTGATGGATGGAACTCGTTTGTCCGTGACAAAGTAAAGGCTTTTTCGTTTCTCTCCCATTCTCCCCTTCAGCCGACCGTTTTCTCCCAAGTTACAGCCACCTCTGTCCGCCTCCTATCCAATGCATTTTCCATTTGATATTTTTTATCTGAAGCCCATCCGGAATAAGACTAGGTAAGTGGGTTCTTCAAACGTAAACCACCTTTGAAGAAATAACTTCCTGGCATCTGCATCATGAGCACACATAGTCCATTTATAAATATTGCACATAAATTGGGAGGTTAATGATTAAACGGGAGCGGAGCTAACAGAGAATGGGATCTGCGCACTATTTATTTTATTTTTTTTAACGAAAGTAGACTCATCCTGAGCATTTTGACATGAACCACACTTCCCTGCGACAAGTAGTTCTTTTTCTATGATTTTTCTAAGATTCCAAAGGTTCCTACGTCACTGCACCCCTCTCGCCAAGGCGGGAATCCTCTGCCCACTGACGTAGTAACATCTGGAAACTTGGAAAAAATCAAAGAAAAACAGCTACTAATCGTAATCGTAGGACAGTACGGTTGGTGTCAGAACCCTTACAGTGGAATCTAGTTTCATTAAAAAATAATAAACAATAATAATAAATCATTTTTGTGACCCATTCCCAGGAGGTACATACCTACCTACCTACGATGTCAGAACGGATGCCAAACGGAGCTGTTCAAAATCCGACGTATGTTCATCTCTAAGTAACGTAATTCCCATCAGTATCTAGAAGTGACGATTTGCTGAATATAATCCACCGGGATTCTACTGCAGGTATATTAGTTTTCAAGAAGTTACAGTTTGGAAGGTACACATCTTCTAATTTCGTGACGGAAAATAATTTCATCATTGAAATTCGACTGAACAAACTCTTTCCAAATGACTTTGAAACGATGTCGTTCACAAAAAACAAAAAAACATGAGATCAAGGAAAACATGAAGCTAATGACGACTCAACGAACATATTTTTAACAAACCAGAAATTTAGTAACGAATCTGTTTAAAATAAAACCGTCACGAACAATTTTAGGAAAAAATCAATATTTTGATCCTTGAAGGACAAGGCCATCGAATGGTGGCATGGCATGGGGGTTGGCCAAAACCTGACTGATCCATACCTAGATAATCATAATAAATATGTACGACCGAATTACGGAATTCATGGCTCCATCAGTGGGCTAGTTTATATCTCTCGAATCTTTCAATATTAGGGAATTCATGAAACTGTGGTCTATAGTAATGAAAATGATGAACCGAACATTTATAACGAACCGTCCCGTAAAATACGCAGCGTTTTAATCTTGATTAATTGACGGGTTCTTTAGGACATCCTAAGGCAGCTTTATATAATACTTCAGAACGTAGACGGTGCTCTTTTACTTCTGTTGATGTAAGATTAAAATTAAGAGAAGAGATCCAATTCAGGGAAAGTAGGTACATAATTATTTAAAAATTTTTTGTACGCATACCTTCAATTCCACCGAAGTTAACTGGAAGTATGCCGTGTTTTAACATGAATATTAATAATAGAATTGATGCAATTTTTCCCCCCTGCTCTCTATTCATCATCGTGATTTATTTAATGTCAAGGCAGACAACTGTCAAGGCAGTGAAGAGAGATACCGTATAGTTGTCTCCGGTACAATAAATGTTGATCATCGAAATAAAATGCATTTGAACAAATGTGTGTCTCATATTATTTATTTTATATTATACCTAATAAAATTTTCTTATACTTTATAAGTCCTTCTGCTAGATCTGGAATGACAAGCGGATCACATCACACCCTCACAGGAAAATAATGAAACTGCATGAAATGTAACAACCATTATAATTGTTGAGCTTAGGGCTTCATCCACATCGGAAGTCATTAAATTGTATTGACAACGAGTCTAGAAGTTACAAAAATATTCCGTTTTTATTCATGACGGCGCGGTGCTGGAAGAAGACGGCTCTCCTGGCTGAATAACTTGAGGAAGTGGACGGGTATACAGCGTGCGGAGGAGCTTTTCAGAACTGCAGAGGACCGCGACGCTCTCGCCGCAGTGATTGCCAACGTCCGGTTAGCCGGATAAGGCACATAAAGAAGAAGAGGCTATAATGATTAGTTTCGGAGACTCGAACCCCGTAACTCCGGTTCTATTCGACCGATTCCGAGGATATTTTCAGGAATCACGCAAGGTGGGTCCCTAAAGAGAGACTGACTTTCACAGAGCAATCAGAACTTAAAAGCGATAGCACCTACTGCACATGCCCAAATACTGAAATCTTTTCGACGCTCATATAACTAAGGTTTTATTCGACCAATTTATACGAAATTTCGTGTAAATATGAAGGTATTCATGTGCCATCCAAATCGTGCCAGGTAAATTTCATAGGAAACGCGAAGAACAGTTAACTGTTCATCGCGCTATTCAACCGATTTGAATAAAAACGTTGGTAGTCATACAGAACGGGTTTCAGATCGCTGATTATTGATTTTTGAATCAGTCATAAACGGAAACCTTGTCACAAATTCCCGTTTATGACCATGCGGAAACGGTGATATCTCCGATTGTATTCAAGCGATATTAGGTAATGCAATTTCGAATGTCATACAAACAAGGTGTTCGATGGTCAACTCTGAATTCCAGAGTGTTCGGAGCGACAGGCGTGTATTCTAATTTATGAAATTAACCATTCGATGGTATCCCGTCCGGTTTCGCCCAAATTAGATAGGCCTAGCTGGGAACTGCTTTGTTTATTGACCTATCAGGCGTAGTCCAAATTCTCCGACTCTGTATTATTGCTCTCCAGCGTCCCTCTCCGCACGATCAGCCTCTTTCCCCCGTCTTTCTAAATAATCACGAGAAAAGGGGGTTGGAGCCTCGGCATGAGAGGGAGCAAATCCCCTAACCGCCCCCATCCAGAACCTTCTTTCCACTGATTTGCATCTAACATCCTTCCTTCAGCTTCTTGCCTTCCTGTTTCCCTTGGAGCGTTCTGCTATGCAAGCACGTTTCAACGCTTCGTAATTAGACATCTGTTGGGGTGGAATGCCTATCGTGTTAATTAGTTAACCCTGTTCCGCTTTGCTATAAAAACCAAATAGAAAAACAAACCCTTCTTTGGAAATCCTGATGTGTAACGGTAGTTGCATCCTCATGAGTCAACTCCATGAATAAGGGTGGAGAATTTACACTGGGTTGAAAGCACTGTTCAGAGCCAGATTCGAGCAACCATTATGACAACAATTACCCGAAAGCGTAATGCAGTTTTCATGCAAATATGGTGACATCGTGTTTCTTCCAGAATCTTGAAGTATTTATATTCAAATGCAGATGTTGCTCGTGTAAGATCTACGTAAATTATACTTCGTAAGATTTTCGTGATTTTCTGCGAACGTTTTACACTCATATCATGAAGAGATCCCCTACTACGTAGGTGTTACACGAGTCAGCTCTGCATTTGAATATAAATATTTCAAGCTTCTCGAAGAAAAAATACCATCTCACGAAGTGCAATTTAAATCGAACGAAGCTTCCAAGAACTTTTTCTTATTCGACTCCACTGATATTCCCATTTATACGATTATATTGTGCGTCAATACACAAAATTTATAATGTGATCGCCCGTAGTCCGTAACATTAGAAGTAAATACATCAGCCAAGCACAACAGTACCAACTCCCCGTGAATCAACACACTTATATTTGATCGTTCGTAACAAAAAATAATATTGACGGTAGGTTGAACCATTGTTGAATATTTGGAAACCCCTCTATTCGAAAGACTTCAGATTCACCCTAGAGAGAAAAAAAAAAACAACGCTGCAAATCCCTGCACAACGGTTTATTATTTTGTACAGAATACCCTCCTGTTACAGATCACAGGTCACCGTATAGATAACCCTTCTGTATAAAATATGTGCTATGTAGGTTAGTACCTAACCCCGTACTCGTTACTGGGTACCTACCTAAACCGCTGTGTAATAATTTACCTGTATAGGTTCCCCTTCTACGGAGATAGAATAATGAATCGTTGTGTAATAATTCGCCCATCAATAATCCTTCAACGTTTGTTCAAGTTGCAAAAGTACCTATCAACAAAATCGAGCCCCTTCTTGGTAGATGAGCCGTTGTGTAATAATTTACCGTTGTGTAACACATTACGTGGTGTAATAATTTACCGTTGTGTAATATTTTGCCATTGTGTAATAATATGCCATTGTGTAATAATTTACCCATCAATAATACTTCAACGGTTGTTCAAGTTGCAAAAGTACTTATCAACAAAATCCGCCCCTTCTGGGTAGATGAGCCGTTGTGTAATAATTAACCGTTGTGTAAGAATTTGCCATTGTGTAATAATTTACCCACCAATACCATCCGTTGTAAGTTAGTTTACCATCGTGTAGTAGTAATTTACCCATCAATAATACTTCAACGTTTGTTCAAATTTCACTACCTATCAACAAACTTCAAAAGAGCCATCATTTTTCAAATGAAATAATATCACAGAACAACCAACTCGACCTCATACACCGCCTATAAAATCAGGTGATCCCTAGCCATGATTTTATCTCCGGCCAATTTCCTATTGTCGGCGCGTCCCTGGTGACGAGATTTGGTCTGATGTATACAATTTCATTCACCCTGGTGTCGAAAATGCCTGTCGGTGCAAACTTCGGGGCCTTACTGTGAACGAACGGCTGGACGTACGGTGCTCCGGGTGGTCTTAAAAAACTCCCAAGTTCGAGAACTATTTAAAACCGTAAAAAATTCACGTAAAAAAAAGGTATAGGCGTTCTGAAAATGTCAACCCCTATTTTGAACCCCTTAGAGATGACTGACAGTAACGTCGAGCTTGGAGGACCAACTATACCCCGAACGGAACCTATATCCCGAATTTCATCAATTTTGATTCATGGTAACTAGGAAAAGAGGACCGTACGGCGTACGGCGTACGGCAGACAGACAGAAATATTTTTATTGCAGTTTTGGATTCTACATACCTTGAAACGTAAACCATCAAATTTTGAGGGGGGGGTAAGATTTTTTTCTTTTTTTTTCATGCTCGATTCCAAACATTACTGAAAATAATAAACCAAAATGCAAAAGAACCATTTAAAAACTGTTGACAAGGAACCTTATGACCTATAAATATCTCCGAGCTGACCGCAACCTCGGGTGAGGGTGAAGTCAGATATCAATCGAGGACAAGAGTTCACTCAAGGGCTATTTCTGTATCCCAAAATCCATCTCCCACATATCATATTATTAGATTCACCTTCCAGAAAAAGCCCAAATCAACTATGTGGGAGGTGATGGCCAGAGTTATAAGTGAACAAGGGGGGATATGAATACGACCCGTGAAAACCCCTTTCGGTGGCTGATTGTAGGTTAGACCTATAATGCTAATTAGTCATATCTTCCCGTATGCAACAAGGAGACATGTTCGTTTAGCGTAAACCGGTGCATTTATGATAAATTATCCTCCATTCTTGCTGCCACCTCACTCACTGGGTGGATAACTACTCTCTATTGTATGGTACAGTGACTGATTGACCATATAGGTGTGAAATCAGCTATCAATGATCACACAAGAGGTTAAAGGCGATTGAATGAGCAAGGCTTCCCTCACTAACTACAGCTTGAAGGGCTCTGTTACGCCCCCTGTTACGGTAATTATTGTAGATTGTTCAGAAATTATTACTGTTCGGATAATTTTAAATGGTTTACGAATAAGCAACACTGGCCTGCTGAACTCAGTTTATTATTCCAAATGAACCATTGGAATCAATCATGGAACAAATTTTCACCCTCCCCTCAAAATTTGATGGTTTCCGTTTCAAGATACGTAAAATACGAAAATGGAATAAATCGATTTCTGTCCGTCCGCCGTACTTCGCACCTCCCTTAGTTACCATGAACGAAAACTGACGAGGTTTGATTTGAATTTCAATGTCCCATTTGGGGTGTAGTTGGTCCGCGAAGCTCGACGTTACTGTCAGTCACCTCTAAGGGGTGAAAAATAGGGGTGACATTTTCAAGGACGCCGATATCTCGATTTGTTTAACGTACGTATGAAATCGAGTTGGTTGTTCCCTGATATTATTTCATCTGAAGAATGACGGTTATTTTGGACTGTGTTGATAGTACTTCTGTAACTTGAGCAAACGTTATCTAATGCTTCATAAATAAAAACAAATAATTAATGCTAGAATTCTTGAATCCACCGCATATAATTATGAGGCTGTAACTTCCCGGCCAAGTCCAGTACGCGATTTAGGGCTTTCCTGGGGGTGGCACGATTGTGGGTATTGGCCACAGAAAACAGTGATCTACGCAGAATGGGCATCTATACAGGTAAATAATAAACCATTGTGTAATAATTTGCAGCCTTTTTTTCAGATCCAATCCCAAACTCAATAAAAAACGCTGCAAATTATTACAAAACGATTTATTAGGCCGCCCTCTTCTCCTGTAACGCGCCTCTACGGCTCCACAAACTCCCCACCGGGTCATTTTTGGAATTAAACAAAATTGTTTTCATGTTTGATTCCAAAGGTTCATTATTGAAAATAATAAACCAAAAGTACCTGCACCGAAATCCAAAATAACCATCTTTCTTCAAATGAAATAAAATCAGGAAAAACGAACTGGATCCCGTACAGTCAACCGTGATTATAACCAGCTGTTCCCTTGCAATGATATCTGGGCTGAACTTATGTAGATGATGTACTCGATACACGGAATTCAAACTCACGTAAACGAAGATTTTCGGTTCAAACTACAGGGCCCTTTGAATGATGATTTCAATCGGTTCCGTTTGCAAGTTTCTCCTGATTGTCTGCATTATGTACACGGTTTGAGGACATGATGCATTTATTCATCATTTACGAGGCGATTACGCATTCGAATTAAACCAAGAATGCTCAATTTTCGAAGAGCATTGCTGCCCGTAATTTCTTATAGTCATCGATTAACTTTCTCTTGATCCAATTTGCTTGTTTATTGACGCGATCAACCCCTTGAGAACACCGCAGACTGAGACAGGAGGTCTGATGAAAAGGCCGTTCCACGCATCGATTGGAGTTCGGCCAGTCTGGTTTATTAATATTTAACATTACCTGCTTGTGAAGGAGGCCCACCGTGGGGATACAATACTGTCCGCAAGTTAGTATTAACGGCCCTTTCTCATTAGCTTATCTGCTGACCTAACTAAACATGCTTGCCTAGCATCCCCCCACCACCATCTCACCACACCATCCCACGACATTGATAATTACTGAGAAAGGCTTTAACCGGGAGCTTCAGGCTTAAGGCAATCCCCATGTGGCGCTACGCGAAGAGGAAACCGATCATTACGTTACCGTCTATATTCCGCTGCTCAATTAGGACAATTTTCGAATAAGCTGACTGAAGTGGCAACAAGCAATGACAATATCTCAGTGAGCAAGACGTGTCTTGACCCACTTAGAAGAACAACTGTAGCTGAGCTTCATCTTTTAGTTGGTCTTGAATGAAAACATGAGAAGTCATTAATACCCAAGTTGTTATTTAACAAGATTAATACAAAAAAGTACGATAAAGAAAAAAATTGGAATTGTGATATATGAAATTATTTGAATATTTACCGATCCATATAACTTGAAATTTAAATAGACTGGCTCGCAGCTGTCCCATTGCACACGGGGCTCATTCAAATGTGGAATATATAAGTACTACGCTAACAGCTTTCATCCCAAGTCTGTTAGCATGATCTAATAAATCCTCTCTCGGCCTAAATCGGAAGTTTTTTCCTAACTTATCTCAACCTGGTGTTACTGATTAAATTCTGCATTTTGACCACACAACCAGACGCCCCACCCGTAAACAACCTCTAGTGATCTACTCAGAAGGGGCATCTGTACCTAGGTAAAAATTAACTGTTGTGTAATAATTTGCAGCGTATTTCCACTTGAAAGTTTCTCAAAGATCGAACTAATTTCTTAAAATCAACCGAAGTACGTAAGGGGAAACGGTAGTTTTATGGGTATCAAAACAATTATTTGAATCCGCTAGGATGTCTATAATTTGATCGAACAGAGATCTGAATGGATAAAAAGGATAGATAAAATGTTTACTGACTCAGTAGGTTTTGAAGAGGCACTAATAAAGAGGGCGTGTGCTAACGTTATTTAAAACATTTTCTTATTAGGTCATGCTGCATGCCTGGAAGTTTGATTGCACGAGTTTGAAAAGTTAGCAATATATAATTTACCAGTTGCGGTTGATTGAGGATTTCAGTATTATCAAAATTGAAACCGTATGTTTGCATGATATGATCATATAAGATGTTTTAATGCTGGTTTGCATCGGATCGTTACTTGATCTACAGTATTTCAAATAACGCATTAAGTAATTCTTCATAATGATGTTGATGCACTTATCAAAAGTTTGAAAAGACAATATGCTTCGAAATGCGGTGTAAAATCATGGGTGATAATACTTTATTATGTTTGCTCTAGTTTGGCAAGTCTTTTCAACTGCGCACGGTGAAAAACTGTGCACATAACCTGCACTGTACGCCGTGATATAAATCTCCATCATTTGGCGCTATTCAACGGTGAAACACGTGGTCTTGTGGCACATCATTATGTAAATAGGTACCATATTCACTCCAGATATACGAGGTATGCGTTGCTCGTTCTACCCGTAGATGGGTTTTGTCCTGATGGGTTCTGTCTGACCAAGGCTTAATTCATCGACACAACTAACTAGTTATAAGAACTGATGTAGAATTTTGTCCCAAATATGATGTTTTCTGTGATATATGCCTACCCTCGTGCTTCCCAAATCGAATAATTATGCCATCAATGATCCGGGTGAATCACAGGGGACCATCTAGAAGCTACACCCCAACTACACACTGGATTTGAGAAAACTTGTGTCATTTATGCATGAGAAATTGAGTACTTCGGATTCACGCGGTCACACCAATGATCCGACCGTTTTGAAATTCATAGGGGATCCAACAGTCAGTGAGACCCAACCCGCATGATACCTGAAAAACTCAGCAGAATTGGATTTAAACTGAGGAATGATACGTGTGGCATGGATTTGCGGAAACACAGACAGACACCGAACCAAATTGGTTCAAGATGAAAACGTAACTATCCAGAAAAGAATCCAATATAACACATCTTTCTTCAAATGAAATAATATCACGGAACAACCAACTCGATTTCATAAAGCCATGCGTGATTATGATCAGCTGTCACCTAGCAATGATGTCTGGGTTGGATGTACATTGTATACCATATCATTCACACTCATGTTGGCAAAGCTTTCCGGTGCAAACTTCAGGGCCTTACGGAAATTTTTCGATCCATTTTTGGATTCCAAGTGCCTTGAAACAAAACCAGCAAATTTTGAGGGTTCTTCCCCCTTGTCTTTAACCCTAGGTATGATCAAGATGATTATGTTTCTTTATGCTATGGATAGAAATGTTGATAGACGTGGAAAGGGTCAGGGTTAAAGAGGGTTTACTTATCCTGAAACCGCCGAAAATTCCGCAACCAACCGACAGAGAGCTCTAGCGTCATATATTATTACCTTGATACCCCAAGTTATGACCTCAGACGGGATGTTTTATGGTCACGGGTTTGGCTACATTACACTCCCCACAACAGACCACCCTCTGTTTCCCTATGGTCTCCTACATTCCCAGGCCCCCTTTTCTTACATCTCCGTCTCTACCCTGGTAACAGTAACACATCGGGAAAAATATGGCTTCCGCCAATAATAAATGAAACCATGCGTTTGACCAGCAGTCAGTTCCCAGGGATGTAATAGCCCTGAGAGTAAATAGTTCGTGCAATGTTTTCCCCTAAAGTTTGATTCGTGTTTTATTGCTTTCTTTCTTTGCCTTTCGGAACAAACAAGGAGGGTTGTTTCCGTATAAAGTATGTGTATGTGAGCGATACTTATTCAGTTGATTTCACGTCGTTTTCAAAAAAGCCAGCGAAGTTTGTTCCTCGTAGAAGAATACTTTTACATTTCCATCTGACGGTTGAATGACAGACAAATATTTTAAATAAATACATATCTTATTTATTTAATATATTTCACTGCTCTAGAACACTACATGAAAGAAATATCTATCTAAATGGGCTCGAATATTGAGTGGAACGTTGTGCAGGTAGGTACTTGATTGCTCTCTTGTATAACCTGTATATTATGTTCTTCTGCGAATATTTTACCGTTTACTTGAAACCCCATATTAATTTTGCCCAAATGTAAACCGTCAACATTGTCCAAGAATTGCCCAACGAAGTTCCAGGTCACGCAGTGGACCTAATTTGATAATAACGAGAAAGCAGAACAGGAATTCGTGTCCGGTAATATTTACCTTCAAAGAAAGGTTTGCTGCAGGGGAATTTTTTCCAGAACGTTTACTAGGTATGTGTATTGGAATTTACAATAATAACTGAATTTGCCTTAATTTCGAATAGATTTTCTTGTTTACAGAAGACAAGAACATATTGGGTATTCTTTAAATCCCTAATTTATTGCATTTTAGTGAGTTAGGTACCTTGTTTGGATGTAATGCCGGGTTTTCCCTAGACTCTCAGATGCTTGACATACCATGTCATAATATTATATTGCACTTTAAATACGGAGCTCGTTGGTACTTGACTATTAATGAGAGTTGACTCGTTCTTTCCGCACACTCATGAAACTAGGGGCCCAATCCATGCTATGCAGAGAGGTTTTTCAGTTCAGAAGGAGAGCTAGAGATTATAAAGCATTCATATGAATAAGACCAGATGAGTGTGAACTTCTGTTAGCAATGAAAGGGGGAAACGGCGGATGGGGCCATTAGCACCAGTGTGAACTGCAGCGACAAAGGAAACCTCTCATCCAATTGTGAAAATTGTTCTGCCAGCGCTCGGTATACATTCCCTTCATTAGCAAATGAGATCCGAGTAAGCGACGGACATGGCCGTTTGGGACCCCATGTTTACGGTTCGTTTTCACATACATTTTCCAGGTTTTTTGCTACAGGCAATCGAAGGAAGCACAGTGGTTCAATTGTCCAGAAGAAAAATCGAATTCCGCATGAGGTCTTCACTCATTCGTAACTCAAAAAACGCGTATGAGAATGGCATTTGATGTCTCAAATGAGTGGTAGATGGTGTGAGAATGAGCAGCTCATGAGACTTCCTTAATTGTGGATGAAGGGGCATATAACAAGATGAATGACGGGTGGGGGGGGGGGGGGGGATGTACATCACCCATCAATTTTTCATCCAAAGAAGGCAAAATAAGAAGGCCAGAGCGGATATTCTTGAGATTCATAGTATACAAAGAGAAGAGTGTTCTAAAGCAAGCAATCGAACTCCAATATAATTATAATGTTTAAATAGTTACTTCATCAATAGGGTCGGGTATCCAACAGTGGATAGAATCCAAAGGTACTAGATCGAAGTAAATGAATAATAAATTGTGTGTTTTTGGTAGATTCAACTAGGTATTAGATAATTATTTTACCCTCTCTGATGATGACGTAGGATGCAAGTGTTGAAAAATAATTATTATAAATATTGGAATTCAAAAACCAGGATGGAACTTAAGTAACTCCCCATCTGAAACCATTTCCTTGATATATGATGGAATTCTATAACAGGGGTAAACATTTAATTATCAAACAACTGAATAAGCAGTTGGAATGGAAAGCATAAACCGCGAATAACAGGGAAGATTTAAACGTGAGATTTCAAGGGCCATAATAAAACCTATTCATATCAACAAGAACAATGGCGCTCACGCAACCATGAAATTGATAGTGTTGCCAGTGGCGGAATGCTGATTCATACGAAGATATCTTGATATTTATTCCAGTGGACAATGATCAAGTATGTAAGGGTGGCACGCCTTGTCCCTTCCAATCAGCTTTGTAGCACGAACTCGTCACCACTCAACCACAAGAAGGGTCGAGGAGTTCGATCTTTTCGGTCCAAATACAAGTACGCCACATCGTCATCCGCTTGAAGGCTCCCTGCATCCTGAAGTGGCCGTCTAGACTCGCCGATATGGCTCGAATAAGAGCCACTTTTCGTCCTTTACCTGTACCCGACCCTGTGAACTCCAGAGGTTGGCTTCGCCCAGGCTTATATTACGATATACGTCAACAACTTGAAGGAGGTTTAGAATTTCCCAAGCAGCACCTTCTCATAAGAGGGGATTAATGGCGTGCACGACTATGTAGATTGCCGTACCCGTGTCAAATTTCACCAATGGAGATAGAAACTCATTAGGATAAGATAAAAAAGTGCCATAAGGATGATGATAAAACAAATGTATAAACTGATAACTATAATATAATATAATGAAAGATGTATTTTGATCATCAATTTCATTCAAATTAATAGTTTAAAAAAATATGGAAGCTGAATTCTCTACGGGACCAGTGAACTACAAAACGGTCTGTGTCCCAAAAAATCATTCATGCTCGAAAAGAGTACCATTTTATCCAACACTTCTGACAGGTATTAATTCTGATGTAAATGATAAGGCACTGTAACCTCCTCTTATGATGCAACTGAATAATGATGCAAAGAAATTCAGCACTGTAATAACACTGCTGTATAACTGTAGGTCAACTTATTTGTATAACGACGTATCATTTGTCAATAGGCAACACATGATTATATTGTACATGAGACAATTGGACAGAAGGAGGTATGTATATCGTGCTAAATGGCCGATAAACATCCGTCAACAGATTCTCGTAATATAATATAATCTCCGGCTCATGAACCAGAACATAACTGGACTCATCGAATTCAGAAAATATATCTCTAGCATCCCAACGACCGAATGCAGGGAAGCTATGTATTTCAAAGTTGTTTATGTTGGATATCAATCAACATTCGAATCCGACATCGGTTTTTGCATAAACCCAGTTCAAAATCGATTCATGATCCTTCAACTCGAGGGAGAAGTAGACAGCCAAGCTAAGGTTTATCTGATCCAGACGGAAAGGTTGAAACACTATTCCATCCTTCATCTACTAACCCCGGCATCTTTCATCCGATATTCATCGTACTTGGTAAGTTTTGGTCGAACTACAGCAAGAAAGGCTTTGGAAGGTTAGTCAGTTCTAGTTTGACCCCTTTCCCGATATCTTGACTATGGAGCTAAATTTCCTTCAAAGCATGTCAACAAAAGTTGGTCTTGTAAGTACTTGGTCAATCCTCGTTCTTAAAAGTGGTTCGAGCGGTTCCTGCAGCCTCCAGGTTAATAGGTTAGTACGCAGTGTTTGGGTTAGTAACCGTACCCCCCTCGCGTCTACCACCTTGCCGTTGGTGGGGGGGCTTAGTCCGCGGCGCACACCATCTATTGCACGATCGCACCTCCTTGGAGTGTGTTGATCACTGGATGGTGTGGGCCATTGCACACGGCAACTAAGAGTAGACAACCCTCAAGACCAAGGTGTACACGCCGTGCTGATGGTCTGCATGGTGCAGAGGGCAATGTGCACATCTAACGGCTGCCCCCAGGGTACCGGCCGACCCCCTGGGTGTACTTAGGCTTGCCTATACATGCGGGGCTCTGTATGGGTGGACGACCCTTTCCCTAGCTTCTCGTGGGATCAAAACGAAGAAGAACGAAAATAAAAATTTACATTTACCAACCACTGTCAGTGAGGAAGAGAGCTGCTCTGAACTCTCCACCTCACTGACAGAAATGGCAATCTCGGAAGTTGGGGCTGAACAAACCCCGACATCCATGGATTGCACAGGCGCAGGTGGCGCTTCTCAAGAGCAATCCACCAGCACACAAAGTTTGGGCCGCCGACCCTCTGGCACTCAGCTGAGGAAGGCGGCCAGACAAAGGGCTCTCGATAGAGGGGAGCCCATTAAGCCTCGTAGGAGAAAGAGGTCGGGGAAGCCTGTTCCTGATGCCGGAGCGACGGGGACCCGTGAAGGAGCAACCACCTCACAAGGGGCAGAAACGCTAATCAGCGTTGAACCCCTTGTACCCGGTGGCGTCTCTGGAGCGGGTTTCCGCCCACCTCTGGCAGTGGGACCGGGTGGGAGTGGAGTGGGGGCGAGTACGCCGGGTAAACGGCCACGCACCCCCCACACCACCCCCCCCTCGGCCTCAATGCCTAGGATCAAGAAGGCACGGGGAGAGACCGTGGCCCAATCCGGAGCATCACCTCAGGGTGACAGCTCTGGCGGGTACAGCGGTGCACTCTCCACCACCAAGATGGTCGTAGTACACGGCAACCACCCCGTGGAACGACTATCGGACGTGGAAGCCAACTTGGTCCTGGGAGCAATAGTGCAGGCAACGTTCCTGGAGGCGCCCGGCCAGGGTCCGCAGTTCACAAACGGCTATACCAGCAATGGTGTGGTCCACCTGACCTGCTCCAACAGCCAGTCGAAGGGTTGGCTGGAGGAAAGGGTTGGGGTGCTGCGGCCTTGGGATGGTGCCACCCTCCGGACGGGGCACGCAAAAATGCTGTTGGAGGATCAGGTGAAGGTTGGGGTCTGGATCCCCACCGACTTCCTTGATCGATCCGACGCAAGGAAGCTACTTCCTTTGTTTGAGATCCAGAATCCTGGACTCTCAACGAAGGAATGGCGCCTTTTGTTCAGCCGAGCGGATGAGAGAGGGCTAGAGCTCGTGCTGAAAATAGATAAGGGCTCTCTGGAATGGTTGAAGGGGCACAACTTTAAACCCCACTTCCACACCCGGAGAGTCACCTTTAGGCAGCTGTCCACACCACCGAGTGATGCTGCGGGTCATTCAGATAAACCTGCAGCATAACAAGGTGGCGACAGCTGCCCTATGCCAGCTGCTCGCAGCTGGCAACTACGACGTCGCCCTGATTCAAGAACCCTGGGTCTACCGGGGCAGAATCATGGGCCTCAACAACGCAGGAGGTAAGTTAATCTACAAACGCGATTGCGTGGATGATGTACGTGCCTGCGTATTTGTCAAAAATGACATCAATTCACTAACTATGTCTGAGTTCTGTTTCAGGGATTTAGTAGCAGTGAAGATAACCCTCTCTGAAAATGGCCAAAGGGAGCACATAATAACTGCCTCAGCCTACTTTCCGGGAAACTCATCGGAGGGGCCACCACCCGTGGAGGTGCCGGACCTTGTCGAAAAATGCCGCACGGACAATGTGCAGCTCCTAGTCGGCGCGGATGCCAACGCCCACCATGTTGCCTGGGGAAGCACCGACACCAACACCAGAGGTAGATGCTTGTTTGACTACCTGGTAGCTAGTAATCTATATGTAGCAAACCGGGGAAACAAACCAACATTTGTCACCATAAATAGGAAAGAGGTCCTTGACATTACCATTATTACCCCTCCACTAGATCAAAGAATAAAGAAATGGTTCGTATCCGATACTCCCTCCTACTCGGATCATAGGTATATTGTTGTGGAAATCCAAGGTGTGGGTAAAACGCAGCAATCCTACCGCGATCCTCGGAAGACGAACTGGGAAGCCTATAGGGAGGAAGTGGAGGGCTGGTTGAGAGGAACTCGGACCAAATTACACAATATAGTTGATATTGAGGCGGTAGCGGGAGAATTAGAAGAGGCACTACTCACCTCATTCAATAATCACACTCCTATGACAACTAAACTCTCAACCACCGGGGTCCCCTGGTGGAATAGGGAAATAGAAGTCACTAGGCGTGAAACACGCAAACTATATAATAGGGCGCAAAAGACGGGCAACTGGGACGCTTATAAGACCAAGCTGGCCCAACTCAGGAGTCTTATAAGGAAATCACAAAGGGACACATGGAGGAAGTTCTGTGAAGAGGTGGAAAAAACCTCGGAATGTGCAAGACTCCAAAGAGTCCTTTCTAAGGCTCCTATCAATCCAATTGGCACACTAGTTAAACCAGATGGAAGCTACACCACAACAGCCGGGGACACTCTAGCGCTCCTACTAGAGACTCACTTCCCTGGCTCGGCGGTGACTGACGTTCGGGGACCCCCACCTCAACCACCAACCGGCGCTCAGGGTATGAGAGCAACCAGGGCAGACTGGGAAGTGGCAAAGGGTGTGGTCTCCATTGAACGCACAAAGTGGGCTATCAGCACCTTCAGCCCATACAAATCGCCGGGCCCAGATGGCATTATCCCCAAACTGCTTCAGGAAGGGGGCCATGGGGTAGCCAGGATCCTGAGTGCACTCTTTAGGGCCTGCCTGGCTACAGGCACAATACCCCAAAGATGGAGCAAAGCAAGGGTCATCTTTCTGCCTAAGCCAGGGAAACCTTGGTACAACCAGGCAAAGGCGTTCAGACCCATCTGTCTAACGTCCTTCATTTTGAAGACATTAGAGAAACTGGTTGATAGGTATCTGAGGGAAACCTCTCTCACAGAGAGGCCTCTACACACCAATCAGTTTGCCTATCAACCGGGCAAATCCTGTGAGGCAGCACTGCACCACCTGGTGTCACAGGTGGAATCGGTGCTAGCAACTAAAGAATTTGCCATAGGTATATTTCTGGATATAGAGGGCGCTTTTGACAATACCTCTGTAGACTCAATTATAAACTCAGCGCGCCGGCATGGAACAAACACCACCCTGTGTAGGTGGATAAGTACCATGCTGACTAGCAGGACAGTAGAGGCTGAGCTCCTTGGGGAGTCCGTGGGGATGTCTGTGGCAAGGGGTTGCCCGCAGGGCGGGGTTTTGTCCCCCCTTCTGTGGGACCTTGTTGTGGACTCTCTGCTGGAGAAACTCAGTGGTCAAGGCCTCTACGTACAGGGCTATGCTGATGATGTGGTAATCCTAGTTAGGGGTCCCTTTGTCAGCACAGTCTCAGATCTGACACAGTCAGCTCTGAAAGCAGTGGAAGACTGGTGTGGCACAGAGGGCCTAAATGTAAACCCAAATAAAACCACGCTGGTTCAATTCACAAGAAGGAGGAATCTGAGAGGTCTCTCAGAACCCCGGTTTTACAACTCAAAGGTGTCATTCCAGCGTGGGGTGAAGTATCTGGGCGTCTACCTGGATGCAACGCTCACCTGGAACAAACACCTCGAGTACATAGCAAATAGGGGCAAGGGAGCCCTTATGTGCGCAAAACGCAGTTGCGGAAAAACATGGGGCCTACAGCCGCGGATGGTCCACTGGATTTATACCGCGATAGTACGACCCATTCTTACGTACTGCTGCGCTGTGTGGTGGCCGAAGGTCAGTCAGGTAGGGGCCTGCCAAACCCTTACCAGTGTACAACGACTGGCCTGTCTAACCATCACAGGTGCAATGCATGGTACACCCACTGCAGCCATGGAGATTCTACTGGGCTTACCCCCAATAGATATCTACATTAAAGGGGAGGCCGCAATGGCCTCCCTGAGGCTGAAATGGAATGGTACCTGGCGGGACACACCCCACCCAGGCCATACCAATATACTAAAGGCTATACAAGAACCACTACTTGACATGGTGGCGGATGTTATGCCAAAAACCCTCCATCAACCACACCCATACGCATCCGTGCTGATGTGGGCGGGGCATGGTTGGAAAAAATGCTGCTCCAATGATATAATCTGGTACACAGATGGATCAAAAATGGATGACGGCACTGGTGCCGGAGTATACGGGGCAGGACCCAGGTGGGACTTTTCAACCCCACTGGGGAATTTCACCTCTGTATTCCAGGCAGAAATAGTGGCAATTGATGCTGCGGCTTCTGAGAGCCTGAGGAGGGGACACCGTGGATCCCACACCCGCATACTCTCGGATAGCCAAGCATCAATAAAAGCACTTACAGCCCCCATCGTCTCATCTAGAGTGGTCTGGGACTGTATGCAAACCCTCAACGCCCTGGCGAAACACAACAGAGTTACTCTGGAGTGGGTGCCAGGCCATAGAGGAATTATAGGCAACGAAAACGCCGATTCACTCGCCAGAAAGGGCTCTCAAACACCCTTCACTGGCCCAGAACCAGCGGTCGGCCTACCAAAAAACCACCATCAGAGGGGCCATCAACCGGTGGGTTCGCTCACAGACCACCAAAAGATGGTCACGCATAGATGGACACGCTCACAGTAAACGGATGATGGCCAGACCCAACTCCAACGCTACTGAGGAGCTCCTTAGACTGAACCGCAGAGAGCTGAGGCAAATAGTCGGCCTATTAACCGGCTTCCTCCCCCTGCGCTTCCACCTAAACCGCATAGGGGTCACACAACAAACAACCCAATGCAGACTATGTGAGGAGACAGACGAAAAAGCATCCCACATAATATTTGAGTGCCCAGCACTCGCTCAGCGCAGGCACAACCTCTTTGGGGCCTCAACCCCAATGAGGGAATTTCCCAGCGAAAATATAATCAAAAACCTTACAACCCTCACCAGGGGACTGGGGTTATTTGATTAAGCTAGGACACTCAGGAAAAGTACAATAAGCCAATAGGCTTCCGTGCTTTGGGGCAACCGACCCCCATTCCTGAGTGATCCGACTTACAATTTACAATTTACAATTTAGTAACCGTACACTGCATCGAATGGGTGCAGTCAAATGGCCCTAACAGCTGACTCGTGTAACGTTATGGTGGAATGAATCTTCAGATTTGGGTCACACATTTAACGATGAAATAATAATAAATACCTTCATCGACGCTAAATAACAGTAAATACGCCCAAACCACCCAGTACCTAAGCTCCAAACAGCATCAACGGCTCCAGACCCATAATTGGCAGCTGGGGAGGAGGGCCGGATGAGTACAGAGTACGAGTTGCGTCCTCCGATCTGATGTCCTACGTGAATAACTGATGCCAGGTAAGTTGAGTCCGCTCACGTCCTCCTTGAGGTATGGTTTCGGTCCGCAAGAGCGAGTTTATGTGGATGGGTGTTTGGTAGAGGACGTTTCTGTTAGTTCAGACTTATCGGTCGCTTAGCATCTACTCAATCGCTCCTCAGTCATCAAACCTTAGATTTCTCCAAGGAATACAGTGAAGGCAGCACTCATGTTACGTACATAATTCATCGATTGCCTTTCTTAAACTTCGATATTTAATGCATGACCTAATGCCTATCCAACCACATTATGACACAAGTGTCCAGCTCACTGTTTATATTTCTACTGCCTTTCTGCATATATATAAATATGCAGTGGAATAAAGAAATAAAACATTCTTTGTTGTTATTCATGAAGCATAGCGTTTGTCCACGTTAAAGAAGTAGTTACCTATCAACCAAATCCAATACAATACTTCTTTCTTCACATGAAATAATATCTCGGAACAACCAACTCCACTTCATACAGCCATTCGTGATTATAATCAGGTGTTCCCTAGCAACGGCATCTGGGGTAGAACGGCTCGATGAACAATACTCCGGGTGGTCTCAATAAATGCTCAAGTTCGAGATCAATTACCTAAAAAACGTTTTAAAAAACCATACTTCTATTGAAAGTATTCGAGCTACGGCGCTCAAGAAATTTCAACCCCTATTTTTCACACCGAGCTTCGCGGACGAACTAGACCCCAAATGCTACAAACCAAATGCCATTAATTTTGGTTCATGGTAACTGACGAAAGTGCGAAGTACGGACAGACATTTTAACACAGAATGTGTTTTAACACTAAATAACTAAAGCCAAGTTTGGCGTTTGGCTAAGTTTTGGCGTTTTCAAGACTTGCGTTGCCCAGCATCACGTAACTATTGGAAAGATGCGTGTCACGCATCTCAAAGCTACGTACTACGTAACTTGATAAGTAAACTTCTTCGCGGATAACCAAATTCGATTTCCATGGCTACCCTATCGCGTCACCTCGAATTTTATAGAAAGACAGGAGGAGCTGCCCTCGGGAAGGTTTTCCACCGTTTGCGTTGTCTTCATTTTGGGTTCTCTTTAGGTATATTTGGAAACTTGAACTGTGGTTCGTGTACCTATTCATCTTGAGCATTGCCATCCGGAAGCCATGTTATTTAGTTTTAGCCATAACTAGCCAAAAACGCTGCAAATCCCTGCACAACGGTTTATTATTTTGTATAGAATACCCTTCTGTTACAGATCACAGCTCTCTGTATAGATAACCCCTCTATATAACATATGTACTATTCTACACCCTCCGTAGGTTAGTACCTAACCCCGTACTCGTTACTAGGTACCTACCTAAACCGTTGTGTAATAATTTACCTGTATAGGTTCCCCTTCTACGGAGATAGAATAATGAACCGTTGTGTAATAATTTGCCCATCAATAATACTTCAACGGTTGTTCAAGTTGCAAAAGTACCTACCAAAAAAATCCAGCCCCTTCTTGGTAGATGAGCCGTTGTGTAATAATTTACCGTTGTGTAATAATTTCCCGTGGTGTCATAATTTACCGTTGTGCAATAATTTGCCGTTGTGTAATAATTTGCCATTGTGTAATAATTTACCCATCAATAATACTTCAACGGTTGTTCAAGTTGCAAAAGTACCTACCAACAAAATCCAACCCCTTCTTGGTAGATGAGCCGTTGTGTAATAATTTACCGTTGTGTAATAATTTCCCGTGGTGTCATAATTTACCGTTGTGTAATAATTCACCGTTGTGTAATAATTTGCCATTGTTTAATAATTTACCCATCAATAATACTTCAACGTTTGTTCAAGTTTCACAAGTACCTATCTACAAAATCCAATAGTCCATCACTTATCAAATGAAATAATATCGCAGAACAACCAACTCGACTTCATACAGCCATCCTTGATTACAATCAGGTGCTCCTTAGTGATGATATCCCGGCCGGATTTATACCGTTTGATTCACGATCGTGTTGACGAAGCTTTTTGGTGCTCATGAACGGCTGGAGGTACAATGCTCCGGGTGGTCTCAAAAAATTGTTTAGCTCAAGACAAATTTAATAACGTAAAAAAAACAATACCCTTCATTCGAAAGTTTTCGAGATACGGCGTTCTTAAAATTTCAACCCCTATTTTGAACCCCTTAGAGATGACTGACAGTAACGTCGAGCTTCGAGGACCAACTAGACCCCGAATAGAACCTATAACCCGAATTTCAACAATTTTTTTTCATGGTAACTAAGAAAAGTGGCCCGTACGGCGTACGGCGTACGGCGGACAGACAGAAATATTTTGGTTTATTATTTTCAATAATGAACCATTGGAATCGAGCATGAAAAAAAAAATTCTTACCTCCCCTCCAAATTTGATGGTTTACGTTTCAAGGTATGTAGAATCCAAAACTGCAATAAAAATATTTCTGTCTGTCCGCCGTACGCCGTACGGGCCACTTTTTTAGTTACCATGAAAGAAAATTGATGAAATTCGGGTTATAGGTTCCGTTGGGGGTCTAGTTGGTCCTCGAAGCTCGACGTTACTGTCAGTCATCTCTAAGGGGTTCAAAATAGGGATTGAAATTTTCAAAACGCCTATACCATTTTTTTACGTGAATATTTTTACGGTTTTAAATAGTTCTTGAACTTGCGAGTTTTTTAAGACCATCCGGAGCGTCGTACGTCCAGCCGTTCGTTCACAGTAAGGCCCCGAAGTTTGCACCGACAGGCATTTTCGACTCCAGTGTGAATGAAATTGTATACAATTCAAACCAAATCTCGTAACCAGAGACGCGCCCACAATAGGAAATTTGGCGGAGATGAAATCATTGCTAGGGATCACCTGATTATATTGGCGGAGTATGAAGTCGAGTTGGTTGTTCTGTGATATTATTTCATTTGAAAAATGATGGCTCTTTTGGAGTTTGTTGGTAGGTAGTGAAACTTGAACAAACGTTGAAGTATTATTGATGGGTAAATTATTACTACGGTAAATCATTACTCAACGGTAAATTATTACACAACGGTTCATTATACCATCTACGTAGAAGGGGCTGGAGTTTGTTGGTAGGTACTTTCGCAACTTTTTTCACTCCTCATCAACAATTTCTTTTCAGAACTTCATTATGTGTGTTTCTTTTTGTTAGTTACTGTTTGTCATCGGCAGAATTATTTTAGCAACATTTAACTCGTGATTTAGGTAGGTACCTAGTAACGAGTACGGGGTTAGGTACTAACCTACGGAGGGTCTGCGATCTACATAATATGTATAGAATAGTACATATCATGTTATATAGACGGGTTATCAATACATAGAGCTGTGATCTGTAACGGAAGGGTATTCTATACAAAATAAGAAACCGTTGTGCAGGGATTTGCAGCGTTTTATTGCAGTTTTGGATTATACATTCCTTGAAACGTAAACCATCAAATTTTGAGGGGGGGTAAGAATTTTTTTTTCTTTCTCGATTCGAATGGTTCATTATTGAAAATAATAAACCAAAAGGTAACGAAATCTGGGACGCTGTTATGAAAAATTTCTAATGATTTTCACGTACAACCGATTCGTTGCTACGGAACTTTAACTTCGCCAGTTATCATCGTACAAAAATCGTTCACCACTCGTTGGATAGCTCTCGATTTACCTAACCATATTACGTTAAACAATGCGGAGTGCGTGGCCGACAAGCTGCGGTATGAGCGTCATTGTTTAAATAATAATTGTTTACACACAGGTGATCATTCTCAATAATTTATATTGTGAACACGATTGCAAGCTTTATATAAGTACCGATGATACAGAACTAAGGATCGTGTAACCTGGTGTAACCTATGAGCAGTCAATATATCAGTCGAAAAAGGTTTATGTGAAACGCGTGAGCTAAAACACATCCTGTGTTTCTATAATTTCGTCGGAAGTATGTAAATAGAGGTAACCGGGGGTCCAGGGGGCTTGCCCCCTGGCGAGGCGCGGAGCGCCGAGTTTTGTTTATTATCTTTTTCGATCATGCAATTTTGGATTCGAGTATGCAATTTTTTTAACCTCACCACCCAAAATTAGATGGTTTCCGTTTCAAGGAACGTATAATCCAAAAATGGAGTAAAATCGCTACAAATTTACACAACAGTTTATTATATACCTGTACAGATGCCCCTTCTGCGTAGATCACTTATCTGTTTGTGACCACCTACCCTCATGCACCTCTCACGAAACTCGTAAATTGAGTACTGGAGCCAGCCCGGCAACGGTAACAGTTCAATAAATATGCGGCGGATTTAGTAGATAATTCTATCATTAATAAATTATTTATTGTTATTCATGAAACATAATGATCGTTGAAGTCACTAAACTGCCTGTCAATAATCTCGAAAAGAACACTTCTTCTTCCAGTGAAATAATATCACAGAACAACCAACTTGATTTCATACCAAGCTCAATAATAAACCGTTGTGTAATAAGCCGCAGCGTTTTTTATTCCATTTTCGGATTATATACCTTGAAACGGAAACCATCAAATGTTGGGGGCGTGGATGGCGGCATGAAAATAATAAACCAAAATGAAATGGGTTCGGAGAAGGGTTTCAGGAATCCAGGGCGAGACGTTTGTTGAACAAAGCCCAAATCAGCACAATATCAGAAACCATCAGATCAGTCGAGATGCAAGATTCCGAGGCAATATCAATACAACGCAGACCATCGAGCTGAGTAACCAACCATAATAATTATTTATTATTTTTATTCACCCCTTTATACGAGCTCAGCTGAATGAAGCCTGCTACGCCATCTTGTTTGATATTTTATTATTAATAGTGTATTCGTGATAGGTAAGATCCATTTGTGAATAGGGAGTTTCACACAGGCGTTTCATTAAAAAGTATCCAAACTCGACTTCATAAATCGTCCTCACACGGTGTGAATCAAAGCTTGTTCGGCTGACTTTGTGAAATACGGTTCCACTGAACACGGTACTTATTGGCCGCCACAGCTGACTACATAACAGACCATACTTCCCAAATCGCCCTCACTGGTGATTCTGCCGAATGCTTCAAACTATGACTTCTCACTGATACGAACTAAATCACTCGCAATGAAATCGTGGTGTCTATTTCCACTAATACATGAAAAATACACTGTTATGCCGATTTCGGTGATCAAACCATCATCAGTAACAAACAATAACTGAAGGCACAACGGAAAGACGTGACATCATAAATAGTCCTAAGAAGTGAAAGGTAGTCGATTGGGATTGGTTGTGAAGATGGAAGGAGAAGGAAGCAAAGTGTAGAGGGGCCGATTCTTATTGGGCATGGAAGTGAATGCCAAAAAGTGAAAGGAAGGTAGGGTGGAAGGGTGCTCTCACTGATGATTTCGTTGGCTACGGACAATAGTTCTGCTCTTCTTACCTGATTATTCGAAGAAACTACATAAATGCATGTGAGTTCCGCATTTAAAGAAATAAAAATAAAAAGTACTAGCCCTAAGTGAGCCGAAGAATATCTAGTAAACATAGACTGTCTCCACCAGTGCTTGCTCTGAAGCTGTCCCGAATCGTGTGTATAGATGACAGATTTTCTTCGCAGCCTGCTGTCGAATGTTATTTTATTCATACAGACATTACCAAGGAATTATTCAATTTGTTACGGCCAGTCCTCGCTCTAAACAGTTCTGCTCGATTCGGTACAGCAAGTTTTTACTGCCGTTAGCCTGACCTTGATGTATCTTTAGAAACGCCAACAATTTGTGGAACCCCTCGGCAGGGGGCAGAAGTAAAAAAAGAGAGCCTGGCTTGCCATTTGTACGGCGTCAATAGGCATAGCGCTGTCACGTCGGCCCATTAGTATTACGTTGGAGGTCATTAATCACACCTCTCACTTACCTAAACCTTCTACCCCCAAAGCGGGACCTGCCATGCCTTCTCCCGACAGTAAATCCCTCGTTGCTCTGCCTGCCCACCCTCAGAACTCCCCTGGCCTTATGAACGGGTTTTTGTTTAATTAAATACAACATGACAAGACATCTCATGGGGGATTATCAGGACGTGCATTCAACGTGATTAATGCTGCGCGCCGCGTCGCTAGGTCGTTGTCATCAATCATGATAGCAGACACCCGCACATACTTCTGATATTGTTTTAGAAATGGCACTATCATTTATCGCGGGATAGTTTTGCCAACTTTTCGTCGAGCAACTTAAACGGCGTTATTCTGACAAGAGCCACTGTTGGACAGACTGCAACAGAATTGACTTCCCGAGTTTACTCTGAACAATGTATGAGATCAGCCAGCGTGATCCTGCTCGTGGAGTCCAGCCTGGAAGTCACATCCACATCTAGCAAACTACTCAGAACCCTGAGGCTCAGTTCAATAGGTAGTGATGATGCGATGATATCTGAAATAGGTACAAACTTACAAAACTGGTGTGATGGATGCACCGAATTCACAGTAGGTACATATTCAAAATGATTTCACCTATAGCCGACGCTCAAAAGAACTGATTACTAGAGACCAGATTCGTAGGTTTTTACCTTTTTTCCCTACGATACTGAAAAATAGCCGAATGTGCGTAGGTATCGTAAATGAGTCTTTCAGGTACCTAGTCATCAGTACCCAAGTTGTAGTTCAGATTCTAGTCAATCTCACTCCAACAGAAATAAATTATTCAAGTCAATTGGAATAGTGTGGTTAAAAAATATGGTAGATCGTAAAAAACCCATATTGTATCTGTTTTGAAAGACCTATTTACGGTCCCTGCGTACATTTTAAACCATTGATTATAGAAACAGCTGAAGAAAGTTAAACATTTGACCTTCCACAGTTAATAGCGAAATTGGAAACTTGTTCTTCAGAATTAAAATATGCATTAGACCTTATAGATTCACTCGATAGCCAGCAAATCTCAGGCGCAGTGGGCGAGGCTCTACAATGCATACTAAAAAAGTGCTCGTCAGGAATCCAGGGTTTGAAAAAATGAAGAAAGTTTGCTCTGTGCTGCCAGGAGAGGAATAGCCCAACGAATTTCTGCGCTGGGGACCGACTGGTGCGGCGTCCATGAAATTCGTGCCTATTACCTACGTCATGTGATGTTGAAAGGACATTTTCGGCATAGATGTATAATAGAACGATTCTCCGGTACAACCACCAAAACTTCATTGTCGAAAATTTGGCAAATATATTGTCGTTTTCTGTAGCCAAAAACAGTATTAGCCAACAAAAATATTTATTACGTTTCTTTTAGGTACTTTAAGTACCTAATAATTATTAAACTTTTTGCATTTGAATTGCGCTATGTTATTTTTTTGGTTTATTATTTTCAACAATGAACCTTTGGAATCGAGCATGACAAAAAATTGCTAACCCCCCTCCATGTTTGCGGGTTTCCAAGTACCTACTTACCTACTTAGAATCCAAAAACGGAATACAAAAATTACTGTCCGTCCGCCGTACTTCGTACTTTCCTTAGTTACCCAAATTAATGAAATTTGGTATATGTAGGTCTCTTTTGGGGTCTAGTTGGCCCGAGAAGCTCGGCATTACTGTCAGTCATCTCTAAGGGTTGAAAAATAGGCGTTGCAATTTCCAAGGCGCGGTTATGTCGAATTTTTTTACGTTTTTAAATTGGTCTTGAACCGAGGAATTCTTTGAGACCACCCGGAGCATTGAACGTCCAAATCGTTCACAATAAGGCTCCAATGATCGCTTCATCAACATGATCGTTAATGAAACTATAAATGCAGCACAGATATCATTGCTAGGGAACACCTGGTTATAATCACGCATTGCTGCGTGAAATCGAGATGGTTGTTCCGTGATATTATTTCATTTGATGAATGATGGTTATTTTGGACTTTGTTGATAGGTACCTACTTGTTTAACTTGAACAACGGACGTTCATAACGATATAACGATAAATAATTAATTATAGAATTCCTGAACCTACCGCATATTAGTTATGGAAGTATAATTCCCCGGCCAGTTCCAGTACTCAATTTATAGCTTTCCTGGGGTGAGCACGAGGGTAGGTACTGACCTCAGAAAACAGCGATCTACGCAGAAGGAGCATCTATAGAGGTAAATAATAAACTGTTGTTTTCACCTGAACTCGATCTAACTAGCGTCTAAGAACCTAAAAGTTCCTAAAACCGTAAATAACCAAAAATATCCTATTCTGTATTCTTCAAAAACCTAATTCGATTTTTTTAAAACCTGAACGTCCCTACTGACGACTGATCTTGATATTTTATAGCTGTTATTTGGTTGTAAGCCATGAGCTCAACAGCTTGTTGTGCTTGAACTCCCATAACTTCAAGCTATCTCTACACCATGCCTCCTTTGACATGAAACTTGCACATGGTTTTGACATTTCATTACTCAGTCGGTGAGGGCCATTCAGCAGGCGTTACCCAATCGTTTTTCCAATATGCCCTCTGATCTAATAATTCAATTTTCAACTTGAAAATTGATTTGGATCGTCTTGATTGAAATCTGTAACTTCAATACCTGCTTACCTGCTTTCGAATAGAAAAGAAGATATTTCAGAAATTTCATTTCGAAAACCACCAAAAATGGTAATTTTAAATCCAAAGCTCAATGTCCAAATCTAAGTGTGATAACAATAACAGCAAACATTGCACACTGAGAATCGGTCGTACCTTTCCAAAGATGTACGGAAAACTATTTTCCTGAATGTGCAACCATCTATTGAAGGGGTTTCTCACTAAAATCCATGACATTAATTACCCCGAATCTAATCCTGATAGAAGCAGGTTATTTGAGAACAACTTTCATGCTGTAAATAAACGTTGTGTCGGGTAGCAATGATCTATTTTTTAGGATAATCAATCGATCGATGGTGACGTGGCAAAAGGTACGGGTAGAACATACAGTTTATAAATACTCTCCTTGCGGCATGTACGACAGTGTGTCTTTCGACAATGGTTCAACACTGATTCATCAGTATTATCGTCTGTGGACTGGAAATGGATCGCCGCCTTGCCTGGCGAGGTTATACTGACTGTTAAAAAATAAAAATACCAGGAATTTTATTTATCACAAGTTGCGCAATATGTTCAACATTAACGTATGCAATAAATTATTATGTATTCCGAGGTATTACTTGCAGGGAACCCATTTCAAACACAACCAGCAGCATATTTTGGTTTTTGAGGGAACAGTGTAAGTACAGTGCCTACAGTGCAAAGCTATATAGATGGCGAGAAAAGCGTCAAAAGGGTCATTAAGCTTTTCTCCATAGATCCATAATTCAATTAGCAATACCCAAGTTTTATTTATTTATGACTATTCTAATTTGAAAGCAGAGATTGACAAGAAATTCTAACCGTTTCGCTTTTGCGCGAGGCATGCCTAGTTATTATTTATTTATTAATTTCAAGTCGGAAGGATGCGACGACGTCACGGTGAGCGGCTCAAGTTGTCCGACCTTCAACAAAAACCAGGTTGAAGCACCCACATGCGTATTAGCATCCATATGCTTATTAGCATCCATATGCTTATTACCATCCATATAGTAGACGGAGGACAAAGGTTATAGGGTTAGAAGACAAAGCGTCTGTCATCACCAGAGCCCTTCAAATGCCATATTGCCATGGCGCCATACAAAAATGCCATATTCTGCCGATTTTTTTTGTAAAATGCCATATTCGGCCGATTTTGGGGGAAATGCCATGTTTGTGCCATGTTTTGCCTTTTTTTCGCCAAACTCCTTTAAAACATTTAAAAAAATTTGAAGTGAAAATTTCTGAATGACATGAGGTTTCTCGAACCTTGAGGCCATTAGTGTAGAGGGATTACTAATGCCTCTAACCCTTTTGGAATGGGGTGCTTCCACAGGTCGTCACTCTGTCTAGTGAGGAAGCCACTTTGAAGGAAGGCTGGGGACCTGCTGATGTCCTCTCTATGAAATACGCCCCGGCAACATCAGCTGATGTGGAGAGGACTTTCCCAAAAATGAAATACCTTCTGAGTGATCGACGGCTGGGATTTTCAATGGAAAGCGTTGCAGCACACCTGATGTTATGATAAATGATGATAAATAACTTGAATGTTGTGATATTATCGTCTCAGAATAGCTGGGGTGGTCGGAGAGGGTTGAAAAATAAGTGCCATATTGAGAGAAATAAGTGCCATATTTGGGCCAATATAAGTGCCATATTGCCATATTTTTTAGGGCCCTATTTCACAAAGATGTGCCATATTGTGAAGGGCTCTGGTCATCACTCTAGCCCTCGTTCGTTATGTGACGTCACACGTTTGAAGCTAGGTAATTTTGAAAACCGAGTTCTGGAAGAATAGGTCTACCTAGTTATTATATACGTTCATCTTATTCATCGGAATTCGAATCAGTTCATTTATTCTAGGTAGGCTCTATTAAAATTAATAACTGTAAGTTGCTGTCCACGAGTGATTCAACACCAGTCGCCTGATCTGAAAGGAGGTTTCATGAGAGTGTTGAAGATCCTTTGTTTCATGAAGGTGTTACTTTGAGGTTGAAGATCCTCCTCCATCATGACTTGAGGCCCCAAAGGGCAAGCTGGCTTCAAAAGCTCTCATAGTCTAATGGAGTTATGCCCACTCCATCCCTCATTCGAAACTTCGATCGGAACGCTTGGCATCTTGATTTCAAGGCGGAGCAGCTATCCGGAAACCAGACCTGGAACACTGAAAGAGTCCCGCAAAGGGATGCGGAAAGATAGATCGAGCACGACTCATCAATAAATTAGATCGAGCTCCGACCCAGCATCCTCCTACGTGACCTATTTATTTCACACCACTGTCTCGGCCGATGTTGGATGGCAGGACTGGGGGGTTTGACCGCCTTTCCTCGGAAGACGTACAGGCCCTAAACTGGAAAAATAGAGTTCGGCGAGGAATGGAAACGGTTTCCCGCTCCTTCAATTTAACGGGGGTTCCCCATTTTCGTTTAGTGACCACTTTGAGGACACCAGGCTAGTCGCCTATATATCTTTCTGCTTCTTCTTTTTATTTTATTATAACTCCTTTCTTTATCCAAATAATATCCATGATTTGAAAACACCGTGTTCATGCCCATAGAAAGTTTAACCAAAGCTTTTTCAATTATTATTCACAGGATTGTACGAAAGTATAAGAATATTCCTCAATATGCCGTTATGGTGCGCAAATGAGAATTGCCAGCCACAAATGCACTCGCTACAATAAATAATAATAGCAGGCAAGTATGGTTCACTGTACTGCAAATCAAACGACTAAGAACGTTCAGCCTTAGCTTAGCTAGACATTGATATATGACATGTACTTAAGTAAATACAGCAACTTTTGCAATGAAGGTTGGAGTGGAAGGGCATTCATGTGACAATATCTCTTATTGGAATTCGCTCACACCATCACCAAGTTAATTCCATGTTTTGACCAGTGCTGTTGTGACTTAAGTTAAGGCGTCAGACTCACGAGAAACTAAGTAACTGCAGATTTGGACTTCTTGCTATCACCCTCGGGTTACATGATTGTTACCTCGAGAACGAGCGATATACAACTCAAGAATATATATATACATATATAATACTACTACCTACCAACTCAAGCGAGACTAGGGGACCAAATACAGTTCTCCCACTACGTAACAATGATTTTTGGCAATTTTTAAAGTTTTCTCAGTGATACCACACTATCATAGACATCTTCAAATTAATAATCTCCGAAATAGCTTGGGAGATAGGATAGTCTACAAAATCGCTTGGGACAGCTACCTACATAGGTAACCATGATTTTTGACGATCTTTAAAGTTTTCTCAATGATACCCCACTAACGCAGACATTTTCAAATTAATAATCTCCAAAATAGCTTGGGAGACAGGATTGATCTCCTATGAATTATAGAGATACTTCCAGGTACCCAATCCTTCCACGTTACTGCTGGAAACAACACTGAACCATAATATGTGTATAACTGATCACCCTTCAACACCCAAACTTTTGATTTTAGAGGACAAAACCCCTGTCAGTGGAGGAGCAAAATTAGTTAGGCACTGGAACGGAGCTGTGACCTCTAATCACGATCGTTGAATTACCTAACCAGCCGTGAACACGTTCAAAGGAACTAGGTCAAATGTAAAACGATATCAGTTAAAATAAAAGTAATGAACACACACAAAATTCTCCAAAACATTTTTTTCCCCGTGAAATTTCACAAGAAAAGATCAAAAATGTTCAAAGCCAATTTGTCTGTGATTGGCGTTACATCAGAGGACTAAACGAATTATGAGGGTCCTTTCCTCTCTTCTCTAGAAAATCAATTTTCCGACGACAGAATCTTCTCCCCCTAAACATTACATAACTGTGTCACTCCTTAAATTAAGATCCAATTCGATTACTCAGACCAACTCCGTCTAACAGGGTAACAGTTTTAATTAAAACTTTATAAAATTAACATTCCAGTAACAGCGTTATAGTTCATTACCAGTTTAAAATATCAGTCCGTCACAGGAATTAATAGCCTTTTCTTGTAGGTTCAGACATATACGTAGTGTTATATTATATCCGTGGCTGCAGTGAGTGGTGAGTCAAGTCCAAAAATGAGATTTTTGGCAATTCCCAATTTGAAGTTTGACAGTTCATGCTAAATCCTGTAATTTTTAAGGCAATAATTTTTCTTGGTGCTTATTGTATTTCAAAACTAATAATAACACCCTTTTAAAATGGTTTTTCGTTTAAAATAAAGTTTACTCCCCAATATTCAACAACAAAGTTAGTGCGCACCAAACATTTGGGACTTGGCCCGTTGTACATTCCTGAATTTCTTCATTTCGGACTTGACATCGATGTTAACTTCGGAAAACGTGATTCTGCAGGTTCTGATAAACTTTTAATGAATTCACAGATGATATAGGTACTTATTTGAAAACATTCTCATTTATTTCTACAAAAATACTGGAAAAACTATAAAGAATTTTTTGTACAAAGAAAAATTAGATTTCAATCAGTAAATACATAATTGATGTTAATAATACAAGTACAACAAGATATATGGAACATCGCTACATAATACAAGAAATACGGGTGAGTGTAGGTGCCTAAAATGCAAAAAATACGGAAAAATACCCAAACAATAATTCTCAAAATACACCAAATGCAAAGAAGTCCTAGGTCTACTGGTAACATTAGGTAAACGAAAAAGTTCATTCTGACTCTCCATCATCCGTGCCACAGTTAAAGTTCCCCGCGCTGTTCGATGTAGGTAAAGCTTCATAAAAATCGTGGAAGACTGGAACACTGTGTCCTGTCTCGCTAGTCGGACTTGACACGCCATACACTGCTCCAGGTACATTTTGATGTACATGACCCAAAATACACTAATGCACCGCTCGGCGAGAGATGCCAATAGGCTTTCAGTTTTGTCCGTCATCAGTTCGATCGGTTCATCATTGAAATAGTCGAGGAATTAAAAAGCAGAATTTATATGCGGGGATATTCATCAAGTGCAGGAGTCATGTTTAACCTACTTATTATGAATTAGTTGATCGTTACTCGAATCGATACATGGTATCTCCAATCGTTGTTTGGCAAACGACCGTCTGCAAAGATTAAGTAGGCTGATGCAAAAAACACCAATTTGCATCTACCGGAAAAAACAGGAGTTCGTTTTGCAAGATCTGCTATTCAGGTAAAGCGATACCCTCGAGCACCTTATTTTCTCCTCCAAAGTTAAGAGGTGAAAGACATCGTTACACTGGGAGAAGCGAGGTAAATAGGGAAATGTTTATAAAACTATAAAGTGAAGAGGAGTGATATTGTAAACTGAACCAGTACATGCAGGCTGTAGTTGGACTTCATGACTTTGTTGTAACAGATGGACCATAACCTACGATACAATTTCATATCTTTGTACCTGATTAGAGAACAATCTGCAAATTATTACACAACGGTGTATTATTGGCCTTTATAGATGCCCATAATTCACACATCACTGTATTCTATGGTCACCAAGCTACTCCCGTGCTTCCACCAAGAAAGCCCTAGATCGAGTACTGCAGCCGGCCGGGCAATTACATTTTCATACATACGCGGTGGATTCTAGATTTCTATAATTAATCAGGTATTGTTATTGATGAAGATTAACTTCAAGGATTTCAAGAATGCTATAATTAATTATGTATCGCTATAAATAGTAACTTCCCTTCTTCAAGTTACAAAAGTAGGTACCTATCAACAAAATTCAAAATAACCACCATCACGCAACAAAAAACTCGATTTCATACAGCCATGTGTGTGATTATAATAATCAGGTGTTCCCTAGCAATTATATCTGGCCTGGGTGTATACAGTTTCATTCACCATCATATTGACGAAGCTTTTAGTTGCAAACTTCACGGCCTCACTGAGAACGAATGGCTAGACGTACAATTCGCAAGTTCAAATAAATTTAAAAATAAAAATAATTAGAGATAAAGGGGCCCTGGAAATGCCATCCCCTATTTCTTACCCCTTAGCCTTCCGTTAGTCGCATGCGTTTTTCTGACACAAATAGTCGCATGCACCTCACAACTGCATAACCATTATTTCCATCTTATTTCAGGTGTTTTGCTGGGGGTTTCATTTTTCCAAATAAGGAGCATTAAAAATTGATTTATTAGGTACTCATTGCACAAAGTCTTTAAACAATTTGCTACGTATAATAACAAAAATGAAATAATGCCATGACGTCTGTCTCTTTCCTACTCGTCTAATTTATTTTTTACTGGGTATCATACATCACAGTCACTGGGAAGAATTTCATAGAATAATGAAGAAGACAGACACTCAGGTATAAAAGACTAGAATTATCAATTATCACTCTCATGGTAAAACTGTAAGTGGTGAACTTTTGCACCGCATCAACCTCTCAAAAATCACTGGAAAATCGAGCGGCGGGTTTTTGACACACGATTTACAGATCACATAAATATGTTCCAAGCACAGGCATTCTCCACACTCTTGGCAAGAGTATATCCTAGACGCCATCATTCTGAAAACGCCATGAAAATTATGTTTTTCGAGAAGAGGTAAAGAATTATACAAATCAAATAACACGGATTAAAATTGAAAACACGACTAAATCGTAATACAACCTAAAGTTTCCAGCAAAAACTATCTAAGGGTATAACAACAAATTTACTTACACGATTTGTCGCATGCACCTCTCGGATGAAACAGCGCTGCCACAGCCGAGGGAGAGGGGGGGGGGGGATTCCAAGCTTCGAGGACCATCTAGACCACAAGTGGGATCCACAAACCAAATTTCATTAATTTTGGTTCATGGTAATTAAGAATAATACGAAGTACGGCAGACGGACAGAAATTTTGGTATACTATATTCAGTAATGAACCTTTGGAATCGAGCATGAAAAACATTAAGTTAGCCCCCCCCCCCCCCCCCCCCCAAACAATTCGATCGTTTCTGTTTCATGCCTACGTAGAATCCGAAAATGGAGTTTATATTAATTGCTATGCAATTTTAACGCCGGGGGTCATGTGAAAAAAATGTCCTGTCACAATATCCTGTCACAAAAACGCGTCACGCAAAGAGGAATGTGATGAAGATGAGCGATAAAGATGAGCACAAAGAGGAATGTGATAAAGAATTACCAACGTTATCTTTGTTACCTATGAATAACTAGTTACCTACATTCAGAAATAAATGTAAATAAATAACGTTTAAACAGAATCGTTTTATTTTTTTGTGTGTTGGTGGTGTGTGGGGGGGGGGGGGGTAAATTGCATAGCAAATTCTCCTTTGTTATACGAAGTATAAGAACACATCCTTCGGGGGTGAGGAACGGCGAAGCCGTTCCGAGGGGGCGGAGCCCCCTTTGGGGGTCCAGGGGGCTTGCCCCCTGGCGAGGCCCGAAGGGCCGAGTTATTTTTTTAATTATATACGACGGCCGTATTTCGTTTTTTTCTTAGTCACCATGAACGAAAATGATTGCAATTTGGTTTGTGGGTCCCATTTGGGGTCTAATTGGTCCGCGAAGCTCGGCGTGACTTTCACTCATCTCTAAAGCTGCGTTTACACTACCGAAACTCCCTCGCGCAAAATAATTTCGCGAGGGAATAGCCCTAGTGTAGACGTTGCCCTATCCCTGAGTAATTGCGGGGTAAGGGCCCTCGCTGCGAGCCGGGGCTCAGTCGGTTTTTGTCCGCATATCAAAGGGTTTCGCACGTCGAGTTTCGCTTAGTGTAAACATATGGTCGCCGCAGTTGCGCGAGGGATGAATCAAGAACAGTGCTTGCAGCTCATAATGTTGTTTCCATATTGGTTTCTTCCAAGGAATAATTATGTGCTCCACCATCGTCGAGGGTGGCGACTTTTCTTCTTCCCTTTCTCGGCCAAAAATGCCATTGACATGACGGAAAACGCGGCTGCAGCGGCTGGAGTGACAAAACAAGTTTCCATGTTGGCTGCAAAACCAGAACTGAAGGCGGCTCGCCCCACTCGCGCTATTTTTCGCTCTGAATTGCGCTGTGTTTTGGGTAGTGCGAAATTTCATCAACAATTTCATTTTTCTGTGTTTTTTTCATTTTTTCAAGTTTGGCCCGAGTGACTTTCGCGAGGGAGTTTCACTAGTGTAAACCCAGCTTAAGGGGTGAAAAAAAGGGATGGAATTTCCAGGGTGCCGCTATCCCGATTTTTTCGTGTTTTTAAAATGATCTCGAACTTCAGCATTTTTTAAGACAACCCGAAGCATTGCACGTCCTGCCGTTCGTTCACATTAGGCCCTAAAGTTGCAACGAAAAGCTCCATCAACATGATCGTGAATGAAACGGTAAAAATCCGGCCCAGATATCATTGCTAGGGAGCACCTGACTGTAGTCATGAATGACTGGATGAAATCGAGTTGGTTGTTCTGAGAGCTATTACTTCTGTTAAAGAATGATCGTTATTTTGGCTTTTTTATAGGTACTTTTGTAACTTCAACAAATATGCTTCATGAATAACAACAAATAACAACTAGTGATAAAATTATTAAATCCACCGCATGTTTGAAACTGTAAATCCAGGGCCGGCTCAAGTACTCGATTTACGGCTCTCCTGGGGGTAGCTGGAGGGTAAGTATTGACCACAGAAAACAGTGATCTACGCAGAAGGGGCATCTATGGAGGTAAATAATAAACCGTTGTGTAATAATTTGCAGCGTTTTCTTTTTTACACCCGATTTCGAAGGTTCATTACTGAAAATAATATATTAAGGGTCTGCAATTATTTTATTTGTAAGCTCGCTGTTTATTGTGCCATGAAGTACCTACTCTTTTATCATAGTTCTGCGTTCTATACTGACATGGAGACGCAATTCCTGTTTCTCTAAAAAGCTAAGATCTCTCTGTGAATTCTATCACTGTATTTTCACTGCAGTATTTATTTTATTAATGTTAATTCTGTACAGCCGTATTTATTTTGTAAACTACACCAACCCTTTTATTCCGCATCTATTTTGTAAATGGGTTTATACAAACTAACGTTGTATTTCTTGAAAATTATAATTCAAATCATGAAAGAAGTCACAGTCATCAGAGTCTACTCGTAATTAATATTAGGCATATCTGGGAAGGATCACTGCGGAGAGCGGTCACACGGGAAGGAGTATGGAGGAGGACGCGTTTAGGAAAGGACGACAGACTCGAAGGGCCCCGGGTTCATTTGGTTTATCGCAGCCCTGGGAGTTCGTCATGTCCCTTCTCCCACGACCGCAATGGAAAACAGTGCGCCAACTTGTGCACCGTGCGAGTCGAAACTCCCCCATTTAGTTTTTGTGTTCAAACAACAACGTCGGGGGAAAACAAAACGGAGGGCCGCCCCGCGAGGTAAAACGTAAAAACCCCGTTTTCTCTTTTACTTCCGACCACAACACCTTCTTTTATTACCTTTAACAAATTACTCTCTAACCCCCTTTCTGACGGTAGGGCGAGGGACACGGCCCTTTCCCGGTACTCCCATGAGCTACACATCGTTTCCCCACTGAACTCTCCGCGGTTTCACCTTCACTGGTAACCCTTTACAGCGGAAAAACTGCCTTTCGCCTTGGAAAAACGTTTGTTGAGGGTAGAAACGCGAAAATAAATTTGCTGGTCTCGAATGGATTGAGCGGAGTTTACAAGCCCAAACTCCACACATGTCTTACCGTTCAGACCGGCGGTTCTCAACGGGGGCGATAACCCCTCTTTGGGGGCTGTGGAGGGGTACCGAGGGGCTCCGAACTTGTTTTGGGCGCCAGGGGGACGGTAAGTAGGTTTTGGGCGGTGAGCTTGTTTTAGCGAATTTTCGAAGAAAATTAAGATATTGCAATGGGTACAAAATTTTCAGAACATGAACTTTTGACTTTTTAAAAAAATAGGCAAATCCGCTTCAGATCATCCTGAATTCATCCCTAGATTTTAACAAATATATATATTTATGTGTCTTTCCAGACGATATCTCACCTTGGGTACATGATAAAAATTCCAAACTTCGCCAATATATTCTGGCCAAACAAAAACAAAAAAATTCTTTAAAAAAAATCTGTAAGATGCCCTTTCTATGCATACCACAGTTTTCTGTGGTCAACAGCTACTCGCGAGCTTCCACCAGGAAAGCCCTAAATCGAGTAAGTACTGGAGCCAGCCCGTGAATATCTGACAGTTTCATAAAAATGCACAGGATCCAATATTTCGATCATTTTATTTGTTGTTATTCATGAAGCATAACGTTTGTTCAAGTTACAAAAGTACCTATCAACAAAATCCAAAAGATCCATAATTTTTCAAATGAAGCAATATCACAGAACTACCAACTCGACATCATACAGCCAGGCTTGATTATAATCAGGTGTTCCCTAGCGATGCTATCTGGGCCGGATTTATACCATTTCATTCACAATCATGTTGATGAAGCTCTTCGGTCCAAATGAACGGCTGGTCGTATAATGCTCCGGGTGTTCTAAAAAAATTCTTTAGTTCAAGATCAATTTGCAAACGTAAAAGAAACCATACCCTTCTATTGAAAGTTTTTGAGCTAGGTACGGCGTTCTGAAAATGTCAACCCCTATTTTTCTCCCCGTAGAGATGACTGACAGTAACGCCGAGCTTTGCGGACCAACTAGACCCCAAATGGGACATACTAACCAAATTTCATTAATTTTGGTTCATGGCTAAGGAAAGCGCGAAGTACAGCATACGGCCCGCGTACGGTGGACGTACAGACATTTTTTAATTCCATTTTCGGATTCCGGAAACCATCAAATTTCGAGGGCGGCTTAATTTTTTTTTTTTCGCGCTCGATTCCAAAGGGTTAGTATTGAAAATAATGCACCAAAATTACTGGCAAATATTCTATTTCCAAACAAAAGAAAGAGTTTGTTCTTAGATGACCAATTTTCGAAAATTCTAAGGGGTCAAATTTGAGTTTCTGAGGGGTCAAAAGTGGGTAAATCGGCTAAAATCGCGAACAATTGATAATAAATCAATGAAAGTCGAATGGAAGGGTGAGTAAAGACAGAAAAATACCATTTCACTAATTTTGCTTACAGAATACGGGTAATTTGGATTTTTGGCGGGGGGGGGGGGGGGTAAAAATTGGTATTAAGGGCTAAAATCAATATTAGCTCACATGACGTTGGACTGACGTAGAGGTGATTCACGGAGGGACTATTTGGATGATAAAAATATTTTTCTCAAAAAATAGTGGGTCAAATTTGATCGGGTCAAAAAACTGTAAAATAGGCAACCACGAAAAAGTGATATAGTTTTACGAGAAGTGGTATAGTTTCTCGCTATGTCATCTTTTTACACAATAGAACGAATATTTATTAGAAACCTAGCTCCTTAACCCCGTGCTGCATGACTAGAATTTTTTTCATCAAAATACTTTTTAATCGCTCTTATTCTATCTACAACAGTCCTAACATCCCATCTAATATTATTGTCGTGGGATGAATGAGCGCCTTTCTAGAGCATATTTCCCGTCAAGTACCTAAGCAATGATAGCGCATCCTGACCAACCAAAACAACGTACAGTTTCAAGATGGCGATATGGAGCAATAACTCTCCCGTCTTTGAAGAGAGTTGCCTCAATACCTCAAAATGGGATAACTGGTCCCGCTTAGTTTTTTCTTCGATGATTTGAGATCACTTCGGATTGTACATTTCACACTAGAACATGAAATCCCTGTAACGGGCGTAACTACACGAAAGAATGGCATACTAATAATAACAACAACTCAACATTACAGTTAATATGAAGTACGAGTATATAATAGAATGGCTTCCCGTACCTTGTTAGACTCGTAAGTGAAATGTTTTAATTTAAATAGTTAGCTGATGAGTAGTTCAAATACAGGCACTTTTCTTCGACAATTCGCTCATTAACTCATGCTGCACGACTAGGACTATGTTGTATTTCAATTCCTGGTCTTTGATTTATTTATATATTTATTTTTTCTTTTTAAAAGTCATTCAATGAAATCGGTACCCAATAAATATTAACATACCGTCCCTTGTAAATCATGCGATACTCTACGATATGTTTTACTGTCACTCCCAATGTTCTCAGCCTCGTTTTCCCTAGTTTTCTTCTCTACTATCCTCCCTCATCATGATGTAACTGCAGTTGAGCTGCTATTCTATCAGGTCACATCCATCCTGATGAATCGGCATTGCCAATACCTGTGATACGTCGGGGAATAATCGTCCAACGTATCAGGATGAGATGAATTTCAACGTTACAAAGGAGGGAAAGGTCTACTCGCAAGGCCAAAAACAATTTAATTTAGCTACACAAAGGCTTTATCAGTGCACAAAGGCATAAGCGGTGCTCGAGGCGGAGTTCTCCTTAATAAAACGGGGGTAAAAAATGTATTATACAATACGTCGTGGAGTTTTTCAAGCTTTTTCTCCTAAGAAGATTAGAAAAAATCGTTAGTAGAGTGGTTGCGGTTCACAGCCAACAACACTTTATAAAGTCAGGTGAAAGGGTGATGAGAAAACAAGATAAACTGGTTCTAGACACTTGATATGAACCTTTCCTATACTCTCAACATAGAACCACAAGCGTATACACGAACAAATTATTGGTTGATTCTTCGAACGATTGAACAAAACTGATTCGAACATGGATATGTTTTTGGGCTGGGGGACAATCCGAAATTTCCGACAACAAAAAAAAGCAATTAGCTCAGGATGTTGCTAGGTGCCATGGATATGCCAGAAGCTAATTAATTTCATTCCTGCTTGACCTACGAAATGGAGCCCCTGTAGGACTGGTGAGTAAGAATGACGAGGTGGTGGATCCTCTCAAATTAGTTGAGGTAGGTAGCCTTTCTTCAATCCCAACATTTCTCCGTTTAACGCCACACAAAGAATGTTTAAACCATATTTTCTCCATTTTCGAGGAAAATAATGAATGGGGATACGCAATACGCTACTGTCGATTCGTGCGTCCAAAAACATGTCCATAATTCAATGTTTTTTCGTGAAAGCGGAGAGAAAGTTTTTTCTTTTACTCATCTTAGATTGAAGTATTTGACTCAAAACCGTATCCCCACAACCATAACAATCTATGAACTCGATTTGGTGAACAAAGGAGTTCTCTGACGAACGAAGTTGGCCGCGGTCGAAGTTTCCGTTGGATAAAGTATGCTGTTCAAGTTGGGGACGTTTATGTACACTGTTCCTATTTATTCGCCATTCATGAGAGCGTTGCCTCCTATGCCTGTGAGCGGAAGTTTTGCCCATAAATTCTTAACAACCTCTGCCGAGTCATGATTGACTTTGGTGTTGTTTCCCTAGACAGCAGAATAATTACACAACACGGACGTGTGATCCATAATATTATGATACGAAGAACTGATGATGGACGTGTAATTTCCATCAGTTCGGCGTCTCCTTGGGCACCGCTAAAACAGCAAACCCATCTCAGGTAGGAATTTAATTTAATTATAAGTGCGAATTGCACATTAGTACAATGGATTTCACTACGTTCACTCAAACAAATTCATTACATCGATATTCGTTGAAAATGGAATGCAAAATAATGAGCAGAAAATTCACAATTCATTGTCTCTGACCATCAAACATTTTGCAAATTATCAGGTAATCACAGTGTGGTGTAATCTGCAGGAGTACCCTCCAGCATGGTCAGTTTGCAACAACAAGAGCTTTCGTGTGTTTGCAAATGTTAAACCATTTTTGCTTCAATCCTCTGCCCCCTCGAACGAGTATAGTCAAGAAGGATCCAAAATTTGATTTCAGAGGCCAACTGGAAAATCCGCAAAATTGAATGATGATGTCACAGCGCCTTATCTAACCCTTATGACTCAATCAAAGACCTTCTGAGGCGAAAGCAGGGAGTTGCGTTACGCTCAGGTCACTTAGGTTATTTTCCTCAGATGAAAATGGTTATCCAGTCGGCGATTATAAAACTACGTTAGTTCGTAATATTTATATTAGTCACCCAATGTTTTATTCATGGATTGGAACATAAATCTGTCTTTCGTTTGTAGTTTTATTTTGAATCCTAAAAAGTTGCAGCCTACTTGGGCTATAAGGATTTATGAGCCTTTGGATCTTCAATATTTGTATCTATAATCTATCCCAAAGACGTAAAGTAAAGCGTACTTTGGGCTAAATTTTGGCTCTACTTGACCCAACAATTTGAACCTGTACATGAAAAAAAATTCTTAGGTACCTCCCTAATCTCGAAATAGCCGTCGCAAGTAAGTGTTCTGAGCATCTCCAAACACTTAAAAAGCGTTTTCTCAAAACACATTTAGTTGCTTATCTGATTCTTGCATAAAGCAAAGTGACTGTGTCAAGACTGATGGCTGTCATTCGGTTGTTCAGAATAGTCGAAAGAAAGTAACCATACCCATTTTCAATTTGAAATGTCCACGATTTCATGCCAGAGCGCCCATGCGGCAGGAGCGGCACCAGAACTACACCGAACCTCACACTAGCAATAATACAGAACATGTGCTTGGCGTTGCTGTGTCACTCGGGGGCAATGGTTGAGTGGACGGGGTAGCATAATATTCCAGGCTAGGATATGGAAGTTCGGTGTATGTTTAAAGCGATGGGGCGCTCGGTATTGATTAACGATGGCTGATGTTTGATCGAGACCTTGCAAACGCCTGATGCGCTGGACATGAAAATTGGTGTTCCCAGGCAGAATATACAGCGCGCTCTGTTGTACCTCTATTAAAGGGATTTCGTCGTCAGGTCGACGTTATACGAGTTATTTTCGTGAAATTGAGCACCCACCTCATACATTGCATATCTCCAACGAGAGCATTTTCGCATTTACCGTTTATAAGCCAATGTAAGCGAAAGGTGATCTCATTACGTTTTCGCTCGCAGGCTTCCGAAAATTTCCACTACCACTCCCGCCGTTTTCCATTTACTTCCGGACAAGATCGCGCAGGCCCTTTCTCTGCTCTGCCAAACAACCTTAGAGCAACTCCAGATTCAACTTTGAAGCTGCATTACTCGAAGGTTCCGCTCGAGCGCGCTCATTAAACCTTGGGATCCGTCGATGTTCATTTTTGGGAGGCGAAGCATCACGGCGGAAGACGACGCCGACGGTGTTACATCCCTTCATCAATTTGAGGACTTAATTGGCCTAATGGAAGTTCTCGGTCTTTGATAATGAGCTGGGTCAGTTTTAATAAACTCGTTATGACAAACTACATAATAGTAACTTCCTATCATCAAAAAAGTACGTAGTTTCACAAGACTCATCATACGATATTGCCCCCTTGTCTCATAAAGGTATTTTCAATCGTATAATAATGAACCCTGTAGGTGCCCCCCCCCCCCCCCCTCTACAGTACGTAGGTATACAGAGATATTTCGGTAGATCTAAAAAATTTTACAGCTTAATGATGCATTTGACAATCAATTACGCACAGTACGGTAATACGTTAAGGTTATATTGACAGAAATTATAGGTACTGAGATTATTATTTGATGATTCGACTTTTGATTATTACGAATTTCAGTTAGCCTATCTTCGTCATGCATAGAACTTCATAATTTGGGTTTTTAAGCTATTATCGATAGTAGAATTTGATGAAAGAAATGCTTTCTTATGACAAGCTGACATCTGCTTTCTCATTTAAGACTTGAAGACATGCAAAAAAGTTCTTTTTCATTAACAATTACAAGAAAACTAGAGTTTTTTTCCTGAAAGAAGGAGTTTTACGTTAACCTGCTGTTTTTTCCTCTTGCTACTTACTCTCTATGCCTGTACACTTTTTTAAATCTCTAATATCGTACCTACTTTAATACTTAATATCATGTCTTAATCTACCGTAGTAATCGGTCTAAATCTAATCTATTTTGGTAAGGTAACACTTCATGTTTTAACGTTCTAGGTTCTAATATTGTCTTCTATCCTGTATTAACTACTCCATTTTTTTCCATTTTTATTCGATACTGTATTTTCTAACCTACTTATTTTGTATTTACAACTGTGCAATGTATCAAACCTTGTAATGCCAGAAGGCCATTGCAAATAAACAATTCCATTTCATTTCATAGTATAATTTGATCCAAGAACCAGATCACCCGAGATGGAGTTCAGCTATGAGATTTGTCCAGATTTGCCATGTAATAACGACCACTACGAACTACTGCAATGAAATCTCATTCATGGAGAAGTTCTCATTTCTTTCGTGGTTCTCCAATCATCCCGATGAAGAATAGTGTCATTATAACTTTTAATTGGTCGGCCCATCCTTTTCACCTCATTCAATTTCCTTCTTTTCTGTTAATTGAGAGGAGCTCATTAAAATACAGAGATATTTTATTGATGATACCCACCGAGCAGCGAGGGAGAATCAATACGGGATTATGTTTCTCCGGACAGTCTAATTACTTTGGCAATTACTAGGTGAAAGGAGTCATTCGTCTTTTTTCCGTTGATATCCCGGAAACAGATGAGCTCCGTCATTTTAATGGGGCGCCCCACGAGGGCTCTACCAATTATGAGTTTTATCATGATGAATGAAGCCAGGAACGTGAGACAACTTGGGATGGTAAAAACGGACGCGAAGATTAACATGGTTTGAGATGAACTACATACGTCCCATTTCATCTCTAAGGTCTTATCGATCAATAAACCCCCGTCTACATAATTATATCTCTGTGTGATGAGTTTCATTACTGAATCTATTCGGACGTAGTCCAGCTTATATTATGTCAGGTAGAAGAATGAGAAGGTATTAGGTAAGTACATCATAGATTCCCCAACCGTGGGCCCGATATACGGACCATCTTACCAAATCCATCACGTGAGTACAGGCTTATCTTCTCGGGACCATAATATTATGGTGTGCCTATTTTTAAGGAGCGGACCAGGATCCACCCATTACTGGGATGGTAATGTCAAAATGGTCCCAGAACCAATCTCCCATTACTGGGCAAATGATCCTTGAAATCTTACAAGTCAGAACAAGAAGAACAAAAAACATGGGCGTGATTATACTGGTGAAACTATTATAGTAATACGAGCGGAAAATGTTGCCCAAAGCCGGTTCTCAATTACCAATATAGCGGGACAGTGGACAAATTTACTGGAAAAATAAAGGGGTCAGAAATTAACCTGGACACAGTTTCAACCTAAAAACACTCACTAATCGGGAAATAACACGATATAGACTATCAAAGACCATGTGGGTTGGGCCCTAGATGGTCCCCTATGAATTTCAAAACGCTCGTATCACTGGTACGGCCACTGCACATGCGCAAACGTAAAATCCGTGGTAATCAAGTTCTCACGAATAAACGGACCGATTTTGCTCATATTATTCGATTGGCAGTTGGAGTGTAGCTTATAATTGACCCACATACCGATGATCCGATCGTTTTGTAGGCCATAGTTGCCATCTAGAAGCTATACCCCAACTATCAAACGAATATGAGCAAAATCGGTCCATTTATTTGCGAGAAATTGATTACCACGGATTTCGCGTATGCGCATGCGCAGTGGCCTAAGCGTGAATTCTGAGGTTCTCAATTTCTCATGACCCTATGGCCCGATTTTGAAGAAATTTTCAGGAAAGTTTTTTTTAAACTACATGTTCTTTAAAAACTTCACGAATAATAACATTATATATATATTAATGAAAGAATTCTTGACTCTACCGCATATTTATGGAAATGGACTTGTCCGGCCTGCATCAGTACTCGATTCAGGGCTTTCCTGGGGGAATCACGAGGGTAGATATTGACCACAGAAAATGAACTACGCAGAAGGGGCACCTATAAAGGCACAATATTGCGCAACAATAATAGAGAGCAGAAACGTCCATCCCTACCTACACGAAGCTGATTTTACTGGGTCAAACAACTATCGTAATGAATGAAATCATTGGAAGACAATCGAAACATTAGATTACGTACCTACTCGATTATTGTGTGGTTGATTAGCGGTCGGTCTGATGGTTTATAAGTGGGTGTTTCCAACAAACGTATTGTCACTTGACTTCTGAGGTCCGGATACAAGAAAAACAGAAGAAATGATGAGTTGTTTTCTCAAAGAAGCGGAGATTTGAAAATGGAGAAAACAGGTCCCCACCAAGTGCGGCGAGAATGACACGAGGAGGGGGGAGTGTGAGGGAGAAAGGAAGGAAGACGTCAGAAAGCTGGCGAGGACGAGGGTCGGAATTTCTATGTGTGGTCAAGCATGCACAGAGACTCTCTCAAAGACCTCTCCAATTACCAGCGTCCAAAGGCAAGTTGAATGGTTGTGGAGGAGGGGCACAAAGACCTCCGGGCAGCGCCGGGCCCGCAACACTTTGATCAAAATTATGCACAATTGAGGAGAAAGCTCGCAGAGGGAACTGCCGGGCACTTGCGGAGAGATTACTCTCGGCTCCCTTTTCAACCCCCCCCCCCCCCCCCCGTTACCAGGGTAAAGTGCCCCACTCTCGGGGCAATTTCATTTTAGTTGGGCTGTTAAAATTAAAGTCAATGCTGAACTTCACTCAGCAAAATTCATATCAGATCAGTTATTGAAAAAAAATTTTTAACAAAAAACAAAACCCACTTGAAAAAAAGCTGCATAAAACTAAAAAGCAAATCATAACTTTGATGCTCAACAAACGTACCGTCTACATAATTCAACGAAAGCCAATGCAACAAAATTATTGAAGTCGGCGCCAAATGTCAACTAAAATGTAACCAAGGTATGATGATTGTGTTTGAGCGTACATCCACCACGAGCGGCATGAGGGGGGATGTGCCCTGTTTGGTTGTGGGCGGACCACCACCATGCCCGGGATCTTTTTGGATGTGTCCGTTTTGGTTATGGGCGTACCACCACCATGCGCAAAATCTTTTCGGGAGCGTTGCCTGGTTTGGTTATGGGCGGACCACCACCATGCCCAAGATCTTTTAGGGTGAGTTTGCTTGGTTTGGTTATGAGCGAATCACCACCATGCCCAAGATCTTTTAGGTAAAGAGAGAGACGAGGCAAGGAGGAGAGAGATTAGTCAGCGACTAGAGGAGAGGGTAGAATGGATAAAAAGGCGAAGGAGGTGAGTATATATACTCCTGGGAGCTGTCTCCCTCTATCCTCCAGCTAGTGGAGGATGGTGGGGATCTCCAGGCTGGCCCTCGGCTCTCCTGCGTCTTCCGTCCCCACTTCTATGTTTATTTGGCGAGATCTTATTCCTACATACTGAAGTTGTGGTTCTGGGAGGATACCACGACACAAGGGATACAATATGAAGGCTGTGTGTAGAGTTTTTAGCTGAAATTTCGCACCGACTTTAAAGATTATGTTGTATTGGATTTGATTAAATTATGTACGTCTGTTCAGCATGAAAATTATTCTTTACTTTTTAGTTTTGTAAAGCTTCTTTGAAGCCGGTTTTTTTTTGTTACTTTTTTTTCATTTTGCTTGATAGAGCGATATTTTTAGTAATAAGATACCTCATGGTACCAAGTACTGATACCATCATTACTGGGGCATCCACAGTCTTTGGCAGTCTAATTTCTGTCGCCACATCGTGAATGTATAACTGGCCTAAACAGGACCAGCACTACTTTTGTTTAACTTAGAAAACTAGTACCGGAACACAGCGGGATGATCCTCTTTCATTTGATGAAAGATTCATCGAAATCGGTCCAGTATTTTCGGGATAAACGCTGGAGAAAATTTAAAAAAAAAAAAGAACAGAAACAAACTGAGTCAAATTGAGAAACTCTCCCCCCCCCCCCCCCCCCTTCAGGGGTTGAAATTAAGTCGGTTAAAAACATATCGAGGTTGGAGGCTTCGGATCAATTTAGGCCGGTTCAACGAACGGGAAGTCAACCTTACCCCGACTCGATCATCGCGACGCCCCATTTCGACGTCTGACACACAGGCGTTCTAAAAAGCTGAGTCAGTATTAGGTCAAATTCGAGTCTCACAGCAGAGGTGGGTGGTTCATGACTGACCTACGCTTGAAACATCTCGCATAATATAAATAAATAAATAAATAAATAAATATAAATAGGTACCTACCTATAAATGAAAAATAAAATAAATAAAAATATAAATAAATAAATAATGCATGCATTACAGTAGACGTCCCTTATGGTGGTGTATAGATCACTCTCACTAACTGCAGATCGTCTGGAAGTATACTGAGTAACTGATCTATGATGATGGATTCACTGTGCAATTTGATTACCTACTTTCAAGAAGTGACGCGATATGAACAACTTACGTACATGATTGATTAACTATATTAGAGCACGTGATTTTATCATCATAACAATGCCCCAAGAGTATTGTGAATAAATTAACTGATCGATCTAAGATGAGGTTGCTACCCACCTATTGTTTCTTATAAACCTATGTCGTATGGCAGCTTCGAAGTTGAGAATACTGCCCCCCCCCCCCCACTCCAGCCATAAATTTTGACATTCCGGCGACGTAGTGCACAACTAGACCGAAGTCCGCGTCGACAAAAAAAAAATAATAATAATAACAATAAAAAAAATAAAAAATCCCAAAGCAGCGCGCACAAATATTTTGTCAAACCATGTTTTTTCGGTATTGACCCCCCTTTTACTCCTCTAGAGGCCAATTTTGAAATTTCGGCGACGTAGAGCCAAACTAGACTATTTTCTGCATCGAACAAAAAATAATCACCGAAATCGGTTGAGAATTGCGGCCTGGGCAGCGCACACAAAATTCTGTCACACACATGCGCGCGCGCGCACACATAAACTTATGGTTTTTTTTTAACATGTTTAATGTTTTAGGGCTGGGGGTCATTCTGTGAATTCCGACACGCAAATATGCAACGTTTTTCATTGGTTACTACACAGTTACTACCTTCTGTTGTAGCAACCATAAAGAATATCGCACTCGAAAGAAACAAGAGTCAATAGAAACGTTTTTCATTGGTTACTACACAGTTACTACCTTCTGTTGTAGCAACCATATGTTGATGGCGAGTTCTATAATAAGTACAGTAAATGCAACATTATACTTGTAGAGTTCAGTGAAATTGTGGCTTTCATTTTTTCTTGACATTAAAAAACTATATCTAATTTCTCCCTTGCGAGGGAAAAACATTAAACATGATTTAATGTTTTTCCCTCTCAAGGGAGAAATTTCTTTCATGGTTTCAGTTTTTTTTAACATGGTTCTGGATTCAGGGTGGTCTGAAACGTATTGTCCTCTTCTGACCAGGTCAAGTACATAAGGACGTCTCTTCCTACTGAGAGACGTCCTAAAAGCTAACTGGATACCTATTACATGACGATATTACCTTTGAGGAGTTTAGTATCACAGAACGATAGTTCAAAGGAACTAATAGAGTTCGTCGAATTTTAGACTTCTGTGATTCTAGAATAGGCTGATAGGTTTATATTATAGGCTTATAGGATTACTTTATGTTGATGCAAAAAGGAACTGCAACTGCATATAATGAAACCAAATGAAGTGATAACAGACTAGAATGAACTACTGAACTGAGAAAGGAACCGCAATGATCTACTGAAGTAATTCAAAAGAACTACGTACTCCTTTCGAGGAGTGAAAAACTAAGAACTAGAGCCCCACAGATGAACTAGGTACTGTTACCCCCTACTACATCACACAGCAGACAAGTGAAGGGTTACCGCGGAATAGGTGGCATATTGGTGGATTTTTCCTCTTTATCACATTCCTCTTTGTGCTCATCTTCATCACATTCCTCTTTGCGTGACGCGTTTTTGTGACAGGATATTGTGACAGGACATTTTTTTCACATGACCCCCGGCGTTAAAATTGCATAGCAATTAATATATATAAATCTAGGAATGAATTCAGGATGCTCTGAAACGGATTTGCCTATTAAAAACATTTCATATTCTGAAAATGTTGGACCCATTGCAATACTGTGCTTCAGTTCCTTGAGAATTCGCTAAAATCAACTCCCCTTCATAATTTGATAACATAAACTATACAAATATCATTTAACTTGACAGCATGTAGGACAACGTTGTAGGTTATACGGTCGCAGGTGTGCTGTGAAAAACAACAATGTTTCGCAGACATAATTTTCAAAAATGAGGTGATTTCACTACGTGATGATTCTGAAAAATCAAGCGCAATATGTTCAAAGGTGAAATTTTCTGGGCAACTATCAAATTGGTGCAAAGAATAAGCACACTGTGCACGCCCGCAAAAATCGAGTGGCGGGTCATTTTTCTCCATGATGTTTTGGGCAAAATCCGTACCTGCAATAAGAATGAGGGTTTTCATTCTTCATTTTACCGTTAATTTATAAACCGCTGTTTGCGGAGAATCTTGAATGGGGCTAATATATGATCTCAAATGGAGATCTTATTATTCGGAGGAAAACAAGCTAACGCCAGTAGACGAACTAATTATGGAGTGGAAATTGAGATAGAATCGGCCATACCCTTCGATAGGTTGGGAGACCAGAACGCACCTGGAGAAGAATCAAAGACGAAGAGCTCAAGAAAACTGGAAAAAAAAGGTGTGGACTGGTACAGAGGGAATGGCAGGAATTAGTAAAAAATAAAATATAGCTACAGGTACTATATTGGTCAGCATTTTCTCGGCATTTTGGTCACAAGTAAGTTTGAAAGCATATAATCGGTTTTCAAAGTTCAAAATTCCTTTTTCGTTCTGCGAAAAACCGAGCAGTAACTCCCCAGCCAGAAGAACCACAGGCCTCCCCACTGGTAATTACGGTGCCGAGGAATTCGCAAGTGTCCGCAACGAATTTCATCGAGTGTCCCATTCCGGTAGGAGCCCAACTCCCCGAACTATCACCGTCACACTATTTCAGTCGGTTCATTAGTCAGACCGCACGCTTTCGGTATTACAGAACTGGAATACGGGACTTAATAACCTGCTCAGCTTGCAACAGTAAATTATATTGTCATTCTCCCTCGGCAGGGTTTCTGTTATTCGAACGCTCTTTCCGCCGGCAACGTTATTATCCCCAGACAGCGGGGTCTCGGTTATCGCTGCCCGCGAGCCCTGCATTCTGAACTGCGTTTCGATTCTCCCGGAATGCTTCGGCTGAGGTAATTAAAATAGGGATATTAATAACGCAATAATACAGATCTCTCTTATAGCAGAATGTAATCGCCATTCGCTATTGTTACACATTTAGGGCAGATTACCAACAATTCGATTCACGAATTTCCGAGGTAAATTAGTACCTAGTGTGTTACATTCCCAACGGTCCGTTAAGCTTTAGTACTGCTCAAACCAACTGTTGAGTAATGCGAACTATTTATATTGTATAGATTGAATATGTGTATACTGATGTACAGGAACCAAAATTTAGGGCCCATCCGAATACATCTCTCAATAAGGAAGTTTTAAAATTATTTTCAAATGGTAAATCCCGTCATATTTCATGCAAAATTGAAAAATCGCATAAGGAAAACTCGCACCCTGTTTGTTTTTAAAAGGTTTCATTTTATTGCTCATATGGACCCTACGCGAAATTATACTCATAATTTGATTTTTCCAGGCCTGGTCAGCGAGCGTATCAAGCGCGCAATTTTGGTTTTTGCACTCGTGAACCCCGTCATGATGCGCATTACTTTGCAGTATTTGCGATCGCAGAATCACTTCGTGACACCATTTTCTCATTCAGCTGTTATTACCACAATTTCCTTTTCATCTTTTCTGACACGTGCGAAATGGAACCCTCTTGGGTACATTCCGATAGTGCTCCGAGGTTTTGGTACACAAATAGGGCCCAAATTCTGTGTGCGAAAGAACGAATTTTTTTAGACCGAATATATGGATGATATGGCGTACGACGGACGGACATTGCACTTATGGAACCTACGAACTTCGAAACGTAATAGAAACAATTTTGAAGGGGTGTTCAAAAAATGTATTGCTCAGGTATATTAAACTCATAGAAAACCGTCAAAATGGAATAATTACTATTAGTGAATACTTACCTATGTTACGAGCAAGTATGAGAAAAAAGAGGTGAACCCGTCATATAATACATCATTGACAAATTATTACGTTAATAAGTGGGTTGCCTTATATTTCGCAATTATTGTGGGTATTTAAAATTATACAAAGAACCCAAGGCTTCACCGTGTGTACGGTTTACAGGATAAGGGCACGATTCTTCTTATAGAAATTGTTCAAAACTCATAGAAAACCGTCAAAATGAAATAACTACTACCGTTACTACTACATAGTAGTAATACTAATAGTAGTTATACTATATACCATTACTGAATAATTATGTTACGAGCTAGTATGAGAAAAAAGAGGTTAACTTGACAGCAAAATTATTTATCATAGACAAATTATGCGTTAACGTCACTTCAACATACGTGAACACGTAATAGAGAGTTGTTGCAACCATCTTCCAAAAACGCAACTCTAAAACGTAACTAGGAAGACAAATTCGGAGTTCCATGAGAAAGTTACGTGTTCACGTAACTCCGGACATATTTTGAAGTGACGTTAACGTAATAATTTGTCAATGATATATAATTTGTCTGTCAAGTTAACCTCTTTATTCTCATACTAGCTCGTGACATAATTATTCAGTAATAGTAATTATTCCATTCTGATGGTTTTCTATGAGTTTTGAACAATTTCTAGAAGAGCAATCGTGCCCCTTTTACTGTAAAACCGTACGCACGGCACGGTGAGACCTTGGGTCCTACGTATAATTTTACATACCCGCAATACTTGCTAATTATAAGGCACCCACTTACCGTGCTCATCGCTTTCGGATGGCAGTGATCAAGATGAATAGGTGCGCGAACCACATGAAGTTCAAGCTTCCAAATATACGTAAATAGAACGCAAACGGCGGAAAACCTTCCCGAGGCCGGCGTGAAAATTCGAGGTGACGTGATAGCGTAGCTATGGAGATCGAATTTGGTTTTCGCGAAGAGGTTTACTTATCAAGTTACGCATATTTCCAATAGTTACGTGGTGCTGGACAACGCAAGTCTTGAAAACGCTAAAACTTACGTCTCGAACGTAACACCTACGTTTACGTTCTTTCTCCCGGTCGTCAATTTTTGGTTGCGACTCTCTAATTTCTCACAGATGTCACGTTGGATAGTTAAGAGTTGCGTTTTTCGGAAAATTGTTGCGAGAACTCTCTAATATCAGTAGAGCTATTCGATGGTAGGCTAAAATGAATGATCTGTGTATGCGGTTATGCTGACGGATCAGAATAATAATTATTGTAAAATACAACCGACAGCCGGGATCTGGCCTGACAGCCGAAATGCGATAAATTTCGCGTTGGGGGAGAGAAAAAAGTGAGAAAAAAAAAGAGAAAAACGACCGAATATAACTGAAGGGCGGTGAATGTGGCTGAAGGGTGTGGCAGCTCCCCATTCCGACCTTAGGAGTCCTGGCCCAAGTACGGGCGAGAGGGAGCCTGTTTCGGTTTCTTTTTAACCCCCCCGGATTTGTCGTGTGTGTAAGAGTAGACATGGGAAGGGGTTCGGCAAGACTCCTTGAATAGGACCCTGATTCCGACCCCCCCACCAAAACCCCCCTCCACCAACCAAAAAAGAGAAAAGAAAATCGAGAAACGATAAGCCAAGTGCAGATCTGAGGACGTTGGGAGCTCATGGCCGTTTCCTCACCCCTGAAATCCTGGTCCCTCGCAAACCAAGTATTTTCAGCCCCATCTCCGAAAAGAAAGCTCATTTCAGTGTAAAATTTCCGACGATGAACCATAATGGAATCTTGTAAACTATTAACGCTCGTAATTACATTCTAGCATTCAAATTGTGCCAGGGTGACGAGTGGGATGAGGTGTTCTCGACCGCAAACAGAGACATAGACTTGCTGTATACATGGCTCTGCTCTCATACTCTCAGCCTAAATGCAGATAAAACTAAATATTTGATTTTTTCGAAATCTAGTGCAAAGGATACAGCATCTCAAGAGATCAGGCTGCACAGTTTCTGCAAAAATGATGGCCCCCTGTCCTGTGCTTGAGAGAGTGACGTCGGCCAGATACTTAGGGGTCATAATAGACGAAAACCTCAAGTGGGAACAGCATATAGCAAGCCTCACAAAAAAGCTACTAAAGTTCAACTATGTATTCTATAAGCTGAGGTCTTGTCTAAACCTAACACACACCTAATACCCCTAACCTAATACCTAACCTAATACCTAACATCCCTAATACGTATCTACAAATCTATAGTGCAGTGCATTATAAGTTTTGGCGTTATAGTCTGGGGGGGAACATATCCTCATCCTAAAGCCTGTGATTGTTTCCCACAAATCAATCTTGAAAGTCATGGCAGGGAAGTCTAGAAGATTCCCCAGTTCTCAGATTTTTAAAGCAGTACCAGTTTTTTCGTTGAGCCAACTATATATCAAGTCCTGTATCATGTTCTACCACAAGCACCCTGAAATGTTCAAATATCCTATTCGCAGTGGCATAAGAGATATTCGTCCAAGTACTCAGGCCGTGTTCCCAGCACCGCGAACTAGGCTGAAATGCACCTCGCGACATTTCTACTACAGTCTGCCCTTCCTTTTGAGAATCCTCCCAGAAAAACTAGTAAACCCCAACTTCACAAGTAGGACTAAATTTAAAAAAGAAGTGTTCTCTTGGCTCATTGTTAAAGGAGCAAATGCCTGTGAAAACTTATTTTCAAGTGCATATGCTGTATGACGTTAAATCACAAGTTAATAATGCATAGAGTGAGATATAATACATATAATTTAATTTAAATTTAAAACAGATTGAAGAACAATAATTAAAAAATTATGTAAATAACTAGAAATTTAAGGTGATAATAGCTTTTCTTATTTAATACTGTATTTTACTTAAGTAGAAAATAGATCGGCCAACTCCCCCACCCAGCACGGTACTGTGTACCTTGTGGTGGGAGTGTTCCGAAACAATTTGAATTTATAATTTACCTCTGTAATTCATTGAGGAATAAATTTCATTTCATTTCATTTCATTTCAATTAACGGTATCATCGCGTGTGGTACCTAATCATAATAAAGAATAGCTACGAAATGTCATAACTCATAAGGCTCATCCAAACGGTTCACCACATTTGCAAATTTTCGAATCAGCAACCTAACATTACTTGATCAACCCTTCATATTACAGTTTTTAATTTTAAAAAGTCAGAATTACAACCATTTATGCCTAACCAATTTTGTAACTTTAATCATTTTTGTGCATTTTCGAGAAAAAAAACTTACGCCGTGTAATGACCCAAAATCTTGAGCAAATGAACATTTGGGTGTATGATTTATTTATGGATACTTCTATTTACATAGCTTTGAAAAATGTGTAAATAAATTTGAAAAAATGTAGCGTTTGCTTCGAAAAGTGTTTGTTTATTTGGCTTTGAAAAATGTTTTCTATGGTTTGGAGATTGGTTTTGCATTTGACTTGAAAATTTAGCCTTGAAAATGCTGTATATATTGTTCAAACGAAGTTTTAGAAAGAAAGCTCCTTCTGTTTTCTTTTCAGTGAATTTTCGAAGAGAAAATAAGATTTTACAATATTTGTCCAGAATTTTCAGAAAATGAATTCCTGGATTCTTCTTCGTTTTAAGGCATTCTGAATCCATCCCTGGATTTCACAAAAATCTGCATGCACATTCATACAAATAAAACTGCCATTCCTAACGCCTAATTGATTTTGGTCGTGAGATAAATATTCGGAATTCCGTCAACATGTTTTAAATGACAAGCGATACAGGTAGGTACCTAATCAATTAGAAGGGACATTTTGGAAGATGAAAACTGCATCAAACTCTAGTTTTTGTGGGTTAGATGCAGCTAAATATTTCTATAATCCACAAAAACAGATAAATGATCATCATAAATGATGGTGTCGCGATACAGAAATCATCATAACTACAGTAGAAAGAAGACCCCCAAGAACACCAAGAATATTATAGGATGGTATTTCGAGAATTCGCTCACATGGCCATTCTGGATGACTGGAACTTCTCTCTTTCGTATTTGCTAATGGGGTGTCTTAATCAGCAATGTACCTATATGAATAGACATGATCTCCCCCCCCCCCCCCCCACCCCGGAACGAACTAATATATAATTGTATGAACATACACAAGTCTGCATTGATTTAACAAGGAAGTTCAGATTAGAACACTACGAAAGAAATGCAACCATTTCGTTTTTAGGTGGTTGTTTGCAGGATTTATTCCAATAATCTAACAAACTCCGTTTTTCACGTACCTCATTCCAGGTGAAATAAGTTCAACATTAATTTGGTATAACATTTCAAAAGCTGAAAGGAATATTACAGTAACGAACTTTGTATTATACGCAGGCTCTTTACAAGTTCTCCCGTAGGTATATCCTTTGTTTTTTAAAGCTTTTTATGAAAGATTGTTTCGTTTGGGGGGTCCGTGTTTTAGGTTGGAGTTTCAGGGGATTATTCCTGAAAATTTCCATTAAAACTTTCCCTTGATTTTATGTTGGTTGACTCAAAGAGTTACTAGTGAAATGCTACTGTCGTGAGTCCCTCCCGGAACTACTCCTAGCAGATTTAAGTTCTCACAAATATTTCATAAGCCAACTTTAGTTCTTACCAAATAAACCATACGAGTGGGGAACAAGCCGCAGGAGTCAGAGCACAACCTGGGTCCCCACCATCCCCTAGCAAATAGGGGATGGAGGGAGACGACTCCCAGTAACGTAAATACTCGCCTCCTTCGACTTTTCACTCATTCGACGCTTCCTCTAGCCGCTGGCTACTCTCTCTCTTCCTACCCTGCTCTCTCTCCTAAAACCTAAAAGATCCTAGATGACGGTGGTGGTCAGCCCATAACCGCCTAGGCAAATTCTCCCAAAAGATTCCAGATGACGGTGGTGATTCGCTCATAACCGCCTGGACACAACCTAAAAGATCCTAGATGTCGGTGGTGACTCGCTCATAACCGCCTAGGCAAAACCTCATCCAAAAAGATCTCAGATGTCGGTGGTGACTCGCTCATAACTGCCTGGGCAATTCCCTCACACCACCGTGATGAATATACGCCAATTTTAAATTCATCACAGCTACTTTATTGTAATGATAAAATATAGTACCTGTTAGGGTAACGTATGCTAAAGAGATATGGGATGTTTCTAGCTAGATAAGGGCCCCCAAACTTTTCTCTGTCAACTTCTTCATATACACTAGCTATTTCATTACAGCTCACTTCAAAATTCCATTCAGATCAAATCTAAAATTGAGGAAAATTATGGCAGGTATTGGTATGGCGGCATATTATGAAACAAGTGAACTCGTAGATTTAAACCAGCGAACTACGAGGTTTGAGGGGCTCCAAACCGACAACTGCACTAAACATCTCGTCAATAATATCAAAAATTGTCAGAGGCCCAGGCTGGCGCATGAAAACCAGACATGCAGCATGACCGTATGAGCGAACTTATATAATGTATCTAGCTTAACTATCGTAAAAGAGGTCAGCTAATTAAGCGCGATACTACCTACAGAAACTATTGAATTTTTGACCTTTCACCCATAAAAACTAAAGCTATATTTCTCCGTCTTGTGTGCATTTTTTGTATTTATTATTACTTACTGATATCGTATTTTTTCTGCCTGAACCACGCCATTACCACGTTTGGTGAATTTTTTTCCTGCCGTTCTCACCGATTTTGGTCCCCAAAAACTCAAATTATTAATATTAAAGGTAATAAGTTATCTTTACATACAAATTACTTGAATTACAATTTCTGAGTAATACCTGTAATTGGTGTTATTCAGAGAGCTATTCCACAGAGCGCTCTGCGCGCGCTACCATGGCTCTCAGATTGGCAATTAGTTTAGCATGAGGAAGTTTCATTAGTAAGTTCCGAATCATGAACAAGGGGAATCCAACATAATAGTATCAATGATAACCAGACTTACTTGAACAGTTGATATTTCAAGAACCAAGCAACAAGGTTAGTTCCATCAGCTCGATATTTAGGCTCTCAGCTCAATATAGCATCTAAAACGAGGTGCTCGGCTTTGACACATTTTGATATGGAAACCTCGTCCCACGTACCACCTGCAGCCAGACAAGCGTCATGCTGAACACCTGTACGATCATGACACCTCCAGGTGCCTCCTGTGGTATAATTTTCGACCATTCTGTATAGGACTCACTTAACGAACACCAGAAATTCATGTTTCCAAGATATCCAGTCTAGAATATTAAAATATTGAATAAACTACCTTCGAGCATCAATAATAAAATTTGAAGCGTATAATATTACTCAGGTATATTTCCACACATCCACCACTCTAGTGAGAAAAACATTTCAAAAGTAGCCATAAATGTTACCTACACAAAGGACTGCATGGTACGCGAATTCAATCATCGTTCGGTATTCAATTTAATGTTAAAGTAGCAGATCGTCTAAAATACATTTCCGCTGGGTATTCCCGGAGTTGGTTTCATCGGTGCATTCCCGCACAATAACCCGATATTCGAAAGCCAATATGTATTTTGAAGAGGCGGCAGTTCGAAAGTCTATAGGATGTTTCTTTCTTCCTTTTCAGTTCACTTTATATCTCTCCCTTCCTAATAGAAGGTCCTGGCGTCCAAATAAGGGCTACAGACGGTTTGGACTGGCGCCAACAAACTAAGTGATGACAACTCCAAATCTACCAACCTAACCTTTGCTCAAAACTCATTTTGTTCAAGCCATTCTATTCAACATGACCAAGTTTAATGTAGGTATGTAATAAATTAAGAGTCAACCCTCTCATATGATATTCCTGACTGGGATTTCAAGCAAGTTTAGTTACTAAAGCGTCTAAAAAAAAAACAGTCTTCCCACTTTGTACTATAGGGTGTAGCAAAAGTCGGTATCTTTTTAAGTTGTACGGTATTTTTGGGGGCCTGTTGGCACCATTGTTGCTATCAGCTTTCCATAGTCTTATCACTCAGATTTGATAATCCGTGAAAATTTTTGTGATCCAAACATTTCAGTGACCATGGCAACCTTCACTATGGAGCAACGTTTGTTGGTAATCAAAACTCTTTACCTGTCTGGTTGGTGAAAGTGTTGCTGTGACCGTGCGCGAACTTCGTGAAGTGATGGGTCGTGGGGAAGCACCTAAAGCAGCTGCTGTGCGGAAACTCGTAAGAAAATTTGAGGCCACAGGATCGTTACTTGATCAAAAGCGCAGTGGTCGTCCTCGCGAAAGTCGAAGCGAAATTAACAAAGAGGTCTTGTTTGATAACGTCTTGGCAAGCCCGACTAAATCTGTTCGTAGACGTGCTCAGCAAATGGGTATCTCACCGGTCTGTTCATCGTATTCTGAAACAGGATTTACACCTGCTTCCTTACAAAATTCAACTTGTTCAAGAATTGAAACCAACCGACCACGCCAAACGCCGAGGGTTTGTCGAATGGTTCAGGGCCATAAAACGCAATGGTCCGGATTTTCATTCAAGAATCATTTTCAGCGACGAAGCTCACTTTCATTTAACCCTCACACCACAAGGTGGGGTGCCGGGACACCCCAGGGCGCCATTTTTGGCATGGTGGGGGGCTGAGGCGCTAGAAGAGGTTAAGGCCCCCAGTAGATCAGATGTCTTCAGATGTCTTCTACATGCTGTCGGCGCTGCATCTCCAACAAAGATGCAGTAACCTCTTCAAATCCTTGTGTTTCTAGGAAAAACGTAGTTGGGGTGTGCTAGCACCCCGGACCTTGTTAGTAATGTAACACTTTTTTGTTGCAATATTTTTTCTTGTTCAGGGTGTTTTCGTTTTGTTTTAGTAAATTTTGGTTCAAAAACATATTTGTTCACCCCTTTTTGAAAACCCTCGCAATCCAACCCTGAGCCCTTCACGAGACAGAGGATGTACAACGAGAGAATTCCCGAAGTCCTCCGGAATGAAATCCAGACTGTTTTGGGCATACCTGCTCCTTCTCAGCAACCGCAGCACATGGGAGAGGAACCTCCTATCAAAAGGTACAAGCGGTGCAAATTTTATGACCGAAAGAAGGATAAGAAGACAACACTTGCTCAAAGTGCAATGAACCAATTTGTAGAGAGCATGAAAAAGTTTTTTTGACCTTTTTACCATTATTAACTTTTCGAATGTTTTGATGTTTTTCTTTTCATTCTACAATGTTTTTTGAGTGTGTGCAAACAAAATTTGTGATATTTAGCGACTCCAGCTATTGTTTGCGTTCAATTTTATTGTATTGCAAAGGGTTTTTAGTTCCTTTTGAAAATTTTGATAGTCTCATCTAGTTTTACGTTCATAATAATCTTCATTTGATATATTCAATTACTGAAAAATGTTGCGTCATGACATATTTTATTTTATTAAACATATTGTTACCTGAAACTGCCTGTGAGATACTTTATTTCTGAAAGAAAAAAAACTTCAAAACATGAAAATGTTTTAAAGAGTTGGAACAAAAGTGCTTAAGAACATTCTTGAGTGTCAGAAAATAGTTTAGAAGTGATAGTTGGGCTATACTAATTCGAAATGAGCCTCAAAATACCCGGGGTGTCGGCGCACCCCACCTTGTGGTATATGTGATTCCGCTTCACCTTGTGGTGTGAGGGTTAAGTGTTTTTTAAACAAGCAAAACTGGGGGTTACATAAAGTTCAAGGTCTACCAGAATAAACCCACGAACGTCGAGGAACTGGAGGAAGAAATCCGGGAGAAGATCGCCGATGTCGACCAGCTGCTCTGCGGGCGAGTCTTACAAAATTTTGTGGAGCGAGTAGACGCGTGTCATCGGGCAGGGGTGGCCATATGCCGGATATTATCTTCCACACCTAAATCGGAGATGTTTAATTGTTAATTGTGGTTTACCTACATAATGACGAAAATATTATGTAAATATACCTATTTTTAATAAAGTTATGGGAAAATCAAAAAGATACCGCCTTTTTCTACACCCTATACTTACTGCACGTAATGCACGTTTCAATGGTTTTGAAGATAATACAAAGACAGTGTTACGGAGCTTAGCGATTTGAATAAAATCTTTGCCGACATCAACTAGTTGAAGATAAATGAGTCAGCGTCCACCTTCGCACTTCCCGTTTTAGACATTCATGAAAAACAGGATATCAAACATTGATGGCAAGAAAAAAGGGTAATTTTCTCGTGGATTTTAAAGTTGTTGTGAGGGGCTCTCAAAATTATTCGCAGCATATTTTTATGGACCTCCTCACGAAGTCACAACCTTGTCTCCGATAGAACTGCTCCTGGGAAGGAAACTTCGTTGTCGAGTGGATCTGCTGAAGGAGTGGTAAGACAAGAGGGAACCTGAGAAATAGCTATCAGTAGAGCAGAGTTGTTTCAATGTTGGTGAAAGTGTTGCTGAACGATTCTACGGTACCAATGAAAAACAGTGGTTTGGCAAGGTGATTGAGAAAAAGGGGGAAAGAGGGCTCAGAAACTCACGCACCGTCACATCAACCAGTCGAGGAAGAGGCTCTTGGCAGTTGAAAATAATGTGAGTTAGGAAGGAAACTGTTAGGCACCTACCTAAAAGGACCTCCAGTAGATTACTAACTTGTTCCGCCGGTAGGTATCGTCCAGGATGATGTTTTCTCAATCTGTTACGAGTTCTAACCATTCTTAATTTTCATTTATCACCGTATGGTCAAGGAGTCATCATCAATATTCACATAACAATGTGAGTAAGTGTTTGCTGATGGAGTGCGTCAGTATGTGTTAATCGTATTATATAATACTGAATTAGATACTGAACGGCCGGCCTTACAATGACAGTAAAAGCAGAAGGGCCAGCACCTCCCCGTAGTTAATAAACGGGATGTCTCAGTTGCCATCCACAAAATCCCGCTGATCGCTTTCTTACTAACTACTACTGGGCGATTGAATTGACTATGACGACGGTTTTAAAAGATATCAACAGATGAGTGAAAAGTAAAGTAAACCAGTTATGCAGCATGGCAATATAAGCGAGCTTTTCAAGAGGTGACACCATTTTTTGACGATTTTCTGAAGCGATTTTTGACCTAAAAAACTTGGATTTGCGTAAACTTTTTTAGAGGTAAAATATTTTAGACTATTGAAACACAGAACAGAATCGAGATATATGAATCACCATCTTATTCCACATATTATGGTGAATTTACATAAATTGTTGGTGATATTGGCCATTTATACAAATTTTAAGTGATTGTAGCCAACACCAAATCAAATACGCTGCAAAGTCCTTGTCACATGGGTTTATTATTCTATTGGACATACCTACAGAAATTTTGTCTGTTCATTATTGTTTCTTTCATGTGAAATAATTGAAATAGCTATTTCTAGTGGTTTCCACCAATTTTGGCCCACAAAACACAAATTAGGTAGGTACGCTCCTTTTTTTCCCCAAATTATCTTTGATAATAATTGGTAGTGCCATTTAATCGTCTTGTTCCACGTGTTGAAACTTTTTCTAGTGTTATTATACAAATTAATGGTGTTTCAGACGATTTTCCAGGTTTTTACGACATAAAAAATCAATTTTGGCAGCTGAATCTTTGGTAGAACCTCAATTATTCACTCTTTGGTCAAAATCGACTTCATATTCGGTCTTCTCGTCCCCAAAAACTTGGAAAACGATGTCCCAAAAGCTCATGTTACTAACATGTTACTAAAACACAAAAGTACCTATTTTTATACACATTTTCATTCATAACACCCCTCGATATATTCCGATCGGGCTGCAAAGTTTCGGGACAAAACTAGGGCCCAAATGGAGCATGTGTGCGAAAGAACGACTTCTTTAGACCGAAAATGAAGCCGGTACACGTGATACGGCGGACGGCGTACGGCGGACGGACATTGCATTTTTGGAATCGACGCACCTTGAAACGGAAAAGAAAAAATTTTGAGGGGGTGTTATACACATTTTTTGCTGACCGAATACATAGGTGTATTATTCACAGAATAATAAACCAAAAGAGCTATTTCGATTGTTGTACACGAAAGAAACAATAAATGAACAGCCCACATTTCTTTAGGCATGTCAAATAGAATAATAAACTCATGTGACAAGGACATTCCAGTGTTTATTTTATTTTATTTTATTTTGAGGTTTCAGTGAACGCGCTTGTGAGGTATCGTTTTTCATGTTTTTGTAGGGCGAGAAGACCGAATATGAAGTTGATTTTGACCAAACAGTGAGGAATTGAGGTTGTAACGAAGGTTCAGCTTCCAAAATTCATTTTTTATGAGTCAAAAACCTGGGAAATTGTCTGAAATCACAATAAATGTGTATAATAACATTAGGAGTAGTATCAACAGGCGAATCAAGACAATTAAACGGCACTATCAATGATCAAAGATAATTTGTCCAAAATAGGAGCCTAATCCGTGGTTATGGGGGGCCAAAATTGGTGTAAACCATTTAAAAAAAAATAGATTTAAGTTATTGCACGTGAAATAAATAGTAAACGAACAGCCAAATTTCTGTAGGCATGTGTAATAGAATAATAAACCCATATGACAAGGCCTTTGCAGCGTTTTGGTTTATTATTCTGTGAATAATACACCTATGTATTCGCTCAGCAAAAAATTTTATAACACCCCCTCAAAATTTTTTCTTTTCCGTTTCAAGGTGCGTAGATTCCAAAACTGCAATGTCCGTCCGCCGCCCACCGTCCGCCGTACGCCGTATCACGTGTACAGGCTTCATTTTCTGTCTAAAAAAGTCGTTATTTCGCACATATGCTCCATTTGGGCCCTAGTTGTGTCCCGAAACTTTTCAGCCCGATCAGAATATACCCAGGGGTGTTATGAGTGAAAATGTGTATAAAAATAGGTACTTTTTGTGTTTTAGTAATATGTTAGTAAAATGAGCTTTTGAGGTATCGTTTTCCATGCTTTTGGGGACGAGAAGACCGAATATGAAGTCGATTTTGACCAAAGAGTGGAAAATTGAGGTTGTTCCACATGTTCAGCTCCCAAAATTGATTTTTTATGAGTCAAAATCCTGCGAAATCGTCTGAAATCACCATCAATTTGTAGAATAACACTAGAAAAAGTGTCAAAACGTGGATCAAGACGATTAAATAGGTACTATCAATGATCAAACATAATTTGAAAAAAAAAAGGATCGTACCTAATTCGTGTTTTAGGGGCCAAAATTGATGGAAACCACCAGAAATAGCTATTTATATTATTTTACATGAAAGAAACAATAAATAAACAGCCAGCATTTCTGTAGGTATGTCCAACAGAATAATAAACCCATGTGACAAGGACTTAGCAGCGTTTTTTCCTCTGTATTCGATGAGCCAGAGACGATTCTTATCTTTGATTACTACCTGTTGCCAGCAATGGGGCGTCACTCGGTGGTTGCGATTGCGGGGGGGGGGGGGGGGGGGCTACAGTCTGTCGGTGAGCATCCCAACGCCCCTCGTTCGAACTCAGGGCGGTGATAGGTAGGTAGCCTTGGCGAAATCAAATTCTGATCCTCTTTCTGATTACTTTAGTTATAATTATCTAGTCAACGGTAATCAAAACCGAAGAAAAAATGAATAGGTACCTACCTACTACCCTTTTCTTTCCTGGACTGTTTACTCTAACTATAAGTACATAATCAGCATAAATTCATAAAATTGCATCAACAGAATGTGGGTACCTGTTCTGAACCCTACTTGCCAGAGTTAGTTTGAAAATCACAGACTCATTGCGGGTTGTTCAAACATTGCACGACAGTGAAACTAAAGAAGTTTCCACCGTAGGGTCCATCGATTGCCCTCTGAAAGGTCGAACGTTTCCGAAAATGAGGCGTAGGACAGCGCCCTGAGGGTACTGAAGTTATGTAAAACTCATAAAATACGCCCGCGACTAACGAAACCCTCCTGAAATTCCCTTCCCCTCAAAACCCGTCGCAGGGGATAAAGGATTTACGACGAGAGAATACGCAGAGGGATTCCCAGAGGACATTACATATTGAAGATGGGCGAAAATCCTCTAGGCGGGGCATTGTTTGGGGGAAGGGGAAATGTCTTGTAAATTGAATGGGAAAGGGGGAGCGGCCCTGGAAGGGCGGTGGCGAGCGGGCGATGGAGGGCCGAATAGGGCATATTGGCTCTGTTGAACGCTTTTCAAAAGCACATGTGTCCAGAGGAGGCATTTCCCGACCCTTACTCCCTTCCGCCGTCCGTCCCACTCCTGTCTCTGACAATACCTTGTACTTTTGAGGGTGGGAAAACAACGCTTGTCAACAAGTTAGCTTCTAACCATGTTTCTCCAAAGTGATAAATCGGTGCTTCACCTCCCATAACCTTCCAAGAATCTATATAAATTGTGGAGACGTTCATACAAAAAATATCACTACGTCATTTTTGAAAAGGATTTCGATCCCCCCCCCCCCCTCCCCCGTTCCAGAGCACTCTGAATCCATCCCTAAGTTTTGACAAATTTGCATATGATAGTTACAGGAATTAAGTACAAAGCTAATTTATAATTTCAACATATGATTTCCGACCATGGCCTAGTTGTGGAGCCGGGACTTTTCCATTCATGCGATTGCGACAGCAGTAAATAATCACAAGAAGTAAATAACAGCAAAAAATGATACAAACAGTATGTATCACAAAATAATCACATAATCGATACTGAAGAGAGAAAACTAAAATTTCGCTAAAAAAAGAACAAAAGTGGGCCAAAGTTAAATTCTGAATCTGCAGGACAAATTTGAGGGTAGCTGGTAAAAAATCACTCAGTAACAATGAATTCGATATGAACTGAAAATAATGAATGGCAGTAGGGCAGTGGCTCGAGACAGATATGGACTAAGGCGAAAGCCACAAATATTATTTCCCTGTAAAAGATCAAATATTTTATAGTGAAGTAGGGTGGAAAATGTTGAAGTTAAGTAAACTGAGGGGAAGATTGATGAGGTACGTTACGAAATGCTGCGTGAGTGAAACTTTTTTTATATATCATTGTTTGTGAAACATGTATAGATATAAATATCAATCAATCACCGGTAATGTTGAGGTATTCTTGCCTTTCTTCCTATCCTTGTGTTTTCAGGCTTAGTGGAGTCTCGAGAGAAAAGGGTAATCAATGAAAGTAATACATTACTTTTTATGGTATGAACAACATCCGACATTTACTGATCTGGGGCGGAACTGAAGAATGTTAAGGATGAAGGATGACTGATATATATTCTGCAAGCTGCTGGGTGAAGAAGGAAAGTAGACATGAATTTTGCGCAAGGCAGTGATGCACTATACAACTAGGTACCTCACAAGTTAGCCATATATATATATATATATATATATATATATATATTTACATCCTGCTATCATAGTGGCATCCGCACATAACGCGTTATTGTGGCACCCTTGCAATCCAATAATATATATCGAATTTTTAAGGCGTATACTGGTCCATTACATTGATAGAAAGTGATGGGTGTAATTTTTTTCTTGAAATTGCAAACAGAAATGAAATCCCATAATGCTATCATTATGGCATCTTTTCATTCTTAGATCAATACGGCACCCGAAGTATACATTATCCGAATTCACATCATTGCAGAACCCACTTGTGTATACATTGAACATAGTGCTATCAATATGGCACCATGCGGTGTTGCCAAATCTCTAGTGGGGAAAGCATTTAACCTGGTAGTGTAGAATCGTGGCCCGGGGTGACCATGCGGGCCACAGCGTTAGATCTTAGTAACCCCAAAGTTGGCGGCAACTGGTCCTCGTCTCAGGTGGGCACCAATGCAAGCTTTTCAAAGCTTGTGCTTACTCGACCAGCGATTAGCTCTTCACCTCTCATAGTAATCATGCGAAGTCTACAGGGACTAAAGATTGAGTAAGGTCCGAGTAAAAAGTTCCCCCCCCGGGATATACCCATTGAGGTAAAATTCAGGGTTATAAAAGACATTTAATTTAATTGTTGGAATCCATCTCTACAGTACCCAATACGGTCGATTTTTCAACTCCCACATATCCCCTACCTATTTCTGGATGGATAAACTTGCAGCAAGGAAATTAATTGAGCTATGCATGTATTAAAACGTCACTGTTTCATTGGAGTAAACATTTGTATACGTACCTATAAGGAACATCCTAGGCCAATAAAATTAGGATTTTTCCATGAATTAATTGACGAAAAATCGGAAATCGTTTTAGTACCTTCAGATGATGCTAAATAAAAGTTTAATACCTTCAGTTGATGCTAAGTAAAAGAATCTGCGTTTGCACGGTCACAGGTAGTGAGCTTAAATTTTGAGAGCAAAAACACCGACATTTTGGCACTTTCTAACTTTTTTAGTTAGGTATATCTTCCAAACCGTACATCCTACCTTCCACCACTAGAACCAAAGATCATTAAATTTGGCATCGAATCACATGGTAGCTAAGAAAAGTGCTAAATACATCGTACAGCGGACGGACAGAAATTTTTTATTGCATTTTCGGATACTACATACCTTGAAATGGAAACTTTCAAAGTTTAATGGGTTGGGGGAGGGGGGGGGTTAACAATTTTATTTTTTCGTCCTCGATTCCAAAGGTTCATTATTCATAATAATAAACCCAAATTAATGAAATTCGGTTTGTGGGTCCTATTTGGGGTCTGAATGGTCCATGGAGCTCTGCTGTAAGGGGAGAAAAAAACGCTGCAAAGTCCTTGTCGCATGGTTTTATTATTCTATTGGACATACCTACAAAAATGTTGGCTGTTCATTTATTGTTTCTTTCATGTGAAATAATTTAAATAGATAAGTATTTCTGATTGTTTTCACCAATTCATATTCGGTCTTCTCGTTCCCAAAAACATGGAAAACGATACCTCAAAAGCTCATTTTACTAACATGTTACTAAAACACAAAAAGTACCTATTTTTGTGCACATTTTCACCCATAACACCCCTCGGTATATTCCGATCGGGCTGAAAAGTTTCGGGACACAACTAGGGCCTAAATTTTCAGGGCTCCGTTATTTCAGGGCTCGTTTTTAAATTGATCTCGAACTTTAGCGATTTTGTTCATCCTTCTATTGGATAAGTTACTACTATTTTTTCGGGTGTTATTTTCAATAAAGAACCTTTGGAATCGAGCATTAAAACAATTGTTTTGAAAGCGTTTCAAGGTACCTACATAGAATCCGAAAATGGTAAGAAAAAAGCTGCAAATTACTACACAACGGTTTATGACTTACCGGTACAGAAACACCTACGTTAAAGACCACTGAATTCTGTGGTCAAAACCTACCCTCGTGCGTCTCCCAGGAAAGCCCTGATCGCCTAATGGATCCAAATGGGCCATTTCAGTTGATAAAATGGGACCTCTACCAAAAGTGTAAGGTGTATTTTTCGAATTAATTTTTTCAACTTGTATGAGCTTGTATACCTAGCTTCTACGAATACTTCTACAAATAGGGAAAAAAGAAGTCGTGAGTTTTTCAAAATTAATAGGTAACGCTTTATTAATAGGTAAGGCTTCCGTACTTGTCCTCAGACAGCAACATGAACAAACACAGGTTAATGAGAAATCAAGTACCTTGATTTTGCGTCTGCGCAAGCACAGTGGTCGTACTAATGATCCGAGCGATTTGAAATTCATATGGGACGATCTAGGAGCTACACCACCCCAACTATCACAGAATTTGAACAAAATCGGGCCGCCACCGGTAACGCTGAGCTTCGCGGATCAAAAAGACCACAACTGGAACCTACCAACCAAATTTCATTAATTTTGGTTTATGGTAACAGCGCAGCGTACTGCGGACGGACAGAAATGATTGGTTCATATATTTTTGAATTCTACATATCTTGAAATGAAATCATAAAATTTTTAGGGGCTACCCCCTCCCACCATGTTCGATGCCAAAGATGGACCTCAAAATATTTAATTGAAATATTAAAGTTTAGATCAAATAAAACTTTAAATTACAATTTTAATAAAAAATATCGGTGCTTTGAACGCAGAATTGAATGATGTACAACTTTAGTAATATGATATTTTTCATTTGGAATACCCATTTTTAGTTACAGGCGTGTGAAACACACTTTTCAGTCAAAATGGAAAACATTTCCGAGTTTAGACCGCCAATTCCAACCAACCGGCTGAACCAAATTTGATGTTTAAGACAATCATTCTAAGTAGAATTTAATGCTCTTTAATTTTTGTTCGAGTGACATTTTCTGTAAGAATCATCGTTTGGATGTTATAAGCCGAAAACTGCACGAAGTGCCAACATTTCACGGTTGTATGATGTACCAGTCAACAAGCATGCCACATTTCAAATTTTTAGGATTTTTTTCCCGCTGGTACCTTTTTTTCTTTTCTAATTTGACTGGGCTAAATGAGTTGATACTCCAAAAGTGCTCTTCTGACAAGCCCCCATGGCCCTATAGCCCACGAGGGGGCTCGTTTTTAAATTGATCTCGAGACCACCTGGAGTATGTACAGCCGTTTGTTCACATTATGGCCCAGAATTTTGCATCGAAAACCTTCGTCAGTATGATCGTGAATGAAATGGTATGCATCCATCACGGATGGCTGTATGAAGTCGAGTTGGTTGTTCCAAGATATTATTTGATCGGAAGAATTATTGTTATTTATTATTTTTCTAATTGGTAGGTACCTACTTTTGTAGCTTAACACACGCTTCATGAATATCAACAAATAACTTATTAATCACAGCATTCTTGAATCCACTGCATATTTATGAAACTGTAACTGCCCGGCCGGCTCCAGTACTCAATTTAGTGCTTTCCTGGGGGTTCAAGAGGGTAGGTATTGACCACAGAAAACAGTGATTTAATTATACAACGTTCTGTAATAAGTTGCAGCGATTTTGTTCTTCTATCTATGGGATAAATTAGTACTATTTTTTCGGGTTATTATTTTCAATAAAGAACCTTTGGATTTGGATCGAGCATTAATACAATTATTTTGAAAGCGTTTCAAGGTACCTACATAGAATCCGAAAATGGTAAGAAAAAAAGCTGCAAATTACTGCACAACGGTTTACGACTTACCGGTACAGAAACACCTACGTTAAAGACCACTGAATTCTGTGGTCAAAACCTACCCTCGTGCGTCTCCCAGGAAAGCCCTGATCCCCTAATGGATCCAAATGGGCCATTTCAGTTGATAAAATGGGTGATGGATTCAGATTCAAGACCTCTACCAAAAGTGTAAGGTGTATTTTTCGAATTAATTTTTTCAACTTGTATGAGATGAATTTCTTGAGTCTAATGACCTGATCTGGTCTTATTCGGAAGTGGCGTATGTTGAAAATGTGAATAAAAAAGGGGGAAATCTGACCACAATTTCTTTATCAATATAAATTTCAAGTGGGAAGAAATGAGCCGGCTGAATTCGGGTGGGAACGTTCGGCAAATTCCGAAACTTTAAATTTAGGAATCTAAATCTTACAATCACGTTTGCGTGTTGCGTCTTATTGCCGAACGTCAGAGATGCCTCAGACTTGTCAACATTTCGGGGTATGTCTGTACTGCGCTGCAAGCCGCAATCTTGGGTATTTTGGCTTCAAACTTTGAGGCTAGCCTCATTCGGCCTTCCAAATTTGCTATTGGTGCCACCATGTTACCAGTGGTACCATCTATCAGAAAAATGTGTTTAGGCCTCTAGAATTTTCTGCGTAGTTTTGGTGCCACCATGGTACCAGGGAACGACGCCTGTCAGTAGGGGATGGGGAGGGGTGATCCCCACTCCTCACCCCTGGAATGCCGGGCGGGCATTCCCCACTCCTCACCCCCAAGAAAGACGGGCGGGCATTCCCCACTCCTCACTCCCTCCCATCGCCAAATCCCTATCCATATGTGTGAATTATTTTACCATACTACATACCAAATCATGTAACATACCTATACTGGTCCAACCCCTCTAGGTATACTTCTGAACGACGGTGACAAGCCACCTCTTGCCACCTCCGGCCTCGTGTTGCAGCCACCTACCCTACAGGTAAGGATTATTGTACATTTAAATTTCAAAATGGGTTCAATATTATGTTAGTATAATCGTGCACTTAGTTTAAGCGTAGATAAACAAACGTACCCACATCAGCGCCGAGGTCGTTTCCTGGCGTCGTTGTCCTACAAATCGTGGTGTGGCGATGCTGCAAACCCGTCATCACCAAACGCGACTGTAGATCGTTTCGAATAAATTCACGTTACGATCTACAGTCGCGCTTAATGGGTGCGGGTGGGATCTTCCTGCTTTATTTTCCAACAGCACTTAAAGGTAACGAGGCACACACACACACACACACATATGATTCTCTTATACCTACGTAAGATTATTGCTTAAGGCTAATGATACGTCATATGATTCTCTTATACCTACGTATGACATCACTTAAAGCTAACGTCACATAAATAATTCTTATACCTACGTGTAAATACTTGAAGGTGCTGTACCTACATATAACGATACGTCGTTTACTAACATTAAATACCTAATCTAAAACCCAAACACCGCTATAAATCAATTACTACGCTTAAGTATACCAGCGACAATGTAAATAAATGTTAGCATAGCCAAAAGGATTATTGCGAGGGTGAGTATAGTAGAAAACGAACACTCGTGTTTGCTGTCGAGTTGTTCTAGTAGGCCACTGCACACGGTCGCAGATCGTTCACTATCCAACGGGCATGTCGTTGCGTTTGAGTAGTTGATTGACTCAAAAAGAATGAGGCACACTTCCTCCAACGGTGCCGGGGAATAGCCAGTCCGCAGCGCACCAAACCCTTCCAGTAGACACGAAGTCGGGTGTGTCATTGTGATCGCTCCTTGTAAAAGCCGAAAGGTGTATTCGAGTTCTCGAGCGAACCTTCTTCGTCGCCGTTGAGTGGCAAAGGCAGTGGCCGCGACGCTTCGCAAAAATCGCTGTCAATTCCACTATCAGTGGGTATCAAAAGCGGTGGCTGCAACCCTCCGCAAGAAGCACTGTTGAATCCACTGTCGGATGCGTTACTGTAGGACAGTGATAATATTGGCTGCGACGGAGCGCGTGTCAAAAGGTGTAGTCTTTGTAAAATCAAATCGATTTGTGGAAGCAAAGATTTCAAGCGTTTCAACTCGGGTGCGGAAAGTGTTATGGAATACGGCACACTCTGCAAAAGTTTGTCTAACCACGACTCGTGATACGATAGGATAATCTGACCTCTACTTTTGTAAGAAACATTCAAGTTATGACCAATAAGAATAACTGGTTGAGTTTTAGAATATTTTTTCCGTTCAACGAGGTGTTGACGGAGCAGTAACCAATCAGAAACTACCAAAAAGAAAGGAGTTACCGATGTTTTATTTCTAATTCTGATCACTGGAATCCCCAAATCATTTATACCTAGAATAAATCTAGAATCTTTCGAGTTATCGAGGGTGTAAGTAGTTGCGAGTCCTATGCTATCCATGGCATAAACTGTACGAGAAGTACGTTTGCCACGGGGTTATATTGGGTTGGAGTTGGTAGGGGTTTGTAGGTAGTCAGAGGGGGGTAGGTATGATTGTGTGTAATCAATGACTAACTCCCCTTCGTCAGACGAGTACGTCACCTTACCACCGTGTTGGTAATCCCCCCCTTTGAAATCTAAATAAATCCGGCGTCGTTCATCCAAACCCTCTGGCATGATTGTACAGCCACATCGACAGACGCCTCCGTAGTAACACGTTCTACATATAGAGTCGAATTCATCAAAAGGCGCTTGGCCCGGAAAGGGAGTTATTTGAACACATAGCTGAGGGCAGCAGAAATAGTCAGTAAGTTGGGCTTGGGTCATATTATTTTTACCAACGGTGCGAGTTCTGAGCAAACCTTCTGCACTAGATGAGCTGCCTGAGAACACTGTTTAAAACTACTTCAATTGTGGGTTATAATCCCAAAGAGGCCCTCTCTTTGTAAGCAGACCCCTTACCCGATGGGGGGTAAGGCCTTTAAACGACCAACCTCGTCCCACTGCAGGTCCCAACCTTGACCTCACATACCCTCTCATTGTACACATTCAACCCGCATCGTTTGGCTACCTGGTCCTACCGGTAGCGACCCTGACCTACCGACCGCGTAATATTACCTCACGATATTAGGCTGTTTTAGATACGTCCTTTTTCAACTTATCCAGTTCCGCCTGCAAAAACTCCAAATTGACAGCGTCCTTTGGTTCCGTAGGTGTCGCCACATTAATGATTTTCCTAGACTTTGCGTCATAGGCATTCACTTTTTCACGGTAAAATAGCGTGTATCTCCAAACGTAATTTTGTGATGTACAATCACTCCCTTCAACCGGATCACGTGAAACATTATTCAGTCTACGTCCGTCGAAATTCAATACGGTATCTGTCAATTTGAATAGTAAATATTTGTTTTCCAATACTTTCAACACACTGTCGACCATTTCCAATATTTGCGTCGGTTCCGTAGGTTCCGTTGTATGTTGTTGTCGGCGTTTCAACTCCCGTTCAACGGCTCGTTCGACGTAATAAGCTAAGTTAGACCTTCCAAAACGGTCGTATCTCATCTTGAGACTTTGGGTTCGGGACATGGCCCCTATTCAATGTATCCGAGGTTTTGTAATCGTTCAATGACGCGGTTGGCTTGATTTTGCATCAACAAGTTTCCTGCGCTTACTGCAGATAAATATAGGCGCAATGCTCGAGTTAATATATTTGGGTCTACGATCTGATCTATTGGGGGAATCCCGCTAGAAGTGTCTAAATTAATCAAATAATCGTTATTTATACCATCGCCATCAACATTACCACCCTTTCCACGTTTCGGGGGGTATATTTTGCTAATTATCCTGGTATATTTAATGCCCCCGAATCGATTGATCTGTCTAAAGGGTGAATAACCCATGTAAGCGACGTTCGAAGCACGCACCAGCCGCTCGTAATTATCGAAATCTTCAGTCGTGTACCTCTTGGGGTCTTTAAGGAATATCAACTCGTACAAACCCTTAGTCGCAGAAACCGTAACTTTATCCCCAATTGAGATATATTCACGACCAAATTTTATCGGGAGAGCGCCGAGATTGACTTGTCCCGAAGGTGCAATTTTTGGCCCATAAATCTGGTCAAATTGATCAGCTTGATGCGTTGCATCCACCTCCCCAGTTGTAAGATACGAAATATATTTCCGAGCGTGAGGTGGAAACTGCGTGAGGAAATCTTTCAACGCGTCTTTACCCTCTGGTGTCTTTGACTCTTTACGTATCGCCTCAGCCTTTAATCTGGCCTGAGTCTTGTCACCCAACAACAGTGGAGCTGGAGTAACCGTGGTCGGCGGAATAGTTGTTTGTTCCATAAACGTATCAGCCAATGGGTCACGTGGTGCTATTGGGGTGCTGCTACTTTGAATGCGAGGGAAAGACCTCGACGGTGTAGAAACACCCGGTTGGCTTACTACACCCACAGCGTCTTCAATCGGCGGTTCATATTCAAACGTTCGTTCCGAATCGAGGAACGCAGGGAATGATTCCTGCTCACGTTTTACTATGGGATTAACCTCGTCATCATTATCGGTCTGATCGCTCGCATCCTCATCTCTGGCAGTTCGTTTTCCAAATGTCAATTTACGTTTCTTGGAGGGTATTCGTCTCCATTGTACAGTGGTTTTTACCTTTTTACGTTTAACCGTACTATTGGGTTTCGCACTGGCTAATTCCATCAAAGGTTCGGTAATTGGTGTAAAAGCCGTTCGATAAAATGCCGCTGTTCTATCGGCATCCTGTTGGATTTGGCGATATTTGTATTTTAAAGCGTTTTTAGCTCTAACCAGTTCGTCAGTCGGACTATCCATGGTGGAAATGACTCGAGATCTGTTCGACGCGTATCATTTATACATTCGTGTAAAACTCGTTCATTCCGCGTCTAAATTTCCCATCGTTCAAACCGCGGGTTTTATCGATAATTAAACAATTGTACTCCCGATGATTCCACGCGTCGTTACACAGTCTCGTAAATCTTTCAAACGGGAGTTCATGGTAGCAGTGGTCTCTATAAATCAGCTGTAAATTCCGACCATCCTGTCTGAATACAAATATCATGTTAGCCTGATCTCTTATTGCTGACTTTGGGATAAACGCGTAAGATTGGTATAATAGTATAACATCTACCATAGAGTGTCGCCCAGTAGTAAAATATTTCCGCATCGTACTCTCAAACTGATTGCTGTACTCGACCGACATGTCATCGAATATTATCAGAGAGTTGGGTGGAACCACCCCATCGTGCTCTTCCAAGAACTCATCAAATTCAATTTTAGAACAAAACCGATTGAACCCAATTTGAGGAAGTTGGGAAAGGATTTTTGTCAGCGTTAAATATTTCTCCTGCTCGTGACTAGTGGAAATTATAATTAAATTTTGAAATCTTATCCCATTTGGTTCCAAAAGCAGGTGGATCAAGTAATTGGTTTTCCCACATCCGGTAGCACCTGTCATAATAATTCGCAAGTGATTTGGAAATAGCTGACCGTGTCGTTTCATCTCCAATATTTCACCATTTGCACCAAACCCATCGTAATTCCGCACCGGTGCAAATGGTGTAGTAGTGATCAGGCGCAATTCTCCCTCCTCATCAACCGATTGATTCATTTTGTATGTGTATGAAACACCGACCCATTTCGTATATATACACCAATTTACCACGTCCTATTTCATTCTGATGAAACCATCATCACGACGCGTTGGTGGTGGATTGATCAATTACCTGATTGACAAGAACCCATTTAATCTAACCTTACCCGGTTACAAGTACTGCGGACCAGGAAACCCATTGGAACGCCAAATTGCTACAGGTCAAGTCCCGACCAACCCTTTAGATACCGCATGTATGCAGCACGACCTCGTATACGCAAAATCGAGTGGTAGTTCAGAATCAAGAAAACAAGCGGATAAACGACTGTTCGAAGAGGCTTCGAACCGTTTACAAGCAAGGGACGCGTCACTGGCTGAACGAGCTGCGGCATTATTAGTCAAGGGGGCCATGTATGCAAAAACAAAAGTCGGTTCTGGAACAACAAAAAAACGTGGTCGGAAGGTAAAATCAGTACGGTCAAGAAGGGGTACAAGGAAGAGATTGCCCCGTCATCACGGTGCGTTCCTTCCCGTGGCCATTCCGCTATTGGCAGCCGCCCTTTCGGCAATAGGTTCGGCAACTCAAATCGCAAGAAATATCAAGGAAATGAAAAAGCAGGGCAGCGGTGCGAGCACCCGCTCACCGCTCACTATGACCCGAAAGCGTGGTTATGCAGCACGGCGAGGTCGAGGGGTAATGGGGAAAGGTGCGAACTTGAAGAACTTTTCTCGATGTTAAGTCGTGAATTGCCTAATCAACCTCTAACCGATTACGATATCGCAAAATTCTTCGTAAACAAGGCAGAGCCCACATTTATCGGTGTGTATATGCGGGACGAGTTGAACTTGACTCGTTTACCGCCCGTGGGAAAAATGATTGTGAATTTAGACATTTCGCGCAATGAAGGTACACATTGGGTCGCGTTAATTTACACACCGTCTTATGGCCTGTACTACGATTCATTTGGGCTCCCACCCCCACTAGAAATACAAAGGTTTTTATACCCTAGGTCTATATATTTTAGCACCATTAATAACCAAGTCGTTGACTCGTGCTGTTTTCATTGCGGACACTTGGCAGTACTCTTTTTAATTACCAGATGTCTGTGGGTCTTACTCTGCATGGGATCGGGACGTCAATTAACCAGACGTTCTTCCCACCGCTGGAACTAGATAACGATGGCGAGTATGCAATGGGCCTGTTATCACTCTATACCTACAACACATTTTCAAACGTATCGCCAGATCGGGGGAATAACCTATTTAAATTTCGAGAAGTATCACTTCCAGTTATTTTTGAAGCAGGTGTCTACGATACCAATGATATTTTCGACCACATACACGCGTTTTTAGAAGAGCGCAAGGTCGAACTAAAAGATGGTAATAGAAAAAATGTGAGTGATAAAACAGTTTCAGAGAAAGATTTGTATATTAATTGGAAACTGAGTAATACGACAAATCGGATCGTTATAACATCAGGGTTGACCATAGATTTTAACCATGAAGGTTCAATGGCGCGATTGATTGGCTTTGACCCAAAATCAGTTATTCCGCGCAATACACGAGCGGTGGCACCCAATCCAGCTCAAATAGATGCGTATAAATCGGTAAATTTGACATGCAATGTGGCACGCGGGTCGTTCGTAAACAATCAACCATCTAGCGTCATTTTGTCGTTTATACCCGATGTAGATCCGAATTTCAAAATTGTTCACACACCCTCACCAGTGCTATATTACGCCTTGAACACTAGGGTAATTGATCAGTTATCGCTCCGACTCGAAGACGAGCGTGGAAACTTACTGGACAACCGAGGTGAACCAGTCACAATTGTTTTGCACATCATCAAACGCTAGAACACGCACCAACATGGGTTTACAATTTAATTCGCACGCGTACTATAAAAATGCGCGTCCGAATAATGACGGCTCATTTACGGTTGAACACCCGATGCGTGATTTTTCACACATTGTTGTACGACTCACCCACAAACCCCTCACAAATAAAAACGTCCAGTTTTTGCGCCGTTTGGGTTTTTCAGTGAACAAATATGGCAGGGAGTGATCAGGGCTCGGATTTACTCGACGTGTCAACTACGTTTAAATTCGACGATAGAATAGAGAGTTATAATTTCCATAAATACACCCCTTTCAACGCCACGGCGTTGGGTAATAATGATGAAATTCGTATATCTATCAATCAGGCTGATGTAATCACGGCTACCCACGACTCCCACTTGTACTTGCAAGGTACATTGAAAAAGGGTACAGCGGCTAACCCGGCTAATTTAATTAATAACGGATTTTTACACATGTTCGATTCGATGTCATATCGATTAAACGGCATAGAGGTAGACTTTGTGCGAAACCCGGGTATAACATCGACGTTGAAAACGCTTGTATCGTATACTACGAATGATTTGCAATGGTTGGAAAATTCGGGATTTTCTAACCCGAACAATTTGGAACAGCTCGCTCCTTCAAGTACCGTTAGCGGTGCCAATGCTACCACGGGCGATAGATTTTTCTCCGTGTGTATTCCGCTCAGACTGATTTCTGGTTTTTTCGAGGACACGAAACGTGTTATTATTAACACGGCTCAAGAATTGATCTTGACTCGGGGCAGTTCTGATTTCAACGCACTGTTGGGGCAGCCCGACAATAAAACATCCTCGATAAAGCTCGAGAAGGTTTCGTGGGTCGTTCCACAAATCAAGCTCTCCGATAGTGAACGGAATGAGTTATACAAGAAATTAATCGGTGACCCGGCCATAGCCCTACCGTTCAGGGCATTTGAATTACACGAAAACCCGGCTTTACCGCAGTCGACCCAAATGACGTGGAATATTAAGGTGGCGTCTCAGGTACACAAACCGCGATACTTGATCGCTGGATTCTACACCAATCAAAAGAACGATATCACAAAGAACATATCTTATCCCAGCAAGGTTAGTCTGAGAAAAGCCAAACTTTTCCTGAACGATGAAGTTTTTCCGTATCAAGATATAGTTTTAGATGTGGATTCCGGTAAAATATCGGAATTGTACAACTATTATGCCCGGTTCCAACCGAGTTACTACGGTACCAATTACCCATCACCCATGATGCAACGATCAGTCTTTCTGGATCATCCGATTATCGTTATAGATTGCTCTAGACAACGTGAAAGCGTCAAACAAGGCACTGTCGATGTTCGATTTGAGGCTGAATTTGCGTCAAATTTGCCTGTGGGAACTAGCTGCTATGCTCTTTTAATCCATGATGGATTAATCACGTATCAACCGCTGTCCGGCAGGGTTACAAAGATGTAAACGAAAGGTTATATATTCGAACGTAATTAAGCGGCTGCCCTCAAACAACACACCACCATGAAGGCCGAACAATCACTTCAACAAGCTCTGGCGGCGGAAGTACACGCACCCGCACGACGGAATTTTAAACGAAGCCGCGTCGTTATTAAAGGGGTATTTACAGATTTATTCGAAGCTGACCTAGTGGATATGAGTAATTTCCCAGACGGGAAGTTCCGGTACCTACTTACAGTCATTGATGCCGGGTCGAAATTTGCATATTTAAGACCGTTGGAATCAAAACGCGGTGGGGAGGTGGCCACAGCTTTAGACAATATTTTTGAAGAGTGTAAATACATACCTAGATTCTTACACGTGGATCGTGGTCGAGAATTTTACAACACTCATGTAAAAGCAATGTTGAAACGACGAAATATCAACATATTTAGCACCCATTCTGAAATAAAAGCATCAATCATTGAAAGATTTAACCGTTCAATTAAGCATATGATGTATCAAAGGTTCAGCGCAACTGGGAAACGCGATTGGTCATCTATGCTGCCTAGTCTAGCGAAGGAGTATAATGACCGACCCCATAGAAGCACTGGACTTGCACCTAGTCAAGTCACAAAGAGAGATGAAAAGGTGATATTGGAACGTCTATTCCAACCTGATCGGTCGGTACAGCGAAGTCGGATTAAATTTAAAATTGGCGACCGCGTACGCATAAGTAAAGCGAGACGTACGTTTGAAAAATCGTTTTTCCCACGGTGGACGAATGAGATCTTCATCGTTGATCGTATTAGGAATGAACCGATTCCGTCGTATTATTTAACCGATATTTATAATAAACCAATTTTGGGTCGGTTTTATACCGAAGAATTAAAAAAGACCAACTATCCCGATTCTTATTTAATCGAAAGGATATTGCGTCGTAAAAATGATCGCGTTCTAGTACGGTGGTTGGGTTTTTCCAAAGAACATGATTCGTGGATACCCATTACCGACTTGAGCGGATAATACCCCAAACCACCGAGTAGGCGTGGTGTGCGGAGGTGGATTTACTATATAAACGACAATTTCACTCATTATGGTTCATAATTGTGCCCACTAGCGATCGAAGGATTGCGTGCCGACGAAATATGGAAAGAATTATTTGCGATATTACGATGAGCTGCGCCAACAAGCGTCATTATATAAAGGAATTGACTTTGATCAGCTTAGAAGAGGACTCGACAAGAAGCGACGGCACCGAGCCAAAATCGGTACATTACAGTTTTAAAGGACCCCCCAAGATTCGACAAGACCGCCAGACTGCCTACTGCGAGAGATTCATTCACGGGCTCAAGTTCAGAAAAGGGGACTTGGAATACAGAGATTTGAAAGATGTCTTGAAGCAGTTTATCTACAACGGTGAAACGACTAATCCCCAGTGCGTGCTTTATGTCAAGGGATTGGAGAAATGCGGAGCTTTACGCAAAGCCGTCGGGTTTGATAATAATTTGAATATAGTCAACGTGGAAAACGCCCCGACGTTCAGACAACTATTCAGAATGTATTCGGACAGAATTAAGCCGTGTGCGGTTCATGAAGCATTACCGGCGAGATTTTTGGGTTCTTGTTCAAGGTCCAAGGCCCAACTAATTTACTTTCACATGAACCCGATTGCCGCAAATTCAACGCCCGCAGTGGTCGACAAAGAAGCGGGTCCAACGATTGAAACCATATCGGTTGATGATGGAATGATGGTCTAAGGACACAGTCGAAACATTTTTCCACAATTACCCACATCGGCTACGACCCTCGGCGAGTGAATCGTTTCCAGAAAATGACGAGATGATGGTCTATATGAGAAACCTGACAGATAAGTACATGGTTCCCGCATTTCCCCCATCAAAATGACCCCCAAAAACGAAGTAGAGATGACAATAGGCTAGGGGCAATATCGAGCTGGCGGGAATTATGATAAAACGTTGCAGTTAGGAAATAGGTTGAGGTAAGAGGAATTATGTGTAGGTACCTCATTGGATACCCGATACCCAGTAATGATACTACAGAAGGCGACCCACTACCCCCCCTATCGAATCTCCCCAACTGGTGGTATATTGTTCCCAAAACACTCGATGTAAGTCATCAGTCAGTCGTGGGTTCTACCATATCAAATGTTTTTCATGCGTGCATCCACCACCAGGTAGCTGGAGGTAGACGACGAAGATCCATACGCATGGTGGAGCTCCAGTTATCACATTCGGAATAATGTTAGAATACGATGAATTAATATTACAGCAAGGGCGCGAACCATTTGAATTTTTTAACGCGGTATTAAACGAAACCATATTATTTTATACCGGGGATGAAGAGGACCTGGTGCAACAACTACCACAGACAATAATTTCCCAATTGCTGGATTCCACCTCTTCAAGATTTCCATCTTCGTAAGTCTGAATTTTTATTACTTTTGGTGGTCTCGGTGATATTCTGTTAAAGTTTGTATCTTGGTGTTGGGCCGTTCGTTATTCAATGGCTATAGAATTTTGCGTTGGGAAAAATACGTCTGTATTTTGTTCAATTAGTCGTCAGCACAAACTACGTTTTATCCCGGGCGTGTATTTAATTTTTTTGGTCAAAGGGACAAATTTGTTGTAAATTAATGCAATGTGTTCGGCAGTTTCGTACAGCGTACGCATCATTTTTGACTTCTAGCATCCTCCCCAAAGTAGGTTATGGGGTGATTGAAATTGGGATTCGAATCATCTTCGGTACCTACCAAATTGGGTATGTGTATAAATTGAATAGGCATACATACAATGTTTGTTGTAAGCGTTCGGCGACAAATGCCGATCGTTCTCTGACACAGGCTGCAAATATGCCTCAGTGTCTGCGTAAACAATAGCGGGTAATTTAATCGTGTGGGATGTTTTATCGAATTTCAATTTAGATTGTTCTACAGTGGGCATTTCAACCACTTTTGCAGTACCGCCTGATCTTCGACACCACATTAAATGCTCCTCTAATTTTGTTTCTTTATTTTTGGGGGTTTTTTTATGTTTATCTTTTGACGTATTTATGAACATTTTGAGGCACCTACGGCATATTACCGATTTATTATGTTTATTGGGACTCTGTTTCCAAATGAATTTTACCAAGTTGGTGATATGTACGAAATGAAATATTCCATCTGTACTGGTTATTGCGAATAAAACTACTATATCTTCTGTCAGATTTTCTGCTACTCTAAAAGGATATACAACATTATTTTCATTGTCAAAAGCAAAAATATTCACGCTAATTTCATTTGTACGTTCAAATATTTCTATTTCTTTAACATTCGTGGGGTAAGTTATAGGGCTAAAATCATATTTCCGTTTTGATTTGATTATTGAATGATTTACCAAGCAATGATAAAAACATTTATTTTCACCAGTATAAAACTGCTTATCAATCCAACGATTATTTCTCAAATTTTGGGCAAAGTGTGCCATATTACGCCACACCCGAAATGAATTGGTTCGTGTTTACTGACGTTAAGCATTAAACCCTTGACTGATTCGAGTACTGCGCCAGAGCCTTTTTCCTGATATTCTTCAACATCATATACCATGGTGGTATAAAATGCAGTTAGAATATCGTCCAAATCACTTAATGTGTAGGCAGTATCGGATTGTGTAAAAAATGAGCGAAGTTCTTCCCTTTTAGATAATGGGAAGGTGTACAGAATGTCTAGAACTAAATTGAATTTCACTCCTCTCCATGTTTTTAAAAGACTTTCAATTTTCCAAACAATCGGATTGCGAGCATTGTCCAAGAACTTTTCGACTGAAAAAGTCTCATCGAATTTATTTTTCAGGTAAAATGTTAGTACACGACCGCTGAAGTGATCTTGAAGTTTTAGGAAAGGATCAGAAGGTTCATCACTGACTTGCCATAGATCGAGGAATTCACGTTTCCTCGCCATCCGCTTGTCGCGCAGGCTGTCAAAGGTCTCTCTAGCAGTCATTTGGGAGCGTCAGCGGGTCGACTGCAGAACGAAGAGACTTGAAGTCCCCCTGTTTTCAGTTCTGCTTTTATATTGTTGTGGGTGGCGGGGGTTGGCGGTTTTCGGGGATGAGTAAAGTCGGTGTGGAGGGATTTCCATTTGTATATAAGGGATCGCACTGTACCCCGTCTCTCATCGCAGGGCTTCGAGTGCACATCATCCTACGTCACTACATCACCCTAAGCTCAACATGTCCCGAAGCAGGTGAATATAATCATTTTTAAATGCTTTTTTAAAATGTTTTATAAATATTAAAAGTAGTAATGATTTATAGCGGTGTTTGGGTTTTAGATTAGGTATTTAATTTTAGTAAACGACGTATCGTTATATGTAGGTACAGCACCTTCAAGTATTTACACGTAGGTATAAGAATTATTTATGTGACGTTAGCTTTAAGTGATGTCATACGTAGGTATAAGAGAATCATATGACGTATCATTAGCCTTAAGCAATAATCTTACGTAGGTATAAGAGAATCATATGTGTGTGTGTGTGTGTGTGCCTCGTTACCTTTAAGTGCTGTTGGAAAATAAAGCAGGAAGATCCCACCCGCACCCATTAAGCGCGACTGTAGATCGTAACGTGAATTTATTCGAAACGATCTACAGTCGCGTTTGGTGATGACGGGTTTGCACCATCGCCACACCACGATTTGTAGGACAACGACGCCAGGAAACGACCTCGGCGCTGATGTGGGTACGTTTGTTTATCTACGCTTAAACTAAGTGCACGATTATACTAACATAATATTGAACCCATTTTGAAATTTAAATGTACAATAATCCTTACCTGTAGGGTAGGTGGCTGCAACACGAGGCCGGAGGTGGCAAGAGGTGGCTTGTCACCGTCGTTCAGAAGTATACCTAGAGGGGTTGGACCAGTATAGGTATGTTACATGATTTGGTATGTAGTATGGTAAAATAATTCACACATATGGATAGGGATTTGGCGATGGGAGGGAGTGAGGAGTGGGGAATGCCCGCCCGTCTTTCTTGGGGGTGAGGAGTGGGGAATGCCCGCCCGGCATTCCAGGGGTGAGGAGTGGGGATCACCCCTCCCCATCCCCTACTCCTGTCATCTCGTCATCTGTCAGAAAATGTGTGTTTGGTATAGTTTTTCATGTTTTCCGGCGTGCTGAATCGAATACAATTACTTTCAACGCTCTGCCAGTCATCCTTACAGCAACTGCTAATTATTAAGCCATAAACCGCTCCGAAAAAAATATATTGTTGAGCATGGTTTATAGGCAGTGAGCTTATTTTCAAAATTGCGAAATGCGTCTGGTCAGTGGACCCACTAGTATTATCTGATTCTGCATCATATCCTGAATTGAAAGGCACTTGTCTGCCAACTGAACTAGTAGGTTCAGCAGACAAATTTAAAAATGTCAAGTCTATTTGGCAACCAACTTCTGACTTATTTTACCGCGTTTGTTTCCTCTGTTTCTTGATTCTACACTATATCCTGAACTGAAAGACACTTGTATGTCAACTGTCAAGGCCGCATAGGCTCGGGAGACAAATATTAAAATTTTAAATTTTGGAAACAAACATCTGACTCATAAGACTATTGTATTCCCAAATTTAATCCACACAATTTTAGCGATTGTCTCCTTGATTTGTTGACTATTACTGCAAATGCGAGTCGCGCCGAAACGGCAAACGTTTGATTTCGAATGGCACCTGTTTGAGTCATTGGGAAATGTGGCAACAGTACAAGTTCTCCTTTAAATGTTTCTTTTAATATTCTAGCTTCGATGGTATTGTTCATCATATTTTTCAATGAAAGCCTGGTAGCCTTAGCAAAGTCATGCTGAATTCATTGAGGACCCCTGTTGGTTTATTAGTGGCGGTGGGGGGGGGGGATGGGTGTAAAAATAGGGGTTTTCCAGTGTTTGAGGTTTTGGTGAACATGAGCTTGCGAGGTATCGTTTTCCATGCTTTTCAGAGCACGAAGACCGAATATGAAGTTGATTCTCCTAAAGACCAAAGAGTGAAGAATTGAAATTGTACCTAACGTTCAGCTCCCGGATTCATTTTTTATGGGTCAGAAACCTGGGACATTGACTGAAATCACCATAAATTTGTATAATAACACAAAAAGTAGTATCAACAGGTGAATCAAGACAGTTAAATGGCACTATAATTGATCAAAGATAATGTGAAAAAAAACGTATTTTTGAGAAACAATAAATGAACAGCCAACATTTCTGTAGGTAAGTCCAGAAGAATAATAAACCCATGCGACAAGGACTTTGCAGCGTTCCTATATTGAAATATTCAATTCACAATTTTAATTGGTTGAAAAGAAATTGCTGCATGAAACCGAGTTGGTTGTTCCGCAATATTATTTCGTTTCGAGGAAGATGGTGTTTTCGATTTGGTCGATAGGTAGGTACATACTTTAGCAACTTGAACAAAAATTTGGTTCGATGTATGTCTATCCGTTTGCGTCCGCAAACCCTTGGCACGCGCATAATATCCTCAGTTCGAATCCGATTTTGGCAACATTAGCGGGCTGGGCTCCCCATCCGCTCGGATATGGGGCATCCTTATAGGAAAATAATAAACCGTTGTTTAATAATTTGCAGAGTTTTTACGTTTCTTCCCGCCAGGTCCTTTTCCTTAATATGCGGTAGAGTCGAAAATTATATCTACAGTTATTTGCTGTAATGCATGAAGCATAACGTGTAGTGGTGTAGTTTAAAAATAGTAGAACAAAAATTCCTACGCCTAGTTTGAAGAACCGTTCCTAAAAATGCCATCGAAATCGGGCGGTCAAAGAATGATAGAATACGACTGTATAACCGACTTTGTACTAACCTAGCTTCTAAGAATACTTCTACAAATAGGGAAAAAAGAAGTCGTGAGTTTTTCAAAATTAATAGGTAACGCTTTATTAATAGGTAAGGCTTCCGTACTTGTCCTCAGACAGCAACATGAACAAACACAGGTTAATGAGAAATCAAGTACCTTGATTTTGCGTCTACGCAAGCACAGTGGTCGTACTAATGATCCGAGCGATTTGAAATTCATATGGGACGATCTAGGAGCTACACCACCCCAACTATCACTGAATTTGAACAAAATCGGGAGGCCGCCGCCGGTAACGCTGAGCTTCGCGGATCAAAAAGACCACAACTGGAACCTACCAACCAAATTTAATTAATTTTGGTTTATGGTAACAGCGCAGCGTACAGCGGACGGGCAGAAATTATTGTTTAATCTATTTTCGGATTCTACGTGTCTTGAAACGAAACCGTCAAATTTTGAGGGGGCTAAACTTTTTTCTTTTCCCTCATGTTTGATGCCAAAGATGGACTTCATTAAGATGATTCATGTAAGATGGACCGTTCAGGTAAATCTTATAGATAGGTAAGCTAAAAACTGGAAAAAGTCCTACAATTTTGAGGTTTTTTGGCAGACAAAAGTTGTTCTAAACTCAAAAACGATTATTCGAAATGAAAAGTGTTATACAGGTAACTAAATTTGTAGAGCACCAAATTCATAGGGGACGACCTAGGAGCTACACCACCCCAACTATCTACTGAATTTGAACAAAAGCGGGCCGCCGCCGGTAACGCTGAGCTTCGCGGATCAAAAAGACCACAACTGGAACCTACCAACCAAATTTCATTAATTTTGGTTTATGGTAACAGCGCAGCGTACTGCGGACGGACAGAAATGATTGGTTCATATATTTTTGAATTCTACATATCTTGAAATGAAATCATAAAATTTTTAGGGGCTACCCCCTCCCACCATGTTCGATGCCAAAGATGGACCTCAAAATATTTAATTGAAATATTAAAGTTTAGATCAAATAAAACTTTAAATTACAATTTTAATAAAAAATATCGGTGCTTTGAACGCAGAATTGAATGATGTACAACTTTAGTAATATGATATTTTTCATTTGGAATACCCATTTTTAGTTGCAGGCGTGTGAAACACACTTTTCAGTCAAAATGGAAAAAATTTCCGAGTTTAGACCGTCAATTCCAGCCAAACGGCTGAACCAAATTTGATGTTTAAGACGATCATTCTAAGTAGAAATTAATGCTCTTTAATTTTTGTTCGAGTGACATTTTCTGTAAGAATCATCGTTTGGATGTTATAAGCCCAAAACTGCACGAAGTGCCAATATTTCACGGTTGTATGATGTACCAGTCAACAAGCATGCCACATTTCAAATTTTTAGGATTTTTTTCCCGCTGGTACCTTTTTTTCTTTTCTAATTTGACTGGGCTAAATGAGTTGATACTCCAAAAGTGCTCTTCTGACAAGCCCCCTTTGCCCTACAGCCCACGAGGGGATTGGGCTGGTCGACTGATTCTCTGATAACAGTGTTGCCAAATCTCCGGAGGTCGCAATGATAGGTCTTCGTCAATTTTATGATATACTGTGTATATTCTCGACTGGCACCAGCGCTGCGTTTGGAAAAACCGGGAACTATCGCCGTATAATTGTTATCCATCTTGCTATGTTTGTGGCACCCATGTGACAATTTTCAAATCAATATATCTGACTCCTCTAATCGATTTACCCCCTTCTGTGTATCGATAGTTGTTGATAATTGATACCTGCAGCACTTCCGAAGCGTTTCAATTTTTTTCTTCTATTAACCTCCAAACTACGTAGGGATTTCAAAGTGGCACCCTTATACGGATGTCGCATGCACACGGGTGCCACTTTAAATGCAAGTTTTCTGTGTGTGGTAGCCACAATGATACCAGGATGTATATATATATATATATATATATATATATATATATATATATATATATATATATATATATATATAGTATTAATCAATGCGTCCTAAATCTTTAGATGACGAAACTTAGGAGAACCAAGGACGAAATAGCATACAGAATGATTCTAGCGAAGAAAAAAGGTTAACACAGCACTTTTTGCAGATAGCAAAGGATGTCGGATCTTGTCTATCTTTCTATTCTTAATGGATACCCTAGACCCTAGACCCACCCACTTCCTTCATTCTGTTCCCCACACAGAAACACATATATCCCCCTCCCCCACACCCACCCCCGGCCCCACTTCTTCTCATCTACAGGGAGAGCACTTTAGATATTACCCACTTGAGAACTCGCTACTCAACGGACGCGTTTTTACTCTATTTTATTTCTTCTGCACTGAAGTAACACCAAGATGTATGTAAGATGTTCCCAATAATATTCGATGTAGATGAAGCCTGTTACGTGGTATGAAAGAGACAACAGCTACCTACCTTAAATGTGGGAATAATTTGATTGGATCCTTTTGATTGTCAGTTGCGTTATCCTTTATGTATCTCAACGATTTTTGTATTCCGGTTAGGGAATCGCAATACCATCGAAGGGGGACCTATACACCATTTAGATATAATGGTATCATAGGGAGGTAGTGAGTATACGTATCATAAATATGATAATTAAAACACCAAAACCATACATGGAACAGCTTTAAGAGTCCGTTTTGTTTGCTTTTGCAGAACGCCAATAATGCACAGCTAGAGAATCTTGATAAACTATTTTCTGAAGAGCCTGTATACATCTAGCGCTTCAGAAATGAAGGCAACTCTTGACCATAAATTGGAGTTGCGGTACATCAATTTCACAAGTCCCAACGAATACGTTAACGAGTCGCAGTCCAATATAGCTAAAATAAGTTCTTGCAATCACCCCTGCATCCTCCGAATCAAAAAGTATATCTACAACACAATACAAAATTACAATACAAAATAAGTTCTTGCAATCACCCCTGCATCCTCCGAATCAAAAAGTATACCTACAACACACTACAAAATGAATCCCGTACTATGAGCTAATGGTACATAGAGGACTGGGCATCCGAATATCCTGGCCACAAATCGAAAAATGGAGATAATCCTGAAAATCTGCAAACATCTGGAATTTAAACATGACAGGCTAGGATTTCCAAATTCCCGCAAGTTGATTTATATTTCGCATTATTCTACACTCAAAGAGTGAGCGTAGATGAATGTTCCAAGCTGTTTTTTTTTGTTTTTTTTTTCCCATGTCTAACGCATATATGAACTGATCATTTGATTCAAAACACCACGATACAGTGAAAATGACTAATATTATAAGAAGTCATATTTTCGATTTTAGCCTATCCATACTGACACGGAGCTTGATGTGAGCATGCATTATTAGAACAGAGCAGCACTGGGCTTTCGTAATAAATGACAGTGCGGACTTCATATTTTCCATCTCCTTCCCCTTTTAATGTAGGACATAAAGGAGCAGACATAAATCAACGTGGAGGCCTTGTTTCGGTTGTGAAGAAAGAAGGAAGCCTTTCAAAGATTTATTGGGGAATGCTATGCGAACCGTACAATAACAAAACCTATACCCTTTGCGGTCATGAATCAGCGTATTCAGCTCAGGATATTATAGTCATTTAAGGTGATTTGTAGCATCATCCAGTATCATAATATAGTTTATACACGTCAGAATCTTCAGTGGTTCAATAATTTAATCCACCGAGTGTAACAGCTCATCAGATATTTGTGCTGGAAAAATTGAAATGAATGCGTGGATTGTACTCGTTGGGAGGAATGCCGTGAACAAAACAACGATTGGAAAGGTATTGAATATCTATCACCCGTTTGCAAACGATAAGTGTCAGTAACATTCGAACCTACTTCCCAATATCCAACTAGAATCCACTTCAATACAATGTATGTTTCTGGATATGTTTCTACCTATTTGAATATATATAACGTTTGAATGAAACAGATGGACTCAACAGTGTTCCAACGACAGGGCAGACATTTCATAAATTCACAAAAACTGAATAGGTTTGCGTAAAGGCCCGATAAAAGCAAGCATATTTCGCGATGACTTTCTAGTTACGTACCTTCAATGGGTTAATCAAAACTGGTCATCAGTATATAATATATCTACGACGAACGTTTCAGTGTTCCGGGTCTGTCCGTCTGCGGGACTCAGTTATCCAAAACAGCAATTACGCTTAGCTCGTCGGAAGAGCAATCCAGAGAAGAGGGAGTTTCGCGAGATCGTGTGCTTGTCCCTTGCGCTATTCTACCTCTGACTTTCATGAAATTTAGTTTTGATGCTACTAGATTTTGCAGATATACAAACACGAAGTCCATGGACCACCCACTTATCAATGAATTTAGTGGAACATTTCATTTGTCGAATAGGTGTTAAGTTCCTAGACCCCCTAATATTCCCAGTAACCGTACGATTGAAAGATCGGATCAGAGCACAAATTTAATAATCAACTTGCATGATCCAAGTTGAACACTGTAGACGCTACTAAATAATTGTTAACTCTATACCTGGTCATCATTGTTACTGTACCTTGTTATCAGAGGACAGCCCATCCCAAGTTATACATTCACAGCCAATACATAGTTTTTTGTCCTAATTCCTTGCTAATATAAATTAGGTTTCTCTTCGAATGAAATTTCTATAGCATTCAATGTGAAAATTGATTAGACTCCACTTGAAAGGCGGAAAGTGATGAAAGGCAGGGAAACCTCTAAGATAAAACGAGAGAGAGAGAGAATTTAAAAAATCTTTATACTTCAGAAGAAAGAAGAACTGGTTATATATACTTCAGCGGAAAAAGGAAGCACTTGCGAACCGGTGAAGTTCTCTGCGAGTATACAAACTAGAAGTGAAGCTCTTCCCGTCTTTGCCCTGGTGGGTTCCTTGAATGGTGAGTCCATCATGACTTGAAGTGATCAAGCTCGAAAACATTTCCACTGAGTGCATCCGATTTTAGCTGCAACGTTGTATTTTTAGCTCGGCGATGTTAATAAAGTTTATCAGGAGACTCAGACAATGAGACAATAGAATTCAGATTAAGATACGACTGAGAAAATCAAAATCTTTATGGAACTGTTCGGTAGTAAGTACAAATTATTGAATAACGAATGAAATAATATGGCTGCATTTTATATACGAGAATATTCGTGATGCGCATATGAGAAAAAGAAATTAATAAAGTGATTAATATAAACGATGATTATGAGAAAAAGAAATAAAGTGATTAATATAAACGATGATTATTGCAAGGATGAGCTGCAATCATGAATACATGATTGAGTATTCATGGTTGATGAACTGACCATGATGGAGAGAAGGTAACAAATGAGGCTCGTCAAGTGCATCGGATGATCACAATGGTTTATAAATTGAAGAAGCAAATGACTTGGGTCTGAGTTTGAGTCAAGTACCTACACATGTAATTTAAATTTGGGTTTATTATCTTCAATAATGAACAATTAGAATCGAGCATGAGAAACAAAATTTCTAACCCTCCCTCAAAATTTGATGGTTTACGTTTCAAGGTATGTAGAATCCGAAAATGCAATAAAAATATTTCTGTATGTCCGCCGTATGCAGTACTGGCCACTTTTCTTAGTTACCACGAAACAAAATTGATGAAATTCGGGTTATAGGTTTCGTTCGGGGTCTAGTTGGTTCTCGAAGCTCGACGTTACTGTCATTCATCTCTAAGGGGTTCAAAATAGGGGTTGAAATTTTCAGAACGCCTTAGCTCGAAAACATCCGATAGAAGGGTATGGTTTTTTTTACGTTATTAAATTTGTCTTGAGCTAAACAATAATTTTTTGAGACCACCCCGAGCACTATACGTCCAGCCGTTCGTGTGCACCAAAAAGCTTTGTCAACACGATCGTGAATCAAACGGTATAAATCTGGCCGGGATATCATCACTAGGGAGCACCTGATTATAATCAAGGATGGCTGTATGAAGTCGAGTTGGTTGTTCTGCTATATTATTTCATTTGATAAGTGATGGACTATAGGATTTGTTGGTAGGTACTTGTGAAACTTGAACAAACGATGAAGTATTATTGATGGGTAAATTATTACACAATGGTAAATTATGACACAAGGGCAAATTATTACACAACGGTAAATTATTACATATCGGTAAATTACTACACAACGGTAAATTATTACATCATCTACCAAGAAGGGGCTGGAGTTTGTTGATCGGCACTTTTGCAACTTGAACAACCGTAGAAGTATTATTGATGGGCAAGTTATTACGCAACGGTTCGTTATAGGCATTGACCACAGAAAACAGTGATCTACGCAGAAGGGGCATCTATTCCACTCCACATCAACAATTTTCCTTTAGAACTTCATTATTTGCGTTTCTTTTTGCCGTTTAGTTACTGTTTGTCATCTGCTGTATGATTTTCACTTAACTCGTGATTTAGGTAGGTACCTAGTACCCTACGGCGGGTGTGCGATTCACATAATATGTATAGAGTAGTGTACATATTATATTATATAGACGGGTTATCTATACAGAGAGCTGTGATCTGTAACAGAAGGGTATTCTGTACAAAATAATAAACCGTTGTGCAGGGATTTGCAGCCTTTTTATCCTTCATTCCAAATTCTTCCGTTCAAAGAGAGAAACTATTTCATGTACATGATTTACCTTCCAGAAATCACCAAAGCGTGCGCACCTGTACAAGCGGCACACCATGCAAGTTGACCAACCTGCAACATATGGAGAAAAAAAAAAGTTTTGGTTATTGAAAACAGTCCCAGCATCAATCCAGAAATCCTTATGTCATCTATCATTCGTTAAACATACGGCAATCCTAATATTAAATCCGCTTCAACTCCCTCTCCAACAGATAAGTGGGAGCGTTTTCATTGTGAATCGAATAGTTTTCAGCAGGTAAGTAGTTGGCTGGATAACGCACGTAACGCTATGATACGCACGTGAGAAATGGAGTTTCGCGCACTCCAACTCAGTAGATAGTAGTAGCTCAACGAGACGTTTATAAACAGTTCAGTGTCGAATGTCTTGGAGCTTTCATTAATTTAGACTTAATTTAGGGACTTGAGAGGGACCCATTCCCCTGAAACTTTGGGAAGCAACCACATCCTGTAAGCGACTAGGTACTAGGTTGTCTACCGAAAAAATATCTGCTGGTTCCAGGTTCGAGTCGTAGAGGTTTGAGTGAAGGCACTCGAAGAGGAGGCAATATCGTCCTCTTCTCCACTAGGAGTCTCATGTTCTTCACAGATAGTTCCAGTTCTGCTGACCTTCTCCTACTGCAAGTTACTCCCACTGTCAACTTTTCCCAATAAATCCCGTGTACTTTTCTCACCAGTTCCTACAGAGGACGTTTCTGACCGATTTATCGATACCGAAAGCCTCTTGTCTCACAAAGCTCACCTTGCTGGCCTGTCTACCCGTTTTCGTTAGCTTCCACATCGGTGTGTCTTGGACCCAGACCAAGGCAACACAGCTGTTTCTCAATGGTTGTGGCTCAACGATATATTTCTATTCAGATCAGTGCTTTAGGAGATGCCTCTAACCTACCTACCATTAAGAAGTGCTTGTTAAAATGACCACTGATGGATGTTATGGTTATGAAAAAACTGCCAGGCTTTACTAGAAGGGCATTATCACGAGAAAATGTTGAGAAAGTGAGCTGGGACGGGTAGCCTCTGCCAATCAAATTATTTACTTCTGATTTGCGTGCGGATCCCCCCCCCCCCCCCCCATAGGACCTGTGATTTATAATTTCTAAACCGAGCTATTAGTACCTAGGCTGAACAGGTAGCCAAACAAATCTCCAAACCTGCCGACAATGCACTGCAACTGCAAGATCTTGTGGAAAGGGACTGAGGAAACTCACTCAAGACAGGGATAGATTTCAATCATAATGACAATCCCTTTGCAACTTGTTTGTTTAGGGTTCTCGTTTTCCCCAAAAAAGGCGAGACCCTACGCCCCAGTAATTGAGCTGTCCTCCCAAAGGTCGAAAAATAAGAGGGAAAAAATCCAAGGTTATTTGCCAGAGGTGGAGATTCAGCTTTAGCCAGAGTAACCCTAGTTCTAAACCCTTTGCCGGCAAAGCTATTCTGATTGGGACGGGGAGGCCCCATCTGTTGACATACGGGCTGTGCGAGTCTCTCGACCCAACACGCTGGGGCGCACACGGACCGCCCCACACACATTGTGACAGACGTGAGTGGGTTTCTACTCCTGAGTTCATTTCTTTTTCTTTGTTTCCCCTCTGGAGGGAAAGGGTTTATCAAATTCCGTTAGTATGCACAGAACTGAATCATCGCCTCAATTCTACAAGTTGGCAACTCGAAATTTATGTGTTTCTTTAGATAAGGGGTCCAAAAGTTGCTAGTTGCATTACTCTATATACTGTGCTACAATATGACAATCTGCAACTGTTTTGGTTATATTCTATTAAAACAATTATTATTTTACCACTATTATTATTTTGTTATATTCTATTTTATTAAAAATGTTCAATGTGGGTAACTTGAATATCGCCTCAACTGTTCACGCTACTGCAACTTGATTTTTCAACCTGCCTAATTGTTGTACAGTTTTGCAGAACAAATCAGTTGTACATTTCTGTAGAATCAACTTCTACAACATGACAACTTGAATTATCCAGATGCAGTGGTAGCAACCGCTAAGCCTTACGAGAAGTTAAAAGAATCCGGCATCCAGCAACTACATAACTTGAAATTGTTTGGGCTAAGCCCCAATTTCGACCCAACCGAACAACCCAAAAAAATTAGCCCCTATTAGAACAGTGTTAGAATATATGGGAATTAAAAATCACAATAATTAAAAATCACAATGTGGATTCCGCTGAATGGTAACCAAGAACTGTAATGTGACTTCAAAGTTTGAAAAAACTTCGAACCCATTTTTCTCGAAACTGCTGATTCAGGGCTGTCAAGTTGTAGTATAACGAAGCGACGATATCTCCTCAACGTTGATTATATGTAGAGAACCAACAAAAGTAATGAAGCTACAAGTAGTTTTTAGAAATACCTCTTTTGCTCAACGATCATAACGTTATATTGGAGTGAAGCTCTACAATAAAGTTCCCGAAGAACTTAAACTTTCCCCAACATTGTTGGTTTTCAAGAGAAAAATTAAAATTTTAAATTTTAACCTAATATTATGACAGTAAAGAAAAAACACTTGAAAAATAATTATACACGAAAAGTTGGATACCTAAAATGTAATTAAATTGAAGAAAATGGGAACTAAATAATGTTATGTACCTATGCCGTTTTACTATGCATTTTACTTTGTTTTACTTCAAGTTTGCTTCCGGAATAACCAACATTTAATATTGGACAGTGAATTTTAGACTCATAACCCCAGCACGAGTTTTACACTTAGGGGTCAGCAGCATGATTATGTATCCTCGATATGAATAGACTCACCAAAGCATTCTTGCCATGCCGTAATATGAATTTAGAATTATTGCCATTGTACCATTGTAATCTCATTTCATAGTAACTACCTACTGTAATAACAAATAAATGCAATTAAAAAAAAAACCTCGTCAATCACCAAGTTTTGCTGTTTCGTGCTCATCGTCATTAGGAGTAGGTAGGTGAATGACATCCTCGTAGCCAAGTCAGCTGAAGGAATAAAACACTTCGATGAAGGTGTGGCGCGACTTTGAAACGCGAGTCAGTAAGTGCCGGTCTAACTTGTAGCCTGATTCCACAGATTCCACTTCACTTGATAATGTTTAGTTATATAAGTTCTGTGTTATCACCGAAGTAGTGGAATCCGTTGTTGAGTCACGCTGCTGATTTTAAATGCTGGAAGATATATCTGAATGCCCCACTCACGATGCTACACGAATGTCACTGACATTCTATGTGGAATCAGCAGGATTACTTGAAGAGCCACTCTGAGCAGGGCAGGTCGGCGAGAAATATAATGGAGGGTGGAAGCCGGATTTGAGCAGAGTTGCCTGGCCTCTAAATGGGCCCGAGGCCTGAGGGATATTGCGCGGCCCTTATCTATTCCCCACGCCGAGACGCGACCTCTTTTGTTACCTTTATAATTGTGGCAAATCACTGGAACCGCTGAAGGAAAGGGTTGGCGTCCCTCGTTTTCCTTGATAAATTATATAAGGAAGAAGAGAACGCTCTGGAGACCTCTTTTTACCAAGGGCAGAATGATGGATAGAAGGGTAAAAACCTTTTTGAAACATGGTTGTTCCTCTCTAGTCAGAAGTTTGTAACTCCAAAAGGAGGCTCACGGCATCTCAAAAAGTATTTACACTACACAAACTATGAGCTCATGTACAGAGTGAGCATGAAAGTTATGATCAAACTTCATAGAACGACTCTAAGACAAATTTCCAACAGAAATTCCCACATCAATTATTTGTCACATCGGGTATTTTGTCAAAAAACTTCCCGTACATGGAATGAACCTTTGGAATCGAGAATCGAGGGAAAAACGCTGCAAATTATTACGCAACGGTTTATTATTTACTTCTATAGATGCCTCTTCTGCGTCGATAACTGTTTTCTGCGGTCAATACCTACCCTCGACCCCCCCCCCCCCCCCCCCCAAACAGTAAAACCGTTATTCGAGTATTGGAGCCAGCCCGAGAATTAAATTTCATGAAAATGCGCGGGATTCAACAATCCAGTTATCGATCATTTGTTTTTATTCATGAAGCATGACGTTTGTTCGAGTTACAAAAGTACCTACCTATCAACAAAATCCAAAACAGCCATCATCCTTCAAAATAAATAATATCACGGAAAAAATAACTCGATTTCATACAGCCATCCGTGATTACAATCAGGTGTTCCCTAGCAATGATATCTGGGCCGGATTTATACCGTGTCATTCACGATCATGCTGACGAAGCTTACCGAGGCAACGAACGGCTGGACTGTACAATGCTCCGGACGGTCTCAAAAAATTCTTCAGTTTGAGGTCAATCTAAAAAGTCATAAAAACCATTCCCGTCTACAGAAAATGTTTGAGCTACGGTGTTATGAAAAGTTCAACCCCTATTTTTCATCCCTTAGTAACACCGAGCTTCGCTGACATCACTGACAGTAACGCCTACCTTCGAGGACTAATAAGACCCCAAATTATACCTACAAACCAAATTTCATTAATTTTGATTCATGGTAACTAAGGAAAGTGCGAAGTTCGGCGGACGGTGTATGGAGTACGCACAGAATTTTTTATTCCATTTTCGGATTATAGTACCTTGAACCGGAAACCATCAAATTTTGCGGCGGAGGGGGAGGGGGGACTTTTTTTAATGCTCGATTATTGGGAAGGTTCATAATTGAAAGTAATAAACAAAAATCAATATCCCCTCAACATTTGAGGTTTGGTTTCAAGATAAGTACAACCCGAAAATGGAATAAAAATCATTCCGTTTCTGTGCGCCGCGCCGTACGAATAAAACCAGTCCGTTCCAGTCCGCCCGCCGTATGTAGCACATTCTTTACTTATCATGAACCAAAATTAATGAAATTTGGTTAGTAGCTCTCATTTGGAGTCCAGTCGGTTCGCTCGGCGTTACTGTCATCTCTATACGGTGACATACAGCGGGTTGAACTTTTCATAACGCCGTAATTGTGAATCATATAGTCCGGACTATAGTCATATAGTCCGTCATACAGTCCGGAAATCACTGCTTGGGAAGAGCTGATTATAATCACTTACTGCTTTATAAAATCGATTTGGTTGCTCGGTGATATTATTTTGGTTGAAGAAAGATGATTTAGGATTACACTGATCGGTACTTTTGCAACTTGGACAAATCGGTGGGTGTCTGTGTGATCCTAGCACGCGTAACGTCCTCAATTCGAATTTGATTGAGCTGAAATCCCTAGGGACCATGCGGGTTGGGCCCAAGGTGATCCCCTATGGATCACAGAACGATCGGATCATCGGTAGGGCCACTGTGCATACGCAAACGCGAATCGAGGTACTAAATTTCCCGCTAAACAATGACCCGATTTTGCCCAGTCGGTGGGTCGTTTGGGTGTAGCTCCTAATTTTTGTCCCCTATGAAGGTAAAAATCTTGTGTCATGGACGGCATTTACTCGACTTAGGACTTCTCAGGGGAAGCACGAGGGTATTTATTGGCCATAGAAATCAATGTGATCCACGCAGAAGGGGTATCAATACAGGAAAATAATAAACCGTTGTGTTTACAAGTGGCGAACTAAGTACCGCTGTTGATATATATATATATATATATATATATAACACCGCAATAACTGCACCAGTGTTAAGTACTGAGACGGACTTCTGTACCTTAGTATGCCAAAGTTGAAGATGAGTAACCCTGTTAGCTTCAACTTGGATTTAATTTAAATCCCGCGAGCTTTGACTGTTTGGGTGTTGCGACCGATTGAGAAACACCCTTAATACAGCCCAGAAAATTAGGAAAATCCTCATCAGTTCAGGGCTGAATAAAAATGTTGTGATTAACAGATATCAGCGTTAGAGTAGACGCCTATGATCAGCGTAGCTTCTCAGCACCAGCTGAAAAGATTTACATAAAAAATCGGCTTGTTCAACTTCATAGATGCTTGGAGGTAAGTTAGACGAGAAATGCAGCTCCCAGGAGCTCAGTAGTAAACGACGTTACCAACGAGTTTCGTAACTCGTCCCGCTCCTTAAATAACTTAGGTTCCGCAACTCTTCGGGAAGGCTAGGTCGGGTTTAAAGTAACAGGGACCCTGTCTACCGAAAAATTCTGCACCTTCCCTCTGCCCGGTATAGTTAATGTGACGCACCAGAAAAGTCAGTTCAAATCACCAGTACAGGTTCCGACTGGTATCATTATTTAAGTATACCACCGTATACTGTCCTAAATAGGATAAGGCAATATTGCTTTATTAACGATTTATAGTATATTATAGTTTGCTTTGGGCGATGGAATTCCCGTTCTCGTAGCTCCGGTTCTATTTATCTGATCGATTATGATTTCAGGAATCATGCGGATTGTGTCTCTAACGATTTGTCTTGAACTGCATTGTCTTGAACACGCTTATATTCAACCAATTTTGCTGGAATTTCAAGGATTGTGCACTTGGGTCCTTGATGGTCGTCTACGGTAAGATGGAAAATCCTCAATGATGAGTAACCGTAATAACAGATGCTACACATACGCTAAAATGAACTCCTCGTAACGGCTACAACCCCGGACGTGGTCAAGGAATGACATGCTTCGACAACCTACTTATATACATATCCCCCCCCCCCCCCCCCCAAGCAACCCTTTTGTAAAAAATTGCCCGCCAAAAAAAAAACCTCCTCAGCCGCAAAAAGGATTGACATCCATTTTTTCCAACAAAAATACCATGTTCAGTGCTTCGCACCTGGCTCTTGGATATGCATATAAAAACCTGTTCCTTGCCCTCAAACCGCGGAATTTCTTTCGGCGATGTTTGGCTTATGCTTTTCGCCTGGGGGGGAAGGGGGGGTGATCTCAATCCTTTTTGCAGGTGAAGAGGTTTTCTTAGCTGGTAAATTTTTACAACAGGGCTGTTTTTGGGAGGGATTTCACATATTTTTGCATTGATGAAGTAAACATTTTTTCTCAGTAAATACACATTTTTCCTCAGTACATGCTTACCTAAACAAATTTTTCTCCCTCAACATTTTTTCAAACGATCGGGTTCAGATGTTGACCAGTCTCACCAGGGGAGAGAACAAGTGTGCCAAATTCCAGCTCTTCAAAACCTCTCTAACCCACTCCTGGAAACTGCACCCCCCCCCCCCCCCCTTACATGGAGGAAAATGGAGGTGAGGGGCAAAAGGAACTTCCTTGAACACAACAAATGTGTGCGCAAAATTTCAGCTCGATCTGTGAGGCTGTAGCCCTGTTCAATAACAACAGGAACAAGAGGAAGAACGAGAAAAACTAGGAAAAACTTGAAAAATAGCGATTTTTCAAACTGCCATAACGCCGGAGGTTTCGGTTTTACTGATGGACGGGACGCAGGGGCAATTTTCGAATGAAGACACGGTTGATCTACTCATGCATAAAATCCTGTTATCTGAGCATTTTAATTAATATTAGGTAACTTACGATGTCGCCAGAGTATGACAGGTTGGGTGGCCTCTTATTGGATACGTAGGTATATATATATTGATGTACCTACTAGACCCAGTACAAATTGATACATCAACAAACTGCACAGATTAAATTAACATGTATTGTGAAGAAGCTCCACTGACACAATTTTCTCTCACTATAATGTACATAATTCATACACCCCCCCCCCCCCCAACCCTTATCTAAAGGCGACAATAGGTTTATCACGATGGAGTAAAAAGTCGTATTAATAATAATTTACCCTTGAGGGAAGCAGCTCAAGAAAAATGTCTGAATGATGGAGCGTCGTTAGTGAAAGAGTTACAGCCGCCAGAAAGGGCTTTGTCCAGGGTGCGGTCGGATCCGGCTGAGACAGTAATGGGTGCTTACCATCAGGAGTAATTATAGTAGCCTATTACGGTGGACGGCGACAATAGCGACCCCCTCCACCGCCAAGCGTTCACGACCCTAATTCGAACTTGGCGACGGTTTTCCCTCAGTATTCTCCTCGAAATTATTCTGGTTAACATCTATTGTCCCAAAAGTGATTGCCCTGAAGGAAGCTGGAAGTTCAAAGTTACTCCTTTTTTCCAACCCGCAATAACTGGTTGTTTGAAACCACGACTCTGCTCCCACCGTCATGAAATCGAGAAGCAGAAAGTCCTCAGAGTGTTCAGACGAGAGGAACAGTTGTGGTGATGCGAAAGAATTTTTCCATTTCGCCTGGTTGGTTTGAAAATGGAAAAACGCTGCAAATCCCTGCACAACGGTTTATTATTTTGTATAGAATACCCTTCTGTTACAGATCACAGCTCTATGTATAGATAACCCGTCTATATAATATAATAATATATGTACTATTCTATGCATATTATGTAGATCGCAGACCCTCCTTAGGTTAGTACCTAACCCCGTACTCGTTACTAGGTACCTACCTAAATCACGAGTTAAATGTTGCTAAAATAATTCTGCCGATGACAAACAGTACCTAACAAAAAGAAACACACACAATGAAGTTCTGAAAAGAAATTGTTGATGAGGAGTGAAAAAAGTTGCAAAAGTACCTACCAACAAACTCCAGCCCCTTCTACGTAGATGGTATAATGAACCGTTGTGTAATAATTTACCGTTGAGTAATGATTTACCGTAGTAATAATTTACCCATCAATAATACTTCAACGTTTGTTCAAGTTTCACTACCTACCAACAAACTCCAAAAGAGCCATCATTTTTCAAATTAAATAATATCACAGAACAACCAACTCGACTTCACACTCCGCCAATATAATCAGGTGATCCCTACCAATGATTGGCCGTATTCACAAATTCCTATTGTGGGCGCGTCTCTGGTTACGAGATTTGGTTTGAATTGTATACAATTTCATTCACACTGGAGTCGAAAATGCCTGTCGGTGCAAACTTCGGGGCCTTACTGTGAACGAACGGCTGGACGTACGATGCTCCGGATGGTCTTAAAAAACTCGCAAGTTCAAGAACTATTTAAAACCGTAAAAATATTTACGTAAAAAAATGGTATAGGCGTTTTGAAAATTTCAACCCCTATTTTGAACCCCTTAGAGATGACTCACAGTAACGTCGAGCTTCGAGGACCAACTAGACGCCGAACGGAACCTATAACCCGAATTTCATCAATTTTTTTTCATGGTAACTAAGAAAAGTGGCCCGTACGGCGTACGGCGTACGGCGGACAGACAGAAATATTTTTATTGCAGTTTTGGATTCTACATACCTTGAAACGTAAACCATCAAATTTTGAGGGGGGGTAAGAATTTTTTTTTTTCATGCTCGATTCCAATGGTTCATTATTGAAAATAATAAACCAAAAAGAATAGTATGAAGTGGAATGAAAAACAATTCAGGTGGAAGTTGTTTGCAGACACCCGGCTAGCTACTCTTATTAGTTGCTGCAGAACTTTATACACAGGAAGACGATATCCAGAGATCACAATAATTCCCACATATAAAACAAGAGACGGATTCGATACCAATGTTTTGGTATCCTCTCCTCCCCTCATAATCCTCAGCACTGAATGTCAGAACCCCGACTGACCCGTTATTCTGTAAGACAGTATCAAGGTGAACCTTATTTTCTAATAAATGATAGGGGTGTTTCAATGAAATCGGTTGAGCTCTCTCGGAGATCAGAGGGACACAGAGACACAAACACAACTTCAGGCGTATTATAATCGAAATGTATGTATGTAGGTAGTACGTATGCATATTTCCAACGTAATCACATATTTAAACATCTTTTAGGTAGGTACTTCTTATCACCCATTCGAACTGGTTAGCTGATCACTTCGTGAGAGGAGCATAAATGTTTGAAATGTACCTACCTTGATAACTAATATAACGAGATTACTGAACATTATCCTTCGATGCGTTCGTGAGTAATCGAACTCAGTTTATCGCCTATTTAAATACTTAAATACGTACATAAGGCTTGTAACTGACAGATAAGACATGCAGTGTTTGTTTGGAGGGGGAAATTGATTGAACGTCAAGTTCACTGCACTTCATGTTACTATTCGAGGTAGTACGTACAGAGAGAGATATATAATTTTAGCAGCTTATAATTGAGGAGGGGCTTATCAAAAGTGCACATCTCCACTTTCAGAAAATTTTCAGGAGAGCCAAAAAATATGATTCCCTTACTTTATTAACTTTTAAAATTTAATCAACGGTGGCAATAAATACTTCCCCTACCCCTTAGTTCCGATCCTTAATTACACCTTTTCATCATTATCATTAGCTTAGTTATGAGGAAAAGTATTTTGGAGATGTTGACTTTTGACGCAGACACATGGAGATGTCGAGCTTTGATAAAAACCAGAAACTTGGATAGGTTGGAGAGGAGAACAAAACGTCAAACAGAAGTTTAAAAATTATTTTTATTCCAAAAATGTTATATGTAAAAGAATAAGACCATGGTTTCGTTATGAGGGACTACAGTGAAGGGAAGAATTTATTATAGGTGGGTAGGCATAGGGTCTTCCTCCAAACACCCACAGCCGTCTTCTCCTATTGCTTCTGGTGGATCCTCTTCATAGGCGTCTTCGGCTCCTTCTCCTCCACATGGGCCTTGAAACCATTTCAACTCCTCCTGTTCCTTCCAATTAGCACCAAAGTGCTGTTCCAGTAATTGAAGCACGTCTTGCTTCTTTTCCTTCGTAAGATTGTTCTTTTTTGGTAGCTCTACCAGGGCTGGTAAATTTTCTTCATTTCTTCTTTTTTTTACTATGCTCCGAAATGCTTCTGTGGAGGAGTCAAACCTGTAATTCAGCAGGCAACGCACCTTGGTGCAAACAGTCCTCGAACGTGACTGAAATTTCCGGATAACAACCCTTTTGGCGTCTCTTATTCCTCCGATTTTCTGATAAAAATCCAATAGTTCTTTCAAATCATATACTACCCAATCGTCGGCTAGTGAGCGCACAGAGCCGAATTCCCTGTATATCTCATTGTAATGTCCAGAGCTTGTGATGACAGGAATCTTTTTGAGCCGCTTCCCAACTCTGCCAAACGCTCGGTCTGCAGGGAGAAAGCTATGCCCGCGTACTGGGAAAGTTAACTGGATTTCCTGGATATGTGTGGGTGCTTCTTTTATAAGCCAATAGCACAAGACGTGTACCATATGGGCATTCTTGTTTTGTCCGCCACATCCGTCACAGAATAGCTGAACTGAGGTAATGTTGGGTGAGAATTGAATGTCTCTGAGGTAACAGAGAACCGCAGACCCGACTTCATTAGAACCCCTTTTTCCTTCCACTTCGTTCCAGGTGAAGAACGTGGGATCTTTGGATGAATATGAGACGCAACAAAATGCATAGAACGAGATTTGTCGCCTGTAAAATGCCTCGCCAATAGGCGTTTTAGGCAAAGGTTGCACTTGCTGCAAGTCGAATATAAAAGAAACCGTGTTCTCATTGGCAGCAGCCTCTTTCATCAGAAGATAAAATTGTTTAGCACGAACCTTGTGCAATCGTAGATCCCCAATAAGTTTCTGTTTCTCTATCACTCTGGCAGAAGAAATTTCGTTCTTCAACCTGGTGCAAGTTGCACATACATCACATGCTGGAGATGAGAAACCTATGTTAAAGTCTCTGACGAAAATGCGATGGAAAAATGTAAGGCTCACTTGCATTTCAGTAGGAGCCTGCGAAATGTACAATCGGTACAGCTTCCTGATGGTTAAATCAGGTGACAAGTATACACGCCTACTTTTACCGCGTCCGTAGTGCGATTCTGTGCACTTGAGATTCCCCAGAAAGTCCTGAACGGCTTGGCGTTTTGGAGCGAATCGCACAGCCTTTCTATCTCCTCCTCTCTTTTCCTTGGGGATATTCCCGTCATTGATGACTTTGCCTAAACGCATAGCCCGTGCTGGGGAAATACCCAGAGCATAACAAAACAACTTTTTACACACGGGTGTAGCAACCTTTTTAGGGGAGTGCAACAAAAAATACTTTACAGACACTTGTTTAGGTTTACTTGGACCTCCTTGTCCTCCTGCGCGTCCCGTTCTCTTGGGTGGGAAAGCAGAGATGAGCCGAGTAAGAACGAGGTCTTGTTTTTCTTTCCCTTCAGCCTGATACAAGAATCGGCGATTCAGTGAAATATCATGAAAACTTACCGTTTGACACTTCAGGTTCTTGGAGTCATGCTTACAAGGGCGCGGCTTCAGTTTTAGAAAATGTAGGTTCGGATCCGTGTCTGCATATTTTTCATTTTTCTTATGTTTTTGTGAAGCAACATCTGACGTTCTCCTCCTGCAACCACTACTCAAATCTTTCACTAAGCCATCCATCATCGTCCGAAACTCACCATACGACCACAAGAATTAAAACAGCGAACAAACTGTGAAGAACGAAATCAATCGAGGAGAATAAAGGAACTTGGATCGGTAACAGCGTGATGGGATTCACAGAAACGCTTGCCGTAACGCGTAAATGTGCGACGCATAGAATTTTCGCGCCATCTATCGAGTAGACAACTATCTAATGCACTCGACCGTCCAAGGGCGTGCTGCTTCCTGGCGAGAAAATCGGAAACAAAAATCAATAATAGAGCATCATGCAGAGAAGTTTGGAGATGTTCACTTTTGAAAAACCACATTGTAACCGGCCAAGTGAGGATATGTTCACTTTTGGTCAAGACAACTGTGCTCTTGCTCAGGAGTATTGAGGGATAGGAGATGTACAGTTTTGATGGTAACACACGTTTTTGATCGACTATTTCAATAGGAAATAATCACTTTTGAAAGATGCCGTTTGGACAACTTATGTAAACCATGAACCTCGGCCCAAAACTGCGAAAAAACGATGTTTAACCTGGAGTGGAGATGTGCAGTTTTGATAGACTACTCCTCAATTATATCAATAATTAATTATTACCCAATGGATTGCTCTTCACGCAACAATGAATCTCAAAATTTAGCTAAACAGTAATATGAGTTTTCATACAAACTGGAATATAATAATAATCATTCACCAACTTGTATGAACACCCATAGCCACAACAACCAACAAACTACCGTTTCTCAACTTATCAACAATGTTGTTCTGGACAAAACTACTTTTATGGAGACTGAGTTGTAGGCCATAAAATTGGTATTTAATTACGAAATAAATCTGTTAAAACCATTTCTGCACCAATAAATAAACGGGTAAGTAGCAATATCACGAATGCCTAACTTCAACGAACCTTCCAATGACGGTTCGAATATTCCAAATCATGTTATATAGGTATAGAAGGAAAACTATGAATCCATTCAGTACTGCATCGATACATACACGTACTTCAGGTCAGCTGTCCATGTCTCCCACGTATACCGAGAAGACTAAAATAAATACGTTGATTTTTCACTGGAGAAATCACTGGCGTCAGGAGTGTAGCACACAATTCACTCGCTGTGTATTATCAAGTTGAGCTGAAATTCAGAATAATTTTGAAGTCCAGAAAAGGCGATACCAAACGCTATTTTCACATAACTGAGTGTTATAAACAAACATCATGTTATCATGTTCAACAAAACAAGTATCAATTATTAAGGAACCAAGAAAAGACCACAAAAAACACGTATTTGCGAATACCAGCACCAGTGGTGGCGCCAAACATTATTCCATGTACTTCTAACGTAAGGCACATGTTGCAGGCAAATTTCAAGTCATTAGAGCCACAATTAGTTATTTATACTTTGCGGCGCCACATCAATGCGTCACTTAGGCTCTCGAAGTATACCTAATACAGCAGTACGTTCGGACGGTAGAAGTGGAAACCCAAAATTAAAGATAGTTCGCACTTTGTAGCGCCATTACCTACGTGGCTCCTTGGCGCCGTTGTACCACCAAAACATTTTGGATCGTAAAATCCACAACTACCTGTTTTTACAATGTGGCGACGGCATCGCTCCCGGACGCTTCCAGCGTCGGTGCACCAAAACTATCCAGCAAATTCTGATGCTCTTTTCTCCAGCGATTAGGCCCTTATCCTACCATTGTCCTCTTTTTAAATGGCGCAAACGGACCAATGCCGAGCCCCGCTCTAACGTTCACCAATAAACATCGTTGTGCAGAAATGAGTACAGAAACGTTCAGAGCTTGCAATATTCACAGTTCTTAGGAATATTGTTTTCAAACCAGTCGGTGCAGACGTGCATTTGACGATTATTGTATTTCGATCGATAATACGCCCCCGTTGCTCAACACCCGTTGAGCACGCTTCCATTTTCCTCTAGCGCGGATATTCATTTTTCCAACATATAAATATACTTCGTATGCGAATGACACCAGGGATCTGGGCAATGTTCATGCTGAAGAGCTCCAGCTTTACGAGATCATGTGTTCAACCCCACAGAAACATTCATGAAAGTAGTGTCCCGAAGATTTCAGAATCATTTTACATTACACCGGTGATTTTATACAGAATGTGAAAATATCTTGTACACTACTTACCATTTTGTGCATTATCTAAGATTATTAATCAACTTAAGTTTATATCTTGTATTATGTATATAGACTCTCTAAAAATCATTATATTTGTTGTATAAAGTATTTGCTGAATAAAAAAATTGAATTGAATTGAATTATTAAAGGAGCATATTGGTAGGTAATATTAGTTACTTATTACAGAAATACGTTCATAACTCCAAACACATACGGGTTGTTCTCCGAAAAGATGACATATGGGTATTGTACTAAACCATGAATGATGACAGATGATTTCGATCTATCATCCTTATACTACATATACCTTCCTATGTATCCTAAGTGGGTAGAGTTGATTTATATATATTCAACGAATGTATTCTATTTCAATGAATGATGACAGATGATTTCGATCTATCATCCTTATACTACATATACCTTCCTATGTATCCTAAGTGGGTAGAGTTGATTTATATATATTCAACGAGTAGCATGGGCGAAGCAGTGACGTAGGTACGTCTGCAGGACAAATGGGTGACAGACCGGAAAATTTTTGAAGTGAACGGTATCAAAATGACACTAAAACGGAACAATACTGTTAGGGACGATCAGAATTTTATTTTGCGGTTGAGTTTTGTAAACTGTTCTTTTGTGTGTTGTGAGGGGCTTATTTTGCAAGCGCGCTGCTAATTTTGGTAATACAACTTTTTTTAGTACCTACATAATTATGATTAACTCTATCAGTAAGACAAACATAGAAAGCAAACATAGGAAGAAGAAAACGCATTGCGATTTCGAACCGCAAGTGCACGGGAGTTTCAAAAGAAGGAGAATCGACAGACCTTCAGGGTTCATAATTAACTACATGAGTTGTGAAAATATTGGTAAGCCAAAAAGAACATGTTACAAACATTACGCAGCAGAAAAGTGGAAGGAGGAAACGAAAGGGTATTGTTGCAATGGTTTTCTACTTCGTATTCGTTCTCTGTCATATTACGTCCCTCATTACGTATTACCGATTTCAATTAGGTGCCTACATTGTTTCCGCCCGGAGGGCATGGGTTGGGATGCTTTCGACTGAATGAGATTTTCGACCTACGCAGTTATGAAATCACAATATGTATTGGTTTATTATTTTCAACAATGAACCTTTGGAATCGAGCACGAAAAACCGAAATTTTAACCACCACCCCACACCGTCGAAATTCAATGGTTTTCGTTTCAACTTCGAAGTAGAATCCGAAAATGGAATAAAACAAATTTCTCTGCGCCCGCCGTCTGTCGTACTTGGCATTTTCCTTGGTTAGCATGAAGGGCATGGTTTTTTTACATTTTTAAATTGATCTCGAACTTGAGAATTTTTAGAGGCCACCCGGAGCATTCGCACGTCCAGCCGACTGTTTGCACCGAAAAGCTTCGTCAACGTGATGATGAATGAAACGGTTTAAATACAGCACAGACATCATCGCTTTGGAACACCTGATTATAATCCTGCATGGCTGAATGAAATCATGTTGGAACGAATGAAATGGAGTTTATTCTTTGGATCAGTTGGAATTCATGAAGAATGAAATGTATGTTGGAATTCATGAAAGAATAAATCGAATTCATAGAAGAATGAGAAAAAACCAGAAAAAAGAAACTGAGGCGAACGAAATAACCATAATTCTTTAATTATGGTTATTCCGTATTTTGCTGATTGGTACTTTTGTATTGATTAATTAACTAGGTTTTTTTTAGGTAATTTTGTTAATTAGTTAACAACAATCAGTGATAGAATTACTGAATCCACCGAATATTTATGTAACTGCCATTCCCCGGCCAGCTCCATACTCGATTTTGGACTTCCCTGGGGAGGATCCAGAAATCAAGTTAACCTGTATATATGCTGTATAATTAGTTTAGCTGTATATATGCCCCATATACAGGTCAATAACAAACCGTTGTGCAATAATTTGTTTTTTCCTCTTTTTTTACGAAGCACTGCAATAACAGAGATCAAAACAACCAAACGGAACAACTGGAAGCCCAGGTTGAAACAAGTATTCAACTGACAGCACCACTGAAGCAAATACAGAATGGGAAAATGAGGACAGAGCAGGATATTGCACAAACTACAAACAGCGTGGTTATGGAGTTTTAAATAAATACTGGAGGGTGAAGGAAATTCATTACTCTAATGACCCGGAACGTTTACGTCTGGCTTAGAATGGAAACAAGGCAACCATGAAGTGGGAAGACAGATCTGTTAGTAAATTGATGAGCGCCGTACGATAAATTATTTCAGGGAAATCGTTGTCGCTCAAAATAGATAGTTTCGTTGAACTGAGAGCCTTCCATTATATTTGGTTCCGGAGACGAAATTTCATTAAGCTAAAGTGGTTCTTGCCGCCTTTCAAACACCAAGTATTTGCAGCGAGTCTCTTTTGAATGCAGCTGCCCAGAGCATTCCCCATTAAGCTAGATTGATGGGCCCGATAGATAGAATTCCTTTGAAGGGAAGTATGCTCGCCACCCTCGCTAGGTGCCACTCTCATTCACCTATGAGCTGTCTTCATTGTCAATCCCCCCACACCCGAGCTGCTTCGGCAAACGTGGTGAAATTTATTCAGGAACTCGCCTCTCACCGTGTAGTGTCACGTTGAAGTTACGTACACGTCTCACACCCGCGCAAGCGTTGGTATGCGTAAAAAATGAGCTCTCTTCAGAAAGCTGCGGAGAAGGGCGGTAATGCTGCCAGGCTATTCACCAATTGACATTAAAATTTCGGGCGGAATATTGTAAAATACCTTTATATGGTATCCCAATTATTTGAGGCATAATTTTCCGAGGATATTGAGGATATTGGAGGAATGCGTTGTTAAATAAAAACGAAACAGCAGCAATAAGTCGCAGTTGAAGGTAAAAGTACCCGAAAGTCACAACTGAAATTGTCGACAAAATGGAACTGTTGCCAATATAATATTCAACAAATGCTGGGATTCTCCGCAAAATTGTTGTTGACTGGAAACATTGTTTGAAGATGAATTTTTGAGTCCTCAAATTCAAAGATGAGGATAATAAGAATTTGATTTTCATAGCTGAGTTTGAGAAGTCTTTGGAGTACATAAATCAGCTTTAAATCCACGGTATACCCATATAATACTGTTAATGTATGTGCTAATTATATTCGCAATAACAAAATCGAACCGGGAGGAAGAGGAAGGGGGCACACGCAGTACCAACCGACTAATTTCGATGTAAAGAGCTTAGGGCGATCGGAGTTTTTAGGATTAGACCGAAAGAGAACATTTCAAATTCAGTATAACATGTACCCTAGAATTGTATAGTCCATATTAATGAAACTGCAAGATCATTAGTAAGTTATATTGTAGGAGTAGGCTGTATATTTAGAGCCAAAAGCTATCGTATCCATTGAGTATTCTCTCAACGGCCTGAAGATGATGTCCTTACACCGAAAGCGCTTGCATCTGGTACACTACTTGCTGGTGACGACGCATTCCCCCGGAATGGCAATTCTTACATAAAACCAGTTTGATACTGGTGAGGTAGGCGCAATCTAGTGCGTACAAACTAGTTAATGTAGGTACTCGCACATCCAGCAACAGAAGAGGTTTTAAAATGTTATCAATATAACGCAAATTCAGAATAACCTGTACAACGCGCGAGTCATAGCTAGTTTCCAATATAATAAATTTCCTATAAAAAAAAAATTGAATTCTTATATTGTTCAACGTAGTTGATTGTCAATTTATAAAAGAGTACAAATGGGTTCGACGGTCGATTACCATTGAATTAGCGATGGTTTCGTTATACCACGATGTAAGTTGGATTCAGAACCGTAGAACAACGTAATCAACCTATAATCCACAGAGCTCAGGGGCTTATTCCCAATCTTTCCGTTACGGTGATGGTGCAGTGCCAAGTATACGGAGAGAGAACGTCAGAACAAAAGCTTCCTCTCGCTCCCCTTTCTGCTCGCCACAGCACTCTTTGTACACCCTGAAACCCAATCTCTCTAATTCAAGGGCCTAGACCACTTTTGAGGGCAATTGTGGAACCCGCGGGTTCAACCCTGGAGGCGGGATGGGTGGTAGGAGCGGTTACTTAATCTAATAAATAATCAGATGTTCTAATAGGATTATGAGGCGTGGAGGCATGTTATCCTCTTACTGGAGGGTAACTCTCGGAGAAAGGAGAAGCTTTTGCCTTGTTCCTCCGGTCCACAGTTCCCATTCTCAAAGCCTTGGGAGCTCACGATTTGCTTGTTGTTCAACTTCACTGTGCCCCCCCCCCCCCCCCCCCCCATCCAATAACAATCCCAATAGTTTTCGCACCTTCTTCTGCTGGATATTTTCTCTCATTATTCCCTTCCTGTTTCCTTTCCATTTCTCTACAATATCACGAATTCTGTGAGCTTTCTTACCACCGCTTTGTCAATGTACCTAATACGAAACTTCACCTACTCTGTATTGGGAAAAAACTTTCATTCATACCATTACCATAATAAGCGAATTTTCAAGTGTCTGAGCTCGTCTGCAACGACAAGTCGTGTTTGAAGAGCCACGCTTGCCCGATCAAGAACGATAAAATTTGAAAATACATAACCTTGACGTCGCCGTCTGGTAGGATCTATCTCCATGAGCACAATGAGATATTAATTTATAAATAATTAAGTGTTTTCCAACTGAGGTACCCCACACATCCGGGTTTACGGAGTATACAATGTGTTGCTTCCGTCAGACAGCAAAGTTTGGGTATCGATACTCCAGACTGCGGATCTTTCGAGTAAGTTTTGGTGCCAAAATGACGCAGAGTTTGCAGCAAAATCGAAATAACAGCTCATTTTTGGTCTTCTCAAATCGAAATTCCGAGGTTTTACTGGTTAAACCATTAGAATTAGATTAATAGTTCTTGTCGTGGTACACCTCAAATTCGTATACCACTCCTATGTAATACCTAAATAATTTAATCAAATAAACGAAGGGAACGACGAGCTGAGCGACGCCAAGGGGAAAGTAGGAGAAGGGTCCGCTCCTCAACGGTTGTGACGGCCGTTGATGGACGGGGGACGTGTGGAAAGGGGCCTTTATAAGCAGCCCTGCTAGCCCAGCTCCTCATTCGACCGTCAACTCTCCGACTTACGACTTCTGACTATCACTCTCTCTCGCCCTCCTTCTCTCTCTCCCTCGTACCCTTCTCCTGCACTCACTGTGGTGATAAACAAGGGGTATTAGTTACCTTCCTCCTGGCGCCTGCTGTGGTGATAACTGTGGGGCGCTTTCCTCTCTCTCCCCTACCACCTGCTATGGTGATAACCGCGGGGCGCTAGCAAAAGACTCCTAAGGAGCACCTAATACCTGCTATGGTAATAACCACGGGGTATTATTTTCCCTCACTTCCATCAAACTAACGCCTGCTGTGGTGCTCGGGGCGTTAGGAAAAGACTCCTAAGGAGCAAATCCTTCCTTCATCCATCCAAACCAATCTCGTCCAACCTTCCGCCCGACTGCTGTAAGCCTACTTACCGGCTTACAACAGTTATGGTGTTACAATGTCACCAAAGAACTCCGGCAGTGGTAGTGGAAAAAACATAATTGAATGCGTTTAAATTTAGATAGCGCTGCGAAATTCAGGAAATTTTTTTTTTTTAGTCACTAAGACTTGAAATTTTTGCGACCTACCATCACAAGTAGGTATCTTGCGAAACCCTCAGCCTGGTTTCGATCATGAGCCCAGCAGCTACAACTTGTAGAGTTTCAACAATACTTGCCCGGTATAGAGATAAATTCTGAAAATACATAGGTACCCTTGACGTTCATCCTCCGGTACGATCTATCTCCACGAGCACAAATAATCTCGAAAATACGACGACAATGAGATTTACATGGCGTGTTTTCCTGCAGAGATTGATGTCCCATAAATCCGGTTTTAGGGAGTAAACTGTGTTGTTTCCGCGCTGTAGACGGAAGCGGACCGGTGATTCAGCTCTTCCCAACCGCTACCAGGAATGATAGACGGTGAGTCCCAATGGAGCCCGCTACACGGAGGGAGAACGCACCCGCCAAAAAGTGAGCTTTTCGAATGAACCCGAATTTCCCTTACTGCTTAAATTATTCAGATTTATTCACCGTCACTCGGTGAAATTGAAATTAAAATCCTGTTTATCTCGGCGTGTTTTGAAAACGGGCTGATTTATGCTGTGCCTTCCGGTTTCAGGACGTGCAGGTGGCTGATAAATATACTTTTTTTTCTGTTCTTAATTCATTGCTACTTTCATTTTTCCGTGAACTGTGTAGAGTTGTTTTTGTTTGCTGGAGTGTAACTTGTATAACTTTCAGTGCGAGAAGGACGGATTCGTGAACAAAAAAATGTTTGGCCTGCAACCGAGTGTCCAAGCGAATCTCCGGAGAAAATAAGTCATAAGTCATAAGTTCGCCTAATTATCTGTGATCACCCACGAAAGGAAGAGTTCGAAAACTTGAATTTTTAAAATACAGAGGTGTGTCATTTTTGAGTTTCTAAGGGTGAAAAATCGTTAAGACGCCAAAGATAATTCAACTGTAATAAAAATATAGGACAATATTGATATAAATTCAAAATAATTGGCAAATCAAAATTACTTGGGTACATAATATTATTTTCGTTAGCTGCGAGGCGTAATTTTCCCTACTCTCTGTGAGTGGAAAACGTAGATATTCGGTAACAGATGTTTTACACAAGCCAAGAGTGGTCTAGCGAATTTTCAGAAAATAATAATGAACTACGAGTCCTATTTATCACGTATGTATTAGAAATGGTCAAAAATTGCTAATAGAAGAGCAAATTAATTATTATACAAATTGACTTCACAAATTTATTTCACTTGGCCAATTTGTAAGAAATACGTCGATGAAGTAGTGTGATATTCTTATTACAATACTTATAATAATACATCAAGGTTATGTTACTATGGCTGTCTCGAGAAATAGTTCAACTATACTACCGCTTAGGGTGCGGAAACTTCCGTAGGGGGATAGGAGATTTTTAACAAAGGCCACTAGAAAACTATGAAATTTCAGTCTGCAGTAACTGCCTACATTTAGGTGACATTCATGAACAAATCGATGCATATTCGTCAAGATGATTCGGTCCGTGACAATGATAACTACAACGAGAAAAAACCTACAAATAATCTTCGAAACAAGTTTTAGGTGGGGGCTTTGTGCCTCCTTTGAAAACCTTGGTCTCAGCTGGCCATTACGCTCCGAGTGCGCTATTCAATTTACGGGCTGAAATAAACAGAGGCGATGGGGGAAATACGAGGGAGGAAAATCAACCTGCTGTAGAGGCGAAGAAAAAGGAGAACATGTGCAGCCGTTGAGAGGCCTATAGCAAAATATTACCGTCACGTGAAAAAGGATGAACCTCTGACAATACGGTACACAACAAAAATGTCTCGCCTATCTTTGTTGAAGGTAATTTTTCCTAACTACCAAGAGATTTGAACTACTGAGGTGATGGCTGTGCACGTGTAAACTGTAAAGAAAAAGAAACTACCAGATGTAATCACAAATGGTGCAGGACAATTGAGTTGCAACAAAGCGGTTGTTCAATAAAATGTTACTTGACGTACCTACCTGACCACTAGCCAAAAAATGGAAGGATAGTAGTGTTTGTATGAGTTAGGGTCTGAATGTTGGCCCAAATTGCATGCAATGTCTCACAAATTCATCAGCAAGTTGATGCAGTGATGCCCAAGATTTTGAGAGAGTGTAAAGAGACAGTAACTTTCGTCTGCTCATAAAGAAAATTGGAATCATTAAAACGCCCATAAATTCCCCAAAAAATCTGATCGAAGTGAGCTGAAATGTAGATCGGAGGTAGGTACAGTTGTTATCAAATTCACACTCAACCCTAATCTCAACGTTTGCTGAGCATATTATTATTATTGACAATCCACTTACTTATTTGTCAAGTAAGGTAACTCATATAGTAAAGTAACTAACCAAGTAATCCGTGGACTATATTACTATGTTGACTATATTACTATGATTGTTTATTACTATGTTGACTATATTAATATGAATGTTTATTACGTATCTCAAATATGAATGTTATATTCAGTTGACGAATTTTCAAAGAAAAGACGCTATTGCAAGGAGTCCAAAATTTTCATTAGGTAGTTACATGCTTTTTTGAACAATTTTCCGAAGCGTGACCAGAGGGTATCTAACCGCGACTGTTTTTTAGGAATTTAATGCCACACTTCACCAAAATGTATATAATTACAAACGAGAGGATGTGTTCAAAAATAATACATACGGAATGTAAAAAGTCCATAGAATTTTGAATTTTTATAGGTCAAAAACACTAAAAATCTGGAGGAAATTGTTAGAAGTGAGGAATTAAATGAGTACAAAACTTTCCAATAGCAGTACAAAATGGTTGCGAGTTTTTGGGGGTCAAATCACTGGAAACTGCCAGAAATAGCTGAAGGTGAATCTTGAAAATCTACTTAGTCCACGCTACATGACTGGGGAACTTGGAGTCTTTTGAAAAACACTTAGGTGCATTGAATTAATTATTAATGAAAAAATAAGGAGAGGCGTTACCAGGGCACTCTACATATCTGCAAAAACTCCATGTTTTAATACGTATCAAGCATTTTTTTATTCAATTTTTTCCTATCCCCGGCGTAGAAGTGTAGTTTATGTTAGAGGCTCCTGGACCGGACTACAAAAGTGGGTCACGTCCTGCTGCAAAAAACTTCGGATGGGGGCAGCACTGGATATCTCCGCCATAAAACCGGAGGTGGAGTAATAAATTCAGCTGTGGAGGTGGGAAACATCAATCTGAAGGCAGAGCGGTCTGTGGGCGGGAGAAAAAACCTTTGGCGTGACAGGTGGGCGAATGGTCGCGCTAATGAGGGCAGGAACCTTAGCCCCGGCTGGGGATTGAATGCAAAACCCAGCGGCCACTAAATTTGACTAAGCCATGTCCTTGTTAAGAAGAGAAGACCGTTGTTAGGTGAATATCGACGCAACTGTTGATGAGAGTTTGAAAATATTAAATAACTGAGCAATAGTGAATTTGGGTCAAAGGAAAAAGTGATGCAATTTCCTTTGATCCCCCGTCACAAAGCAGCTAAACAAGTTGCTTCTCGGCTCCAGTTAAAAGCCAACGTTGTTCAAGTTGCAAAAGTACCTATCAACAAAATCCTGCCCCTTCTTGGTAGATGAGCCGTTGTGTAATAATTTACCTTTGTGTAATGTTGTGTAATAATTTACCGTGGTGTCATAATTTACCGTTGTGTAATAATTTGCCGTTGTGTAATAATTTGCTATTGTGTAATAATTTACCCATCAATAATACTTCAACGTTTGTTCAAGTTTCAGAAGTACCTACCAACAAAATCCAATAGTCCATCACTTATCAAATCAAATAATATCGCAGAAAAAACAACTCGACTTCATAAAGCCATCCTTGATTATAATCAGATGCTCCGTAGTTATGATATCCAGGCCGGATTTATACCGTTTGATTCACGATTGTGTTGACGAAGCTTTTTGGTGCACACGAATGGCTGGACGTACGATGCTCCGGGTGGTCTCAAAAAATTGTTTAGCGCAAGACAAATTTAATAACGTAAAAAAAAAACCATACCCTTCTATCGGAATTTTTCGAGCTACGGCGTTTTGAAAATTTCAACCCCTATTTTGAACCCCTTAGAGATGACTGACAGTAACGCCGAGCTTAGAGGACCTATAACCCGAATTTCATCAATTTTGTTTCATGGTAACTAAGAAAAGTGGCCCGTACGGCGTACGGCGGACAGACAGAAATATTTTTATTGCTGTTTTGGATTCTACATACCTTGAAACGTAAACCATCAAATTTTGAGGGGGGGTTAGAATTTTTTTTTCATGCTCGATTCATTATTGAAAGTAATAAACCCAAAATATCGGAGATACCTATATAAATTATAATCATATTTGTATATCTGAGCACTCCCAAGTAGGAGAACAACGTAGGAGCTACATCCAAACTACCCACTGAATTTGGGAAAAATAGGGTCAATGTTCGTTGAAAAATAGGAAAATTTGTACCTTGGATTTGCGACAGCGCATGCGCAATGGCCCTACCAATGATACGATCGTTCTGCAATTCATAGGAGACTATCATGGGCCCAAACCAAATGATCCCTGAAAATTGCAGCTCAATCGTATGTGACCTGAGGAAGTTATGCTTGCAAGGATCAGCAGACATCGAACCAAATTATGTTCCAGTTGTAAAAGTACCGATCAACGAAATTATTTCTTCAAATCTTTTTCATATCAATCTTTCTTCAAATAAATTAATATCACCGAGCAACCAACTCGATTTTATAAAGCCGTGCGTGATTATAATAAGCTGTTCCATAGTAACGATATCCGGGGATCCGGGCTGAATGTACACCGTGCGATTCACATTCATGTTCGGATTCAATTAAAAAAGTCATAAAAACCATACCTGTCTGTAGAAAATGAGCTTCAATGTTTTGAAATTCTGACCCCCTGTCACCCACCCCTTAAAAGATGACTGGAGCTTCGCTGACCATCTAGATTCCAAACGGGACGTACAAACCGAATTTCATCAACTTTTTTTCATACAACTAAAGGAATGTGTCGCATAAGGCGGACTGAAACGGGCTGATTTTTATTCCGTTTTCGGTTTCTAGGTAGATTGAAAATCAACCCATCAAATTTTGAGTGGTGGGAGGGGTTAATCCCCCCCCCCCCCATGACTGATTCCAAAGGTTCATTAGTTTACTGAAAATCATAAACCATAATATAACAGTTCTTCCCTATGAATTCCCGAAATCAAACACAAGAATCATAGTTTCCCACATGTAATGTTAATAGCAATGATTTAGATGCTTACCGACATAGCTGTGTAAAAATTTGACTACCAACAGGTTTTTTTAAAGTTTAGCTTCTGGGGTAAATCAGAGAAATTGATTCAAAGCCCCCGCTAGAGTCCCTCACACTTGACACTGTCCCTGCCAATACATTGTCCTTGACATTGATGAGGAAGCATGGCCGGGATAAAAGCACTCTTCTACAACAAACACCCTTCACTATATTCACGAGGATTAAACTATATCCTGGATTTAATGGCCGTCCGGAGCTTCGCTTTGCGACTTTTCGCTCTATTTCCGCGGCTTAATTACTTCCTACGTAAACTCTGATATCGCACAGCTGCTGGTTTAACGGGAAGAAGATCATCATTCAATTAATCATTTCGAAAGTTGCGGTAGGTAATTCATCAAGGTATAATGGAACTACCCACTATGGAACACTGTCTCTTATTCATGATTACTCCATTAAATCACCACCTCCCGCAATTATTTCATATCAATCGATTTTAAGAAGATAGGCGTGAAGTCCTAACCATTATTTTATATTGTAGAACTTACCTTTGGTATGTAAAGCTTCTAATGTCACAAAATAAATGTAAATTGAATTGAACTGCCTTGAGTTCCATTCAATTGGACGAGCGTATGATATCCCATTTAACTGCATACAGTTAAATTGTAGTCGAATCTACGATTCCAGTTCACACGGCAGAGTAAAAGCTAGAACTAGCCAAGTTGGTTTGTATAACGCCTTACGCTGATATTACTGTAGAATGTGAGTCACAGGGCAATATATATTGTTTGCAATCTTGATATGGCCGTAGTGAGAGAGAAACCAAGGGCCTCCTCTTACACCGTAGTTAGAGGGTTTGAGTTGAAACAATAATTTAGTTGTTATCGTAGGTGCGGTCGGTGAGCGTATAAAGAGATAGAGTTCTCAGATTATACAATGTACGGCTCCCAATTACTGTCCGATGCCCTTCTCTGCCCATACCCTACACGGTAGTCTCCCCCTTTCAAGGACCAGATAATCGTCTAGATATTCCCTTATAGTTGATGAGTTGGATATTATTCGGGAAGGTTCTTACGCACACAACGGTGTTCTAACGCGAATGTCTCCCGTCCTCAACGGGTTTATACCAGAATAATTTAGGCTGTGCGGGTACAAAGGCGAGGAGGTACTACGGCTGTGGACAAGGCTTGCCAGCTATCAGAGGAAACCCGACAGAGCTTACAATGTGAGATTAAACGACCTCGTTTCCTCAAGTGCCTAATCACCATCATCATCATCATTACGGTGAAACGATCATGGTGAGAGATAAAATTTCAAAACATGCGTTAAATGGGGTGTGATCTCATGGAAGGAGAATGTGAACTTTTCATGCCGGTTGTGTAGCGAATATTTCAAACTCACCAGAAACTATGGTGTGGGCTGGTTTGCTGAGGACTCAATATCAAATTTATAAATTCCTCGCATGAATTCGTCGTGATCGATGCTATGTACTTTTCAAACTGATTTATCGATAATCTCCCGTCAAAAAAGAGGCAAATTCTGAGGGGTTGAGAAGGTCATAAACAAAACTCGGTGAAGTCAACAGGGAGATCTCCTCAAATCCGCTAGGTAGACGTGTGCAATTAATTTTGTGTCTGCTCGGAGTAGGTACGTTCGAGAACTCGTTGTCCCAACCACCACCCCACTGATGACAGGCTGTGAATATAGAAAATAGACTACATGAAGCCCTGGAAGGTTGCTATGCAAACCTCTCTGTATGTACAATTATAAGCTGGAGGTACAGTGTCAAATGGCTCTCTCGTCGAATCACACTTTCCGCTACACATCATTGCCCTTTTTGAGGCAGAAGACCCTCCACACGTAGGGAATCCATCCAACATTCTCCGAGAATATTAATAGCTGCTGAGATTAAGAAGAAAAGCAAACATATGATCAACAAATATGTCATATTTAAGACGATGTATTAGGCGTGTATGGTATTAGACAATTTCGTTCCTCTAAGTGTCTAATCGCCATCGTCATTAGGGTGAAATGATAACGAAGGAACTTATAATTTCAATACGTGCGTTGAATGAGGTGCGATGATTTTAAGCAGGCCAAGAGGGTGCATTTTAGAATAATCAAACCCACCCGAAATTTGAGGGTCTGATAACATGAATTTATGGGGGAGCTGGTATCACAAAACTAGATTGACGGTATTATCATCAATCGTGATCAAACCAAACAGCTGGACATTAATATATTGATCAAAATGCAAAGACTGCAACAGTACCCCACCATTGCGACCCCGAATTCGATTTTTTCGTTCCTCCCTCGCCACCAAGAAAACTGAGCGCCTCCTCCCGTATTAGTATTTCATGAAGCATTTTCGTTACCTTTAATGACTTACACTCTCCTAATTTCTGGTTTATTATTTTCACTAACGAACTTCTGGAATCGAGCATGAACAAGAAGAAAGTTTAACCACCCCCCTCAAAATTTGAAGGTTTCGGTTTCAAGGTGTGTACCTAGAATCTGAAAATGCAATTAAAAAAATTTCTGTCCGTTCGCCATACTTTGCACTTTTCTTAGTTACCATGGACCAAATTAATTAAATTTGGTTTGTAGGTCATGTTTGGTGTCTAGCTGGTCCACGAAGCTCGGCGTTACTGTCAATGTAGGGGGTGAAAAATAGGTGTTGAAATTTTCAGAACGTCGTAGGCCAAAACCTTTCAATAGAAGGGTATGGTTTTTTTAACGTTTTAAATTGATCTTGAACTATTTTTGAGACCACACGGAGCATTGTACGACCAGCCGTTCGTTCGCATCGAAAAGCTTCGTCAACATGATTGTGAATGAAAGGGTATGAATCCGGCCCAGATATCATTACTAGGGATCACCTGATTATAATCACGGATGGCTGTATGAAGTCGAGCTGGTTGTTCTGTGATATTATTTCATTTGAAAAATGATGGACCTTTTGGATTTAGTTGATAGGTACTTTTGGAACTTCAAGAATAACAACAAATAACTAATGATTGAATTATTGAATCCCGCGCATTTTTATGAAATGTAATTCCCGGGCTGGCTCCAATACTCGAATACAGGTTTTGCTGGGGGGGGGGGGGGGGGCACGAGGGTAGGTATTAACTACAAAAAACAGAGAGCTGCGGCAGAAGGGGCATCTGCATAGGTGACTTATTACATAACGGTTTATTACAGAACGTTTTATAACAAAACGGTTTATTACACAGCGGGTTTATTATTTACCTTATGCTTCATGAGTAACAACAATAATTAATGACTGAATTATTGAATACCGCGCAGTTTTATGGAACTTTAATTCCCGGGCCGGCTCCAGTACTCGATTTAGGGCTTTCATGGGGGGAGCTCGAGGGTATTGACCACAGAAAGAAGTGATCTACGCAGAAGGGGCATCTATACAGGTAACTTATTACACAATGGTTTATTATTTACATTATGCTTCATGAATAACTACAAATAAGTAATGATTGAATTATTGAATCCCGCGCATTTTTATGAAACTTCAAGTCCTGCCTGCTCCAGTACTCGATTTAGGCCAGTAAAAAGAGGATTTTTAATCGGCGTAATTGGGGGAAAGCTGGAAATGATTTTAATACCTTCTAATGGTCGTAAATACGTGTAATCTGAGTTTGCACCATCGCAGGAGGTGAGCTTAACTTTTGGTAGCCGAAAAACCTCGAAATTTTCGCCCTTGTTTCAGTATTTCGCTTATAACTCGTAAACGGCGCATCCTACAGAAAAAATTATACTTGACAAAATGAAAGAGCACTAAATTTCGCGTCCAACGACTTACTTATACCCCCGAATCGGTTCAGTGGTGTAGCCGCAATCGTGCGTCAAATATGGGCAGTTTTTACCAACTTTGCTAAAAACTCCACTGATGTAACTTTCAGACAGCTGTAACTTCTAAACGGTCATTCCAATTAAAAAAAGTCATTGAATGAAAGTTGTAGAGCATCGAATTTCAATTTGAGAAGATACCTTAAATTTCAAATTCGGTACATACGATCTCAACGAAACCGGGTTTTCTGATTTTCCGCCAAACGCGTATCAGCGCAACATGTGAAACACGTATTTCAGTTACTTCTCATCCAAGACGATGTGTTCTGATGGATGCGTAGTCCGACAAAAAACGTGCACGTATTATGGAGGGATAGACGAAAGAAAAAGTTGAAAAAAAAAAATTAAAAAATAAAAACTGCAAAATTAGGTACCTAAAGGAAATGAATGAATAAATGAAGGTATACAATTTTACATTTTAAACGCGATCTGAGTGATATGTGACCGGCTTGGCAGGTAGTTATTTGTTCTGTTTGTTGTTGTTTGTTTTGTGTTGCTCCTAATAAGGTTCAAGGTTCAAGGTCTCGTCAGCGACCCTCTCCCTCTCAACAGAACCCTCAGAAGTTGTCAGTTCATTTTGTGTCTTTGTGGTCGCCTGGCTGTAGTGTTTTGCATTGAGCGGTAAAATATTTTTTTTCAGTGTTCAACGCCATCCCAGCTCAGTTTAGCGAAGTGATGTACTTCTTGTGAGCGATGTGATGTACTCCTTTATTCAATTTGGGCGAGGTCATTGTCATGAAACCAGGAAAGGGGGTCTTGAATAACACTTTTTATTCTCCCAACCACTTCAAACATGAAGATATTATCAAGCAGCATCTACCATTCCTTCACGCATTTAGTGGATGCGACACCACGTCTTCCTTTTACAGACAAGGGAAACTGAAATTCGTGAAAGTCATGGGAAAAAATCCTCACTTAGCATCATACGCCTCCGTCTTCTCTGATGAGAATGCGTCTAAAGAGGATGTTGTACAAGCAGGAAAACAATTCCTGATATATGTATACTCATCACAGCATGGGGACACAATCAGCAGTGTTAGGTTCTCCCAATTCAAAAGCAGCCTCTCCAAACCCGGATTTGACCTGTCATCATTGCCCCCGACCGATGCGGCACTTCAGCACCATTCACTGAGAACGTACCACCAAGTTCAGCATTGGTATGGGCGCGAGAAACCTGCCACGTCATGGGGGTGGGAACAGAGTGGGCATGGGCTGATCCCAACAACGACCACCAGGGGTCCAGCCCCACCTGACGTGCTCAACACCCTTTTCTGCAAATGTGTAAAGGGTTGCATGGGAAAATGCAGCTGCCGCAAGCATGGCTTGAAGTGCTCAGTGATCTGCCACAGGTGCAAGGGTCAATCCTGCACCAATGCCCCTACTGAAGTCGAAATTGCTTCCCAAGTCCCACCCTGCTATGATGACGATGAAGTCGATGAGGAAGCCATTGATGAGGACATGGACGAGATGCCGCCGCTGTTTTCTGTTTTACTGCAGCCTTCAACCTCGGCTGACCCGGAGCCTTCAACTTCGGCTGATCCCGAGCCGTCAACCTCTACCGACCCGGGACCTTGTGAGCCAGAAGAAGAAGCTGTCCCCCCTGCACCCAAAAGACGGCGGAAATAATTATTTTAAAATAACGACGAGTCTCGCATTTATATTCATTACAATATATAATTCTACAATATACAATATACAGTTCTATGATTTGTTACATCAAGACTATCATGTAAATAATTAAAGACAAAGAAAGAAAGATTAACTTTTATTCTTGCTACCTTGGTCCCTATCGATTTTTTTCAATGAGTAGATTACTTTTATGATTACGGTAGATTAGAATTTTAAATTGCCTACCTACTTCATTCATCACTTGCTTCCTCAATATACTTAACGAAAGTGAACTAAGGCATTGGTGGTAATAGATTAGTACCTACACATGATGATCAGATTACAGGCAAGTTCTGTTCACAAGTTGCGCTGATACGCGTTTGGCGGAAAATCAGAAAACCCGGTTTCGTTGAGATCGTATGTACCGAATTTGAAATTTAAGGTGTCTTCTCAAATTGAAATTCGATGCTCTACAACTTTCATTCAATGACTTTTTTTAATTGGAATGACCGTTTAGAAGTTACAGCTGTCTGAAAGTTACATCAGTGGAGTTTTTAGCAAAGTTGGTAAAAACTGCCCATATTTGACGCACGATTGCGGCTACACCACTGAACCGATTCGGGGGTATAAGTAAGTCGTTGGACGCGAAATTTAGTGCTCTTTCATTTTGTCAAGTATAATTTTTTCTGTAGGATGCGCCGTTTACGAGTTATAAGCGAAATACTGAAACAAGGGCGAAAATTTCGAGGTTTTTCGGCTACCAAAAGTTAAGCTCACCTCCTGCGATGGTGCAAACTCAGATTACACGTATTTACGACCATTAGAAGGTATTAAAATCATTTCCAGCTTTCCCCCAATTACGCCGATTAAACGCCCATTTTGAGGCTCGTTTTACTGGCCTAATTTAGGGTATTCCAGGGGAGAGCTCGGAGGTATTGACCACAGAAAACAGTGAAGAAGGGGGGGGGGGGGGGGTGCAGAAGGGGCATCTATACAGCGTTTTTTTATTTTGCTCCCTCTCGTTAGAATGTTATAATAAGTAATTTTGTATGGGGCTCTCCCGTGAATAATGAAATAAGAAATACTAAAACGTAATAGAGTTGGCTTTGGTCGTGGGCCTCTGGATCGGATGGTCGGGAAGGAATCAGGTGCAAGTCGGGCTGGCCTATTCGAACTAGCCTAATATCGTGTATTCAGCCTAATCGTGAGGAAACACGTAAATCCCCGAATAAAGAGGAAGGAACATACGCACTGCAATTTCGGCCTTTACCGTCACTACCAGAGATTATGAAGAGTTGTAAGTAATGGATGAAATCGGATCCTCCCGACCACTCTTTTTTTCCACCGAGGTCATTATTTATTGAAGCGAATGAAAAGCTTGGGAGCAGAAAAGTCGAAGCTGGAATGATGAAAAGGCATAATGCCGTCGACGGTTTGTGTCTCGGCCCATTTCGCTCCTTCGTGGCTCCTTCCATTCCGTGCCGACGCCGGGGTAACCGTGGAAATGGGGTGAACTGTTGAAGTTTAGAGAATCCGCAGGACGGTGAAGGGTGGTAGAGTGGGGAGGATAAAAAGAAGGAGTTTTCACTGGAAAGTTAGCTCTCCCTCACTCGGGGAGGAACCATAATGAAAGATTCAGGTCCCGGTTGTGCGGGAGAGTTGGGTGTGGGAGGGGCCATTACTATTGAATGGCATACTGCTTCCGAGAGAAAGGCTCCCAGAGTGGTCAGGGTGAACTATAAACAGACAGAGATCTCGCTGGAAGTGCTGGAGAGTAGACCAAGTGAGGCGGATGTATTCTGGTAGGTCCAGACATAATTTACGAAATTATTTTTGATTGATGCTTCAAGTAGGCATCACTGCAGTAGGGTCACGAGGATCATCCCCCCCTTAGTACTTCTAGATTCTAGAAGAATAAGTGAATTTGACCATTTTATGATTTTCAGCATGCGCCTATTATACTGAAGTCCTTCTGGAAGGATGGTCCCTTTTGACATCATCGACCAATATAAAATTTCACGTCATCCGTACAATAACTCTTAGATACGGCAGTCTTTGAGGAGCTTTTCATGAGGAAAAGCTGATGTTGATCTGAAGCCACATTGCGCATAATCCTTTGGGTTATATCATTCTCTGGCCATCAGGAAAATGGTCAAGAGCGTGGCTCGAAGTAGCGAGCGGTTTACCTCGGATCCTGTCTGGTTCAAACGTGGACGAGGTTCGAAGAGGTTTTCCGGTACGAACTAAATCACTCGCGGAGAAATCGTGGAAACCCATTTCAAAGAAAAACGGAGTTATTGAAAAATAGTCTATTTCCACTAATACACGAAAAAAAGCGAAAACTACACAGTTAAATACCGGTTTCGGTGATCAAACAATCGTCAGTAACAAACAATAACTTATTATATTAGTTATTGTTTGTTACTGACGATGGTTTGATCACCAAAACCGGCTGTGTATTTTTCGCGTTTTTTCGTGTATTAGCAGAAATAGAATATTTTTCAACAACTCCGTTTTTCTTTGAGGATTTCCGGTTTCACACATCCGTGGCGAGCGAGCTGAAACAATCGAGTCCCAACAGCAACCACGTAAAACCTCGTATGTGTGCAACAGAAAACCGCCTCAAATCTCGTCCGCATCGGAATTGAAATGTGTGCGGCATGAGGCGGTGCTATTTTGTACACCGCTTATGAACTCGTGTGGAACAAGCCTCGCAAACCATCCCATTGCCCCTTCACATTACTTCGAGCTAGCAATGATGTTTGTACAACGGCCTGTAGCAGGCAGACGAGATGGCCACGAGAATCGACTATCCATCATATTTGGGGACTGTGTACTAGTATAAAGTTTAGTAGTAGCTCGTTTAGAAGACTTCACGGTTATGAAAAAACCTGAAGTACCTTCCGCCTAAAGGCGAACAGAGATCCCAATAGGTCAGGACACCAGTAGGTTCCGACAGGGGTCAACACCGTCGGATAGCGAAACCCTGTGTTAGAGTTCACTAGATGAAAGACAACCAGCCACCCAAAGAAAATGTGAAGGGTTTTGAGTTTGGCTGGGTCAAAAGGTCATCGAGTGCCCTCTTGGATATAATTAAAAAACGAACTTCACAAGCTCATTTATTTTAAATTATATACCTCTTGGGGCACAATTCATCATTACATGTATGGATATGTTCCTATCCAGTACCGGCTACATAAAATCATACCTCGATAGTTGCAGTAGTCTCAACATCGTTACGCATAATTATAGCTGGATAGAGTTAAAATGGAATCGTCTTGGAACATCAATGGAGAGTTTTTGCAGTACCCTCACGCCGAAACGAACGAAACGAATGCAGTGCTGCGCATGCGCACTTAAGACACCGAAAAGTTTGACGAAACGTGACGACGAAAAATACCGGGATCTCACGGTGTCAGCTTTCGTCGTGTTGAGATGACGAAACGTAATGCATCTGTACAACGCACCTTGCATCTGTATAACGCTACGTACCTTCTTCTGTTTTCCTTGGAAAATAAAAATGTCGAGCGTCGTAATCACAGTTGCTTCTTCGCGTCTTTCTATGTTAATGCAGACTTGACGCCATGTGTGGACATAGATTTGTATTCACCACGTAGTAAAATAACGGTTAACATAACGTTAGCGTGACTTCACCAGCCGGTAGATGCCAAAGCTGAATGAAAACTCAACCGAAAAAGGTTAGCATCAGACTTCGGTCGCCCTATCCGCCATTTCCGTTTCGGTGTCGTTTTCCGCTTCGTTTTGGCGTCAGGGTGCTGCAAAAACTCTCTATTATTTCTTTGTTTGTTTACATATTATTATAATGGGATTATACAAGAAAAACTAAGAGAGAATAAGGGATGACGAACGGTTAAAATAGGGGTGAGAACTTACATAAAGCTACAATACGAGTGAATCAAAGAAGCTGGAGCTGAGTTCGCCCTGACTTACGCACCCTCGGGCTGCGGCACACGTACTCATTCGACTCGATAAATTTGACAAAACGGCCTTTAATATCCCACTAAAAAGTAAGTGGGTGGAACGGGCTGTCGGAGTGAGAGGTTGGCTCGTAACCGGCGATCGTTATATTAAAATTGCCTGAGACCCGCCGCGTTCGGTCGGAACGAGTGGAAGGGCCCAGGGCGCTCTGCGAAACATTGCTACGCTCCTCTCACTGGTATAAATCACTGAATAACGCCGCTTTTTTTCTTCCAACGCGTCAGGGTATAACAGCAAAGGATTTTTCTTTTCTTTTTTTTTTACTCGAGCTGAGTTGTTTAGTTGAGTGGAATTGTAGATGATTTTGATTTGATTAGCCTATCAATATGAAAAGAGAACTCTCTCAACAGCTGTATCAACGTAGGTACCTAATCTAGGTATATCAATAAAGTCGTAATGAATAACAGCAGTGAAATATCTAACAAGATGTTCCGAATTGAATGAAACTTGTGGAACTTCGAGGGCAGTTCGGCTTTAAATCTGAGATCATCACAAACGTGGGACATTAGACCAAGAGAGGAGGTTATGAGAAAGTTGCTTAATTGTATTGAATGACCAACCTAGTGATGCGCCGATAAAAACGAAACTTGTGGAATGTGCCTAGGGCAGCCCGAGTTAGAGTCTGCGAAGATCGGAATCGTTAATATTGAATCGGGAGGGGGTAATGGGAGAAAGCGGGAGAAGGAACTGTCTAATCTTGTACTAAAACCTGAATTATCTCGATTTTCCGAACTGAATGAAACGGGACTGATCGTGAGAATCGTAAATAATGGGTGTAACTGACCAATTCAAATTACCCGTAATTATCAGGTGCAATGCACGGGTTATTCAGCTAGTATTAAAATATTCATTGTTCCGTTTCTGTTCCCCAGAATTATCTATCAAGGAGGTAGGTAGATATTTTATTATATGAGTGCTTGTGCTTTATTAATTTCATTAATAGAATTTTACAACTGACTAAGATGAAAAGATCCTGTCGTAAAGCATGACCACATGTGCAAATTTTCAAAGTTACTTGTGGATTATACCTATTTTCGAAGGTTCTTAGCAATTTTCGAACATCAAGACCTCAATTTTGACCTTATATTCAAAAGTGAAGGAGTGAAGATCTTTTAAAACCGTAAGTGAACAACCCCTGTTTTGTAAATTTTGTAGCCTACTGGGGATTTTAGTGACTTGAACAGTTTGGACGATAGGTACAATGATGGAAGTATGATATTATAAAACATCATTCCTTTATAAGAATGCAGCCCACAAACAATGAACTGGAACATTATTTTTTGAAAACCAGTATGTATGTATTGTTGTTGAGTCAGACGAATGAGGCGAGGCGAAATAATATTTCCATACCATGAAACATTTTGAACGCGCAGCGCTTTGTCCTCTCACAATCTCTCTGATGGATATGTTTACTAATTTTCCAGTGGTTTCCCTTCCATCCACAGTCGACGGTCAAAGCCAGTTTTCAGTGGGAGTTTTCAACCCGCCTCATGTTTCACTGCTAGATCCCTCGCCCCTTTTGTAGGGACCTGAACTTTAATAAAACGTGTTTCTATTCAAGGAATTTGCAATCTAAATTGTCGGTAAATTAATGTTTCATTTGGTTTTGGGTTTTTGTTCCATTGTGGTCGGGAGGGAGGCCGAACGAACTAATGGCTGAATGGAGTGTAAGGGGATGATGGTTAGGTGAAACTTTTCACTTTTCTCATCTCAAATGACAGCTTACCTATCGCAATGACCATTCAACTAAATTTACTGCAAATTCATAATTTAAAAATCTATTCATATTTTAAGTCCTGTGAGCGTGATACAAACAAATGACCAACACCCGCCTACTCATAACAATAATTTACCGAATAGGTACCTTCCTTAGGGCAAAGACACACGCAGCGCTTTTGACAAAAGCGTTTACCGCGCCGGTACAGGCGGTAGATGTCAGACACAGGGTCGGCACATTTCTGTTCTTCCCTGCAAACCTGCAGCCCTTTGTAGGGCAGAAAATGTGCTTCTGACTTGAATCATTATGGTGAGTGTGATTAAAAGAATTCACTGTAATCGACCTTGGCTTCGGTGCTCAGTGACTAGTCAGTTCTCCAGTGAAGATGAGTTCTGCTGCTGTCCCTACTCTCCTACCGCACGAAGAAGAGAACACACAAGAAGAGTACGATACAGGTTCACCCAAATGTTGAACTGATGGGAGAAAATGGGCAAAATTTCATCATTTGTATGCAGAAATGAGGAACAACGAGGAAAACTTTTTCAATTTTACAGGTCGCAAATTTCTTACCAGCTTGTGTGCGAGCGATGCGACCACTGTACTCGGGTTTCTTCATGTCCCACAACGCAGGTCTCTTCTCCAATTCATCATAAATTTCTCCCGATCAAATTATTTGTTGCATTTTACGGGGGAAAAATTGACGAAGAAAATGATGAAAAACTGTCTGATTATACTCGTCATGGACACAGGAACCGAACAGAACAACGCTGCGTGTTTCTTCTCGGCAATTGCAGTAATGACTTTCAAACTTTTAAAATTTGGAAAGCCACCGTACCTTGCCGATCTGTTTGTACGGCGAGACACGATGCATGACATCAACACGCGTAAAGCCAATAAGTTGTTAGAAGTACCAAAGCATAATACAAGTTTTTACAGCAAGTCATTTATTGTACAGAGTATTAAATTTTACAATGAGCACTAAACGCTATTTAATGTTAATTCTTCAGTAAAAACTTTCAAGAAAAATGTAACAGATATGCTTTTAAACAAATATAATTAAAACCAGAAGACTTGGGAATTGTAAACCAATGTGAATTTATTTACTTATTGTTTTTTTTAAATTTATGTATAATTGACCTGACTTGTTAGAAACTAATCATTATTTTTCATTTTCTGTGCATTTTGTAAGAGAGGGCTATCCAGCCCTAATATTTGTACAGATTATTAATAAACGAGTCAATCAATCAATCAATCAATCCCCCAGCCACCGCTGAATTCCACGCCGCCTTCCTTCAAGTTCTGCTCTCATAATGCTGTCCAAGACCACGATGAACAGGGTCGGTGACAGCACGCAGCCCTGTTTTACATCCGTCCCAAGACCCGCGTGACAAGGCCCACCAAAATACATCGACGGCCAACTGACTCGTTTTCACTCTCGGGCAGCGCTTTGGGCACAAACGCCGCGTGTGTATTTGCCCTTAATTATGGGCATTTCGAAGGTATTGACAGATCAGTGACCTGGACTGAGCATTCGGGCGCGTGCAAGGAACGAAGTGAAATTACCTAACACGCTGCCGAAGCTTTACATGATGAAGAGCAGTTTTGAGATAGAAAATCAATCATGGGTGTCAAATGATGGAATACTATTCTGCGACATAATTACATTACCTCAGTTTAACGTATAGATACGTTAAACAGTATCACAATAGCAAAACCAATCGTGGCTCGTGATTAATCGTGGCTCTCTGATGGGGGGGGGGGGTATCTAAAGCTAGGTATCTACTTGTATCAAACTTCCGTACCAAACCAAACGGGGGAAAAACGCCTGTATCATCACTGCGTTCCGTAACATCGTTCCGGAACAATTCTGACCGATCAGTCATAAACCGTGAAAATGTCTTCATTGCAACAAGTGGCTGCTGCTTACATTTTTATTCACTGTTCAACAAAATAAGAACTACAGACCCGCAAACCACCTCGTTGGTGGATGCTGAATGTTTGGCGGAACCGCGAATTGTACGGTGGGACCGGTCTCATGGCTGACATGACTGACTACATGGCGGTGACTATTTCACAAGCCTTCAATACACATTCAAGATATCCAAGGAGACCATGGGGAAGATCGTCGCCAATGTATGTCGAGCGATTGTGGATATGTTAATGGAAGATTACAGGAAGGTAAGGTCTCGACTGACGTTACGATACGGGAGGGCGCCCGACCCCGTCTTCGCTATCCGAACCTCGTAACGTATCATTCCTTTGATGTGGCGGGAGAAAACCGCCAACGGAGCGATCCGCCCCAAATCCGAACAAATAGGCAAAAATGATCGGGGCTTAACATAATTTTAATTGATTTTTGCTATTCGATGGAGTTACGGTACGGAAGTTTGATACAAGCGGATACCCGGCTTAAAGGTGCGTATACACTTGCGCCCGCTCGACGAACGTTTTATATTATGGTTCGCAGTTGAGGTGTGGACGGGAGCGTCAGAGGATCGTCGTTACCCACGCGCAATGCGCGGCGACTCCATTGCAAAATGCCACTGAATGTCCGTGAGTTTCCTATGGATCCCCCATAAAAGCCGAAAGGCGTGGGAATGGGGGCTCGACATGGAGACTGACGGATCGCCCCGCCGGAGGACCGTTTAAATTGAAATTTCAAATACGCCCTGCAAGTGTATCGCCTTAACAGAGAGTTGTTGCAACCATTTTCCGAAAAACGCAACTCTAAAACGTAACTCTGTTCTAGGGAGACAAATTCCGATGGTAACTATCCAACAGTTCCATGAGAAAGTTACGTGTTCACGTAACTCCGGACGTTTGAAGTGACGTTAACGTAATAATTTGTCAATGATATATAATTTGTCTGTCAAGTTAACCTCTTTATTCTCATACTAGCTCGTAACATAATTATTCAGTAATAGTAATTATTCCATTTTGATGGTTTTCTATGATTTTTGAACAATTTCTAGAAGAGCAGCCGTGCCCTTTCACTGTAAAACCGTACGCACGGCACGGTGAGACCTTGGGTCCTTCGTATAATTTTACATACCCGCAATACTTGCTAATTATAAGGCACCCACTTACCGTGCTCATCGCTTTCGTATGGCAATGCTCAAGATGAATAGGTGCGCGAACCACATGAAGTTCAAGCTTCCAAATATACCTAAAGAGAACGCAAAATGAAAAGAACGCAAACAGCGGAAAACCTTCCCGAGGCCGGCTCCTCCAGTCTGTCTACAAAATTCGAGGTGACGCGACAGGGTAGCCATGGAGATCCAATTTGGTTGTCCGCAAAGAAGTTTACTTATCAAGTTACGTAGTACGTAGCATTTAGACTCGCGACACGCATCTTTCCAATAGTTACATTGTGCTGGACAACGCAAGTCTTGAAAACTCTAAAACTTACGTCTCGAGCGTAAAACTTGCGTTTACGTTCTCTCTCCAGATCGTCAATTATTGGTAGCGACAGCTCTCTAACAATGACGCTTTACCGCTCAGGTTTGCGGGACTGTATAATCCTCTGCGCCGTACTTCATGGCACATACCGAATGCGTTCGGAGTAACAACAAAAATTCTTGTTCTGAAAATTTAGGACACATTGCTTCTCTTTGCAAATTCGAAAAACGTTATTTTATACGTACCAATGCCAGTAGATGTCGCTCCATGGTTTCACGTAGGATCGGTCATTTGCGGTTAATTTTATATTAGTAGATAGCTGGTGAACTACATGTAAATATTTAGGTGCTCTTTGTAAACAAGTACCAACTACCTACCACATTTCCAACCAATATATATATATATTTTCGTTTTTGTTTCGTGGTAAATCATACATTTAAACTGACCTCGATCGGTGCCACAATGACGGCACTCGAATGTCAATGTCTTGTAATACATAAGAAACCATTCAATATCTTGAGACTCGTGGCTGTCGTAGATATCGACCAAGTAGCTTAGTGCTTGAGTAATACCTACCCAGATTAATGTTAATGTGTTACGCATTATGCACGCTTAACGCTGAACCATGAGATATCAGGTGATTGACTGCGGTTGTTAGGCAACCGATCAAGCATTGAACACAGCAGGGTTAACAACAGTTAGGTGCGTCCCTCAGCTTCAAACTGCAGCCTATAGTTCAAGTCAAGAGTTATCGGTTTTAATTATTGGGAGACCGATCTCCCGTTTTCCCGATTTTAAAGGATAACCAGAATGAAGAAGATAACAAATACTTGAAATCAGTTTGGGGTATACCTAACTGAAATAGTTATATCACAATTCGGAAAATTTTGTTCATTTACTACATTCTATGATGTAGACAGGTACTCTATTTCGCGGATTAGTTTCATGTTTTCCATTCTGAGCGACTGATTTGCCAACTTGAACTCATCCAGGCCATCTTTTCCAGGCTTTTGCACATATTTTCAAGTTCATCGTTGAAAAACCCCATTGCACGTCCTTTTTATGAAACCCGAACTTCTCCAAAAGCAGATCAATTTAGGTTTATTATTTTCAATAATGAACCATTAGAATCGATCATGAAAAAAAATTCCAAGCCCCCCCCCCCTCCCCACCCACAATCAAAATTTGATGGTTTACGTTTCAAGGTATGCAGAATCCGAAAATGCAATCAAAATATTTCTGTCTGTCCGCCGTACGCCGTACTGGCCACTTTTCTTAGTTACCACGAAAAAAAAATTGATGAAATTCGGGTTATAGGTTCCGTTTGGGGTCTAGTTGGTCCTCGAAGCTCGGCGTTACTGTCAGTCATCTCTAACGGGTTCAAAATAGGGGTTCAAATTTTCAGAACGCCGTATCTTGAAAACTTTCGATAGAAGGGTATGGTTTTTTTTACGTTAGTAAATTTATCTTGAGCTAAACAACTTTTTGAGACCACCCGGAGCATTGTACGTCCAGCCGTTCGTTTGCACCAAAAACCTTCGTCAACATGATCGTGAATCAAACTGTATAAATCCGGCCCGGATATTATCACTAGGGAGCACCTGATTACAGTCAAGGATGGCTGTATGAAGTCGAGTTGGTTGTTCTGCGAAATTATTTCGTTTGATAAGTGATGGAATATTGGATTTTGTTGGTAGGCATTTGTGCCTACCAACAAAAAGAAGTATTATTGAAGAATATTGTTGATTGAAGTATTATTGATGGGTAAATTATTACACGATGGTAAATTATTACACAACGGCAAATTATTACACAACGGCAAATTATTACACAGCGGTTCAACTACCAAGAAGGGGCTGGATTTTGTTGATCGGTACTTTTGCAACTTGAACAACCGTTTAAGTAATATTGGGCAAGTTATTACACAACGGTTCATTATACTTGACCAGAGGGTAGATACTGACCACAGAAAACAGTGTCTACGCAGAAGGGGCATTTATTTCACTCCAGATCAACAATTTTCCTTCAGAACTTCATTATTTGCGTTTCTTTTTGCCATTTTAGTTACTGTTTGTCATCGGCAGAATTATTTTAGCAACATCTAACTCGTGATTTAGGTAGGTACCTAGTAACGAGTACGGCGTTAGAGTACTAACCTACGGAGGGTCTGCGATCTACATAATGATGTATGGAATAGTACATATTATATTAAATAGACGAGTTATCTATACAGAGAGCTACGATCTGTAACAGAAGGGTATTCTGTACAAAATAATAAACCGTTGTGCAGGGATTTGAGGCGTTTTTCTATTCAAAATCGATGTTCCAGTCACACCTACCTTCAACTTATCCTCCGTCATCGAACAGTCAAAGCCAAAACCATCGTTTTTTCGACTTTGCCTTTGCTTTACGCATCCGTCGCATTTTCAATGCTCACGCAGGCTCACTTTTAGTTGTTAATAAAATTTTCAACATTTTCCGACGTGTGCACGAAGAGTAAAAATTTTGCAGTTTTTCTAGTTATTTATTTGTCTTTAAATGGGAAATAAATTGAACACTTGCAGCAGCCCATGGCTACCTTACCGGTTAAATAAACAACAAGGAATATACGTGCATTTTTTGGATATTATTTTCAATAATGACCCTTTGGAATCGAGCATGAATAAAAAAATCTAAACTCCCCCTCAAAATTTGATAGTTTACGTTTCAAAGTATGTAGAATCCGAAAATGAAATAAAAAAAATTGCTGTCTGTCCGTACTTGAAAAACAGAAATTTTTTTATTTCATTTTCGGATTCTACGTACCTACCTTGCAATTTTGAGGAGGGCTTAAAAAATTTTTTCATGCTCAATTCCAAAGGTTTATCATCGAATAATACACCAAAATCACAAAAATTTACAGCAAAGTTGTTATACAACGGTGACGGGAGGGAATGAAATATTTCAGTAGTCGGAAATATTTCTCCCATTTGGCACCCGCATTTAAGCTATCTGTGTACATACTATTAGCCCTCTAGAATACATGAAGAATGTTCTAACTTGGGGTCTAAACCATGAAACATGTTCGACAGTCCACGTAATACGGATAACTCGTTGTATGGTCATGATGCATGACCGATTTTCCAACTGTTAGGTAGGTACGTACCTAGTTACAATAAAAATTTGTACACGTAACAGATGAAACTTATACAATTGCCTCCATTTTAGATTGCCCATACAATTCCTTCGGTCAATACATCCACTGTGTGAAAGGATTGCGAAGGAAACGGATGTAGGTCGAACGAAAAAAAAAACCTGTGACTTTGGATTCGTTCCCAGTGACATTTACGTTACCTGACCGCCCATCGATGGGAGCGGGACGTGTCGCGACTATGCAAACAGGATAACAAATAAACTTGATGTCCGGACGGCCAAGGATTTTACCTCTTTTTCCCACTGGGAAATAGTTGAAGCCTTGTTGAGTTAGTTTGGCAGCTCTCGAGTTAAACTCAGAGAACAAACAACTATGTTATAACTCTTGGAGGGGAGGGTTCGCGCTTTTATAACCACCGAGCATAAGTTGACGACAACCTTCATTTCCCCCTATCCCCTCTCCGCCGCAACAACCAAAAAGCGTCATCCCACACTTCTCAACATCGCCATAGTCATCCGCCTCGTGAAAACCATCCGGGCATACTCTTCCACTTCCAGGGACATAAAACAAAAGTCTTTTCCGCAACTTTTCATTTTGTTTCACCACGAATTCACTCGTGTTTAATTTGCAGCGAAATTACCCTTGTTTTTCAGCCGTGAGAGGGGTATTTTGTAGGAAGAGAGTTTTTAATTTGAGAATCACCCGAAGCTCAACAACTGAAGCAGCTCATGAAGTATTGTACCAGCACCTCGGGATCTAAATATTGAGTACTAAGTTGGTGAGGGGTTGGATCAAATTGTATTGTTTGTTGTGTTGATTATACTCCAATATATCAACATTCCTTATATTTCAACACTCATTCTGAGAAACATCCAATTAAACACGAGCTGGTTCCTGTTCTCGTAGCGAATGGTTCTTACAAAGTGATACTTCATTAGGGAGGAGTTGACGATCAGATTGGAACTGATATCGAGTGTGATTCCAATGGACCAGAAAAGCTAGGTGGCCTATTCCCAGGAATGAATCAATACCTGAAGTGTATAATAATTAAAATTGAACAGTTGGCATATAGGTAACGTCAACGAAACCAACCGTGACTCCTCACATCAGGGAAAAAACGCTGCGAAGTCTTGTCTAATGGGGTTATGTTCTATTGGACATACCTACAGAAATGCTGGCTGTTTATTTATGGTTTCTTTCATAAGCAATAACTGAAATAGCTATTTTTGATAGTTTCCAACAATTTTGGCCGCCCAAAACACGAATTAGGCTCCTATCTTTTTACAAATTATCTTTGATCATTGACAGCGCCATTTAATTGTCTTGATTCACCTGTTGATACTACTTATAATATAGTCCTGTTATACAAACTGAGGTGAACTCAGACAAATTCTCAGGTTTCTGACTCATAAAAAATGAATTTTGGGAGCTGAACTTTCGTTATAACCTCAATTCTTCACTCTTTGGTCAATATCGACTTCATATTCGGTCTTCGCGCCCCAAAAACCTGGAAAACGATACCTCACAAGCTCATCCACCAAAACGTAAAGAAAAACCTTGAAAACCCCACTTTTTACACCCCCCCACCGACCAATTATACCATAGGTGTTTCCCGATCGGGCTGACAAGCTTCGGAGCCTAACCAGGACCCAAATATGTTCCCAAAAGGTGACCCGAACTGTGTGCAACGATTTTAGACCAAAACGTAACGTAAATTTAAGGCTGAGTCTTCACCAGAACCTCCATTTTTCCACTCTTTGGTCAAAATGGATTTCATATTCGGTCTCCTCTTCCTAAAAAACATGGAAAACGATACCTCACAAGCCAAAAAACCCTATTTTTACACCCATTTTTCACCCATAACACCCTTGGGTATATTTGCATCGGGCTGCAGTCTCGGGACACAACTAGGGCCCAAGTGGAGCCTGTGAGCGAAATAAAGAATTTTGTACACCGAAAATAAAGTACATATGGATGACATGGCGTATGGAAAACGCTACCTCACAAGCCAAAAAACCCTATTTTTACACCCATTTTTCACCCATAACACCCTTGGGTATATTTGCATCGGGCTGCAGTCTCGGGACACAACTAGGGCCCAAGTGGAGCCTGTGAGCGAAATAAAGAATTTTGTACACCGAAAATAAAGTACATATGGATGACATGGCGTATGGCGGACGGACAGCATTTTTGGAACCCACGCACCTTGAAACGTAAAAGAAAACATTTTGAGGGGGGTGCTAAGCTTTTTTGGCTGAGCGAATACATAGAATAATTAACCAGAAAGGTCAATTTCAATTTAATGCAATGTTTGTTCTGGTACGGATCAGTTTCTGATGATTTAAATTCGGAAAACTCAAACACATAGGTACTACAACATTTTATCGGTGCTCAGTCAACCAAACCAGTACAAATATAGGCACTGATGTTATCCTGTCGACTTTCCATCCCAAAAGTAAGCGCCACAAGAACACTCCACAAGTGCACTGAAACGCCTTTAATTTCAGCTCATTGCTACCATCGCTGTAATTACTTGATGTGATAACTTTCACGGAACCATTTAAGACACCATCGAGAGACCCATATAGGGACTTAAACCTATCTACCCTCTGACTTTAATCTCATTACGACTAATCTTCCGTATAGTATGTGCGTTGCAATGACTTGCAGACAGACTAACACCGGGACAACAATATCGAATGAATTCCACAATTGGTAAGTACACAAACAACGTCGGTGTTTCAAGAAGATGCGATTTCGATTCGATAGATTTTACAATACGTAGTTTCCGATGAATCGAATTAAACTGTAAAAGCGGGTACCAACTCGGCAGCCCTCAAACACGGAGTCAGGCATCGAGAAATCAATACAGCTCTCAAATAGCTTCAAAACTTCCAATTCCCAATAATGATGGGAGAGATACAGCTTACAATTTCCGATAATGATTCGAGTGGGAACTTCACTTCCCTCTGGGGTCTCCGGGAATCCGAATGATTATTAACAACCTTCAAAGCAAGTAAAATTGATACCATTTGAGGAAACGGGAAGGGCCATTAGGAGGAGGGGGGCTTCCCCTTCAGGACAGGCCTTTGAGTAAACTTTGAGTGGCGGATCGAGGGTTAAACAAATCTACACTTTGATCCCTAAGGGCAGCAATTGGAATAGCTGGGTGTGGACCAGTGGAGTCGGACCGAGCTCCACTGACAGCTTCCTCAAGCGCGCTAGCCGCCCACCGTCGCCCGGGGCCGACGTACCTACAAGGAACTTGGTGTTATCGAGTTTTCGCTCACCGCAACGACAAAAACTGACCTACCTCCATTTATCCGTAAAGCAGACTCCAATTATACACCTGATACAGTACCAACGAGAAAAACGCTGCAGTCTTTGTCACACGGGTTTACTATTGTATTGGACATACCTACAGAAATGTTGGCTGTTCACTGATTGTTCCTTTCATGTGCAGTAACTGAAATAGCTTTTTGAGAGGTTTCCACAAAATCTGCCCCCCAAAAACTCGAATTTGGCGCCTATTTTTGACAAATTATCTTTTATCACCGACAGTGCTATTTAATTGCCTTCATTCGCCTGCTTCTAGTGTTTATATAGAAACGTATGGTGATTTCAGACAATTTCCCAGGTTTATGACTACAAAAAATGAATTTTGGGAGTTTAAACTTCGTTAGATCCTCAATTTTTCACTCTCCTGTCAAAATCAACTTCATATTCCGTCCCCTCGCCCTAAAAAAAAAACACGTGGAAAAGGTATCTCACGAGCCAAAGTTTACAAATACTTTGAAAATATCTAATTCTGCACAAATGTTTCACTCGTAACACCCAGGGGTGTATTCCGATCGGTCTGCCGAATTTGGAGCACAACTAGGGCCCAAATGGAGCCTGTGTGCGGAAGGACGATTTTAGACCAAAATTTAGGAAAATTTAAGGCTGAAACTTTGTTAGAACATCAATTCTTCTGTCGTTGGTCAAAATCGACTTCTTATTCAGCCTCCTCGCTGTAAAAAACATGGAAAACGATATCTCAAAAGCTTATGTTACTAAAACACCAAAAAACCTATTTTTACACCCATTTTTCACCCATAACACTCCTGGGTATATTCCGACCAAGCTGCAACGTTTCGGGATACAACTAGGTATATTCCCCGGAGTGTATTCCGATCGGGCTGCCGAGTTTGGAGCACAACTAGGGCCCAGATGGAGCCTGTGAGCGAAAGATCGAATTTTTTAGACCGAAAATGAAGGTAGATATGGATGATAAGGCGTACGGCGTATGCCGGACGGACATTGCATTTTTGGAACCTACGCACCTTGAAAGTCCTGAGCGAATGCATAATAATAAACCAGTATGATATTCGGTACCTACCATTGATAAATATGAGCTAGGTACATGTAAGCGGTAAAATATTAACTGCATGTAAAAATGGTACCAATCAAAAGTATGAACTAATTCCTCGTTAATACTTCGGCTTTCATGGCTTTCGTGGTATCATGACTGTTCGTTTTATGAAATTAATAATCTATAAAGAAATCCTATTTTCCTGCTGAAAAATTCCCGAATTCCTATTTTAACAGGCTCTAGGTTATACGGCCTACCTAGCCCACACAATATATCATTATTTCAGCTGGTTACGACCATCATCTCGTATAGTCACGCGCGTTACAAGGATTTACGGATAGAGAACTAAATTCGCTCAAAAATGCAATAAGCGTGTGGAAATTTTGATTTTGGGAGACAACAATTTTTTCCTACAAAAATTGACCTCTACTACCAAGGAAAATCAATGCCCAATGAGAAAATAAAAAGAGGTTCCAGTCATACAGCATAACTATACGAACAAACTTTCGAAGTAACGCACCTATACATTATCGATACTTGCACTATTGAACATCCTCAACGGCTTTGTCCAGAGATTAAACAATTTTTTCACAAAAAGTTTCAGTTGCTCAAAGCTGTTAAATGTATCCAATTCCATCCTCCCGTATTAAAGTCTTAATGATATTATTTATTTAGCTGATCGTACCTTATTTACGAGTCAATCGTCTCCGTTTAGAAGTCCGTTGATGACTCGATTAGAACGGATAACGTGGGCGACATCTGAAAGTAAAAAATTCCTCAATTATTCTTAGTAATAAAGGAATAGATAAACTGCACAATATAGGTATTCATAATTTTCTTGTCGTGGGGCATTCGGGTGATATTTGAGACAGCTCCAGTTCAACGATTATATAATAATGTACTGGGCGTTACGAGTACATTCGACGGAGAAACACCAGTAAACTATTGCATCAATAATACTGCCCCTGATAGATTAATCCCATCAAATCAGTAATGAACACTCTCGTGTGAAAGAGAGGCCTGCCGAGATCATTTACCTCCGTAAGACCATAAATAATATCCGAACCGCGAATGCCGCTGTCTTCCATAGGCTGGACCTCAGCACTAGGGAACTATCACCTCAACAATGATTTACATCCCTGTTGACTAGGTATGAATTAAACGGAAAGAAATAAGTTGTACAGCTCCAACCATAATTGACAGGACCGTGAATCCTGCACGATCCATACACGAGAAACAGAACGAAACAGCAATCTCGGTAATTCGAGCATGAGTTGATATTAATTCAATGTAACTAGTAACCATAATGTAAGTCAATTTTTTGAACACACTTATTTGTATAAATGCTAAGGGCAAGGAGAATTCAGCTATTTATCATAAAAGACTCTGCTAGAGAGCAAGTTAAGGATTCAATGAATTATTATGAATTCATACACCTGATGAAGATTCAGGTGTACAGCTTTGAAATTGTTACTGAACCGTTTAGACTTGTATTTATCTTCAATGAAATCCGATGAAATCCGACCCACGCCCGACACCGGATTCCTATCAGTGTGCATTCACTCTTTCGGTAAACTGATTCGAGTTGTGAGGGAGCAGGGAGATGAAAATCCCACTCGAGATTTGTAGCAAATTAAACATTTTGTGAACGCTTCCTGCAACAAGAACTGGCCAGGTGAGTATTCAAGGTTCTCTTTTTATTGAGTACGATCGATTAAGCCAACACGGACAACGCAAATACAGTTCAGATTGAAATGTAAATATTGTGGGACTTTGACTCCTCTAACTGGCGTAGTTTTTTCCTACTCGTCGAAACATCAGCTATGCCCTATAATCTAAGGCCTATAAATAAACTAACCCATAATAAACATTTAACCCATCACAACCTATATAGCTCAGTGGATAATTAAACGAACTAAACGAATATTAGCCTACCTTCTGGGTCGACCAATATACAAAGATGTCAGACGGGTTGGTACTTGAGGGTTCTCTGTATTAATCAATTCATCGATTTTAATTGGACACGTTCTGTGGTAAACCATCATACGATGTAGAATAATAAGACAAATAAACCTTCAGTTCACCACAAATTTATATTTAGCACGTCTACATATAAATTGGTGGTAACCTGAAAGTTCATTTGCCTCCATATCAATGTTTGTGTAAGCAAGTACGTTTATTATAGTAACTTGGTGGGTCTTAATTGAATTAGACGCTCTTTTTCATGAAAATACTAAGATGATCCACCATTAAAACACACAATTGAAACATTATAGAAACAGAGATCCAGATTTTCACTTCTGAGGATGAGGCTAATGGTGGTCGAAATACGTGCACGATGCCTAAGCCACAACTTTAATCCAGTTTTGATCATGGTCCAGTTGAGTAACAAAAAACGCAATAATATCGGTTGGTGAAAGGGGACTAGAAAAATAAAAATCAAAAAATCAGTGAATATCGACAACATTAAAAATAAAATGAAAAGTCTGTATATTTTACACAAAGGTTAATCATTTTTCCTGTTTTGATACCTGAATACCCATTTTCCACCGCCCCCATCTCCTGCAATGTGCCACTTCGGCCCCACGAACGTCATTTTTGAAGTTCTGATGGTCGCTACTCCAATAGCACTCTCGATTCATTCCCAAATTGTCACCTAATTTGGATGTTGATTCGTTGATCGTCAACAACAGAATTATACCTACCAACAAAAAAATAGGTTTGAAAAAACCGAATTCCTATCAACAAATCCAAAATTACCATCTTTCATTCAATGAAACAATATCACGCAAAACAAATCCCATTTCATAAGCCATGCGCGATTATAATCAGCTGTTACCGAGCAAAAATCTGGGCTGGATGTACCTATACCTACCGCATGATTCACACTCATGTTGACGAAGCTTTTCGGTTCAAGCTTCAGCGTCTTACCGTGAAAGAACGGCTGGACACACAATGCTCCGGGTGGTCTAAAAAATCCTCAGCTCGGAATCAGTTTAAAAACTTCATGAACTCTTCTTTTATAATTGTTGAGCTACTGCGTTTTGACACTTCCAACCCCTGTATTTCACCCCTTAGATTGGACTGACAGTAACGCTGAGCTTCGCGGACGAACTAGTCCACAAGTGGGACCTAAAAACAAAATTTCATCAATTTTGGTTCATGGTAAGGAACGTGCCAAGAAGTATGGCGTAGGGTGCACGGCGGATGGACAGGTATTTTTTTATTCCATTGTCGGAGCCTGCGTACCTTGAAACGCAAACCATCAAATTTTGAGATGGGTTCTTGTTTTCATGCTCGACTCCAAAGGTCCATTATTGAAAATAATAAACCAAAAAGCAGACAAACGAGTAACCGAGTATCAGTACGAATAACTGCCAGTTACGAATTGTCACAAGACAATGAAAATGGAGTCGCTCCTGGGCAGGATATATTTTAATTTTACGTGGACTTTTACTAATTTCCATTTTCATAATATTCATGCATCAACCGCATGGATAACTATCAGAATTCTGATCCGACGGCCATCGATCTACCATCGACTTTGAACCATCGATGACGAAAACATCGAACATCAAACCACCACCACCTCCACCATCGATGTCTTTAATTTAACAATCGACCATCAAAAGCAGCCCAATCCTACAGCAAACATAGTGAAAGCATTCATGTCAAGGAGGCGTTAGTGGTGGGAGGGAAAGGAATAAAGTCGAAAATAATTCGTCTAGGTTACGGGATTGTATTTATGTTTAAGTCGTTCGCATACATGCCACAACAGATTATTTGTAATTCTGTTTTGCCAAAGGTTTACGATTTCACGGTGAAGAGGTCGGGGTAGTCATAGTACGCGATGCCTAATCATGACAATTTCGGCCATTGTTCAAGGTTCTTTCCGTAAATCAGGAACTTTCAAGTCATGTTATGCAACATGGTGTTACGGTAGCAAAACGAGAGCGTGATACTGCAGTACAAACCTGCCCGTGTGGGGCTTGTGCCTTGGGAGTTTCTGTAATGCGTGTTACTGTATTTTCTACGTAATACATTACTAAACCAAATGTTTCAAATCTACCTAACTACTCGAAAGAAGTTGATGGAGCTAGGACCGAACTCCTGTATCCCCCTAGTGATGTATATCCTTTGATTTAACCCCACTGAGTATTTCCCGGGGGAAATGTTCGACTCAAACGCCATAGAAGACACTAGGTACTTGTTATTTGACCTTCAGTCTATCGCTTCTCGGCCTCAAAGTGTAGAATTTGATTACGGAATTACCACTCACATCTTCCCGATTCACCTTTTCCGGATCGGAGATTGAGAAATTCGTGGAAATAGATTCATCTTACCTTCATTCGTCTAGCCTGTACGCTGAGTGACACTGCTAATGCTTCACATGCAGTGTCGACGTTTCCAATCTCAAACCCCCCCAACCTGATACCTTCATCCTGATTTGTTAAAGCTCCTTAATCTCTTCCGCGTACGTAATCTGGATTCTTGTCGATCCCTTTTGCTGGAGTTTCGTCTCCCCTTAACGTTTCTCTGAAATGGGTCACGGGAAGATTGGGACGTCAACTCCTTGTTTCCAGAAACCTAACTCTGTCCTACCAACCTCGAAAAATACGATTTCATTCATTCATTGCTGAACTGGATACATTTAGGAAAAGAAGGTGTTTGAATCAAGCGGGTAATATCTGCTGACGTCAACCCTCTGTTGTAACCAGGCTGTTTGAAATCGTATGGTTCGAATTATTTCGCGAGAGGGTATGGAAAATAGCCACTTCCAGTATACCCTGACGACACTTCAAATCATCAAGCACTCCAACAAGGTAAACCTGTTACTTCAATACTTAATCGCGCCGGAAAATTGGGAGTGACGCGAATGGGGGAATTAGAATAATACTGGACAGCCTAGGCAATGATAACAGGGAGACACAGATTTCAAACTCGCAACATATTATATATATGTATGTATATACATATATATATCTTACTCCTTTTATCATAGTTTTATCAAACGGGGATAAATTATATTAATGAGCACCAATTCCAAAAAGTTGTTCTCCAGCTCCTGGCATTCAAACTTATTTCATTCAGCACCACAGGACGAGGTAAAACTTTATCAAGAAAGTGATCTTAAAAAACTCTCTCAGTTATCAAGCTTTTGGAAAGACCGATCTAGGATTATCCTTGGACACTCTGGGGTATATTTTAGAGCAAAATAAAGGAGTAAAAATTTGCCTCTCAAAATTCTTGTGAAGCTCTTTCCAAAGCATGGAAGTACTTTCGGAATGAGCAATACAACAAATTCACTGGTAATTACCATTCAATACTAACTGGACCATTATAAGTAACCTAAATACCTCTACATAGTCACCGAAAACGAGTTGTCCTAGCGCGAGGAAGAACAAATGATTAACTCATATAAACTGACCGCAATTTGCACATTGTTACTGTCGTTGTAATTGGCGAATTGATTTGATGTGAGACATAACAAAAGAAATCATCTGACCGCCCCACACCTACCCACGGCCATCTTCACTCATTCCATTATAAATTCAGCAGGGCCATTTGTCCTTATCTTCGTGTCGCAACCAGACAGGCACCAGAAGAAGCATTTTCCTACGGTTTTCATTATTAAAGGTAACAATGGACGTGACCAAAGGCGAGGGGCGGTTAGGGAGACGGCATTGCGTGTTGCAATGGGAAAGCACGAGCGGCAACTGTGCGGTTAGCGATAGGTCAACCTCGTCGTTCAAAATAAAACCAACTATTTACCTCCGCATTAATCTTCAATGCGAAGAGGTTACGTAATAGTACAAAAACATATTGAATTGTGAAACTCGTTTAACCGATTCAGGAAGCATATCAATTTATTAACGGAAATGACATCCCCCAAACATATTTGAAATGAACGTTTCAGCCTTCTATACTGCGACTGGTAGAGCGCAGTTTTAGGTAAAATGATGTGAATAGATTGTGAATAGAAGGAGGTAAGCGAATGGTGAAATTTCATGAATAAATCAGATGAGGTTTAAAATAAATCTTATAATCCGTTAGTGGAAATGCAGGTTCTTCTGTTCAAATACACGAGTCATCCAAATCAGGTGCAAATTTGGTACGATGTCGAGGGTTTAGTTTCAGCGACCATCGGAATGTCAAAACTGGCCGGGGTGGGAATTCGTAGGGCCGTAATGGCGCGTTAAAGGAGATGAGGGCGGTGGAAAAATACGTATTTACGTCCTAACTGTAATTGCCACAAGTTAGAGAGCTTATACTTCGACTCTGGTGGCATTTTTATCGTGCGTGCGTGTTTGCGTGCGCTTGTGTCCACAGCAAAAAACAACCCTACTAAGTCAGGGTCTTACACTAATTGGAATTCTGTGATATACACAGAAGGGGTATCTATACAGGAAAATAATGAACCATTGGGTAATAAGTTGCAAATGATCCCACAAAACTATACCACAAGGCACTTTCTCGAGAATTGAACGAATTACATAAAATACTTTTCGAATGACCAGTCAAATTATTCTCGAACGTCTGTCTATCCCTCAATTCAAAAGCCTGTGCCATTAAAAGTGTTAGTTTTAAATAATAGATAGAAATTCACAAATGTTTTATAATATTCCTTACCACAACAAGCGGGACTAATTTATTTTGCACCAAAATAAATTAGAGGATTGAAGACAGTTAGCTAAGTTTGCACGTCCGATCAAAAGTGGCTCAGGATTTCTGCATACGACTAACCACCTCGAGACAATCCTGACTTATTATCAAAGCGAAGCTTGAGGAGAGAGAGGGAGAAGGTGAGTGTCTACTTGTATATGCGAGCGGGCTAAGCGGTTTAAACATGATCCCAATCTCCATTGTTGAGCATTACAAGGAATTCCTCGACAGAATCCCACCCTCAACCAACGAACATAACAGGCCGATGTTTGACGTTGTTGGGAGGAAAATGTCTTTAACACAATAAGAGCGGAGAATGTGAACTACATTTTCTTTTTACTATATTTTCTTTTTCCAACAAACACTGAAAGCCCCTGAAAGACTTATACAAGGACATGATTAATTTTTGGAATGTGGCTTTGGTACTGAAGCTATAGAAAAGTATTAGGTAGTTGAAGTAGTAGTATAAGAAGAGCTAGTGGTACTAAAAGTAGTGAACCACTTTATTTGTTACCTTTACTTCGTTACACTAGCTAGTCGTCTTAAAATTTAGTAAGATTCTAATATTTGGCTCCAACAATGGAATATGGAAGTTTTTAAGAGGTAAAAATGAAAAATGCAATCAGTACAACTTTTTGGGAACTACTTTCAGTTCTGTTGGTTCAACTGACAACAAATTAACAGCAACCTACTTCTTTTCTAATTGTCTTGAACGCAATTACCTCATTGCAAAGATACGAACGATATTTTCTGGAAATCCACTCCTTACTGAAATTTAAATACTGTTGGAAACTGGAAGTTCACTGGTTTTCCCACTGCTCTCTAACCACTGAAAACTCCCTCATACGTTATCTTATTTGGAAACTTTTGATTGGATCATTCAAACGAATATAAATATACAACATTCCAGTAAGGAGTACACGAAGGAAATTGGGAGGAATTAAATATCGTTTGAGATGAAAAATTTCTTCCTTGTTTTACAATTTTCCCGCATAAAATGGAATCGAATGAAAACGGGGGTGCGTAGCAAGGGAAATAATGCAAAAAGAAACTAGTTAGTTCATAACATGTATACCGACCGAATTGAGAGAGTCGGTCAGTAATAATTATAATGATATTCAGTGTAGTGAATGAAACGAAATGAATAGGTAACCGTTGACCACTTCAGATAAAAGAGTATTTTCTAATAACGTAAACCACCTGAAATCAACATTTGCTCTTCTTGCATTCTAATACGGCGTTTAGAATTTCTGGGCATCAACCTTTTCTGGACAAAGTTTCTGGACTTCAAAATGGTACATGATAGAACGACGTTCCCAATCCAATTAAACTATATTTTCCAATTATTTTTAACCTTCAATATTCGGATTCAACATTCAACGTACAAAATATATTCCCTTCATACAAAAAAACAGGTTTTCACAGACTACATTTGTTCGTCGTGACAGAGTTTTACTACTGGAAATAGTATTGGTCTAAAAGGTACCATTGCCCTTGAGAAGATCCCGGCGAATCGTTTTCGTTTCCCCTAACGAATATAAGGCCCATTTAATCCCGAGTAACCTGGCACGCTCCTATCGCCATTGAACGCTTCCAACCTCTTTTTGCAAACACTTTATAAATCAATTAGAGTAGCTGAATGAAGAAGGAAAGACAATTTGTTTTACAATCGGAGGGAAAACGGAGGAAGTCACATTGGCATGCCGGTAATCCTATTAAAGCAAAGCTCCGGCGTCCATTTTAATGCCTCCGAACCTTGATATTATTCCATCTTTCGAGGAGTCAATTTATCCCGATATCCGATAAAGAGCTGCTCATTATATCATCCTATTCTCTGCTTTTTCAACCTCCTGCTATTTTTCCCCTTCTAACAGGCGATTTAAAGGCAACAGATTAAAACTGTTTCAAACTTTTTTGCTCTCCATCTTCTTCGCTTTCTCCGTAGAAACTTATTAAGTCGGCAGACCGTGGCGGAGTGAAAGTTCTCAATCAGAGAGTCGGCAGAGGTTCGTCTGCAAAGCTGGGCAGGTTCTCAATGGACTTTTCGCATATTTGGTTCAGTAGGGAGTTTTCTGGCCGGCTCTTAGAGCGTTAATGGATACATAGAACTGGATAAGGGAGAGTTAGCCACAAAGTTTAGCGTTCTTGTTCCGCGAGGAGAGATTCTTGTTAGCTGTAGATTTTGCCGGTTTCTCACAACTAGTTTGTTGTTTAGTTTAGATCAATGCTCCAACACAGGGTGTTTTTAGAGTTAATCCATAGAACAGTTCATTTAGGATAGAAAACTGAGATAGTCCATTGAGTGATCCATCAAAGCGCGCTAACCATCAAACGCTTCATCGGGAATTTGTCGAGAAAAAAGTAAGGGAAAAGTTTTACTAACATAATGGATTCCAGAACCTCTGGGACCCGGTGACGATGACGCCACCACCAGCCACCACCAGCACAACCGGGTGATGAATGAAATACTCGATCACCCTTCTGCGAGGATAAATGGGATGCTCGGTTCCCTCGCACCTACAGCCAAGCAAAACATCCCCCAATCGAATTTTTTAGTAAAAATAACCAGGAAAAAAAAGTAATCGGAAAAATGAATATGATAGGTACGATTAAATATATAAACAGTACCACCGAGCATCACGGAAATTTCATAAATTTTGGTTCAGAAAAAACGCAGCTGGCATATAAGTCGATAGTACAACGTGTTATTATCAATAGTTTGATACAGCGAGGCACGAAATGCATGTATAATAGACTTGACATTATTTCAAATATCAGATCGAGCGTATATTAAGGTATTGAGCTTTTTTCACTTGAACGCTGAAAACCCCAATCACTTAGTGTTTGATTTGAGTAATGTGATATCTAAGGAGAACTCTTATTCAAAATTCTGCAAATTATTAGACAACGGTTTATTATTCTAGAAGACAAGCAGCCTGTGGCATTTATTTCCTTCCTCGCTACCGGGAAGCCTTATATTCGTGCAAGAAGTTTAAAAAAACCTCTCAATCAAAATTGCCGCTTGCTTTTTGCATTTTAAAGCTTTCTGAACAATTTTGGTTCCGTGTCTGCCTGTCTGTGGTCAGTACCATGCCCTATGAATTTAATCGCCGTCGGACCAATGGTATCGAGTGCGCATGCGCAACCGCGAACTTCACGAAAACGATTCCATCTCAGTTCGTAATGAACCGATTTCACTAATATTTGGACGGCAGTTGGGAGCTGGCTCCAAGACGATTGCCTATTAATTTTGTCGCGATTGGATCAGTAATATCCATACAGTTTGTTCAGGTCGCAAAAGTACCTATCATCAAAATCGAAAACAGCATTCATTTTACATATATATGGAATAATATCACAGGAAAACCAACTCGACTTCATACAGCCATCCGTGATTATAATCAGGTGCTCCCTAGGGATGATATTTGGGCTGAACGTATACAATTTGATTCACCTTCTGTTGACCAAGCCAGTCGGTGCAAAATTGGGGGCATTACTGCGAAGGAAAGGTGGGACGTACAATGCTCCGGGTGGTCTCAAAAAACTCGAAAGTTAGATAACTATTTAAAAGCGTAAAAATATTCACGGAAAAATAAGGTATAGGAGTCCTGAAAATGTCAACCCCTATTTTAAACCCCTTAGAGATGACTGACAGTAACGCCGAGCTTCGAGGAGCAACTAGACCCCGAACAGGACCTATAAATGAAATTTCGTAAATGTTCGTTCATGGTAACTAAGAAAAGTGCTAAGTACGGCGTACGGCGCGGCGTACGGCGGACAGACAGAAATTTTTTTATTGCATTTTCGGATTCTACATACCTTGAAACGTAAACCATCAAGTTTTGAGGAGGGGTTAACTTTTTTTTCATGCTCGATTCCAAAGGTTCATTATTGCAAATAATAAACCAAAATGATGGTTTTTTGGATTTTGCTGATAGTTACTTTTGTATCTTTAATAAACGTTGTTTCATGAATAACAACAATATTATGAAATGTAATTCCCGGGCTGGCTCAATACTCGATTTGAGGCATATCACACAACGGCTATTATTTGTAAATTATTACACAACGGTAAATTGTTACACAACGGCAAATTACTGCACAACGGTAAATTATTACACAGCGCTAAATTATTAAACAACGGTTTATTATACTATCTACGCAGAAGGGATATTTATACAGGTAAATTATTACACAAAGGTTTATTATTTACCTTATGCTTCATGAATAACTACAAAAAATGATGAATGATGAACGATTGAATGATTGAATCCCCACACGTTTGTATGAAACTTCAATTCCCAGGCTGGCTCCAGTATTCGATTTAGGGCTTTCCTGGGGGACCTCGAGGGTACTGACCACAGAAAACAGCGATGTACGCAGAAGGAGCATCTATACAGGTAAATAATACACCGTTGTGTAATAATTTGAAGCGTTTTTTATGACATTTTCGGATTCTACATACCTTGAAACGTAAACCATCAAATTTTGAACTGGTGGTGGGGAGGGGTAAAGATTTTTTTTCATGCTCCATTTCAAAGGTCTATTATTGAAAATAATAAACGAAAAAAAACGAATTACAGTGGGCGGGAAGAAATTTTTGTATTCCGCTTTCGGATTCAATGCCTTGAAACTGAAACCATCAAATTTTGAGGGGGATGGTTAAACGTTTTTTCCATTCTCCATTCCAAAGGTTCATTATTGAAAAAGATAAACCGAAACTGGTATTTGCTGTCTTGTTAAATATTCATATAATAAAATGGAAACGCTTCCTTAAATTAAATTTTTTGAAAGTGTTGAAACATGAGTAATATATTTTTTGACTGGAACAAACATCACAAGACACAATTTCAATTGTCCGTGACTCGTTAAAACTAAGTGATCTTAAACCTACTGCAATGTACAGAGCTCTTTAAAGTAGTGAATCACAAAACCCAAATTTGAGCAACTTCTACCCTCCATAATCATCTTTGTCTCTAAAATTATTGTATGAATGTACGGCCCTTTCTATTTTCGGAACTGTCACAATGAAACAACTGCTGGTCAAAAAAACATTAACGAAACCGAAAATATTTTCGAGGCATCCGTCTACAATCATTTTACCCCATAGCACACCTACCAACTTTGGCGACTTTTAGTTATTTTCGACGACAGCAGCGACTTTCATGGAGAAATATTCGTGAATTCGCTTGAAATCTGTGGGTCACCCCGTTCTTCCGAACTTCCCCACAAGACAGCAGTATATTAACAAGTGACGCTGACCAACCGGAAAGACCGTATCCCTTGAAAAAATACGAAAACTTCCGCAGGATTAAACCCACAAAACCCCACCCACGTCTACTAATTCCCAGTTTTATATACTGGAGCTTAAGTTATTAACGAACCCCAGATATTTTGACTGTCAATCGACCGTCCGTCTCCCTCTCCACCGAATCTGGGCATTAAACTGATTTATATGCAGCATAAACAGAATCTCCCGAAGGAGTGAGCAGATTGATTGAAAAATGGAGCCAAGCGGATGGCCGAGTGATGTTTTTTTTCAGGTCTAGCTGAGTTTAATTTTTTCCTTTTTGTTTACCAGAACCTTTAGGATTTACATTATGCCAGCCAAACCAGAATTCGATCTTCTACCACCTTAATAAATATTAGAGTTCGCGTTCCTTTCGGAGCTTTTGTTATTTCGTCTTCTTCGTTCATCAGTCCGATTGAATATTTGGAATTGAAATGAATATAAACTTCACAACCTTTCATTTAGATTAGATGTTATCCTGCGAAGAGTTTTCAAACGTGGCCATCCGCGAACGTTGGTCTTATTGAGTGATTTCGATCAAGCTGAACGAAGTTTGGAGAGGTAGGTATAGCTTTTTCACCATCCATAGATAGGATAGAACATTGGGCTAAAGGAAAACTGGCCGCAGCTTGATCAAATAATCAACTAATAATCAAATAATAGGTAGATCACAACGACGCGAACAATTCCGGGGGGGAAATAGCTACGTAATTCGGACACAGAAGAGCACGCGGGCTGTTCTGATTATTGATAGTGAGCTCCATTTTGTGCACTTGGACTCAAAATTGTCAAAGTTCGAAGTCAAATAATTTTGAAGATGATAAACGCTCAATCCTGAAGATCAATACTGAATGTACATCCTTTCGAATTCCTATCAACTTTTATTTCATTCAGCCAGTTAACAATAACTTTTCTCAATGATTAAATTATATAGTGCTAAATCACAGTCACTTGTTCCACATTTCTCAACATTTCCTTCACGGAAGAAATAACAGTTACTTGGATGGTACACTTCTGAATTAACTCGATTATCTTGTTTCACTGATACCTCTCCTCCCTCTGTGGCTATGTCAACAATGTCCATGACGTGACGCGGTAGCACCAGTCACTGTGCTTCCGGTATTCTAAAGCCTTCAGCGACGAGTGGACTGTTAGTTGTGCTCTTGGTTCCGTTGGACAAAGCTGGTCAGGTGTGCCGAGACCGAAATCTTTGTATACCTACAGTTTCATTTCACACGAATTCTGGAGTGTGAACAAGTACCCCATGTGTTTATGGTATTTTTTAGTATTTTACGCCTGAATTAATGCCTCTTATGCGTACGTTATAAAACGATCGGATCATTGGTGTGTCTAATGACCTCTCGGCCACTCGGATTTTACGTACTCAGAAACGCAAACCAACAAATTTTGAGGGGGGATTATTTTTATTTTTATTATTTATTTTATTTTTTCCCATGCTCGATTCCAAAGGTTATATTGAAAATAATAAACCAAAACTACATACCACAGCGACAATGAATTTTAAACAATCTTTTTCGGTTCGTATTGATCACCCCCATTTGTTGGCCGAAGTTATGTAGAGTTTCCAGCGGAGGACGGACTTTTCTCGCGAGGTCATTAGTTTTCGTTGTAACCAGAGCAGTTCCTCAATGGAATTATATCTGTTACAACACTCCTCCGCACATCACAACAGGCACACAAACAAGGCTATTATTTCCCACAACAATACCTAAGAGAAACTTTGAGAATAAATTGATTGATTGATTGAAACCAGAATACTGTAATATTATAGACTTTAATAAATACAGATAGTCGTAATAGTCTGACTATTATAGACCATAATATTATAGACTATAACATTATAGTAGGTATGTAACTACCTGATTATACAAACCGGATGCGATCCGTGGCCCTAGATGTTCGACTGATTAAACAAAATTAAAGCCCGAAGCGTTTAAATTTCAAAATTATTTAAAATCGCTGTAGACCTTTTCAGACTTTGTTGAATCGGATGAAGAAAGAGGGAAAACGGTTAGGAAGCTCCCTTTTCTACAGAGGACACATTTAATTACCTTCATCTTCTGAAACTGTTGCTGCTCTTATGAATGGGCCACGTCAATCGTCTAAGCAGTTCCCAAGATTAAAGTACGTAATGGTTGTTCCCTCCGAGAGTTTAGAGCACCGTTATCAGGAAGAACTCCTCTTGCTTAGTTGAGCGGATGGAGAGACGCTTTCTGCTTCGCATTGTCTCTAAAACGGGTCACTCAGCTAATGGTTCTCAAATATCCCCATTTCCCCATCCACACCCCTCTTCACCCGCAACCCTCTCACCCCGAGCAGTTGGCCAATTTTACGGGAGAATCCAGGAATGTTTCCAAGGATTTTATTTCTCGTGAATTCAGCCATTTTGTTGTATATCGATCCGGAATGACGAGGTTTTTCTTTTTCTTTTCTCCAAACTAGCCGCACAGTGGTTTTTCGACGATTTAGCTAGAAAAGATCCGGAATATGAAATGATCTGCAATTAAGTACGTCTTGAGGGAGTGTTAGGTGTGGAAAAACGAATCGCAACCAAAGACGCTCATTATTACCTACGTGCAAATTATGATAGATTCTAAAGCTGATGGTGTATTTACCTACCAACACCAAGAAAACTTTTAGTTGTGTAACAATGATTTATTGGAAAAACGAATTAACTCATGATGCATTCTTATAACTACTATACTTCCTTTTAACTACATAGCTAATCTATACAATATATTAACCTACACTCCCAATGAAAATAATTTCATTGAGGATTTTAGAATTTTAGGCAGTAAATCACTCGAGCTTCTTCTTTCGGTCCTGAGACATCCAACAAAATGTGTTATAACACTTGCCATCAGCCTGGACGGTTGACATCGTCTGCTTCTCTCCAACTAACCCACTGACCGTCCAACGAGTAATAATGCACAGCCTTGAGTAGGTTATGTAAATATTCCACAATATCAAGCTTAGCAAGATGTCTACCAACAGATTCCAATAAGTAGACGGCACCTCTCAAGGTTTCTTCCTTGTTAGGGCCGCAGTGCCTGGCTTTCCCATCGTGCTAGCGGTATTTTCCTTAAATCTTATTGCGCTGACAAGGAATGATGCGGACTTTTCGCAAAGATTTTTTTTTTTTTGAAATTAACAAGTAGTAACATTCTTGCGCAGAGAACTGCGCAACAAATATAACAGCGCAAAATAATAGCACAAAAATAACAGAATCATATAACAATAACATGAATTTACGGATGTACTGGGCCCCTTGTGATACGACGCATGGTAAGAGGCAATTAGGTAATCTTTCACCGTTGGCACTTCAAGATCCTTATGAAGCTCTTCGTTACGGACACACCAGACAGCTCCTGTGATTAAACGTAGGACGCGGTTTTGCAGCACCTGAATTCTGGCAATTTGTGAGTCCGATCCGGATGGCCATAGTCCAGCTCCGTAATACCAGATAGGCCTGATCATAGTACTGTAAACTAGGAGCTTGTTACTAATACGTATATTTTTGTTTGAGAAGAGCGGCTTTAGCTAACCAATCCTGTGTCGAATTCTCGCAGCTATCTCGGTAACTCTTCGCACAGATGACAGTTCATTTTGAAGATTATCAATTATGGATTATATTTGCACACATATACAAGTCCTAAGAACCATAAAAACCCAGTAAACTGCGTTACAATAAATTCACGGAGCTACACAAAAACGTGAACTCCTAATTTTCATTACTATTCATGATTTGCTTTGTTTTTATTTCACGGTACCTACGGTATACGGTTCGCTAGATCATTTATTCAGTTACATTTACCACTACATTATTATATAGTTGCTTCATGTGAACAATCTCTGCAAACACCGTAGTAATAAATTTACCGTCCAGCTTAGTTGTCCAGGAAGTGTTACATGATAACGATCGTGGATTTTCCTCGAGCACTAAGGTATGTTGACTGTATTGTAGCATTGACGTAGCAAGAAGTTAACCAAGAAATTCTTTTCATTTCTCCAACTTCAGCATTCAGTTACACTTGAAGAACTCTTTTTCCCAATAATCTTAGGATAATAGGTACTATCATCTCTAACTTCGACTTTTTTGCTAAAACTCCAATATTCTGGGTGGAAACATTTCTATTCAAAGTTTTCGAAGTGATTTTCAGCTGCACCAACCCGCAGTATACTTAATGTTTTTTTTATTTTCTGTTTTTATGTAGGTACTAGGTATGTATGTGTCACGCCAGACGAGTTATCTAACGTTATTATAATATTATCTAACGTTAGGAAATGAATTAGGATTCCAAATTACGGCTAAACGTCGAATTTTACAACAGAAAGAGTGAGATAATTCCTTCGGGCTAATATAGCACGCTTTTACTTCCCTTCGCACGATATTTCTAGGACGCAAGAAAAATACCAACGAGGATCCATCTACAATATATCCGATATTTCTCTCGCTATTCTCTTATCAACTTCGAATTATTGTTTTGAGCCCAATACTGCTAAAGGATGATGAACTGATTGTTACTAGCCGTCGTATGTTAAAATGCTAAGTCCTTTTCCGTCACGATGTCCACAACTTCATGATTACGCGTATTTACTATATTTCGGTTCTCTAACCAACTGAAAAAAAGTGTCAGCTAGGATGGTAAGTCACTGTATAAAATAACCTTGAAATGATATTCCAATAAATTTTTTACTTTATTTATTCAAAAAATGTTCCAGCCACAATAATTTTCCGGTCTTATTCGAAATCAACGAGCCTATCACCTGTGCCATGATTGAGCAATGGCATCTGACGATAATGAACAATACACCATTTTATTCAAGCATACAGTGACGGGAGAAGTGAGGTAAAAAGAGAATGGAACTATTTTGGCGGCGGAATAGCATAGCGGAAGAACAATGACCCAGAACGGAACTGGCCATCCGGAAGAGTAGCGGCTATATGTTTTCCAGGTAGACGAAATTAGGTGAAGCAACTCCTGAAGGAAAAACTCGGACACAGGAAAAAGAAAGAAGTGAGACAGATACGCCAGGATGGAGGGGAGATAGAAGAAATGAGAGGGGAAAGAGGCCGTATCTGTTATCATCATGGTATAACATCCCATTTCACACTTGGCCTCTTCCGCCAAATTACATTCTACTGGGTACGTGATATCAATAGATTTATGTCGACACACTCCAACGGCGTTACAACAGTAAATAACGAAGCTGCATTGATCCTGGCGATACATTCTTCGAGAGCCTACGCCTCGGCCGTAAGTAATAAAATGATATAATGCGTGTACCATAAATTCTCTTCAGCACCAATAACTGTAAGGTATAATAGAAAGCCGAGGTCGTGTTTAAATTCGGTTTTTAGTGGAGTTAAAATTTAGCCCTTATTGGGAAAAACATCTTATCATGGATATGCACTAAGGGAGAAATTAAGTAATTTGCATAGAGTGATAGATGATTAAAGTCGTGAAAAAAGTAGGTAAACAACACTGACAAAATATTATTTTTATTTATTCTAACCACATGCACTACATGTAGGGATTGATACATCAGTAATCCTGATCAAAGGTTTGTGGTATGAAAAATACGAAATGTTCTTACCAAATTACAGCCTCATAGAGTAAATAGCATATAAATTAGCTGTAGGAGCAACTCAGCTCATCCGGGGCCTGGACAGTGTCAAGTTAAGGTCCTAAGGAGCCTACATTCCAAATTACAGCTTCATAGCGTGAATATCATAGAAATTAGCTTTAGGAGCCACTCAGCTGATCCTGGTCCTATGCAGCTTAAAATGTAAGTCCTAAGGAGGCTACCTACCAAATTACAGCTTCATACAGTGATTACCATAGAAATTAGCTTCAGGAGCAACTCAGCTGATCCGGGCCCTATGCTGCTTAAAGTGTGAGTCCTAAGGAGGCGACATGCCAAATTTCAGCTTCATACAGTGATTACCATAGAAATTAGCTTCAGGAGCCACTCAGCTGATCCGGGCCCTATGCTGCTTAAAGTGTGAGTCCTAAGGAGGCGACATGCCAAATTTCAAGTTTCTACCACCACGGGAATTGCACCAAAAAAATCAAATTTTTTGTATCTCGCAAATTTTTATCACGCAACTTTTGGAATGACTCCCAGCCATAAGACATATCCATGTCAAAATACCGGGACGGTTAGTTGGCGGAAGGATCTCCTTGGAGTGGACAGTATTGCGTACAACATCCCATCAATATTAATCGTCCGGCATGCTCAAAACAGGTGATTGTGAACGCAACAACAACAAAAATCTGCAACAATAGTTGAATTGAAATGACAATTTATTCGAATCGGTTTACATAAGAACAGATTTCAAACGAAATACTGTACATGGTACCTCGTTGAATGTACGGAGGGAGATGGGGATGAGCTGTTTGTCGACGTTCGAGAAAGTTTAAAACAAATGAGACTACGTGGATTTTGGTACCAAACGAATTTGATCTATTTGAAAATATAAATATATATAATAATGATGTAGGAGGTTTGAAGAGCGATGTTACAACGAAATGCTTTCAATGAAATGCTTGTTGAATGATTTCGTCAAGAGGAATTGCGAACAGCCCTTGAAGAAAGAAGGGCTGGCAGTCGTACTTGTACAGTAGGTAGGTATGAATTCAACGGAGAATTTTCGAAAGCACACTTTGTAGAATGTTTATGCTTTTAACAGATCTTCAGCGATTCTTCACTGACAAAAACTCAGAATCAGGACATCTACGTTCCTAATGAAGGTTTTCCAAATGGTTTTACCGTAGGACCCCGTTTTACTTTATAGAAGTCCCTGTGGGTTCTTAGAGTCGAGTTCTCGACTCTACTATAGCGAAAGATGGTCTAAAGCCACCTCCGAAATGTCAAAATGACTTATATGAGGTTACCAACAAAGAATGACAAGACGGCGGGCGTAATGGAAGAATCTCATTCCAAAAGTGGGTACTACCACAGGTTATGAAACGTTATTACCTTCTGAGGAACAGTTCAAATTATGAGGGAGAATACGGAGGTGGCCCAAGGAAAGAAATTACCTTAAAGTAACCAAGGAGTGGGGGAGAGTGAGAAGGTCTCATTTACGCCAAGTTCTTTTGAAAAAAAGGCGGCTGACAAAGATGGACGAGTAGTAGAAAAAGGGAGAACGCCCCCAAGAAAGAGGTTTTGAATGTCGCGTTGAGAAGAAAACATGCTGATTAAAGTGAAGAGAGACGGTGGAAGTTGTTAAGGGTTACAAAGAGAACCTCAGGGGTACGGTTTCATTATCTCCGCTGCACATGCATTATGTATAGCTGGTGGGCCAAGGCCCTTCGAGTGGATTATGTAAATTCACCAGTGGACGCCTGATCGCTGAACCCTTCTCGCAACCCTTCCCGCTCAACTCCTAAACATAATTAGGTCACAGGAGAAACGACCAACCGCATTTGAAACTGACAACGTAGAACTTGTAATGACTCAAGCCTTTGAAAAGTTGCCGGTACCGTTCCCATAGTCGATCCTCCCAGTTTTCCCGTCTTGTACCGGTTGACGAACGGCACAAATTGAGGTGAGGAAGCTGCGCAGGAGAGGAGCCAGCATCCGAATTCCCAAAGAAATTAACGGGTGTTATTACCCAAGTTTTCACTTTATTCGTGATGAGAGCGGGTTCGGCGCTGGAGGAGAAAGAGCCTCAAACCCCAACATTTTCTTGGAACGAAGTTAGCTTGTTGGTAATGAACAACAGGTTTCGCCGTTGACAATGAGGCAACTATGGAGCGAATGGATTGGTGAATGCAGGGGGAGCGGTATTTGTTGGAGTTGAGAACAAATCATTTCTGGGGCATCGTTTTCAATTTATTACCCGTTCGCTGCACAGGGTATTTAATTGTGAGGAGCGCACTGATAGACATCACGCAACCTTAAACTGGGACACGAATGACCCCGTTATTCCCTCTCCTACGAAGATAATGATTCTATTGATTTGGATACCGATAAACTACTGTTGATACTAATACTGTACATAGATTTGAATACCGATAAAGGACAGTTGATAATAATATTTTATATAGATTTGAATAGGTACTACTGTTGATAATGAAACGGTATGTACATAGAGTTTAATACTACTGTTGATAATAATACTGCACATAGATTTGAATGCTACTGTTAATAATACTGTACATAGATGGTGTAGCTGTAGCTGATGGTGGTATCCACAATTGCATTGATATGGTAGCATCGAAACAAATTGTCTAGATATATACAAACGAAATGTATATAGATGAGAATTGTTTGTACTATATAGCAACGAAATGCATGTATACAGCAGCAACCACCACCAGCTTAGCTTGTGCGTAAAAGTTCAGCTTGTAAATTGTTCCTCTGTTATTAATCACCTAATTCTTCTTAAGCTAATACTGCAAACAGCGGTTGTTTCCTCAAACAAAGTCAATTCAAACCATGAAATAACATTTGGTATACAAACCTACAAATAATTAGGGTGCATTTTCCTACAAAACATGATGTGTTTTGCAACCAGTTAGGGTTGGGACTTGGGACATGCTGCTGGTTTTAAGCGCATGTCCCTCATGCCCTACATGCGGGCGCACGTGCGGTGTGTGTGTGTGTGTGTGTGTGTGTGTGTGTGTGTGTGTGTGCGCGCGTGCGCGTGTGTCTGTGTGTGTCGCAATTTATTACAGTATTATAGCTGTACATGGGATGACATTGGAATCGGTGATGTCGGTTCACCGCCATTCAATATCATCCCCCGGCGAACTGTCTCTTGTGAACCATTGTCACTGAGGCGATTATGATTCGGTTCCGTGAGCGGCCGTCGGGCTCGACAAAAGAACAGACGTCTGTCGGAGGGATTTTGGATCAAGAGAGTTCCTAATGACCCGCGTCTTCTAATCCCTCGTCCCCCCCCCCCCCCCCCCATTTCATTATTACCTATCCAGACAGACAGCCCCTGAGCTGAAACCCTTTCGTAACATCACGCTCGGTCGAGGGAGTAATATTAGCAGAACGAGTTTCACATTCACTGAGCGGTTAATCAACTATCAGACCGAATATTCACAGAAGAATCCCCCCAGCGATGGGCTGGCGATGAAAGATATGTGCTTCCTGTTATAAAACATCAAAGGGTCGATATGGATGCCATGAAGAGATTCAACCGAACCCTCCCCTTGCCAATGTCAAACCGAGGATGCATTGTAGTAGAATTGCACCACGAGGGGAAAGCTGAAATGGAGGGAAAAGGCACGTTGGATGAAAAGACACTATAATATTCGTCGTGATACGTTCCATCACAAAATGTCAACTGTTTTAGCAGCGACATCGGATTTTTCTGGGGCCTATTCCACAATACAACGAATAACAAGTTCGACTTATTATAGGATTTGCTTTTTAAACCTTGTACGAGATGAATAAAGCTTTTATCAGAGGAAAGAAAGATTATGTCATAAACTGGTAGAAATCCACATTCATTTATTCCTATGAGGTTTAACTGAAAAGGTAAAAGGTTTAACTCAGTTGGTAAAAGGTTTAATTCATTTGGTAAACAATTTAACTCAGTTGGTAAAAGGTTTAACTCATTTGGCAAAAGGTTTAATATTCACTTGGTATAAGGTTTCATTCATCTGGTAAAAGGTTCAATTAAAAGGGCAAATTCTACCTATAGTAAAGGTATAAATGCTTGGAATGCAGAGATTGAAATTATCAGTTTCTCCGACCATAAGTTGAACTACCTACTGACGGAGGAAGCGACAATTTATTGTAAACTTGATAATACAGATGTTGCCATGATGATAGCTATCAGGTATTAAAACATAAGAGTTGAAATGGGAAAACGCCGCCAATTATTACACAGCGGTTTATTATTTTCCCGTATAGATGCCTCTTCTGCGTAGATCACTGTTTTCATAGGGGTACTGCGTAGAGGGTACTGACCTACCCTCGAGCTTCCCCCTGAAAAACTCCCACCCGGCCATTTTGGTTTACCATTTTCAATAATGAAACTTTGCAAATGGGCACAGGTTTGTTAGCAGTGACCTTCTGACGGTTATCTGACCGTCAGAAAGGCGTTTGGCCGTTTGCAATGATTCTCGGACTCCGTTTGGACTGTTTAGTATCCATAGCCACCTGTTCGCAGTGTTTTCCTGACTATCCAACGCCAGTTTTCTGATCGACTTTCCGGTACGCAGAAGACGCCGGTCGAGAAAATGACATGATCCAAGCCTTATCAATTCTCAACCACTATGAAACTCAAACCCTTCTCAAACACTTACCAAGACTGGATTGGAACATGGATGGTCTCTTCAGTTTTCTAGGAGTCAGCTAATCGTTAGAATAAGCCAGTGCGAACAAAGCTAATGAAAAACAAATCCCCCCCCCCCCCACCACCCTTTTGATTTTTCGCGTTTCCAGGTAGGTACGCAGAATCCAAAAACGGAATAAAAAAATTTTCGTTTTCCTCCGTACTGGGCACTTTTTTAATTACCATGAACCATAATAATTAAGGACATTTGGTTTGCCCACTTGGGGTTCAATCCTTACTTGGAGCCCAAATAGCAAATGGGCTGTTAAAAACTGCAACTCCTTGATTATAATCAGGTGCTCCCTAGCGATGATATCCGGGCCGGATTAATACCTTTGATTCACGATCGTGTTGACGAAGCTTTTTGGTGCACATGAACGGCTGGACGTACAATGCTCCGGGTGATCTCAAGAAATTGTTTATCTCAGGACAAATTTAATAATGTAAAAAAAAACCATACCCTTCAATCGAAAGTTTTCGCGATACGGCGTTCTGAAAATTTCAACCCCTATTTAGACCCCGAACGGAACCTATAACCCGAATTTCATCAATTTTGTTTCATGGTAACTAAGAAAAGTGGCCCGTACGGCGCACCGTTACGGCGGACAGACAGAAATTTTTTTATTTCATTTTCGGATTCTACATACCTTGAAACGTAAACCATCAAATTTTGAGGGGGGGGAGGGGGGTCAGCATTTTTTTTTTTTTTTTTGTTATGCTCGATTCCAATGGTTCATTATTGAAAATAATAAACCAAAATATTCTACACTATTTGTTATGGTTGTATTGTAGTAAGTAGTTGTAGTGCAATCACAAGTCCATTGTCTTAGGTATTATATATATGTATTATAGGTATCATAGGTATTATAGTCTGAGGATCTTCCAAACCACGCAGGTATGAACTGGCAATGTGTTTTCAATTATTGAAAGTCGTGTTACTCTACCATCAGTATGTTGAACGTAGTATTTCCCCTGTAAGTACCTTTTCTTTTACATCAGTAATACAAGAAAAAGTCTAAGTTGGGGAAATGTTGAGAAGTTAGGGAGTCTAGAAAAGTTTATGAAGACAATTGCAGAGCAAAAAAGAACGTGGACGCAATAAACTGGAAACCAAGAGGATCGAGGATTCAAGAAAAGGGCCGGGATAAGTAAGGTAGGGAGCGTTGATATGTGATGCACACTGATGTAAGTACATTGAAACACCACACCTAGTACAAGGGCGTTTAGTGAGCACACTAAACTTTGATTGGCCTACTCGGACTCTATTGAGCGTACGTATATTTATGTTAGGGATAGTCCTCCCAGGGAGAAGGAGAACTCGCAGTACATTCTCACCACTACCCACCCAAAGTTTCCCCCATCCGAACCACCTTTATAGCCCAGGGTTGATGGGGGATGCCGTTACCTTGGCTACGCTCCTTCCTTAAACTGGTCAAGGAGTTCGACCCGCGACTGAACCTCCAGGGGGGAAAACCATTTTCCGTGAGATATTTCCCACAGAAAGTAATCATCGGCTATAAATTTTCAGTTCTATCGAGAATAAGAGGGAAAAGTTCGCTTTGAAAGTTTTTAAAGAAAGGTCAGGCGGTATGGTGCCAACGACCAATCTTGCGTGGCTCAAAGCCAAAACGTCTGTCTGTGATACCTGTAGTGGAAAATACATAACAATATATATGGAAAATGAATTAGAGTACTCAAGACAAACCGTGGGAAAAACTCATCCAAGATGAAATGTATTGTTACGAGCGCGCTGAATCCACAACTTTCCTCAACACTAAAAACGTACTATTATAAAGGTATTATACTAGTGTACTAGTTGACTTTACCCCCAAAGCTCGCGCAACATTATAACAATGACAGAAGAAACATATTTGAACCATGGTATCGTGAGATGAAAGCGTTAATAAAAAACGCTGCAAAGTCCTTGTCACATGGGTTTATTATTCTACTAGCTGTGTACCCGCGCTTCGCAACGGTAGAACAGACACCCCCTTTAGGACAGGCCCCACTCATAACAGATACCACCTTCTACGTTCAGCCGTTCTCATTTATCGATGCCGAGACAAACAAACAGACTGACACTGTTTTATGATATATTATACTATTTGAACCGACGCGTGTTGCTGCGATTTAAATAAATGGAGCCAACGGTCATGTATTTTAATATGCCTGTATCCCCCCCTCCTCAACTGATCAGAAACCTTCCCCAATGCCAACCCTAACTGCCTTTAACCCCCCCCCCCCCCCCGTATCATATGAACCCTCCCTACCTGGTTAGAAACATTCCTCAATGTTCACACAACAAATTCCCAAAGTTGCACTCCAATTGGTCAAGTGGTTTTGAAATTTCTGTAGACCCCCCCCCCCCCTCTCATAACCTGTACCCCCCTCCAACTAACATCCTGATTGAAGTACCACTTGAATGTACTCGTCGAGCTGAATCCAGAATCTAATTACAATCGGATTTACGTCCAACCGTTCAAAGTTATTATAAGCATAAACGTCCTCATAGAAGTGATTATAACACGTTTTTTAGAAGTATTTCATTCATAGCGTTTCAACGGATGGACAGATTCAAATGCGGATTTTTCATAAACCTTCCCAGATAAATTCTGCGTCAAATGAACCAGCCGCAACTTTCTACGTTCAGCCGTTCTCAATTGATGCCGAGACAAACAAACAAATTCCCAAAGTTGCACTCCAATTGGTCAAGTAGTTTTGACATTTCTGTAGACCCCCCCCCCCCTCTCATAACCTGTACCCCCCTCCCACTAACATCCTGATTGAAGTACCACTTGAATGTACTCGTCGAGCTGAATCCAGAATCTAATTACAATCGGATTTACGTCCAACCGTTCAAAGTTATTATAAGCATAAACGTCCTCATAACACGTTTTTTAGTAGTATTTCATTCATAGCGTTTCAACGGATGGACAGATTCAAATGCCAACAAACTCCAGCCCCTTCTACGTAGATGGTATAATGAACCGTTGTGTGATAATTTACCGTTGAGTAATGATTTACCGTAGTAATAATTTACCCATCAATAATACTTCAACGTTTGTTCAAGTTTCACTACCTACCAACAAACTCCAAAAGAGCCATCATTTTTCAAATTAAATAATATCACAGAACAACCAACTCGACTTCATACTCCGCCGATATAATCAGGTGATCCCTACCAATGATTTTATCTCCGCCAAATTTCCTATTTTGGGCGCGTCTCTGGTTACGAGATTTGGTTTGAATTGTATACAATTTCATTCACACTGGAGTCGAAAATGCCTGTGGGTGCAAATTCGGGGCCTTACTATGAACGAACGGCTGGACGTACGACGCTCCGGATGGTCTTAAAAAACTCGCAAGATCAAGAACTATTTAAAACCATAAAAAGATTCACGTAAAAAAAATGTATAGGCGTTCTGAATATGTAAACCCATAGTTTGACTGACAGTAACGTCGAGCTTCGAGGACCAACTAGACCCCGAACGGAACCTATAACCCGAATTTCATCAATTTTCTTTCATGGTAACTAAGAAAAGTGGCCCGTACGGCGTACGGCGGACAGACAGAAATATTTTTATTGCAGTTTTGGATTCTACATACCTTGAAACGTAAACCATCAAATTTTGAGGGGGGGTAAGAATTTTTTTTTTCATGCTCGATTCCAATGGTTCATAATTGAAAATAATAAACCAAAATAAATAATAAACCAATAGTATATTTCCACGAATACACGAAAAAACGCGAAAAAACACTCATACCGGTTTCGGTGATCAAACCGGTATAAACTGGTATAACAGTGTTTTTTTCGAGGTTTTTCGTGTATTAGTGTTAATAGACTATTTTGGTTTATTATTTTCAATAATGAACCATTGGAATCGAGCATGAAAAAAAAAATTCTTACCCCCCTCAAAATTTGATGGTTTACGTTTCAAGGTATGTAGAATCCAAAACTGCAATAAAAATATTTCTGTCTGTCCGCCGTACGCCGTACGGGCCACTTTTCTTAGTTACCATGAAAGAAAATTGATGAAATTCGGGTTATAGGTTCCGTTTGGGGTCTAGTTGGTCCTCGAAGCTCGACGTTACTGTCAGTCATCTCTAAGGGGTTCAAAATAGGGGTTGAAATTTTCAAAACGCCTATACCATTTTTTTACGTAAATGTTTTTACGGTTTTAAACAGTTCTTGAACTTGCGAGTTTTTTAAGACCATCCGGAGCGTCGTACGTCCAGCCGTTCGTTCATAGTAAGGTCCCGAAGTTTGCACCGACAGGCATTTTCGACTCCAGTGTGAATGAAATTGTATACAATTCAAACCAAATCTCGTAACCAGAGATTTGGCGGAGATAAAATCATTGGTAGGGATCACCTGATTATATTGGCGGAGTATGAAGTCGAGTTGGTTGTTCTGTGATATTATTTAATTTGAAAAATGATGGCTCTTTTGGAGTTTGTTGGTAGGTAGTGAAACTTGAACAAACGTTGAAGTATTATTGATGGGTAAATTATTACTACGGTAAATCATTACTCAACGGTAAATTATTACACAACGGTTCATTATACCATCTACGTAGAAGGGGCTGGAGTTTGTTGGTAGGTACTTTTGCAACTTTTTTCACTCCTCATCAACAATTTCTTTTCAGAACTTCATTATGTGTGTTTCTTTTGTTAGGTACTGTTTGCCATCGGCAGAATTATTTTAGCAACATTTAACTCGTGATTTAGGTAGGTACCTAGTAACGAGTACGGGGTTAGGTACTAACCTACGGAGGGTCTGCGATCTACATAATATGTATAGAATAGTACATATCATATTATATAGACGGGTTATCTATACAAAATACAAAATAATAAACCGTTGTGCAGGGATTTGCAGCGTTTTTTTTCTTTTTTTTTCAAATGATCTTTGATCATTGGTAGTGCCACTTAATCGTCTTGATCCACGTGTTGATACTTTTCCTAGTGTTATTCTACAAATTGATGGTGATTTCAGACGATTTCCCAGGTTTTTGACTCATAAAAAATCAATTTTGGGAGCTGAACATCTGGTAAAATCTCTATTTTCCACTCCTTGGTCAAAATCGACTTCATTTTCGGTCTTCTCGTCCCCAAAAACATGGAAAAACGATATCTCAAAAGCTCATTTTACTAACATGTTACTAAAACACCAAAAGTACCTATTTTTGTACACATTTTCACCCATAAGACCCCTGGGTATATTCTGATCGGGCTGCAAAGTTTCGGGACACAACTAGGGCCCAAATGGAGCATGTGTGCGAAAGAACGAATTTTTTAGACCGGAAATGAAGCAGGTACACGTGATACGGTAGACGGCGGACGGACATTGCATTTTTGGAATCTACGCACCTTGTAACGGAAAAGAAAGAATTTTGAGGGGGTGTTATAAAATTTTTTTGCTGAGCGAATACATAGGTGTAGGGTAAAGTGGGGTAATGGGATCCAGGGGGTAGGTAATGGTATCCTTCAAAGTTTTAGAAAATCTGAAGCCTTCTCCAGTAACCCAGCAGGCTCTGAACTCAGTTGGGAAGCTGAGGAACTAATCTTATAAACATTTTGACAGCTGATTAAACAAATGCCGCTCATTTCGCGTTTCAAAGTTTTGAAGGCGTTTTCTTATAATTTTTGCCATGTCTTCAAAACGAGGTAAGTCTCTTATTTTTTCGTATTTTTCGAATTTTGTTTTTTACAAACTTTAGAACTACTCTTTGCCTCTCGATTCGTGTTAAGTTTTTCAAAATCCGTTCAGAAATAAGGTGTCAGCGTGTTTCACGAAAATGTCAACAAGTGGGGTAATGGTATCCTTGGTTATGGGGTAATGAGATCCGCGATTTTGAGTGATCCCATTACCCAATAGCAGATGCCATTCCCCCACAACTTTTCTCACCGCCCCTCCCCCCCCCCGATTTCCAAAAGAAAATCAGGGGATCCGATTACCCCACTGGGGGGATCCCATTACCCCGCTGGTGGGGGAATGATATCCAAAGCACTTTTTTGCTTTAGCGAGGAATAGCAATTAGTATGTTCGCTAACCGGTAAAAAAGAAGTCCGAATGATCACAATTCAATAAATTTGCGGAAAAATGAGACCAGTGTCACAGATGTACGACTATTCTGGACGATGCTACTGAACGACAAAGTTAAGGGTATCCCATTCCCCCACCTTACCCTATTATTCACAGAATAATAAACCAAAAGGAGCGTTTTCCTTAAAAAAAAAACAACGGTCGCGCCCCCGTAGATTGGCATTAAATGATAGTTCACTGAATCACCCTCAGAAGTTGTGCATCCGTAAATATTATGCCGTTACGGATGCACTCTATAAATTTATCCGTAACCCGCTTGTGGAAGGATCGTCAACGGAAACACCCTTGGTTTCCGTGGTGTACTATTTCGGCAAAATCAACTGATGATCATTTTCACGGGAGTACCCCGAAAATCCCCGGATAAGTGTAGTGATTTCCGTTGGTTAATCCTTCAACGTTCCATCGCACGCCCGTGGGTGTTTGTACGGGTCGTCATAGCCCCACCCTTGACTAACCCGTAACACTCGATCGCCTCCCCGTAGCCCATCCATGATTTTCCCGTGAATATCCCTGGACTCTCCCTAGGTTTTCTCTAGCCCACCCATCACTGTCCCTAATGCTTCCGTGCCCTTCCTTCAATAGGTCTGTTCCTGCCTACCAGGAAGTTCTTTTACCAGTTAATTTAGATAACTCAAGTGGTGGGGATGAGTGAAGGAACTTTTCGGTTTTTCAACTGGGTGGTTGGAAGGCGCAGAACTACTCCAGCAGAGAGCGCTGGGGCTTCAGCAGACGTGAAAAAGCAGTAACGTGAAATCCGACGGATATCCGACTATATGAATAAAAACAGGAGAATATTATCATCAAATTACCTTCGTGCTCCATTCACCACGATTCATGTACCATATATATACCATGGTCTATTTCTTTATTACATCATGATCTAATTCTCTACACCATGGTCTTCACACGTTCTACTTCTCAAAGTAGGTTCAACTTCAACTTTTTGTCTTCAGGTTCAACTACCACTGTTTTCGAAGTTGAACTGTTTAATACCTATGTAAAAAGGATGAGTACCTACTAGGTTACACTTGAAAGCCTTACCTGCATTCTTGACGGTGGTGATCTGATGTTTTGGTTTATTATTCTGTGAATAATACACCTATGTATTCGCTCAGAAAAAATTTTTTATTTTATAACACCCCCTCAAAGATTTTTCTTTTCCGTTTCAAGGTGCGTAGATTCCAAAAATGCAATGTCCGTCCGCCGTATCACGTCTACAGGCTTCATTTTCGGTCTAAAAAATTCGTTCATTCGCACACATGCTCCATTTGGGCCCTAGTTGTGTCCCGAAACTTTTCAGCCCGATCGGAATATACCCAGGGGTGTTATGATTGAAAATGTGTGTAAAAATAGGTACTTTTTGCGTCTTAGCAACATGTTGGTAACATGAGCTTCTGAGATAGTTTTCCATGTTTTTGGGGACGAGAAGACCGAATATGAAGTCGATTTTGGCCAAAGAGTGGAAAATTGAGTTCTACCAAATGTTCAGCTTCCAAAATTGGTTTTTTATGAGTCAAAAACCTGGAAAATTGTCTGAAATCACCGTGAATGTGTATAATAACATTAGAAAAAATGTAATCAGGTGAATCAAGACCATTAAATGACACTACCAATGATCAAATATGATCTGGAAAAAAAAGAAAAAAAAGCGTACCTATTTCATGTTTTGGGGACCAAAATTGAAGGAAATCATCAAAAATAGCTATTTAAATTATTGCGCATGAAAGAAACAATAAATGAACATCCAACGAGAATCTCTAGAACTCCAATAGAATAATAAACCCATGTGACAAGGACTTTGCAGCGTTTTTAGATACGGAAAAGACGGCACTTGAAGGAGAGTAAACAAAACACAGACCTACGCCGAGAACCAACCTCCACGGGAAGTCGGAGAGAAATGAATTTTCGGGAAGGTAATGGTCAGGTTACCGTAAAAAACTGGCTTAACCCGCTTCTCATCCAGTGAAGAAAGTTTATTAACTCGAAAAAAAGTTTTGTAACTCGTTGCGGCTGGAACGGTGAAGCGAGTGAAAAGTTCTGTAACTGAAAACGGCAGGAACGCGACAATCGTGCGCACTGGGCCACTGCACACAACTGGTTTAAGAACTGACTGTGGCAGGAACATACCTAATGATCCGTGATTGTAGGGAATCACGGCGGATGGTTAACGGACAGGCTGAGGAAACGCAACCCTCCATTGCCTTTCCGTTGAGGATGCCCCCATAGAAACACACGGGCTCTTTATGAACGAGCAACGGAGAGACGTACGTGTACTACCTTCACCTCCCCCTCAACCGGTTAACGGAGACGTCGAGGCAGTGCACGTCTCTCCGTCATCGTCCGTATAGGGTACGTAACCATCTACAGAGCACCCTTTACGGACGAACTACTGAGGATGACTGAGAGACGTCCGCTGTCTCATCGGCTCCCACTAACCGGTCGTAGGAGCGGTAAAGGAAGTACGCGTCTCTCCTTCGCTCGTCAGAGGATCCCTAGCCTACCGAGTAGCTCGGCCGAGTAGTCGGTGGAGTACTCGGCCGAGCTACTTCGATGGGGCGAGTGGGTGCTTACATTTCAGCTGGGCAGAGACGAGACAGTTGCGTTGTGTAGTGTTCCGCGTCAACAGCACACAGCGATGTAAAAACGCTGCAAAGTCCTTGTCACATGGGTTTATTATTCTATTATTTTATTGGTCTACAGAAATGCCGGCTGTTTATTTATTGTTTCTTCTATGTAAATTAATTGAAATGGCTATTTCTGGTGGTTTCCACAAATTTTGGCCCCCAGAACTTGAATTAGGTACTACGCTCCTTTTTTTTTCTTCAAATTACCCTTGATCATTGATTGTACCATTTAATCGTCTTGATACACGTGTTGACACTTTTTCTAGTGTTATTATACAAATTGATGGTGATTTCAGACGATTTCGCAGGTATTTGACTCATAAAAAATCAATTTTGGGAGCTGAACATCTGGTGCAACCTCAATTGTCCACTCCTTGGTCAAAATCGACTTCATATTCGGTCTTCTCGTCCCCAAAAACATGGAATACTATACCTCAAAAGCTCATTTTACTAACATGTTACTAAAACACAAAAAGTACCTATTTTTATACACAATTTCACTCATAACTCCCCTGGATATATTCCGATCGGGCTGAAAAGTTTCGGGACACAACTAGGGCCCAAATGGAGCATGTGAGCGGAAGAACGATTTTTTTAGACCGAAAATGAAGCCTGTAGACGTGATACGGCGTACGGCGGACGACATAGCATTTTTGGAATCTACACACCTTGAAACGGAAAAGAAAAAATTTTGAGGGGGTGTTATAAAATTTTTTTGATGAGCGAATACATAGGTGTATTCACAGAATAATAAACCAAACTCGGCGCTCCGCGCCTCGCCAGGGGGCAAGCCCCCTGGACCCCCGGTTACCTCTATTTACATACTTCGGACGAAATTATAGAAACACAGAATGTGTTTTAGCTCACGCGTTTCACATAAACCGCAACTCAGCTGATCCGAGGCCTGGGCAGCGTCAAGGTTCAGTCCTAAGGTGCCCACATACCAAATTACAGCTTCGTAGAGTGAATATCATAGAAATTAGCTTTAGGAGCAACTCAGCTGATCCGGTGCCTGGGCAGCGTCAAGTTAAAGTCCTAAGAAGCCCACATACCAAATTACAGCTTCGTAGAGTGAATATCATAGAAATTAGCTTTAGGAGCATCTCAGCTGATCCGGGGCCTGGGCAGCGTCAAGTTAAAGTCCTAAGATGCCCACATACCAAATTACAGCTTCGTAGAGTGAATATCATAGCAATTAGCTTTAGGAGCAACTCAGCTGATCCGGGGCCTGGGCAGCCTTCAAGTTAAAGTCCTAAGGATCCCACATACCATTTTACAGCTTCGTAGAGTGAATATCATAGAAATTAGCTTTAGGAGCAACTCAGCTGATCCAGGGCCTGGGCAGCGTCAACTTAAACTCCTAAGGTGCCCACATACCAAATTACAGCTTCGTAGAGTGAATGTCATAGAAATTAGCTTTAGGAGCAACTCAGCTGATCCGGGGCCTGGGCAGCGTCAACTTAAACTCCTAAGGTGCCCACATACCAAATTACAGCTTCGTAGAGTGAATATCATAGTAATTAGCTTTAGGAGCAACTCAGCTGATCCGGGGCCTGGGCAGCGTCAAGTTAAAGTCCTAAGGAGCCCACATACCAAATTACAGCTTCGTAGAGTGAATATCATAGTAATTAGCTTTAGGAGCAACTCAGCTGATCCGGGGCCTGGGCAGCCTTCAAGTTAAAGTCCTAAGGTGCCCAGATACCAAATTACAGCTTCGTAGAGTGAATAACATAGAAATTAGCTTTAGAAGCCAATCAGCTGATCCGGGGCCTGGGCAGCGTCAAGTTAAAGTCCTAAGGAGCCCACATACCAAATTACAGCTTCTTAGAGTGAATATCATAGAAATTAGCTTTAGGAGCAACTCAGCTGATCCGGGGCCTGCGCAGCGTCAAGTTAAAGTCCTAAGGAGCCCACATACCAAATTACAGCTTCGTAGAGTGAATATCATAGTAATTAGCTTTAGGAGCAACTCAGCTGATCCGGGGCCTGGGCAGCCTTCAAGTTAAAGTCCTAAGGTGCCCAGATACCAAATTACAGCTTCGTAGAGTGAATAACATAGAAATTAGCTTTAGAAGCCAATCAGCTGATCCGGGGCCTGGGCAGCGTCAAGTTAAAGTCCTAAGGAGCCCACATACCAAATTACTGCTTCGTAGAGTTAATATCATAGAAATTAGCTTTAGGAGCAACTCAGCTGATCCGGGGCCTGGGCAGCCTTCAAGTTAAAGTCCTAAGGTGCCCACATACCAAATTACAGCTTCGTAGAGTGAATAACATAGAAATTAGCTTTAGAAGCCAATCAGCTGATCCGGGGCCTGGGCAGCGTCAAGTTGAAGTCCTAAGGAGCCCACATACCAAATTACAGCTTCGTAGAGTTAATATCATAGAAATTAGCTTAAGGAGCAACTCAGCTGATCCGGGGCCTGGGCAGCGTCAAGTTCTTATAAACCGAAGGACGATTCGCGAACGACTGAAACTCCGATTTACATAAATAAAATTACTCACTTCAAACGGGTTTGTCGCAATAAACATCTGGTGATATGTTTATTGGTTGTCATGTTAATGACACACATTTCGTTCCCATCCCGCGTTCCATTTTCGGCTAGTTAGTCCATGGCTAAAACACATTCTGTGTTAAAATATAATCCGAATATTTGCCACTTTTGTTTCAAAAAAATGCTATGTAAATCGTACCAAGAAAACCTTGTTGAAAGAGATTCAGCCAAGTAAGATATTCTACAGTTGGTGGGAGTGGTACGAATGTAGTGAAGAATTGGTTACGTGCAAATAGTGCCCTCCATTTTGCTCTTCCTCAAATTCCCATTTTCATATTCGTCCATGTATTGGTTTATTATTCTGTGAATAATACACCTATGTATTCGCTCAGCAAAAAAATTTTATAACACCCCCTCAAAATTTTTTCTTTTCCGTTTCAAGTTGCGCAGATTCCAAAAATGCAATGTCCGTCCGCCGTCCGCCGTACGCCGTATCACGAGTACAGGCTTCATTTTCGGTCTAAAAAAATTGTTCTTTCGCACACATGCTCCATTTGGGCCCTAGTTGTGTCCCGAAACTTTTCAGCCCGATCGGAATATATCCAGGGGAGTTATGAGTGAAAATGTGTATAAAAATAGGTACTTTTTGTGTTTTAGTAACATAGTAGTAAAATGAGCTTTTGAGTATCGTTTTCCATGTTTTTGGGGACGAGAAGACCGAATATGAAGTCGATTTTGATCAAGGAGTGGAAAATTGAGGTTGTACCAGATGTTCAGCTCCCAAAATTGATTTTTTATGAGTCAAAAACCTGCGAAATCGTCTGAAATCAACATCAATTTGTATAATAACCCTAGAAAAAGTGTCAACACGTGGATCAAGACGATTAAATGGTACAATAAATGATCAAAGGTAATTTGAAAAAAAGAAAAAAAAAGGAGCGTACCTAGTACCTAATTCAAGTTTAAGGGCCAAAATTTGTGGAAACCACCAGAAATAGCTATTTCAATTATTTTACATGAAAGAAACAATAAATAAACAGCCAGCATTTCTGTAGACCAATAAAATAATAGAATAATAAACCCATGTGACAAGGACTTTGCAGCGTTCGATTAAACTCAATAGACCCAGGTTATTCGTGCTATACCATATCAATTTATTTCGTTAAATATAATATCGATCGTATATTTGAGACTTCAAAAATGCAATCTACCCGTTGAATTAAGGGAGGTTCGCAATTTTATAACTTTATCGTGTCTGCTAGAATTCCAGAGTACGACTAGCTCAATAATTGGTAAAATTTATTTCTCCGACTATGTACCTATGAATATATCAGCGAAGGCGGCACTCATTACAATTCTGTTGCTATTCAGAAAAACCTCAATGTTAAACCAGCCAATAGTGTTCACTAGGCGACGTCAAGAACCTGGAGGAACCTTTGACAAGTCTCTAGAATCTCTTAAATGCCTTGCAAGAAACTATTATAACTACAGAGCAATAACGGCCAAGGTCAATAGGGATGAATTCATACGAGATCCAGTTATCGATAAATCGATGGTCTCGAATCCGCTCAGATGCGACAACGTTTGTTAGAAAACCACAATCTAAATTTGGAAGATTCTTTCGCCCATGCTGGATCATTTGAGTTGACTCAGTATCAATCTCAACAGTACCAACGTCAACTTAGCATCAGCGCTGTATACAGCTGAACAAAATATATAGTACAACTCCTAATACTTGATACCATCCCGAGGTTTCTTCCGAGTAATCTGTCTCTTCGGTTAGGCTGAAATGCTACTTTTGTAGTAGACCAAAACACTGTAGGTGTATAATATTTAAGGAAACCACTTGCCTATCTTGCAGTATTACAGGTCACTTCCACAAGGTTCGCAGAAGAAAAACGCGAGCCCCCAACCGATATTAAACTGTTCTGCCTCCATTTCATTATTCGACTATAAAAATCAGAACACTGCTGTATTGTTCCTGCATCAATCAGTGGCTCAAAGGCCAATGCTCTTGTTGATACTGTGACGGTGTACCCTCGAGAGTACCCCTCCTAGACTAGTGACATTATCGCCAGTTGAGAAGGGATATCGATTAGGCTTCCGCCAAACGACCCCATCTTTACGGGAAAAACAAACGACTCGAGAACTGCCACTGTCACACTCCTGTCCACATGACATACTTCTGGGTAGCAGAAGTATGAGAGGGAAGGGGCGGGGGGGGGGGGGTTGTAAAGTAGTATCAAGTTCTGGCTCAAGAAAGGACATCTGAACAACTTCAAGGTGACTAACCTCCATCGTAATGGTACTAGCTCAATAATATTTGTTGGAGGGGAACAAAGCTCCTACATACGGGTATTGGCGGAGAAAAAATGTCAGAGGTTGTCCAGTGAATTCTGATCATCTGGGCAACCTCTAGGTGATCAACCTCCATCGTTGGGATGGAACAACTGTTGGGACTTGTAAATTGGGGCACGACATTAATCGCCTTCAAATGACCTCAATATATTTTAATTATACTGAGCTCTATAGAGAGAATGGGGATGGGGAAGCCAACAGGTTATGTATAAAAGGGACAGGATGTTTGTAAAGGAATATTTCTGGAAACCTTTGGGCTTATTATTCTGGAAAGCCCCCAAAATGCGGATGGATTATGGTCTACTCAGCGCATACTACCAAACCAATCTCTGTTACCATGTGGCAGAGTGAGAGGAGAGCGACAGTGGATCCTGGACAGTCCCTCCCGTAGACTAGCGATATTATCACCAGCTAAGAAGGGACTTCCGCCAAACGACACCATCTTCACCGAAAAGCAAACAACTCGAGAACTGCCCACTGTCACTACACCAACAGCTCTGCTATACTCATTAATCACGAAACTGTTCGGATTAGATCGGCAGCAGTTTTGGAGGTTTATAAATATAAGGTGTAGTCAAAACTTTTTTATCACAGAGCAAACAATTGCTGTAAACAAACTAGCAGATTTTTTGCCGGTGTGCTGTAGCCCCATTAGGGCACCGCAGCTCTGCACCACATAATTGTTTTATCTGTACAAAAATTGACAAATGTGACAGTAAATTCCGAAGTTAGGGTTCGCAAAAGAAAACCGACTTTTTCCATCAACAAACGCCACCCTCGCATCAAAACGGGCGTCCTCTGGTTTTCCCTTCAGTTAGAGGCTTGACCTGAAACGAATATTAATGACTGGCCGTTTTTTCCTCCGGTAGTACGCATCCCCGCTCGCCCAAACCCGGCGGAAATAGTGCCGTTCACTTAAACAGGAGACCTCTCTCCAGCTCTTCAACTGAAAATCGCTACACGTTTCCGCCATTTTCGTCGCGAGCGGCGGCTCTAGAGGTCGTTGGGAGCAGGCGATAAATTGTTTATGGTTCCACAGAGAAGGTGATGGAAGGTGGGGGGGTAATATCTATCGAAAAAGCTTTTGCCAGAACAACGGGATAAATATGTCATAATTTCAAGTGTCAATCAAACAAATAAAAACGCAATGTAATGTTTGGAAAGCTACAATTTGTACTATGGAATTGGCATGACTAGCCGCGATACAGGAAATAAGATGAACAGGTCAAGATAACTACGTTCAAAAAGAAGAATCACTGCATATAATATTTCAGCTGTGATGAAAGCTCGCATACCTTCGGAACAGGCTTCATCAATAATAGCCAGGGCAGTAAATTGGCTTCAAGCCTGTTAGTCCCCGCATCTCTACAACCGTCCACGTTCCCACTGATGTACCTGATGACGCTCTAAAAAATGCATTTCAAGAGGATCCGGAATGATGCTTCGATGAATACCCAGGTGCTGATATGAAGGGTGTGTGGTTGGCAAATGTAATAACAAAACTGAATAGGAACCCCAGTATATGCCTACTATTGGCAAGCACAGCATGCACGATGAGTCTAAAGAAAAGACTGGTACATTTTGCAGCCTCCAAGCGCCTAGCGATAGGAAGCATCCTGAACACAGTTATCAACGCAGAAGGGGCATCTATACAGGTAAATTATAAACCGATGTATAATAATTTGCAGCGTTTTCAGTAAATGTTTGAAAACTCCAAAACCGGTAACTCTCTCAATTTACTACCGGTTTCGGTTTATTATTTTTTTAAAAATACACCTATTTATTCGCTCACCAAAAAATGTTGTGAACACCCCTCAAAATTTTTTCTTTTACGTTTCATGGTGCATAGATTTCAAGATTGCAAGGTCCGTCCGCCGTACCTATCCATATCTACCTTTATCTTCGGTCTAAAAAATTCGTTTTTTCGCAAAAAGCCTCCATTTGGGCCCTAGCTGAATCCCAAAACTTTGCAGCACGATCAGAATATACGATGAGTGTTATGTGCGAAAAATGGGTGTAAAAATAGTTGTTTTTTTTTTGGTGTTTTACAACATGAGTTCGTGAGGTATCGTTGTCCATGTTTTTTAAGGCGAGGAGACCGAATATGAAGTCGATTTTGACCAAAAGCGAAGAACTGAGGTTCTAGCAAAGGTGCAGCCTTAAATTTACCAAATTTTGGTCTAATGTCGTCGTTCTTTCGCACACAGCCTCCGTTTGGGGCCGTTGTGCTCCGAAGCTCGGCAGTCCGATCGGAATACACCCAAGGGTGTTTAGGGTTTTTTGGTTTATTATTCTGTGAATAATACACCTATGTATTCGCTCAGCAAAAAATTTTTATAACACCCCCTCAAAATTTTTTCTTTTCCGTTTCAAGGTGCGTAGATTCCAAAAGTGCAATGTCCGTCCGCCGTCCGCCGTACGCCGTATCACGTGTACAGGCTTCATTTTCGGTCTAAAAAAATCGTTCTTTCGCACACATGCTCCATTTGGGCCCTAGTTGTGTCCCGAAACTTTTCAGTCCGATCGGAATATATCCAGGGAAGTTATGAGTGAAAATGTGTATAAAAATACGTACTTTTTGTGTTTTAGTAATATAGTAGTAAAATGAGCTTTTGAGGTATCGTTTTCCATGTTTTTGGGGACGAGAAGACCGAATATGAAGTCGATTTTGACCAAGGAGTGGAAAATTGAGGTTGCACCAGATGTTCAGCTCCCAAAATTGATTTTTTATGAGTCAAAAACCTGCGAAATCGTCTGAAATCACCATCAATTTGTATAATAACACTAGAAAAAGTGTCAACACGTGGATCAAGACGATTAAATGGTACAATCAATGATCAAGGGTAATTTGAAGAAAAAAAAAAGGAGCGTAGTACCTAATTCAAGTTTTGGGGGCCAAAATTTGTAGAAACCACCAGAAATAGCTATTTCAATTATTTTACATGAAAGAAACAATAAATAAACAGCCAGCGTTTCTGTAGACCAATAGAATAATAGAATAATAAACCCATGTGACAAGGACTTTGCAGCGTTTTTTAAATGGGTGTAAAAATAGAGGGTTTCGAGGTTTTTTTGAGGTTTGAACATGAGCTTGTGAGGTATTGTTTTCCATGTTTTGTGAAACTGTAATTTCCAGACCGGCTCCATTAGCCTATCTAGGGCTCTCCAGGGAGGAGCACGAGGGTAAATATTGAACCGTTGTGTAATAATTTGCAGCAGTTTTTCCAAAGTTCAGTTTCAGCGGAATAATAAACTGGAGTCGGTTGTAAACTTGAGGAAGTTTACGGTATTTCTAAATACCTACATGATTTCAAATTCTACACCATAATAAGGCGGAGTTTCTTGTTTGTAATTTTTTTTTAAACCTCCTCATAGGAATAAGGGGTTATTTATGGGATACCCTATGTACAAGTGTGTACAATGTATAATTCAATACGTTCATTTCCGAGGTTACCAATAATAGCTTTCAACAGGTTTGGAAATCCCCTCACCGGAGGTCGATAGATGGGTCTTGTCGAAGGTATGGTGATATTACTTCTTACGCTAGCAGTAATAACCATTTGGATTTAATATTTTATGAGATGTACCGTCTACCCTGTCCGGCCAACCTCTTCCCCGACACGTTTCCTGAATCTGTTTTCTAACGATGGTTTCACTAAACTCAAAACCTTGTTAGTACCGACCTCCATAATCTCCTAGTCTATTTAATCCTCTGTTAGTTATTTTTATTGTGAATCCTTCTCTTGAAATGGGTAAACAGTACTTATTACTCTGATTCAATAAATATTTAACGTGATTTCTTGCTCGAACAAAGGAAATAAATCCTACTCTAATGAATAGGCTCAGTGTCACAGCCGGGACACCAACGGGCTAGCCTCGAAAGTACCGAGCGCATCAAATAAAGTTGCCCCACGATCGATAAGTAGTTCAAATCTTTGGAAACAAACTCGGCGGGTGAATCCACAGGCAATGGCACTCCTTCTTGCCTCGTGTCTTTATGAGAAACCTGTTGTTTCGTCGCGGAGAAACACCATTCCGTTCGCCTCATGTTTTTACGTTCCGTCTCATCCTATCATCCTTCAGTGCAGTTGGTTTACCCCACATATATTCCCCGCGGCAGGGAGGGGAGCACCAATATATATGGCATTCTAGGGAGGAGTTCACCATCGTAGTTCCGGCTAGCGAATTAAAGTGAAGCCTAGATCTACCGACTTCCACGTTCCACAATATTTATTTTACAAAACTTGGTTGAGAAATGACGGAAAACATTTAATAATGTAAGGCATAAAAGGCATGTGTTGGGGTGAAAATAACATATATAAATAATATAGGTAGGTATACCCGGTTGAAATCTTAAAATCTTAATTTTACAGTTGTCTACAAACCATTGCGCTACAACGTATCTTACTTTGTCAGAGCAATATTTTCTAGCGTAACTTACTTTCTTTAATGTTACATATATTATATACAAACATTAGTTGAAGTATTCCTTTGAAACTTATTTAAAGCAACAAGGGAAGATGATGGTATTTCTGTATCAGTAAATTTATCGGATCAGTAACAGTTATAGGACCCATTATTATTTTTTATTGTACATTAACGACCTCATGAATATAGAAACAATTGGTAAAGTTTTGGGTTATGCCGATGATACTGCTTTAGTTCTGTGACACAAAAATTATGATGATTTGATTAGATTGGTAGGTTCCTGGCAGAATTGTCCAACTAGAAATCAATTACGTACTGTTTACTAAGGTTTGGTAATTTCTTTAATCAAGAATGGGGGCCACAGTTTGGAGGAGTAATTTAGCGAAACTCATTTAACTTCTGCAGGCTGTACAAAATGCTCTAATTAAACTACTATTTGATAAACCCAAATTTGATAAAATCAGAGATACCGACTAATGAATATTGGTTTATTACTTTCAATAATGAACCATTGGAATCGAGCATGAAAAAAAAAATTCTTACCCCCCCTCAAAATTTGATTTCTGTCTGTCCGCCGTACCGTACGGGACACTTTTCTTAGTTACCATGAATAAAAATCGATGAAATTCGGGTTATAGGTTCCGTTCGGGGTCTAGTTGGTCCTCGAAGCTCGACGTTACTGTCAGTCATCTCTAACGGGTTCAAAATAGGGGTTGCAATTTTCAGAACGCCGTATCTCAAAAACTATCGATAGAAGGGTATGTGTTTTTTTACGTTATTAAATTTGTCTTGAGCTAAACAATTTTTTGAGACCACTCGGAGCATCGTACGTCCAGCCACTCGTAAGCACCAAAAAGCTTCGTCAACACGATCGTGAATCAAACGGTATAAATCCGGCCTGAATATCATAACTACGGAGCATCTGTTTTTCTCTTGGAATCTAGTACGCGAGTTTTCAAGAAAGGCATTAATGGGTATCACATTTTTAAGGTAGCTAGCAGTATACCTGCTTCAACACCAAACATTTCTTTACCGCGTTGCCGCGCAGAATTTTATAGACATAGACAGAACGCTTACAATGAAGCACTAGGTACGCTTTCTGTATTTTTTATTTTATTTTTTTATTTTTTTCCCCACTCTAGAAGGGCATTGGTCATAGTGATGTGAGAAAACAGTTATTTGCAGCAACTGTAAGACATGGGCTGTTGTAGCGTTCGAAAATTTTGCCATGGCGTTTTTGGACATAAGAAAAACCCAAAATCCTGAAAAATGGACATTGGTTCTTGTTGTTCCAAGGCACAGATATGTTTTAAGAAACATATAAGATAATGCTTTGTAGATATTGGGATTAGGTAGATACGAATTGTAGGATACGAATATGTTGTTGAAGGTATTTAGGATTGTAGGATACGAATTTAATAACAAATTCATATGGCTGCGAATACTTAGATATTTAAAAAAAAAAATAATAACGATAAAACATAATATTAATAAAAATATTATTACATAATTATCGATAGTACCTATTACTGTATGCAAGACTGCACCAGCGGACACAAGTTCTTAGAAGCCTTGGTGGGCCAATTACAGATCCTTTTTTCGTGAGGCTTCCCATGTCATACTATGCTTACATGTCACTTCATGTGCCTTGATGTACTTAATGCACTGTGCTTTTGCCAATAAATTCTTATCATATCTAGTTTTTTGTTTCCCCATATTGCACGTATTTAAACTTCTTATGTTCACGATAAAACACCAACGTCCATACACAGCAAAATATTTCTTTATCCTAAAATAGTATTAGAAATTATCACACTACAAATAGTGCGAATGAATCGAGACGGCAAGTGACGGCAGAGCTTCAGGACTCTAAAGTCAACAGCAAGTGACACAGAGTTAATTAAAACTTTGCAGCATGGCGTGGAAGGGAGGCAGGCGTTGGATCGAGGTGAAGCATTCCCGCACGCGTTCCCAGTCACTGGACCCTGTCCTCCCCTTACTGACAAAGTCACCCTAGCTTGTTAATATAAATTCATTACCTTCAACCTCCGTTGTAATTAGCCTAAGCTCCGAATGGAACGGTGTCCCAAGGATGGCTCCGCTCAACTAATTTCTGCTTTGAGGTGAAATGTCTCTCCAGGGAAATGAATTGCAGAAATTTTGAGAATGTCGAGGCCAGCTTCCCTATCCAACTGACGGCGTAGGACTTGCCAGGCAATTATTAAGCAGAAAGCGTACCTAATTAATTACCTTGGCCCATTTGCGCGGCTGAACGAGCGGACAGTGCCTTTGAAGACTACATACCACTATAACCATCTCCGCAACAAGTTTACAATATGCGAAATTCCTCTACATCGTGTGGCTCATTATTTTGGAAGTAATTAAGGTCCCTACTTTTCAAACAGTTCCTCGTTTTGACCGAGGGTAAGTGACAGTTTATTCCAGTAGTTAAAGATGGTAACATTACACGTTACATTAGGTATTGCTAATCAGTTGAACGCGTGAGTCTGTTCAGTGCCTCGTACACGGTATTTACTCCACTTGTTACAATAGGGTGCAGTATTTACAGCTTCTTTCAGCACATAATTATAATAGCAGTAGAGTATGGGATGAATTATTCATATTTCATAATAATTTACATGTCTGCGTAATTTTAGAACAACAATGTACGTTCTCATCTTTAGAGGGTGTGCGGATACGTATTTCAGTAATACCTACCTATGAGGGTCTAATTATAAGCAATATTATTGGCCCGCACTCTTTAATTATAGATTCTACTTTGAAATATTATAATGTTTTCCCCATCTTCTCACTGTCAATGGTTTGTACATACACCAGAATTTTATAATAGTAGGTATAATATCATCAATTTTCATCAATGTTGAAATAGAATAAAAAGTAAACTACAAGTAACCTACAAAAGAAAATCAGTAGGGTTTCAAGTTCCTATGAGTTTAGCTTAAGATAACAACATCACATAGATACGTCGTTATCAACTTCATAATTACCACATATCAACCTCATAATCACTTCAAACCATACTGATTTTCTACAACCAGCTGAGTTATAGCTATTACCTTAAACCGTAACCTTGAAGATTGACTTATAGCTATTACCAGCTACTAGTTCCTGGATTTGGTGACATAATGTAGGTACGACATTCCATGTACTAGGGAAACTCTTTCCTCCTGTGCGCAGTATGTATTCTATAGATCCCTGAAAAGGTTAATAGGCGTCGAAAGTACCTATAGACAAACCTTTTTCGTCACAAACACTCGCTTCTTTTAAGCCACTATTATTATTCTTTGAAGTCATTTTCCAACCCCAGTTGTTATTGTATACAATATGAATAGTTACAATTCTGGTATAATATATATTTATGTCAAATAAAAATGAAAATTAATAAAACCATTTCCTAGAAAGAACTGAAGAAAATTGAACCATGAGTGGGGAGTATGGTAAACACACCATGAGGAAGTCTCATCACACCAAACCATGCTCAAGGTACACGTGTTTTTCTCGCTTTTTTAAGGAAAGGCTCGTTGATATTCAACCAAACATTGCCTGCAAAAATTACCAAATATTAGGGTTTATCAATTCGTAACTGAGGGTTTTGTGGATATTGAACCTTTCATTGTGGTATAATATGTATGTATTGTTACGTTCTACTACCTTCTCCCTAATATTTGGTAATTTTTGCAGGCAATGTTTGGTTGAATATCAACGAGCCTTTCCTTAAAAAAGCGAGAAAAACACGTGTACCTTGAGCATGGTTTGGTGTGATGAGACTTCCTCATGGTGTGTTTACCATACTCCCCACTCATGGTTCAATTTTCTTCAGTTCTTTCTAGGAAATGGTTTTATTAAGGTAGTAGAACGTAACAATACATACATATTATACCACAATGAAAGGTTCAATATCCACAAAACCCTCAGTTACGAATTGATAAACCAAACTTCAAGTTACAAATTAATGATAAACCAATTCGCGAATCAACGTTGTTCGAAGCTATCACTAGTCCTTCCAAGTTTTCATCGAGTTTACCAACTTCTAAGGAGTTGAGGGTCTTCTTAGCTTGGAGTGCAGCAACTCAGAACCCAGAACTAGCCGGCACCCCAGGCTTAACACCTCGATTGCAGAAAGGATTATTTCATTAATTTTCAGAACTTGATGTCCAGTTTCAAACTTTATACATGATTTCAGCTCGCAGGTTGAATAGGGAAGAAATTAATAGAAGGTAACGAGTCGCTCGGCTGATTGGGGTGGCTCCCATCCTCGCCATGCATACCAAGCCATTCCATGTACAGTTTCAGTATCATCAAAAGAGAAAAAGAAACGTGCCCCAGGGCTCTCTCGACAGATCGGGGGTATAGGTATGCCCCACTTGTTTTGGACCATCGATTGTTACCACCATCAAGATAGATTGACAATTGCGGGTAGGTTTATATTGAATAAAATTGTTGTATTTCTATTATGAACTGAATACACCAAAGGAAAGATGTTGAGTTTTTATTTACTATCAATTTAAAGTGGTTTCCTAAGTTACCTAAGAACGACTAAGCCACTTGACCGATTTTAACGAGGGTGGTCTCAACGTAATCAGCGAGTTCCTGGCTACGGGAAATCGCCCGAAACGTCCTCTTTCTAAGTGAACGGGGCTTTCCTTCGAGACCGATTGTTTGTTTCCTACGAATCACCGAGTAACGTGAATTTGGACTGACACCTTTTGACGCCAGACGCACTGACGAATACTATCGCCCAGGCGAAGCCAATTATAAATGCTAGTAAACGATAAAATGTGATAATATTCTAAATCCAAACAAGTAAAGGATGAAAACGGAAAAGCAACCGTGCATAACGATTGCTTAAATCAAAATAATGATTTGAACTCAGTCGGCTGAAGAACACAACTTGTGTCATTCGAAACTAAACGTTCCACGAGATTCTGTTTCAAGTATCAGCAGCTTCAATTGAGAAAGAAATTATTGTTAGCATCAGGGCACACTTGGCTAATCGGTTAGGCTTCCTATCTTGTAATTTTTCTTACCGAGCCACAATGTCAAACAGCTCGAAACACATCCGTAAACGCCTAATTGAACTTAGTGAAATTTATGGCGCAAAAAGAAGTTTGTGATTACATTTAAGCTACTTCAAGTAAATTAAATTCAAGGTAATAATAAACTACTAACAACTTATGGAGAGACCAGGATGCACATTTTACTGGTCCAACAATGTTACCATAAAGCACCTAAAAGATCTAGGTGATAACTTGTCTAGGAGCCAGTGGTTTATTCTGAAGTAAAAGGGTGAATATAATGAATTCACTGGCCACGGACCGCTGTTTACTGCTCTCTTGGGTTCAGAGACGGGTATAGCTTGTAAATTTTGTACTAGCGCCCAATGTATGTGGCCGGCTGAGCAGCAAGTGAATATATCATGGACTCACCAACGTAAAGTTATGTTTCATATTTTAGCACTGACCATAAGGGTGAATCATTCAGGGACAGCTCCGTAGCCGCGGATAGATATAATTCTAAACGAATATAATTCAGAGCGAGGTTTCTTCGAGTGAATTCTGAGGTATTTAAGCGCCATCTGAATCAAAGTATATTCGCGCCAATCACAGGGTGCAGTAAACCCCACCCGTACAACAAACAAGACTTCCCATTTCTTAAAGTAAAAATAGTGAAATTTCCACACGTCATGTTCCACAAACAATACATTATCCAGGAAACTTATATTCAATCATTTTTCAGGTTTTAAAAATTGTTGTCTGAGTTGAACCGATTAGCTATGGTAGTATTGGACGGACTTCAAAAAACGAGTTTTCATTCGAAAAAATGTTAGAAGGGTAAATCCTTCACCTATTCCTGATGGATTTTCTGAAAAGCGTGAATTCTGCAGCGTGAATGCCTTGGTGGTTCTGTACAAGGCTTTGGTTCTTCCGCTCCTGGAATATGCATCCCCGGTATGGGCACCCTGCTATGCAGTGCACAAATACACGTTGGAGAGAGTGCAGAACAAATTTCTTCGATATGTGGCGTATAAGCTTGGCATTGCTTCAGCCGATGTGAACTACGAACACCTACATGGAGTTTGCCGTTTGATGCCCCTTGAGAAGCGTCGTTGCGTGGCTGACCTCACTCTGCTGTTCAAAATCTTAAATAATCTGGTCTCCTGCCCTGTTCTCCTATCCAAGATTAGCCTCCGGGTTCCACGATTGTCTGCACGTTCTTCGTCATTGTTTGGTATTCCTTTCTCGCCGACAAATTACCAACTAAATCGCCCCCTTCGTCGTATCCCACGAACTGCAAACCTCTTTTTGAACTTGAATCCCGATTTTGATTTTTTAATGATTCCCTCTCGAGGTTGAGGGCCGTGGTTCGCGGTACCCCCGATGTGGTCCTATAGTGAAAGATTCCATGTTCCATTTTTCAAATTTTATAGTTTCATCATTGTTTTCCTTTTCCGTAATTATTTTCAGTGCGTAACAATTATAATCATAACTCGTAAGAATGTTTACCTATGTCTGTATCTCACTGTCACTGACCTGTAAAGTAATTGGGCTTGCCCGTAATAAAGTAATAATAATAATAAAAACCGTTTGCAAGTTAAATGTTCTCATTGCTAGTTGACTTCAGAGGCATAGTTCCTTCCGACTCGAATGAAGTACAATCACTATCCAGGCGCGGATCCAAGGGGGGGGGGGGGGGGGGGGGTGTCATAGGGGTCATGACCCCCCCCCCCCCCCCCCAGAATCGGCCTGCATTTCAAAAAGCAGAGCTGAACGAATTGTTCACAAACCCGAAAACAAAAAACCAAACGAAAACGTACCCAGTTTTTGTGAAATCAAAAACCAGAAACAAACCAAACGACCAAAGTCAACTTACCATATTGTTAACTTGAAACATTGGAAACAAAATATAACAATAATTACGATTAAACTTTTTATAGAATACTGATTTTTTCTGTATTTGGTCAAATTGAAATTCCAATGTCCTCGCCACTAATTACTGTAATTTCTCATTACACAAACGGTAGACAGTGTTAAAAAAACTGAAAACAAAAAAGAACTATAAAAAACCTAAAAAGATTAGATCAAAAATGTCAAAATTAGTCGAATATAATCGTACACTTGGTCCTACCAATGTTACTTTATATACAATTATGTCAATAAATTTACCTTGGTGTATCCGTCAAATTACACCTTGTTTATTTCTTCTTATTTTTGTTAATTATTATCTTGTTTTTGTTTCGTTCTCGTTTTCTTTCCTGCCAAATTCAGAAAAAACGATACTGAATTCACTGAGATCAACAATAGATTGTTGTGGTTTCAATGTTTTGATTTGCAAACTCTGAAGTTAGCTACGCTGCCATAAAATGCGCCAATTTGTTTGAAAACACATTAGGACACTTTTTTAGAAGAAAATTGAAAATAAATACATTTATCAGTTAAATAATGAATAGATATTAAAAAATATTTTTTACATAAACAATGAATTTTATAAATAAATACAATTAATTTTGTAAGTAGACAAATTGGACGAGTTTAGGCATAAGGTTGAAAATTCGGTTTGTATTGTTCGTTTGGTTATTTTGTTATTTTTTCTTATTTTATATGTTGTTCTACCCTGTGACCCCCTCCGGAAAAAAATTCTGGATCCGCCCCTGTCACTATCAACTGGAACCATGGTAAATTACTCAAACTTGTGGTGTAATAGAGGATTATGATAGCATCACAAGTGATGGAACATATCTTCATTTAGATTAATTTGTTCATTCATCTTCGATCAAACATTGTACACTTGAACTTGACCTTTTATCATCGTTTGTGCCTACCTGTGCACTACGTTTTTCAAAGCAAAGGATGAAGGTAATTAGTTGTGTAGAGCAATTTATCAGTCATAGTCAAATGTTCTACCAAATGAAATGAATCTTTTATATTAAATTAAAATTAACTTTTTACAAAATGGATACTAACGTACCGCCACCGCCGTACATGTAAGCTACAACATAGTATTCATCATTCATCAGTCATCAGGTCGAAGGGGTATCCATACAGGAAAATAACAAACCGTTGAGCAATAATTTGCAATTTCATACTGTATTCTAGAAAAGAATACCGTAAGAATGGTTCATCCCAAATGTTACCCAGCATACTGTACCTAAGGAGTTGACTTATACGTGGCGACGACGTATTTCAAAATACGACATCATCGTATGTCAAGGGCTTTCGAATTCCACCGCAGTAAATTACGATTTGTATCTGAGAACCCCGCTTTTAACCTTCTGCATACCACTATCCTCACGACCCCCCCTTTTTACTGGGCTTAATTAAGTGACCGTTTATGGAATTACTTATAATTGGTTTGAGTAATTAGCCAGGTCAGCCTATTAGTTTGTGAGGACGAAGTCTGGATTAGAGCTTTCCCTTCTCCTTTCCTACGCCCCACTCCACGCTGCCATCCCCATCTACTTCCACAAGTCCCTTTCCGAGTTCGCTAATTATGACCCTTCGGGGATATTTCCTCCCGACCCAACATAGTCCACCGCTGATTTTAAGATACTGGTTCCAAGTTGGGGGACGTCATTCCGTGGAAGATAATTGTTCGTGTTGTTTTGAGGAGAGTTAAACAAGATCTGGAAACGTAAATTGATCATGCGGTCTGGACCGACAAACTTGGTGAAGGCGAAATGGGGAAGCGGATCATTCCGCCTTTCAATTCCGATGTTTCGAATCAATCACGGCACTGATCAGAATCAATCAAATCAAATTAAACAGCAGTAAGACTAACATTATGAGGGAACAAAATTATATAGAAATTGTTCCTCAATGCAAAAACATTGAATTAAGCATATGTTTTTGGGCGTTCTAAACAAGATTTGGAAGCTCAAATTTCCAGCCACTTGATTTTGGCCCTAATGCTTAGTACTCTTGATTCTGGGCATCCTGCTCACACCATTCCCTTCAATGGTTTAGTTATTCGCGAAAGAAGTCAGGTGTTCATTCATTTTTGCCTATTATTTTCAATGTGAACCTTAGGAATCGAGCATGAGAAACAATTTTTACACCCCTCTAAATTTGAAAGTTTGCGTTTCCTGGTAAGAATAATCCGAAAATCGAATTTAAAAAAAAAAGTCCAGTCGTTTGTCCACAGTAGGCCTAGAAGCTTGGACCGAAAAGGTTCGTCAACATGTGAATGAATCATACGGTACACATCCAGCCCAGATATAAGTGCTAGGGAACAACTGACTATAATCACGCATGGCTGAATGAGTTGGTTGTTCCATAAGTCTTTGGGTGTTCATTTTAAGAAAGATGGTTATTTTGGATTTTGTTGATAGGCACCTACTTTTGATATTTGAGCAAATTTGGTTCGGTGTATTTCTGTCCACCTGTGTGTCCGCAAATCTTCACTTCAATCGAATCCGATTTTACTGAAATATTCAGGGATTATGCGGATGGAGCCTCAGATGGATCCCTGTGAACTACAGAACGATCAAATCATTATTGGTACGGCCACTGCACAAGCGCAAACGCGAATACGAGGAACTAAATTTCTCACGGATAAATGACCCGATTTTGCTCAGATTCGGTGGATAGTTGAGATGCAACTTCTTAATTGTCCCCTATGAATTTCAAAAACCGGGGTTATTCGTAGCATTTACTCGGTCAATAGCTCAAAAATGAATTTCGAAAGTTCGAGATCAATCATTTAAAAACGTAAGAAAATTCGAGATAACGGGACTCTGGAAATTTCAACCCCTATTTCTCACCCCTTAGCGGTGATGACGACCCCTAATGGGACTTAAAACCAAATTTGGTTCATAGTAACTAAGAAAAAAAAGGAGTACCGCGGAATGAATTTGTCCCCCCCCCCCCCCCCCACACACACACACACACACACACCAATTCCATTTGCTCGATTCCACCGGTTTATTATTGAAAATATGTAATGAAAAAAGTACCTAATTAATCGGTTGTGAGTACTCAATAAATTATCAAATCACTGGCTGAATCCCAACTAATTAAAGAAACAGTACATGTTGAAGCTCTGCAACAGACTATATCATCATCAAATCACGCTCGATTCGATGAAATCCAGTTAACTACATGTACGTCATTTATTGCACTCAACTGCAAACGCTGAAGAGTGATGGCTTAATTATTCTATCCGTTAATCGACATTGTGATTTCTATACGTCAACAATACGATTCCTGCGAGTTGTAGCTGACAGACGTCATTTCCATATAATGAATTACTGCTACGGCAACCTCATCCCATGGATATTAGACCTATTTGCGAAATGGTCAGTAAACAGTTGCCTGATTCCACCTAGTCTTAGTCCACAACCTCATGCCCCATTCAGCCAACTGACAGCTTATGCAAGATCGGTATACCTCAGTCAATGGAGATCGTGATGTGTCCAGTCGGGGTTGGTTTGCTCCGGTCACCCAACTCACCTGTAACAAAGTAACATAATAAAGTAACATCAGAATGACTGGAATAAAACATAGGGAGAATCCAATGTTCGCAAGAACGATGTACAATCTATATTGATAAAACCGTAATTCGTAATATCAGTAATCTCTGAACACCGACTAAAATAAGAAATTTCTTGTTTTTTTTTTCCGTTTTCTGCCTTTTGAAAACGGTTGGCATCATTATCTCTATTTCTCTTTGTCTGTCCATCCGTATAAATGTTTGTCTGCACCACTGGAATTTCATAAATAGGAAGGTGGCTAGTGGGATGGTGCAGAGTAGGTCGTTGCAGGGCAGCGTGGTTCACTAATAAATAATTAAATTCTACGCCACAACACTGGTGGAACCAAACTGGCGTCTACACTCTGTTTTGCAGTGTAACGTTCCGTGCTACGTTGCGTTGCGCAGTGGAAGATGAATGGACGAATGTGGAGATTTCAATTAATTGCCGTCATTCTCTGTTTAATTTTAGCAACGATGGAGGTTGGAGGTCTAGTCTGTGTAATATGACAGTCTTTAGAGAAAACAATACCATTTAGTTTCCGGCTACTTTTCTTTCCGCCACATTCTGGGGTGGATGATGTGTGTTGGTGAACCCTCTTACACATACCAACTTCACTCGATACTCCACATCCACACCCCTTGCCGTTGTCCTTCGGTCGGTTTCCCCCTTTCATATCCGCCTCACCCTACGCCCGGAGATAAGACGTGCTATGAATACTAACATGTCAGCGGTAGGTGGAGAAACGACGGGTTTATTCTCCATCTGTGAACATTTCATGCTATTCAAGGCAGACCGACGGTGAAAAACCGCACCATTATAAGGGGAGCAAGTCATGTCGAAATTCTTGGGAATCAAACTGCGTTCGTTTCCAAGGTGTGTTGTATTACAAGCTGTAACTTGACAGGGAGAGGAGACTACGTATGATTCTGAAAATGTATGATGGGTAACTTGGCAGGGTGTCCCACTTCCGGAACCACGAAACTTCAGGGATCGATTCTACAACTAATTTGCAGCAAAAAGTGCCTCACGCATTTTTGGTTTATTCTTTTTTTTTAACGCTTCGTTTCTGAGTTATTTTGATTTTAAGATTTTTCCCGAGTTCTCGACCATCTTTCACAAAAATGTTCATAGCACACTTAATTAACAGTGTAAAATTGAATGTAATAATAACGTTGGAAAGAGCGTTGAATTTGCTAAAACCCTGATGCAACAAATATGTTTTACACCAAATCTGATGGGTGAAACATTGGGATGAAAAGTAAATTTTCTCAAATCTGCGAAACCCCCTTTTTTGGTTTATTATTCTCTGAATAATACAACTATGTAATCGCTCAGCAAAAAATTTTTATAACACCCCCTCAAACTTTTTTCTTTTCCGTTTCAAGGTGCGTAGATTCAAAAAACGCTGCAAAGTCCTTGTCACATGGGGTTTATTATTCTACAGAAATGTTGGCTGTACATTTATTGTTTGTATCATGTGAAATAATTGAAATAGCTATTTCTGATGGTTTCCACCAATTTTGGCCCCCAAAACACAAATTAGGTAGGTACGATCTTTTTTTTTTTTTTCAAATTATCTTTGATCATTGGTAGTGCCATTTAATCGTCTTGATCCACGTGTTGACACTTTTTCTAGTGTTATTCTACAAATTGATGGTGATTTCGCAGGTATTTGAATCATAAAAAATCAATTTTGGGAGCTGAACATCTGGTACAACCTCAATTTTCCACTCCTTGGCCAAAATCGACTTCATATTCGATCTTCTCGTCCCCAAAAACATGGAAAACGATACCTCAAAAGCTCATGTTACCAACATGTTGCTAAAACGCAAAAAGTACCTATTTTCACACACATTTTCACTCATAACACCCCTGGGTATATTCCGATCGGGCTGAAAAGTTTCGGGACACAACTAGGGCCCAAATGGAGCATGTGTGCGAAAGAACGACTTTTTTAGATCGAAAATGAAGCCTGTACACGTGATACGGCGGACGGCGTACGGCGGACGGCGGACGGACATTGCATTTTGGTTTATTATTCTCTGAATAATACACCTATGTAATCGCTCAGCAAAAAATTTTTATAACCCCCCCTCAAACTTTTTTCTTTTCCGTTTCAAGGTGCGTAGATTCAAAAAATGCAATGTCCGTCCGCCGTCCGCCGTATCACGTGTACAGGCTTCATTTTCGGTCTAAAAAAGTCGTTCTTTCGCACACATGCTCTATTTGGGCCCTAGTTGTGTCCCGAAACTTTTCAGCCCGATCGGAATATACCCAGGGGTGTTGTGAGTGAAAATGTGTGTAAAAATAGGTACTTTTTGTGTTTTAGTGACATGTTGGTAACATGAGCTTTTGAGGTATCGTTTTCCATGTTTTTGGGGACGAGAAGATCGAATATGAGGTCGATTTTGGCCAAGGAGTGGAAAATTGAGGTTGTACCAGATGTTCAGCTCCCAAAATTGATTTTGTATGAGTCAAAAACCTGCGAAATCGTCTGAAATCACCATCAGTTTGTAGAATAACACTAGAAAAAGTGTCAACACGTGGATCAAGACGATTAAATGGCACTACCAATGATCAAAGTTAATTTGAAAAAAAAAAAAAAAATCATACCTACCCAATTTGTGTTTGGGGGCCAAAATTGGTGGAAACCATCAGAAATAGCTATTTCAATTATTTCACATGAAACAAACAATAAATGTACAGCCAACATTTCTGTAGAATAATAAACCCCATGTGACAAGGACTTTGCAGCGTTTTTTGAATCTACACACCTTGAAACGGAAAAGAAAAAAGTTTGAGGGGGTGTTATAAAAATTTTTTGCTGAGCGATTACATAGGTGTATTATTCACAGAATAATAAACCAAAATGCAATGTCCGTCCGCCGTACGCCGTCCGCCGTATCACGTGTACAGGCTTCATTTTCGGTCTAAAAAAGTCGTTCTTTCGCACACATGCTCTATTTGGGCCCTAGTTGTGTCCCGAAACTTTTCAGCCCGATCGGAATATACCCAGGGGTGTTGCGAGTGAAAATGTGTGTAAAAATAGGTACTTTTTGCGTTTTAGCAACATGTTGGTAACATGAGCTTTTGAGGTATCGTTTTCCATGTTTTTGGGGACGAGAAGATCGAAATTGAGGTTGTACCAGATGTTCAGCTCCCAAAATTGATTTTTTATGAGGCAAAAACCTGCGAAATCGTCTGAAATCACCATCAATTTGTAGAATAGCACTAGGAAAAGTTTCAACACGTAGATCAAGACGAAAAAGATCGTACCTACCTAATTTGTGTTTTGGGGGCCAAAATTGGTGGAAACCATCAGAAATAGCTATTTCAATTATTTCACATGAAACAAACAATAAATGTACAGCCAACATTTCTGTAGAATAATAAACCCCATGTGACAAGGACTTTGCAGCGTTTTTTCAAATGGCCCTACGACTCGAGAACACTGAGTGTCTAACCGAACGCGTTACAGGAAAAACTTCCTCAGATTCTCAGATTTCCAATGGTATGGTCACTTTCAATTTTACTGCAGCAATTACATACTTCATTTATTTATTCGACAGTAAGGCTGACGCCTCCTAGATCGACCTTGATGAATTACCGACTGAATTCGGAAGGCTCACCTACAGGTAATTTTAGCAGCGTGAAACGATACTGTCTCACCAAGGTGGCGGTGATTCCTGATGAATGTCTCCCAATGAGGCCGATATAATATGAACGTAATGTGAGCTCATTTTGTTGGGAATATGAGAAATGAGGATACCTAATGCTTACGTTCCCTCTGACGTACTCCGTACTTCGTCTACTCATAACATGGCAAAGTCCTTCCATCTGATAGCTAATTCGATTCCCGCATCCAAGCTGGTGGTCGCAGTCCTGCTATTACTCACAAAATTTCCGAATTCTGAAGCTAATTCATCAAGGCCGATCCAGGTACCTAAGAGGAAAAATGTGGTGAGAAAATAGGTTCAGTAGATCGAAATGTCAACTTTTCATCAGTCGAAATGACTAGGGAGCATCACCATTCGATTCAACATGCAAAATTAAGTGTAAGTCGATACCCAACTTCTCAAGTTATGGTTAAGTCAAGTGAAGTCGCATAACCGCTCTAACTTACTTGAATAATCGGTATTTTTCTGGATTCAAACATCATTCTCTTCCATAACTACTGTGTAACAATGAAAATGACCATACCTTTGGAAAACCTACAGGAAGTTTCTTCCTGTAACGCGCTTGATTAGACACTTATAAGCCATTTGGAAAAAATATTTGGCAAATTTCAGGAAAATTTATTTTTCAGCCCGATGTTTCACCCACCGAATTCGGTGTAAAAACATCTGTTGCATCAGGGAGGTATGAAATGTAAACGCTCTTTGCAAAGGTATTATCAATTTCAATGTTGCGCTTCAATTGAGGGTGTTATGACCATTTTTGTGATAGAAGTTCGAAAACACGGAAAAAAATTTAAAATCAAAATAATTCGGAAAAGAAGTGTTTTTCGAAAAATATCTATGAGGCACTTTTTGTTGAAAATTAGTTGGAGAATCGATCCCTGAAGTTTCGGGGTCCTGAAAGCGGTACACCCTGCATAAAAGTGCACTATCACGAGGAAGTTCAGCACTAACTACCAGGAGGAAGTTCCTATGGCGGAGAGCGTGCAGTGTCACGGCTAAGGGGAAATCCGTGTTGAAACGTCGCACGAACCTTTTCACTTGCTAGGGTTGGAGGAGCTAAACCAGATATTGTAGTTTGAAATGTGAAACCCATGCGCATCCTCCTTTAATTAGAATATTTATTATTGTTTGTCAAGCTGGACTAGGATCGTCAACCACTGTATGCACCATTGTGCTCTCTTTGATCGACAGAACATAAATATGATAGTCAACAACAAGTACACCTATAGGTACTAGAAAAATATTACCGTATCTCAGTACAAACAAGAATAAATTAACTATCTGTGTTTGTCCCTCACGACTCACGACGAGCAATCCTAAGATATCCATTAACTAATCACTTAACTATTTCACGAATGACTTCCTGATCCATAATAGCTTAATGGAATTCTTGTTTGGTATCTCCATCGAGTGTTTTATCCATCGGAGAAAAAATATAGGGGAGAAAACAATTTGCAGAAGAAGTGAGACGGGGAAAAGTAATCCCACACATCCAACATCAACCTCACGCTAGGACAAAAAACGGGACAAGGGGTGAAGAAATTAGAAATATGGAATTATTTTAATCGGCTTTTTTGCCCCTACTGCAGAACCGTTCGGTGAGAAAGGCCTTCGAGGGTGGATCTATCTGGCGGAGGTTTTAGAGCAGTCGTCGGTAGGGGCCCGCACTAGGGTGATTTGTACCGTAGCGCACCATCCGGTTTCAACTCCCCAACCATGTCTATACCAAACACCTCTACCCAACCGCCATTCCCCTGCCCGGCGAACTTGGCGGATAAATCTTTCTTCTGTCACGCCTCTTAGTAAAGTCCAATTATTTATTGTCTTGAATTTTTTTTTCCGCTCTCCAACTACTGCTCCACATTTTATTTTAATATCCCTTTTTTTGTACGGGTTTTCATCCCGTCTCCGACGTTTCGCCTGTGGTATTACTTTATTCGGTCCCCAGCGGTTGTTCGGTTGAAAGTCGACCGAGTTAGCGCTGAAATTGAATTCGCGGCTGTGCCCCCCACCCGAGCTACCGCTGTCCTCCTGTCTCTAGAGATTCAAATAGTTGCGAGGGGTTGTGGAATTGAACAAAACATGCGGTCCAACAAATTTATTGTACTGCTCCGCCGCAACAACAGCGTTTTCCATCGCGATGTTATTTATAACGGACAAATACAAGCATACCTACACATAATTCTCCTCAGAAATGGTTTACCTTGTGGTCACTGGTCTTCTTCAGTCAACGAACATACAACAGAACGAAGGAATTGGATATGATTAATCTGTATTCGATAGATATTCTATCAATACTATTACCATTCCAGTTGGCACTCGGCTTCAGTGTTTGCCAGCAACAGACTCTGACCTCCATTGAGGCAACGACTGTATAGAATCGGTTGCTCACAAAGGGCTGAAACGCAAATGAAAACTTCTGTTTCTGAGATTTAACAATTTACGCTGGACCAATCGTCCACTTGAAAGCCGCAAAATGTGCTATATTTTTGATAGGCGACGAGTACAAACCTAACAACTAACAAAAACTCGTATCACTTTCGGGAAGAGTTTCCTACCTCCCGAAGGAATTGATACTCTTTCCCATCACTCCCGAGAATGTTCACTCATCAGGGAAATGAAATTGTTCCCGTCGGCCTTCGTCCCACATTCGATTAGGTTGAGATCCCGACGTTAACTAATGCAATTTACAGGAAACGGCTGACGATAGCACCCATCTCTCCACTCGGTAACAGCAACTCAGGAGTTCTAATACTGTCAGGCGTATTTACCATCAACAGTAAGGTCCAAGGTGCCTAATATCTCTACGCCCGCCTTCGGCTCTAATTTTGTTTCCAACAACATCTGACATGCTGCCTACTTCGCCAAACTGGTAAGCAGGGACCGCTCTAGTAATACAGGCGCCCTAGGCAAATGATAAAAAAGCGCCCCTAAAAAAATTCGCGCGGTCGGCGCCTGCGGCAATTTTTGTTATTGGCAATTTGTTATTGCTATCTTTGATATCATAACAGGTACAAATAAACAACAAAGCATTTTTTATTAGAGGATAAATATTACTTTAATTATGTTATAATGACATAATTTTATATATTTCATTTTATATAATTTACTTTCTATCATTAATATCTTGTTAATACTTAATACATTGCTGATAAGCTTTATCGTGCATTTTTTTTTTTCAATTTTTTTTCTTTTTTTCCCAATTTTTTTTTCTGTCCACTTGCCATTTTGGCGCCCCTCAAATTTCGGCGCCCTTCACTTTGCCTAGTTTGCCTATATGGTAGAGCGGGCACTGCTGGTAAGTTACTTGTCAATGATTCACAATTAAAACGCTCTGCGGCGGTGCATGGATATATATTTATTATGTCTTATGGCCTGGTGGGAGGGGGGGGGGGGGGAGTGTTAAAAATGTGTGCGAAGCAACCATAAAAAATTTAATTAAATGAATATACCTATCACAAACTAAAAATGCGACGCTTTTTGTTGGTTTATTTTATACCTAATTTATTATTATTATTATCATTATTTCGTGTAATTTAGTGTTGTATGCGTGTAAGCAACAGTAACTTTGAAACTGTTAGCATAATAATGAACGGTTTCATGATTTTTTTTGTGTAGCGAAAACATTTGCTTAGAATTTCTTGTTTAAGTACCCAAAACTTGATCAGCAAGAATTTCGTTCGAACCTTATAGCGATTCGTCTCCTATCCAGACATCAGATGAAACATGAAATAGAGAGTCAGCATCATTTTTTAAGGTGAGAGGGAATCTAGAATGCCGACGCCTTATGATTAAAATTTTGGAATAGTTAGGTACCTACTGAAAATTATGAAAATGAAAGGGTAATTTCAAATGTACAATCAACTTAATTTTACCTATCAAGAAGTGAATTACAACAATAATAATAATTAGAAACTACTAATAAACGTGGGTAAATCACGCGGTGGACACCAAGTGGGGTGGCATGGGGTATACGAGCGACGACCACCAAGCACCGAAATTTGTAGAAGCCCGGGTTTACATGTACCTATAGGTGGGTCGGGAAAACGCGAAAGCAGAAAATAGTGACAATACAGAGGAGGGTAGCGGATTATGAGGAAAGAGTTCACATGTAACCTGCGGATGGATACTATTCACTGACGTTATGGGTTCAAACTGGCATGCTTGGGAACCCGCCAAATTCGAATACGAAAACCTGTGGATTCACTTTCAAAATCACGTTCGAATTAATTCATTGAAAACAGTCGATCAATCGAAATGAAGACCTAGTAGGCGCAGAACTGGTGCCGTCTATTCGAGTGTTCCGAATTTTTAGGTATTCCGTATTCGACCTAGGAAGCTCAAATGACTCCCGTGAGAGCTAAAACGTTGCAAATTATTACACAACGGTTTGTTATTTAGTTGTAGATGACCGTTCTGCGTAGATCACTGTTTTCTGTGGTCAACACCTATCCTCGTGCTCCTCCCAGGGAAGTCCAGAATCGAGTATTCGAGCTGGCCGGGGGACGAAAGTTACATAAAATATTCGGAGGATTCAACAATTGATTATTTGCTGTTATTCATGAAGCATAACGTTTGTTTAAGTTACAAAAATACCTACAAACAAAATCCGAAACAGCCATCATTATTCAAATGTAATAATATCACGAAACAACTAACTCGATTTCACTCAGCCATCCGTGATTATAAGCAAGTGTTCCCTAGCAATGTTGAGGAAGCTTTTCGGTGCAAACAGCGGCTTGACTACAACGCTCCGGGTGGTCTAAATTAATTCTCAAGCTCGACGATTTAAAAGCGTGAAAAAAACCGTACCCTTCCATTGAAAGTTTTCGAGCTAAGACATATTTAGTACATAATTAAGAATATAAGTACAGAAACACGAGAAAACCAAATTCATGAACGGGATTTTTAGGTCTTGACGACGACCCGTTCAGGGGCTGGTTGTCACTGAACTAGCTTAATGGCTCGGAATGATCGTGTACTTTTAGCTGTAAACAATACACTTAGACAATATTCAACTTAAGTGAACAAAAAAAATGTATATATGGGTATATAGTACCTATCCACATTCCCAGATAGTAATTACCTAATTGCTATAAATAACGTAGTCACAATTACAGATCAAACCTATTCAAGAAGTCATTGTGCAGGTCATATTTGTGCATCTGTAGCATGTATGCACCTATTCTTTTTTTTTTGAAGGACTCAGTCAACCGATCTGATTGCAAGGTAGTCGGAAGTGAGGCGTATATTGTGGGAGGCAGCCACGGAAATTGTCTTGTGAAAAAATCAGTGGAAGGGCAGGGAACTGGAATTTGGCTACCTTCGCATGTTGCTCGGGTGACTCGCAGGACAACGCGGTGGGGTAGAAGATCAATCTTGGTGAGGGAATATCCCATTTTTCCCCCCCGGTATCTACCGAGCATCAATCGAATCATCAATTCCGTGGCTTCCCAGTTGTCAGCCGTTAGTGTTTTGGCTCCAATATTAGTATCCGTTCAGAAGACCCGTATTCCGGCTTCATGAGTTGTAATGAAAACTCCTTATCTAAACAAATAACGTTGTCATAAAAATCATAGCTCCTCTAAAATTAGCTGAAGCATTACTTTTTTATGTGAGTGCGGGCTTCATCAGCCGTCATCCCAATCAAAAGTAAACGGAGATAGCCAACTTATTCCGCCGCTCGGCAGTAAAACCGGGGGAAACTGATAGTGTAGAGAGGAAATCGCTGTTATTGGGTCGTGGCAGAGTTTTACGAGACCGTAAGTCCGAAGCAACGTCGAGAACTGTGCTTATGGTACCAGTTACCCTGTTTTGGGAATTCGATGAAAGGGAGACGCCCAGACCGACCATAAAAGCGGCCTAAAAGAGGAGGATTGACAACAAAATATGGAACCTCCCTAATATTCAAAGGGCACTCTCACGGGGAAGGTTCGCGAGAAGAGGAATATATTACTGGCAATAATTTTGTGAGACCATAACCTGAACTATTCTCATTAAAGTAGATTTATAACAGCGGGAGGTTTCCACCTCGGTTTTCTTGAACACTGTGTTCCTACGTCGTTTTAAACCTTAGCGAGACCATGCAAGGGTTTTATAACACTGACGGATACAATGACTTAAAGGGGGCAATGTCGACGCCTACCTAGGGGAATATGAATAGGGGGTACATAATCAATTTGGTAGCACCCAATTAATCACCCATCATAAGAATGTCAAGGAGCATTTAATATTCTTGCATGGTTGTGGACTTAGTGCAGGTTGAGTGTGGACTTCCATAATCATGAAGGTAGGACAAGACCGCTAAATAAACCGTTGTAAAAACGTTGTGCTTCCCCTGCAACCCAACCGGAGGTCACCAACAGTGGGCTCGAAGGTATTTCAGGAGGTCGCGGAGAGGTACCAAAAAAGCTGAAAAACCCAAATTCTGGTTGCTATTTACCACATTTTTCATCAGATCGACCATAAAAACAAGGTTTTTGAACAATATTTTCCTAATCTACACAATGGCGCAAGAAGAAAACGCATTCTTAACCGACTTCAAAACACAAAGTCCTCGTCACATGGGTTTATTATTCTACTGGACATACCTACAGAAATGCTGGCTGTTCATAATTGAAATAATTGAAATAGCTATTTTTGACGGTTTCCACCAATGTTGGCCTCCAAAAACTCGAATTAGGCTCCTACTTCTGACATTTCATCTTTGATAATTGATAACACGTCGACACGTTATAACACAATCAAAGTTCACTCCACCTACTTATATAGCGTTAGTAGTATCGATATTCAACTATCGCATTAATTTGATGATGCTATAATGCTAATGTAGCAAACTGCCCGCCTGTTTCATTTTGATGATTGCATAATTGTGAAGACTGCAATAATTTAATATTATGTTTAGCACACAATTATTATCTACTTTTAGACACCTTTTTTTAAGCAGTTTTTTTGTTTATTTTCAATAATGAACCTTCGGAAACGAGCACGAAAATCCAATCCGAAAATGGAATACAACAATTTCTGTCCGTCTGCCATATTTCGCACTCTCCTTAGTTATCATGAACGGAAATTAATTAAATTTGGTTTGTGGGTCCCATTTGGAGTGTAGTTGGTCCACGATGCTCGGCGTTAACTGTATCATCTCTACTGGGTGAAAACAGGGGTTGACGTTTCCAGGATGTCGCTATCTCGATTTTTTTTTTTTACGTTTATAAATATCTCGAGCTTGGGCATTTTTTGAGACCACCCGGAGCATTCTACATCCAGCCAGTCGTTCACAACGTCCAGTCAATCGGTCACAGTCAGGCCACGAAATTGCACCGAAAAACTTCGTCAACATGATTCTGAATGAAACTTTATACATTCAGGCCACTGAATTCAGGATCACTGCTAGGTAACAGCTGTTTATAATCATGCATGGCTGTTTGACATCGAGTTGGTTGTTCGGTGATATAATACCATTTGAAGAATGATGGTTATTTTGGATTTGGTTGACGTATGGGTAGGTACTTTCGCAACTTGAACGAACTTTGTGATTCACGAAACAGGAATTCCCAACCTGGGGGGCGCGAAGGGTCTCCAAAGGGGGCGCGAGCGAGGCCCATAAACTTGACAAAATATTAGGTAAGCACGTGAATCAACAGGAGTTGGCACACCAGTCCGATCAAAGTTTCCACAGCTGATGCGATGTGAGGTGAAGATTTTTATACAGATGTTTATCGAAGTTCAAGGAAACGCGTCAACGCACAACCCAATGCACAGTAGGTTTCCATCTCATATAAATATTATATTATTCTCTGTTGGTGTTCGGTTTTCGATAGTGTATTTACGCGAAAAATGCCATCGAAGAAGAGGACAAACGAAGATTATATATATTAAGGACGGATTTACATTTAATGCTAAATATGGCATCCAGAAGCCTCAGTATGTGGTGTGTCATGCCGTTCAGTAACGTTGCTCTCCGTCCTGCCCGCCTCGAACGTCATTTAGAAGGCGCCCACCCTTCGCTGAAAAGCAAACCGAAGGAGTTTTCATAGGGAAGACAAATATTATGAAGAAAGATAAATTGGACAGCCATGGCGTTTTTCAGCTACAAAACGACGAGGTAGTACAAGCATCCTATGATATAGCTCTTTTGATTATCAAAGGAAAACAACCATTGGAGAAACATTGGTGAAACCAAGCATCCTTAAAAGTGCTGAGATTATCCTTGGAAAAGATTGTACGAAAAAACTGAGCGATCTTTCTCTTTCAGAAAATAAGATAAAACGCCGCATTGATGATGTAGACATGGACATGAAAAATCAGTTGGTTGGAAAGTTGAACATGTCTGCTTTCTTTACGATACAGTGCGATGAGTCAACCGATGTTGCTCAATGTTCCCAGCTATTTGTGTATTATCGTTTTATATCTAGAACAGCTACTGCAGAGGAATTTATGTTTTCAAGAAGTTTCGAAACTACTTCACGGGGGACTGATGTTTTTGCTGCTATGTGTGAGTTTTTTGATAAAAATGGTCTGTCCTGGAAGAATGTTGTGGGCATTTGCACTGACGAGGCACCTGCAGTGCTGGGAGTAGAATGGCTTTATTAAACTTGCCAAAGACAAACAGCCATCAATAGTTGGCACACACTGCATCATTCATCGGCAAGCTCTAGCGTCCAAAACACTTCCCCATGGTCTCAAGCAGGATCTGGATTTGTGGCATCAGAGTAGTAAATTACGTAAAATCAAGTGCTCTAAATACTCGCGTTTTTGGGGCACTTTGCGCAGATCTTCTCGCGTAACACAAAACGTTATTGTACCATAGAGAAGTGAGATGGCTCTCAAAAGGTAACATGCTGGATAGGTGGTATGAGCTCAAATGTGAAGTTGGGATTTTTCTGATGAGCCAGGAGAAAAAACTATCTTCACAAGGATTTCAGAGCGATTCGTCACTTCCTTTGCTCATATCGCAGATTTCTTTGAAGCCATACATAATGTGAATCTGAGACTTCAAGATGGGAAGTCAACCGTAATCTCTGCTTCAGATTCCATAACAGGTTTTTCAGAGAAGATGCGTTTGTGGAAGCGACGACTGGAGGGCCCCACACCCAATTTCTCGTCTCCGTCGTCTGAATGAACTTCTGGATTGTAAACCACATGAATTATTCATGGGATGTAAAAAAAAAATTTGTGAACTCCTCGATAGGCTGGATGATGAACTTCAGCGCTGGGGGTAGGTATTGACCACAGAAAACATTAATCCACGCAGAAGGAGCATCTATATAGGTAAATAATAAACCGTTGCGTAATAATTTGTAGCGTCCCCCCCACCCCTTATTCAGTTTCAAGTTACTGTTACTCACCTTCTGTTTTGATGCAAGGAGGTGGTCAAAAAGAGTTCAGCCTTTGTAAATACTGATAGGAACGGTATACCAGTAAAAACACAATAAGGGGTGTATCAACTCACAGCTTGGGCGGGTGGGGGAGGGCGAATCAAAATTGGTTTGGGAACCACTGCCTAAGAGAGACGGAGGGTTCTGATCCAAATCCAATTTATCGAACAAAAAGAGTAATTCCATCGGTTTTATGTATCGTACAAGACGATAAAATACATAGGAAGAGACGAGAGGGGCCTGGTTTGATGAGAGGAGAGCGAGATGAGGTCTCTTACTTTGAAAAGAGGTCGAAATAGGGGATTTAAGGTTTGATGAAGAGAGCGACCTGGGAGGGGGAGGTATTTCGATAGTGAAAAAGAAACTGAATATCCTTGAGAGGTCAGTTTAATCATTAAGGGAGCGGAGGGGGATGTTGCGTGTCTGTTGGAGGGGGGTTGACGGGACAAACAACCGGAGCCAATCCTCGCCCTCAGTTGATTGCTTCGCCAAAGTGAAGGAAGGGCACGGGACCCTTCTCCTTTTCAAACGCCCCTCCGCGCTTTTCCTTTTGCCCGCCTCCTCTGTAACAAGACCGATTCGAACGGCTCCCCCGGCCTTTCGAACAGTCTTTGTGGTGTCCATTACATCCGCCAAATTTCCACCCCGCACCGAACTCACCACGACACGGTCGCTTTCGGAAAGGGAAAATAACCTACGGAGAGACGAGGGAGGGTTTTCACCTTGTTCAGAGACGATCTCACGTTACGCTCCTCCATCACACGCACAGTACTCACCCGAGTTTATCTTCTTACCAGTAACCCAACAAAGTCCAACCAGGGATGGTACTATTTTCACCATTTGTTTTTAAATAATAATAATAATAATAACTTCATTTCCAAAATAGGAACAATGTTCCCGCCTAGCTTTGGAAAGCTCAAAGTAACTTATATACTTATTATAAAAGAAAACAGAATTTAAATGGAAGGGAAAGGAAAACCGAAAACAAAATAACACATTTCAGTAGAAAATGAAGAAGGGGAAGGTGGTAAAAAGAAGAGATTGGAAAAGAAGGTGAAGAGGAAAGAAAAGAATGGAAGGGGAGATGAAAGAATGGAGAAGGAAGAGTAAAATGAAGGTAGATAAATGGAGAGGGAGAAGGTGGTGAAAAGAAGGGAATTGAAGAAGGAGGTGAAGAAAAAGAAAATAGTAGGATGGAAGAGAAAAATGAGAGAATACAGCAGGTAGAAGACGCTTTCAATCGCCTGTGAAGGTGCCGAGCGATGGGAGGGTCCTTATCGCCAGTGGCAAGCCATTCCACATCCTTGTTCCAGCCACCTTAATTGAATTGGAAACTGGTCTGCTCCGAGCATGAATTTGAGCCAATGCACCCAAACGGAGGGAAGGACCCGGAAAAAACATGTTGCTCAGGTACGTGGGCATTGATGGCGTATTGTTGACACTTTCGTGAATGAATCTTAATAAGCGTATTTTAAGATAATCAACTAAACCACAGCCCAGCACCTGATCAACATAGGGTGAGATTGGACCGTTAAATAAACTGAGTTGTTGAAGAAGAGGCGTTTTTAGGCATTTGTATTTAACCCTCCGAATACCGGATGGGGTCACTAACTACCCCATAATTAGTACCCATACTCTAGTTTTGGTTTATTATTATTTTCCCAATGAACCTTTGGAACCGAGCATGAAAGAAATGAAAAGAACTCAACTTTACGGTTTCCGTTTCATGGTACGTAGGATCCAAAAATGGCATCAAAAAACGCTGCAAATTAGTACACAACGGTTTATTATTTCCCTCCATAGATGCCACTTCTGCGCGGATCACCGTTTTCTGTGGTCAACACCTACCACATGCTCCTCCCACGAAAGCCCTACATCGAGTACTGGAGCCAGCCTGGGAAATAACAGTTTGCGCGGGATTCAATCATTTGTTGTTATTCAAGAAGCATAACGTTTGTTCAAGTTACAGAAGTACCTAAAACAAAATCTAGAAGAGCCTTTAATGAAATAATGTCACGGCACAAACAGCTCGACTGCATTCAGCTTCAGGTTATCCCTAGCAATGATATCTGGGCTGGATGTATACCGTCTAATTCACGATCATGTTAATAAAGCTTTTCTGCGCAACGATTACTGTGCACGAACAGCTGGACCTACGATGCTCCGGGTGGTCTCAAAAAATTCTTTAGTTCGAGATCAATATAATCAGGTGCTCCCTAGCAATGATATATGGGCTGAATGCATACAATCTGGTTAACCCTCCTGTTGACGAAGCCTGACGGTGCAAACTTCGGGGCCTTACTGTGATTGAACGGCTGGACGTACAATGCTCCGGGTGGTCTAAAAAAAAAAAACTCCGAAGTTCAATAACTATTTAAAAACGTAAACAATTCGAGGTAACGGCGTCCTGGAGATATCAATCCCTATTTTTCACCCCTTAGAGATGACTGACATTAACGCTGAGCTTTGCGGACCAACTAGATCCCAAATGGGACATACAAACGAAATTTCATCAATTTTGGTTCATGGTGACTAAGGAAAGTAAGGCGTACGGCGGACAGACAGAATTTTTTTTGCATTTTCGGATTCTACATACCTTGAAACGTAAGCCATCAAATTTTGAGGAGGGGGGGGGGGAGGTTAATTTTTTTTTAATTATTGAAAATAATACACCAAAATATGTTTGCCGCGTCTTTCAAAATTTCATTCCCAGATCCATGAAGTTGCAAATTAATTCACCTTATTCAGATGGACAACAAACAGTTTAATAGCTTAGTAACTGAGTACGCGAACAAGTAGAATGACCTACTATCGATTATACGATTACACAGCTGTCAATAAACAAAGAACAGGTACCTACCTACTCTTTTCTCTCTTCCTCCTCTCTCACCCAATTATACCTTACACCTTACACAGGGTACTTATTCAGTTTTCTGAAAAGTTTCACGGACCTCTTCTGTGTACCTTGCGGACCACTGTTGGTCTACGAACCAATGGTTAAGAACCATGGAACCAGAAGGCCTGAAACAAGTAAAAGTCGTAGCCTTATGTAAGACCAATAAATACTGAGGAAGATCGAAGGTGGGAATTGTCGGAATATAAAAACTGGGTCAAATCTGAGTTATGGTGAGTATAATCAACCAGTCATGCAACGCAGTACGACCATATGAGCGAATTTTCAAGGATACTAACCAACGAACACCATACAATGTTTTCCGTGGGTATTGCTAAAAATTTGATGCAACTTTCGACCACAAACTTATTTGAAAGTCGAAACTGACTATTAAATCAAATTGGAGCTTCCATGCAAAACTAAAAGCTGTCCAAAATTGGAATGAATGCAGTAAAATGAACATAATATTGGAAGCTGGTAGGCACCTAATGAATAATTTTGAATAACATAAACGTTTGGGGGCAAAAGTGCTCAAATTTCCGGAGAAACCCATGGGAAATTGCAGATTCAGTGCTTGGGTTACTTCCAGTTGGCACTCTGCAAACTGTCGTGAGTCTAGATGAAGACGGATTTCAGTATACCAATAAATTCAGTACCGAACTACTCGACGGGAAATATCACAGGCAACACATAATGAAGTTAATTTCACGCAAATCTCCATCATTTATGTGGAGCTTATATGATGAACATCAATTAAGGAACTGGAATTGCGTTCCACCGAAAATTAGTTTCAGTTGGCTTCTCGCCTTGCGTTGAGTAAGTGCAGAGGGGTAATTGTTGGTTCGAGAGAAGGATGCCTGTTTGCCTTCTAATTACGTGGAACTGAAGTGCTTGAGTCATCAGTGTGTCTACATGTTCCTTGGATGATCTCCGAGCTAAAGCCTTTTGCCCAGAATAATAAAGTTGATTTGAACTCGCATCTTTTATTACGTTACAAACCATTGAATTCTTTCCGTGATAAAGTTAGTAACTAGGTGCCGACTAGGTGTTGCATCCATGGGCAGTTATATTGGTTTTTCGTTTTTATACATTTTATAGTACATGTATATAATTCTGTTATATAATACGGTGTTTAAACATAGGTTTTGTTAACTAGCTCGAAATGAAATAGATTTATAATGACATGGGGGAAAATGCTGCAAATCATTAGACAACGGTTTACTATTTTCTCATAACTCCTTTCACATAATGTGAATGCTTCGTTTGGCTGCGAACAACAGACAATTACCCACCTATCTATCAACAAATAGGTAAGAACGCTGCAATTTATTACACAACGGTTTATTATTTTTCGGGATACACCTTCTGCGTAGATCACTGATTTCTGTAGTCAACCCTCGTGCTTCCCCCAGCAAAGCCCTGAATCGAGTACCGGCCGACGCCCCAATTATTTAGCCAGTTCATATATTTCGGCCACACTCGGTAGGTCATTTTTGGAATTCCTAACGTCGGTGAACCTTAGTGGGACCCTCGACATATTCCCAAACTTTTAACTAATTTGGATGATTCGTTTGGGACATATTCCCAAATGTTCATATAATTTGCATGATTCGTTTGGCCATGAACAAGAAACTTGTACCTATCAACAAATAGGTGAAAAGTACCTATCAACAAAATCCAAAATAGGTAACCATCTTTGTCTAAATGAAATAATATCAGGAAACAACAACCTCGATTTCATAAAGCCATACTTTCACCTATTATCTTCTGTTGTCCCACGGGTGTTTTCTTCGTTCGTTTTCCTCTGTAGTCAGTCGTCAAATTTTCGTATTTTCCCCAACGTATAGAGGGAATGTCAACAGAAATTCAGTACCAACCAAATTTCTATTTTTCAATTATGGATAATTTCCCACAGCAGATTTGTTGATTCTTGTAGTTTAATATAAAAGATTTGATAATGTTTTAATTTTCCTCATAATGACAGAATCCTGAGTCTAATCAGCTCAATTAATCCTCCTTATACGTAGTACTAGCAATTTCGGTTCTCGCGTATGAGATATTCTTTGAAATTTCAACTTAAGTTCGAAGTCGAGATTCGTGTACCTAGCAACCGAAATTTTTTTGGTGCCGCTCAAAAAAAACTGATTTCAAAGCTCAGACATCACCAAGAGCATGAAGAGATCGGAGGTCGAGTCTTGCGGTGGAACTGATGTGACGTGAGACACCTTGCAACCTACGCTGGGAGCCCACAAAGCTGACAGGGTGACAGGGTCTGCGGTTGTCACTGCAAGTCTGAATACGCATTGTCTCTGCCCCTTCGTCCTCATCAACTGCCCAACAGATTAACCCGTGTAGGCGGAGAAGCCCGTTGAAATCGGCGGACTCGCTCAGCAAAAACCCCATCAATGGTAACAACCTCACCATAAAACTAAACCATTTAGCCGTATTCTATTGGGGTACCAGGGTGCCGGTAAAGCAGAATTTTGAGCACTAGAAATTACGAGCAGGTACCTATCACCGTTTACCAACATTTCGAAGTTAATTCATTTCCCTCAGTAAAACGTCACTTTCATCATTTTTCCAAAATGCTCTTTACTGATACTTTCTGTTTCAATCCGCCAATAAAAGCTATTTATTACCAGTACCTATCTAAGTATATCTTTATGCAACTATGGAATCTTTGCTGCGTCAGACGTGGCATGCTCATACTCGAACCCTACAGTTCCGTCTAATGTCAAACTAAATTCTATATTACGGTTTAACCCGTTGTACATGTGCATTATTTATTTTTTTTTAATGCATTCAATGCAGTCTATTGTTACCTGGCTGAACAATCTATAGTTACTACAGGATAAATTAAGAGATTGCAGTACTACTCGCTAATACCGTTACTCGTTTCGTAACCATACCCATTCATATTTACAACTCAGGCGTCCGTTTTGAGAATTTTCCTCTACACTACGACTTGTTTGACGTCTAACCATCCCCATTCTGGAAACTAGTGATTTTCCAGAAGATTTTTACTAAGGAGTGATTTTCTTCGGTCTTCGGACTCGTCGGCGCTCTCCCTGTGAAGATATTCTTCGTGTTGCTGGGAGCTTCACTGTGATTTCGTTTAAGTTAAAAAGGTGGAAAAACCTCTTTTTTGAAGGTTTACGGCTGGACGATCTCTTAGGGGCCAGTGCCCGTGGGAACAAAGCTCTCGTTTTAGAAAGTCCACAATGGGTTCCGAACGCTGATCCCTTCTGAGTGGCCTTCACATCAGCTCTTGTTTGGATCAGTTCACCGTCCGCATGAACGGAATACAAAATTGATCAGTCAATCTTTTTTTCCCCCGTTCAACTAGGCTTATAGATTTGTTAAAAGATTTTTTATCTAATTCTTCTGCATGCTTTGGTACCTATCGTTTCGTTTTACTCACAAGCACACTACCTACATACGAGTTTAAATGGTCAGTGATCCAAATCCCGTGGGTAGGTTTTGCCCCTTTATTTTCCGTTATGAACCTTTGGAATCGAGCATGAGGGTATGGGGTATGTGCATGTATTTTTTTTTTTTTTTTAATATTTTAAATGAAAGTTCCATTCTGAGATTCTTGACACTTTCCTACGGTAAGTAGTTCTTTTTCCATGATTATCCGAAGTTTCAACCAATTCTGACGTCATTGCAACCCGCTCGCCTGGAAAGGACTCCCCTGCCCACTGTGACGACAGAACTGGTTGACACTTCGAAAAATCATAGAAAAAGAACTACAAACTTATCTTAGGAAAGTGCGGTTCGTGACACAGTTTTCCGAATGGAATGTATGTAGTTCCATTAAAAAATTATATGAACCTCTTTTGTGACCCATGCACATGCCTCAATGCGTAGAGAAAAGTGAACTTGACAAACGAGTTATCTCTAGAGATTTGGATTTTTGACAATAATTAGTAGTTTTAACTTCTTGTTCCATCTCCAAATATAGACAGTTCGTTTTAGCCATCCAATGAATGGTTCAGGATCTGACAACTCGGCTGTGAACTGCTTTTGATCAGGGAACGTGGCAGAGAAACTCATTTGTTCCACGCCGTAAGCATCTCGTCATATACAATCCAATACCATTTGGAAACTCCCGGGTTAACTCTAGCGAACTGAGTTGCTTGGGATTATTAGGTATCTCCAGACTTCATCCCCTATACGGCTGAGTTTGCAACCCTTCGCTTTGTGAGAGGGGACGGCGTTTGTGAAACGCACAAACGAAGGAGTCAGAATTCCGAATTATAATTAAAGGTTTCCACCTCTGTTTGTTTTATATAAAATATGATTATTTATGTATTATTTTATTACTTAGTAATGAACAGAAGTCACCGCATTCTTCCACCTCGTGAATGAGTTCTCAGTTCTGCTCTCTGCATCACCAATCGAAATACGCACTACAAAGGTGACATCTGTGCCCGCAGAACTTCATCATGCACCTGAGGACAGGAGCAAGGGCGGGTAGAACGTCGGAGGAATTTTCGCGCCGTTTTATCCCACGGTAAGTTGCTTATTTGTAAAATGCTGTCGGTATCACATACCGATGTTCCTTCTAATCGATCAAAAGGTCGTCGGTATCACGTACCGATGTTCCTTCTAATATCATTACTCAACAACTTTCATTTTTTTTCTGTCAATCAAACATTTTTCATGTTTTCTACGAGTACCTACCATGCAATTTATGAGCATCCAAGTGTTTTTGCTTACACGAGGAAGGTTTTTTATGTTTTGTTATAGGTAGCGATGGCATCAAACTTTCCTGTTTCCTCTCGTACAAAACGCCTTGTAACTCTCGCACTGATGAAGAACCCTCTCTTGGAAGACTCTGATTCAGAATTCAAACATGAGAATAGTATTTTTCTACCATTTGATATTATTTTAATTTTGTACTCTTCACCTAGTCCAACAGGCTTTTTTTTGTTATCAGAATAAGACTGACAACGAAACATTATGACTGAGTACAGGTAGGTACGTAGGAAGTGTGTGTCATTTTTATTAGGTACCTACTTTTGATCTCATTGAGTCCTTCCTATAAGTATGGTTACCAATGTACACGAATTATTGTACATACGAGTAAATATAAGTACCTACTTATCTGAATAAACGTTTATTGCATTGAATAACGTTCCTGAATAATCCCTATACGTTCCCGAATCCTAAATAAAATGTTAAGAGTTGTTGAGTTGCAAATATTTATGAAAAATACAGACTTTCTGAAATAGCGGTATCACATACCGACGTTCCCACTAATCGTCAAAAAAAAGATGTTCCTTCCGAAGGGTTAAACCTGTCGCTGGTTGATTAAAACAGTAATCACACATGGTACCTGTAATGATCCCAAGTCGATAGACAAGACAATACACTTGGTTGAATGTTAGAATGAAACTGAACTTTATTAGTTACCGGCAAACGTTACCAAACATGTGATGTAAACCAGAGTAGTGGATATGAACGTAGTAACCTAGAACAGTACCTACCATAGATTTACATGGATCCCACGTTTGCTCATAAGCAGACAAGTTTACGTTCCCATTATTACCCTAGACCTTAATAAAAAGGTATAATACAAAAATAAGGCTTGGCGCGTCCTTATGGTACCCTACATAGTACCAAGTATGTTTTAAAGGTAGGTATACGTACCAGAAAACGAAGGGTATTTAGCGTTAGGGTGCATACTGAATCTGAGATGAATAGTGAGACTTTCTCTACACTGAATTACTACCACTGAGGGAATGCGTGGAGGAATCAAATGGAGGGAGCATAGCATACTACGATAGGTGTCACGAACGTGAGAGAGAGGAGACAAAGACGGCAAGGCAAGCTTGGGAAGCATCGAGCCGGAATCCAAAGGCCGTGTGATATGAATAGCTAACAGGCTATCAATGTTGGGCCGGTATGTCTCCACCAGTAATTGGTTGTGCGAGCTCTAAGACTGCGAGATCCAAACCCTTCCATTCTACACCCAACAGATTGAGATTGGCAATTAATAGAGTACTTCCAACAGGGCTCATTCCGCGATTGTTGAAAACATGATATTCAGTCAGCATCATCTTCAAATTTTAAACACAGAGATGATATTGGAACGTACTGAGTAAAACGAGGAGGAAAGAGATACCGACCATTAAAGAATACCTACAGACGAATTTAGGACTTCGCCTTCTGAAATGTACAGTTCCGCAGTGAAGGATATGAGTTCGAGCATGTGGTGGTGGTCTGCCGAAGCTGATATGACCATTCAATTTTGACATCTTATAAATAATGAAGTTGAATGTCTATACATGTAGGAAGACATATGTCTGTATGTTCCATAGTTCGATTAGCATAGAACGTTCACCAGCAACTTCTCAGCGAGTCCTGTGGACGTTTGGCGTTTAGCGACGAGAACGAGTATTTCAGAAAATAAAAACCGTTCAGGACTCCAAGTGCTCAAAAAAGGAACGTGAACTTTTCATTGGCTCTACCTACACGCTTTTCCTCCCCCCCCCCCCCCCCCCATCGAACATCGTCATTCTTCATATTAAAAGAGGCAAAACCTGGACAAAAGAACAAGTGAAGCGTCGGCATTCGACGTTTGTCCCTGATCAAGTCTTTGTTCCAGGAACTCGCTTTGTCCCTCATTTTCATTCCGCAGGGTTCTGCGGAAGACAACAAAAGCCGTTCCCCTACCCCATTTAGTGCTTAGCAAAATATAAGTACCTTTCAATCTTAAGGCTGATGAGTCTGTGTTAGGGTGCGGGGGTGAAAGGCGTAGGAGCTTAGCGTTCTAAATCACCAAGTTAAACTAGGTAACTTGTCAAAGAGAGTTCAGCCCCTTCCCACATCCCTTCTCTTGCTTGTAGCATCACGGCTTCAATTATTGTGGATTTTGAGGGCGAGATGAGTTTCCTCGTTCGCGGTGCCTCTATTATATCGACTGATGTCTATCCTTTGCTTTCACAACTTATTGATGGGGTTTTCGAAATAGCTTACTCGAAGTGAATAATTTAGTTTGATGTTGTTCAAGTTTCCAGTATTGGGGAGACCTTATCGATGATATCGAAGAGAAGAAAACACTCTTAATTTACACCTACTTGGGTTAAGAATCAGTCATCATACAGTATGTATGATACTCGTATACTGTTACGGTAATAGTGACATGGAGCAGAGATCTAAACGTCCGTGAAAGATGGTATACCTATTCTGAGGCTTCGTCGAGAAGATAGGTGTGACGGTGAGATGAGCTTAGCGTGCGTACGTAACGAAGGGAAAAAGGGACCCCAGATTGCACGAGAAGGTCGAAAACCAGCACAGCATACCCTTAAAGCTAGCGCCTGAAATATGGAGCGCGGACACTCCTCCATTTGTCATACGTCTTCAAGCTAGATCCTCGTCCATCAAGTTATATTCCACAACCTGAGTTCCAGTAGGGCGAGAAGGGCAAGGGGTGAGAAGACCTATCGGAACAAAAAGCCCCTTCGTCTTGACCGCTCACACATCACCAAGCCGTTCACCCACTAACTATGCACAGGATGAATGCTTGGCCATTTGCTCTCTACAGGAGTTTTTTTTTAACGATTTATTTTCAGGAACACATTTGTGCAGTGGACTATTATTGTGAAATTTAAAAAAAGTTACATGGATACCTAACAATCTGCTCCACGATAACCAACGGTAACCTTCTTGTAGTCAAGGCATACCTAGTTGATTTTTCGAAATGGACTCATGCACCTAATGGAAATTGGTTGTCATGTGACCGGGGGTCGTGTGGGATTTCGCCAACAATCCTTTACATAAGTATCGTGGCCAAAGAAAAATAACGCTATGCCGAAGTTGCCCGGATATATCGGGCTGCCAGTCAGGACTGCCTTGGTGATTCCTGTGACCGTTCGGTAGCCTAATACATCTACTGCTCTCTATTTCAAATCTCGCATCGCTTATCAAGATCTACTACTTAGCGGAAGTGTCCTCCAAAATAGATTAGTAAAAATGAAAATGTTAACTCGCGTTTTGCGTACTATCAAATCATGCATGCAATCTGCTCAAATCAATTTTATGGCGAAGAGGCACCAAGTTATGAAAATGAACCTCACAGTAAGTAATTGAGAAATGAAAGCAGTGAATAATTGCCAAACATTTTCAAATGAACTGTATTTGTAATATTTCTCAGGGATTATAATGGAATATATAAGGGAATTGATAACAATATACTCGGAGTTTTTGAGAAGGGCGACAGAACTGACAGAATTCATTCGTCGAATGTAAATTGAATAAACTGCTCTGTCGAGGGAACTGGCAACCGCTCAAGGAAAGACATTTTTACGGGAGCGTTTTTTACTCCGAAGTTTTGTCGCGAAGAGCACTTTAGTCATCATTTGGAGAGGATTTATCTGAGTGTAACTTTTTTTTTTAAATCCCGTAACCCGCAAAGCTGGTTTGGAAGCCATTAAGGAACAAAGCCGGTTTTTCCCCATTAGATTTGCGGGGGTGTCGGGGGATAGAACCGGTGAGAGGGGAAAAATAGAAGGGAAGCAGCAGCAACGGCGAAACCGATGCCCGCGAACGAGAGAGAGAGAGGGGTCGCAGTGAAATAAAGCCTAATTAAAACCTCAGCGATATCGAGAGGCGATATCCACCTGGCTAGGACATGTGCACAACCGGTGGAAATTACACATGAAATAGGAGAGCGGTCGGATTGCTGGGAGGAGGGGGATTTTCCACAACGGATTCAACCAAAACGGAGTTCGGCATTTCTGGTCATCAACTAAAATGGCTCAAACTGTAAAGCTGTACAATTGGAAGAGAGAGCCTGGAGATAGAGGCGGTATGAAGCTTTTACAACTTCAGCACTGAATACTGTTCTGTACCAGAAATCCCACCGCCTCCCCTCACACAACTGAAGATCAGCCGCTCCCCAAATCACAAAAGAACATAATCTACCCCGCTCCCACATCCACACAAAAATAACAAGTTGAACCCAGTTCAAGCTGCACAAAATTTTCCAAAGCTATGGCCAGTTCAACAAGTTAGCAGTTTTCCTAGTGAGCATTTTTGAAACGGTAGGTTCATTCTAATGTGTCATCAGTCCAACAACCCACAGTGCTAGAATCCCGAGCTAGTCAGAAATGGGAAGGAATGTCAACTGGAATGTATAATTGCCGAACATCAGTGAGGCTTCTAACTTAGACTCGAGCGACATTTGCGGACGGCTATTATAATATGTACGTATGTCTGTGCCGAGCTAGAAGCCGCAATTTTGTCAGAAAAATCTGCGTTTGGTATAGTTTTCATGTTTTCCAGCAAGCAGAATCGAACAGAATAACTGTCAAAGCTCTATCAATCATCCTTACGATTGATAATTAACCATACAAATTTACGAAAAATAGCTACTATTGAGAGTGGTACATACGCAGAATTTGAGCCTATTTTGACCCACTAGTAAAGAGTGTTATCCCATAGTGCCCCATTTTAGGCACACTGGGTCGAATGAGATCAACATCATGCTGATTGGACAGACCGACCGAAATAGGTACAACCATCAAGGTGACGTGCATATCAGCTACGGCCAATGGCTAAGCTTCGTTTGAACAACAAACCTATTGTGTGGGTCTAGGATGAGTCCTGATTATGCAGAATAGAATCTTGAGGCGAACCTGTGGTGTGTCATGATTGGTGAGGAACGAGGTCTAGCATCTAGCAACATGACTTGAAATTGGAAACGGCCAAGAACAACTAAAAGAAGGCAATTATTTAAGGCAGAACAATCCAATTTCTGATCCATGGGACCTTACTTATCATTCCTGTGACATAAAAGTACCACGTTTCAAATCTATGTATGAGTAATCTTCAATAAATTTGTCACTAAATGCGGGGACGAAAATGCTCACGTATGACGAGTTTTCAACCCTCACGACAGAGGTCTAGCCCGAGTTTCGCCTCATCGCGCCTCCCTCAAAACTCAGGGCTCATTTTTCGCTTCCTTTTCATAATTAGAGACGGTCTCGGTATTTCCTCGAGGGTAACGACCCCCGGCCGACATTCCCTTATCAACTGAGGCACAGGTGGTTCACATAATTAAGATGTCAACTCATTGCCGGGGTGCCTGGTCCACACCTCTCAGTTCATTTAGACAGGTTCATCGTTGTTTGGAAATTACCAGACCCAAGTTCGGAGAATGTTATCAACATTGTTAATATTGCTGCCTTTGACCCACCTAACTTCCTAGAAGTATGACGAAGATGAGTGACTATCAGGGTTCTTCAAAGTACCACCTTTATTTCACAATAATCTTTAATAACTCAAAGAATTATCTACTGATAAGTTTCAGTCCGAAGTCTTTATTCATCGCTGTGTCAACTTGATCGATCAGCATTCCAATTTCCAGTGGCACTTATAAGAAATTTCACGCTGATTCCGAACAACCATGCAATGTGTTCGTATACTCGATGTAGCTTGTTTTACATTATACTCTCACTAGGAGTATGAAGTTTAAATTAGTTGTGACAAGATACAAATTATTATAAAACCTCTCCTATCTTCATCGTGTGTGCCTATTTAATTTCTCCGTCTCTTTCTCCTCCTCGCTCACATACAAAAGAAATTCTATGAAGAACTGCTGTATAAATTTCTCCCTTGAGAGGGAAAAACATTAAATCATGTTTAATGTTTTTCCCTCGCAAGGGAGAAATTAGATATAGTTTTTTAATGTCAAGAAAAAATGAAAGCCACAATTTCACTGAACTCTACAAGTATAATGTTGCATTTACTGTACTTATTATAGAACTCGCCATCAACATATGGTTGCTACAACAGAAGGTAGTAACTGTGTAGTAACCAATGAAAAACGTAGCTATTGACTCTTGTTTCTTTCGAGTGCGATATTCTTTATGGTTGCTACAACAGAAGGTAGTAACTGTGTAGTAACCAATGAAAAACGTTGCATATTTGCGTGTCGGAATTCACAGAATGACCCCCAGCCCTAAAACATTAAACATGTTAAAACTATTCATCATTTCCGGACCAGTTATTAGAAGTGGATCTTCTTCCTAAACTGAACCCTGTGAGTATAAACTTATCCGGTTAAAATTTGTGGCCTTGAATGAACTAGAAATTATGCGAAGTATCTTAGTTCCAAGTTCCGGTTTAGTTACAGCGTTGTAGGCAACCACAGTGAGGGCAGAGATGTAGTGTTGTCGTAATATCTGAATTATACCAAAATTTCACGTCGTTCACGGACATTGTGACGAAATTTTCATCCCAAATAGAGGGAAATTTCCATGGCACTGAGAGCAGTTACGACTCTTCCTATCATAAGCATAAAGAAAATGAGGGCTGGAACTACGTGTTTCCTTCGGCTTGAAAGGGGTGGGTAAGGTAATGCTATGCGCAATAACCATCACCGGTGGATGGGGAGCCCCAAAGTAAGTTGGGCTCCATCTATGATAAGTACGTCCGAATAATCTAAATGAGGTAGGACGGGGGTGGTTAAGAAGTTGGCGAGGGTGACGGGGAAAATGTCGTACCCACGCCTCAACCCAATCAGTATAACAGCTCTGGAGAGGTGGTCCTTATTGGTCTCAGTAAGGCCCCTATCCTTGGAATACTCAAACTACAAGCACCGTCAAGTTTCTCCTGATTTCAGAATAGGGAAAACTTAATGCAAATTATATGCTGTTCGAACCTCTTTTGGTATATTATATTAATAGCTGAATATGGCAAATGCCGCGAGGGACTCCGGGTTACAAACTAGGGGGTCTATATTCTATAGAACCAACCCAGTTGCTATGCTTTGATTGTGAGCTCACCTTCAGCTCTCAAGGAAACGCTTCTCAATGAGAAAGATCAGCCCAAGCCTTGGCACTCGGAATTTTTCATGCCAAAACTGTTTTAAATTTGCATTGACGTAGTGAAACCACCATTTCACTGGGTTTTCTTGAAATTTCTGGGCTCAGATGAATGAGTGATGCTGGAAATACGCTCCCATATCATTGCAGCCAGTCACTGCTCCTTTCCACTCACCAAGTACTCACCAACTTCGTTGACGATATCCAAAACTTCAGACAAAAAAATTAACTATGTAGAGACATGCAACAAACAAAAATCATCTGAGGATGCTAACTATGGTATAAAATCATTGGACATTAATGCACACTAAAATGATGCAGATTATTACACAAAGGTTTATTATTTACCTGTACAGATGCTCCTTCTGCGTTAGACCACTGTTTTCTGTGTCAGTACCCCCCCCCCCCCCCCCCCACCCAGAAAGTCCTAAATCGTACTGGACACAGAACACAATGTGTGACGGCCAAATGTCACAATGTGTGACAAGCTTCAAGCACTTACAAGTTATACTGTCGAATTTTAGGATTAAGTGAGTATGTTATGTGCGCACGTGCGTGACTATTAAGGGGAAGGAATTTCCCGCTACTACTTAATTGGTTTTAAATTTATTCATTTATTTATTCAAAAATCGACTACCTTCCTAATCTGGATTTCAAGCTGAATTCAATAGAGCCCATCACTCTTGATTTCTTTACTGCAACCGCACATCTTGATTTTGCGGTAACTCGTCAACGCAGAATGACGTGATGGTGTTCATGCTTTCGGGTTTGATTGATTGATTTTGTTCACTTCTATTGTCAACCACCCATTAATTTGTTCAGTTGAGAGGGTATTAAATGCGAAAGAAAGGTATATTTACGAGATGGAAACTTGACGACGGAGCCTGATTCGACCACAGTGGGTTCCACACAAAATTCCGACAGAAGACAGCTCCCACAGATTCGTTGGTGTATGTTTTGCTAAGAACCCGAGCTTTGCGACCGATTTCAGGGGGTGATAAGGTATTGGCTCACTGGTGAGTTCATGTAAGCAGGGACATTAACCCGATCCTGGTACACTACCCGATGTGCTCCTGCTTTTCAAGAATTTTTTGATAACTGATAAAATTTAAAATTTTTTGAAAATTATACAATACCAATGTGAAAAGACAAATTGAAAAAAAATCAAAGAAAGCAATGACAAAATTTTGGCTGAAAAAAAATGTTTAATTTTTTACTTATTTATTTATTTTTTAAATCGTTTAAATTTTGGTCAATACTTTTCGCATTTTTTTAAAAAATTTTCTGTTCCCTTTTTTAATAAGTAATTTTCTAATAATTTCTTTAATTTTTTCGATTTAAACAAAATTTCTTGAAAACCAGGAGCACATCGAGCGGTGTGCCAGAATCGGCCTACTGAGCCTACTCAATTTCCAAGAAATGCCCGAGCCATTCATGCATACAATCTCTTTATAAGACCTCTTATAAATCGTCACATTCTTTGGGTGGTTTCAACAAAAATATAAGTAAATATAAATTGAAGGTTTATAGTTTTTAAATTTAATAAATTATATATAAATATAAATTTAAATACGCATAAATTTCAAGTTTATATTTTTTAACTTAAAATGTAAACCTAAAATTCAATTCAAATTTTCAAGAACATAATTATGTTCCTAAATACTGAAGAAAGTTCTCGAACTATGACTCATTATGTTGCTATTCAAAGAGGACGGGCAGAATAACCAATTCCAAAGGTTCATTAATGAAAATTAATAATAAGCCAAAACGTCGATCAGGACTGGGTGACCAAAGTATTGATGTTGAGAGCTCTCTACGTTCTGTAACCGTAGTTCAACTCTTGTAGTCCGCTTATATAGGTGCTTTCACTGTTGAACCTGCCTGAGCTGATATATATCATAGAGTGCTTGATCAAAAGAGGGCAATCGATACCGTGAGGTTTTCCCGGAAATGTACCGCACGAGGGATACTAGGAAGTACAGAAGTGAAAATATTGTATCCAGCCCACATTTATCACATCAACGCTTTATGTTATTGCTGTTACGGGCCATAAAGGCTGCCTTCCTGATCTGAATGTAGATTGCCTGTAATAGGGCGAGGGTACGCTCTCGCGAACAATAATTTATCCTTTTCTTTGTGCGAACGATTTTAGCCAAAAACGGATAAACGTATCCATACGTATCATAATCAGTCATAATTTTTGTGAACGATGGATGGCTCCACAGAGCTCCACAGATCGAGGGTGTCCTCAATGAGGGACTGGTTAATGAGTGAATGTAGTACGCTAAGCGTAATGTGGCGCATCATGCTGAAAAACTCAATAACCAGTTTTCCATTCGAAGCCCGAAAAAGGACAAATCACGCACTATTTATCTTTGCCTATCTTTTAAACATACCTGTAGACATCTTAAAAACTTGGATCGTCAAAATCACCATCCTTATATCCAACGCCTTGACAGAATATGAAAGAGAGGGAGGAAGAATAGTATTCGAATAATATGAAAAATATAAACTAATATTTTGAAATTATTATTATTATTGAAATAATAATATACCTAAACATGAAACAATGAAATTAATATGAAATAAGAATAATATGAAAAAGAGGAAGAAAATAATATTCGATGTACTTACTGTTCGGGAAAACTAATTAAAGTACCTCTAGAACCAGTTAATGATTTCATTTCCATTTGGAATACATAGTCTTGCCGTCATATTATAGCTTCATTGTATTCCATATTGTAATGCGGCAATGCAATACCATTGAATGGTGTCTTACATAATATGACAATTCCAATATAATGTACCAGATTATATTCTGGACTTGCAAATAATTTTATGTTAGGCACCCGTGAGTAGGAAAAAAGGAGTTGGGATCGTAGGAAAATAACGGTAGCCCCTTTTCTGAACACGTCATAGTGCGCCGAGCTTTAACAAGAGGCCAAAGCAACACCCACGCTTTTAAAGTTTGTCGGTAGCTGCTCTAGACGATCCCTCTTGAAATTTACAGTTTTTGAACATTCTCGTATGACTGACCATGTTCTACAATGATTTCATTTACGAAGACCTCTCCTTCATTCATTACACACAATTACCCAATATATGTATTGTAATTATATACTCTATGCTGGAACTATGCTCCGTCTCAAAGCTTAGTTACCATGAACCAAAACTTCTGGTAATATTTGGTTTGCAAGCCCCATTCGCGGTCTAGTTGGTTCTCGAAGCTCGGTGTTACTGTCGGTCATCACTAAGGGGTGAAAAGTAGGGGGTGACATTTTCAGTTCGATAATTTTCAATACCCAGAAGGTCATACGTTTTTAAATTGATTCCGAACTTTAGAATTTCTTGTGACCACCCTGATCATTAGATTCAGAGGAAGAAGGTAGGTTGACCACCACCATAATTAGCAGCGTTTTGAGTTTTGAACGTTCAATCCACATGCGGCCGTATCAGCGAAAATTCCCCTACCTATCTATGATAACGAATGAATAATAATTTAGTTCTTCTAGACCTTGAAATTACTCTCTGTGCGATGGAGCTTAAAGATGGACCCAGTCCCATGTTTTCATAACGAACTCAACGACTCCCAATTCGCTCCTTTTTGAGTGCGTGAATAAAATAACGTCTGCCAAGCTGGGTGGGCCGTATAGGTACAGCTTCCTCACTTATTGTACCATGGACGTATAGAATCTGCTGGTAAAACTATAGGTAACGTATCGATTTTTGATTAAACCTATTGTACAGCTACCATTGGTCCGACGGCGACGACATTCATTGGGGGCCGTCTAAGGGCCTACACGCAAAATCCCTGGAAATTACAGTAAAATTGGTCAATTAGTTCTGGAGTTTTGACTGTGACTACAACATCCGACACTTAACCCCTACCTACCCTCCAAATCTCAGTCAATGCATTACTATAAAATTTCTAGGGTAGTTGTAGGCTCTAGAAGGATTTCACGTTACGGAAGTTACTACTGTAGTTTATCAATGAATTTGATTTGGGATCATCTGGGCTCCAACCCGCGCTTACCCTCCAAATTTCAACTCACTACGTCTATTTTTCCGGGTAGTTATCGGCGTTACAAGAAACTGGCAGATATTTCGCGTTTGCGCATGCGCATCCGAATTTTACAGTCCGAATTTGATGGAACTGATATGGGACCACCAGGATACCATTCTGCATCAACCCTCCAACTTTCAGCTCTTTTCGACCATTTCTAGGGCAGCGATGAGCTTTACAAGGATTTCACGTTTGCCCATGCGCAGACCAAAGTTCCAGTACTTTTTGAATTAATTGTATACGGGGCCATCTGCGGCCAAACTTGCACCTACCCTCTTAATTTCTACATGTTACGACCACTATTTCTAATAGTTTCGCACTGGACAAGGAATTGACCAGTCAGACAGAGAGACGCGGAACCAAGTATTATGTTCCTTGATGTCTGAAACGTAAAATGCGAGTGGAAATTTTCATTTTGGAGGACATGACTTTTTTTCGACTCTTGCACGAATACAAAGCTCCCCTATCTTCGGCAGCGAGGAAGCAATATAGGTGTTATAAATTAGTGCGCGAAATCGCGAGTGGGCTGATGATAGACCACAGCGCGTAGGAGACGACTTGTTTATGTAAATAGGGATAATTGGCGATGACAATGGTTGAAGTGAAGATGATATATGGAAATGTTAGGTTTCTGCCGCGTGAGTATCGGAGAGGGGGAACGGCGACAAGCACTCCCCGTGTCTCGTCTGAGCTACGGCCCAAGTTTTAGTACTCCGCCGCCCCTCACCGAAACCGGCCTTTCCTACAACTACCTCACCGTCTCAAGCCCGCCCTCCCGACAACACCTGTGACCGACCCACTTACCGATCTCTCGTTCTATCTCCCTTCCCCAACCGCTCACAAACATCTCCGAATGTCAATATATATAACCCTACTACAGTTTATATTGAGATTAACAACGCCAGTTCGTATTCACGCCCAGGTTTCACCTATATTTACACGCGTACGTGACCCAGACTACCAAGAAACCACTTTGAGAAAACCTTAGTTATTGAAGAGGGGAACTTCTTTCTTCGATTGAGCTCGAATTACTCTGTACCTACTATTTGAATAATACAAAACGCTCTTATAAAACTATTGGCTACACGGATTGCTTCTTATAATCCTATGCTAGTACCTGGCCGATCCTCATCTACCCCCTCCCTTTAGACAGCGCCTCCTATAGAGATACCTACCACGATCCTTCCTGCATGGTTTGAGCAATCTCATCAAGTCAGCGTACAGAGAAGTCCAAAACTACCGAGAGACATCCTGGAAAGCACTTTCTACGCCCGCATGTTGACTAGAGGCTTGGAAGCATTGAGAGCCGAAAGGGAAGCCCCACTGCAGCAATTTGGCATCCTTAAAAAGCTCCAACCAGCTAGAAATGAGCATCTCTTGTCAGCAAGATATAGAGGTGGGTGAAGAAAAACAGTGCCTTGAGAGATTACACGTGCAAGGCAAACCTGGACTTACAATCACCAAAACTCTAGAGAAGCTGAAGGAAAGGGAAAGCAAAATTGGCAGGCACCTTTTAAAGGAATAGGGGTCATTATCTTTGCTGAAGCGGGCAAAACGAAAAAGTACCTCACTAACAAAGGAGGCCTTACTTCTGGACAGTGCAGTGAGTCTATCAAATTCGTAACAAACTCTGTTGCTGCAAGATCAGCTCCTGGGGGTCAGTAATCTGCGCCGGCGATGTACCAACGGCTAAGAGATTAAGACGGGTTTTGACACTGTTCCTCACATCCTAGGCTCACATACAGCGCACCGACGAGAAACGAACGCCATCATGCAGCACGATGTCTTAGTGATTCTGCTCTCCTTGACAAGAGGCTTGAAGTACAGGAAGAAGTACACTGCACTGAGCAGGAAGGTGCAAATAGAAGAGTCGACATCATTGCCTTTGACAAATTATCAAGAAAAGGAGTGATTCTTGACCTCACAATAAGGTATCAGGAGGACATCAACCAGCCAGAGACTGTAAGACAAGAAGAAGAAGGCCATATACACCCCTACAATTCCCTTCTTCAAAGAAAAATATGGTATGCCAGAAGTGAATGTGATCGGCTCTCTTAATCTACCTGCCGACTTGGCTGGCCAAATTGCTCAAAACACGCTTCGGATGTCTCATCCGAATCATGAAGAATTACCTCTTCGCACCCCATCACTATCACTACGTATCACACACTATCACTATCACCATCACTAAATCCATCATCGTCACCTACACAACCTCACAACCAACTTCAACCCGTCCTCCATGAATTAACATCCCATCAAAATCCAACCACCAATCATCTAACGCAAAACCCAGTCACCAGCAACATGAGTGGCATCCTTTGCGCTAGGCAGCCCACGTCGATAGTGGAAAGGACCACCCCAACGGTGTTAGCGAATTTTCAAAGAAAATGAAGCTATTGCAATGGCTTCGAAATTTAAATAATATAAATTTTTGGAAATTTTCTTCATAGAAATCCGTTTCAGACCATTCTAAAACGATTCCTGAAATTTAACACTTTTTTATATGTATATATATATATATTTATATATATATTTATTTATTTATATATGTGTCACTCCAGACGATAACTCTCGATAGAATTGAGATAAACAGCTCAAATTTGCACAAAAAATCTATCTTGGCAATCGAAAGGCTAAGTTCGAAGATGGGCGAAATTGGCCTACTCTAAGGAGGGTTTTGGCGCATTTAAAGTGCGCAAAAATTACCCAAAAATCCCCAAAATGTTATTTTCCAACAAGTGACCCATCATTTTAAAGGTTTTTGCACGCTGAACACGATGGTGGAATCGGATTTTAGATATCTTGATCCGTTCTCAAATTAGAGCATTTAAAGTGCGCAATAATTACCCAAAAATCCCCAAAATGTTATTTTCTAACAAGTGACCCCTCATTTTAAAGGTTTTTGCACGCTGAACACGATGGTGGAATCGGATTTTAGATATCTTGATCCGTTCTCAAATTAGAGCATTTAAAGTGCGCAAAAATTACCCAAAAATCCCCAAAATGTTATTTTCCAACAAGTGACCCCTCATTTTAAAGGTTTTTGCACGCTGAACACGATGGTGGAATCGGATTTTAGATATCTTGATCCGTTCTCAAATTAGAGCATTTAAAGTGCGCAAAAATTACCCAAAAATCCCCAAAATGTTATTTTCTAACAAGTGACCCCTCATTTTAAAGGTTTTTGCACGCTGAACACGATAGTGAAATCGGATTTTAGATATCTAAATCCGTTCTTAAATTAGAGCATTTAAAGTGCGCAAAAATTACCCAAAACTAGGATAATCTTTAAACTCTTACCCCCCCCCCCCCCCCCCACCCCCTTAGAGTGGTCAGATTGAAATATGTGAGAAGTATTAATTGAAGACGAGAGTTCGAAGCAAAAAAGGGGGAGGCAAACGATTAGTACAACTCCTTGAATTTACCCACAGCGATCAAATAAATAAGCACTTAGTACAATTACGTAATAAACAAACGGTAGAATCAGGATGGACAAAACGTACAAATTAAAATAAATACGAAGAGAATATACATAGAAAACCAAATTTTAGACCGAAGTTTTCCTTTATTCAAAACCATAGCCATTAATTCGAATATTTCTTTGAAAATTCGCTCATTAAGTCATGCTGCATGACTGGTTTTTTTTTTCTCCTTACACCCTCCCACCCACCACCATATGCCCTTCTACGGCTCGAACTTAACAAAACCATGAGCAGGTTCATATATAGGAAATTTCACTGATTTCGCTACAACGTTCAGAACCCAATAGACCCTTACGAAAAAGAAAAAGCTGGAATCCTTGTCACATGGGTTTATTATTCTCGACTGAATACGGCACGAATGGGACCACAAAGCCATATATGACGGTTTTAAACTCCAATATTAGGTTGCTAGTTCTGATAAATTATTTCTGATCAGTGAAACTGTCACTGAACTGTCTTGATTCACCTGTCAATACCTACTACCTCCTGTTTTATTATACAAAATTTTGTTATTTACAGCAATTTTCACAGGTTTCTGACCCATAAATATTGAATTTTGAGAGTCAAAACTTCATTAGAACCTCAATCATTCACTCAGTGCTCAAAATCAACTTCATATTTGGTCTCCTCATCCTGCGAAACATGGAAAACAATACCTCACAAGCCCAAGTTCACTTACACCTCAAAAATACTTAATTTTGCATCCATTTTTCACATACACACACCCCTGGATGTTTTGAGATCAACTACGGCCCAAGTGGAGTCTGCGCGCCAAAGACCGATTTTTTTAGACCAAAAATTGAGGAGCATATCGACGACACGGCGGACGGACATTTCATTTTTGGAATCTACACACCAAGAAACGTAAAAGAAAAAATTTTGAGGGGTGTTGTCAAAAGAAAATTTCCGAACCAAATACATAAGTGTATTAGGAGGTACTCAGAGAATAATGAACCAAAATTCTCATAATTTTTCTCATCAATGACACATTTTCAAATCAAACAGACATATATTATATTACTTTTCTATAATGATGCTGAAACATTTCTCAGTACCTACCTATTCCATTACCTATTCCAACCCCAAATCGATTCATCGATAAGTTCAAGAAAAATTCATAGGGAAGTGATGAGAACGGAGCTGGCGACGTACTAAACAATATTGTGTTTGTTTTTAACCATAGACTTTTAAACGTCTCTATTTGTTCTGCCATATAACTGTGTTCAACGCACCAATCTATATTGGAGGTTTGTGAAATTCAGTTCAACTGTTCAAATGAAATCCAAAATGTAACACCATAAAATATTACTGGATTTTATGTTCCTGTTTCATTGTTAATAGTAGGTAGTGTATCTAATTACAGGCTGTGTTGGTAATTCGCCAGTAGCTTCGATAATAATTTATTAATAACTACAAGAACTGGCAAGTTGCCTTGCCAGATTCCATAATTTTGAAAGTACTGAGTATTTTGGTAGATCTTTCCAAGTACCAAGATGCCGAGCATCCATGGAGTCATTCATTCAAGTTCGAATTTTATTCAGTGCATAACATGTATAGGCATTTCCTTGGAGAGGGAATAATTTCCCTCATAACGCCACTAGGTGAGTATTATGATCAATAGTGGTTGGTTAGGTAATACATACAATGAAAATAATAACAAATTGCCAAATAAAATTGGCAAACGTAGGTCTGCTACGAGAAGTGTAGGTTTTGGTTTATTATTTTCAATAATGAACCATTGGAATCGAGCATGAAAAAAAAAATTCTTACCCCCCCTCAAAATTTGATGGTTTACGTTTCAAGGTATGTAGAATCCAAAACTGCAATAAAAATATTTCTGTCTGTCCGCCGTACGCCGTACGGGCCACTTTTCTTAGTTACCATGAAAAAAAATTGATGAAATTCGGGTTATAGGTTCCGTTCGGCGTCTAGTTGGTCCTCGAAGCTCGACGTTACTGTGAGTCATCTCTAAGGGGTTCAAAATAGGGGTTGAAATTTTCAAAACGCCTATACCTTTTTTTACGTAAATATTTTTACGGTTTTAAATAGTTCTTGAACTTGCGAGTTTTTTAAGACCATCCAGAGCGTCGTACGTCCAGCCGTTCGTTCACAGTAAGGCCCCGAAGTTTGCACCGACAGGCATTTTCGACTCCAGTGTGAATGAAATTGTATACAATTCAAACCAAATCTCGTAACCAGAGACGCGCCCACAATAGGAAATTTGGCGGAGATAAAATCATTGGTAGGGATCACCTGATTATATTTGCGGAGTATGAAGTCGAGTTGGTTGTTCTGTGATATTATTTCATTTGAAAAATGATGGCTCTTTTGGAGTTTGTTGGTAGGTAGTGAAACTTGAACAAACGTTGAAGTATTATTGATGGGTAAATTATTACTACGGTAAATCATTACTCAACGGTAAATTATTACACAACGGTTCATTATACCATCTACGTAGAAGGGGCTGGAGTTTGTTGGTAGGTACTTTTGCAACTTTTTTCACTCCTCATCAACAATTTCTTTTCAGAACTTCATTATGTGTGTTTCTTTTTGTTAGGTACTGTTTGTCATCGGCAGAATTATTTTAGCAACATTTAACTCGTGATTTAGGTAGGTACCTAGTAACGAGTACGGGGTTAGGTACTACCCTTCGGAGGGTCTGCGATCTACATAATATGTATAGAATAGTACATATTATATTATATATACGGGTCTATCTATACATAGAGCTGCGATCTGTAACAGAAGGGTATTCTATACAAAATAATAAACCGTTGTGCAGGGATTTGCAGCGTTTTGAAAATTAATCCGGAGGCGTCTGAAGAAAAAGGAAGATTTTAGAAGCCACTGCACTCGTGTATTATCTTCCAACATTTTCAGAAAGAACTCCATTCCTTCACAAAAATCATATTACACGGTGAATGAGAAAACCCACCAGTTAAGCACCTTGTAACGTGATGAAGAGAAAACGAAGTAGGGAGAAAAAAAGTTGCTGGATGAGTAAAGGACTACCTTGAGAATGAAATAAGGCAACAGTCTCTCTCATACGGAATTAGCGAGAGAAACCTAATACAGCGCTGCAACGGCACGCTTCATTTTTATGTAATTTAATTGGATTTTCCTCTTCCAAAGAGTCCTTATTCTCTTAAAATATGGATGCCCTCCTAATGCGAAAAGTCCACCTCAACTAGTTTCTGAAAATTACATTTACGGCGTTGCCAATTACCTTCTATAACGCTTTTACTCGAGCAGCACTGCTTCTTTTAAGATCTTCGCCGATAATTTATCGTGTATACAGTTATCCTTGAATGTACTTTGCACTCCGGAATCGAGTTCGTAATTGCCTCTCGAACAACAAAGTGGAAAACCTGATCAAGTTGGTAGGTATGTGTGAATCGAGGTGTTTAGTAAGAGCTCTCAACTTTCCTCTCACAAGCTATTGAACAAATTCGTATTAATTCCGCAGTGGTTTCAGGAATTTTACTCCTTGGTTTGGAAGCAAAAGTTCTGAACTTATCTCCAAGGATTCAAACGTTTCTAGTTCGCCATTTGAGAACTGAAGAAAGAAGATTACACAGGGCGCGACGAAAAATGGTTTTCGACCCCCCTCCCTCCCACCACCCACCACCACAATTAAGGCAGACCTCGCCACTGGCTCTTATTAAATTGGACATTATGTATAAGTTCAATAACATATTTTCTGCACAATGCGAAAGACAAGGTTAATTTACCACCCCTCGTTGTTTGGTTGCATTGAAAATACTCTACATTTCGTAAATGTTTGGCAGAATACCTCATCGGTGTGGAGTTTGAGTCTGGAGGAATAGGACAATGTTCCACCTGAAGAAGAGAAACTGGAGAGAGAGAAAAGGCCAGAGAAATATAGATAGTACTTACACCTGTGACAAATATGACACTAGCGTCCTATGAGCGCGTAATTTCACTCACTAGGTGATTGTACTCATCCTACTAGGTCCCACAATACACATATTTATCGCATGAAGAATTTCCAGTTGGTTTTTCACTCTGTGGTGGTACGAATCGGACATTATTTGGCTGTCGACTGGATAATTGCCTACCATCATTCGTCAACCGTTCGGTTTGGAATCGTTCCAAAAGCGACTTATCCAGGCGAATCCGTTAGTGAGCGTTCGGGGTTCAAATACTTTATTGCTGGGGCGCCAGGGGATATTAATCATTTCTCAGGGCCAAATGTGTTCCTCCCTCCATTTTGAGGTTTTCAAAAACCGAGAAATCGAACAATGTGGTTTGTCGAGCTGATCGCAGGAAGTCAAACAAATTTTGGCTTTATACGGCCAGTCTGCAGGGCAATTGCAGCAGCCTAGCGGCAGATAATAGGAGTTGTCGTGATCGTCGAATGTGAACGTTGGAGGGGAACGGGGTTCTTCCCTTGCTCAAGTGTGAAGTATCTTCTGCAGATTTGGGGCTCCTTGGTTCCATTCACATGTATATATTTCACGTTTTGAACTACTACCTACCTGTGTGAAAGATCATTTCCTTAGCATAAATACCTGATAGACGTTATCGGGAGGACACTGTTTGTAGGTAGGATAATTTGTTTCCAGTACGGACCACTCAACTCCTACCTTCTGCCAGCCCATTCAACAAACGACAGTATAATTCAGTCGCAAATGATGTGTGTATGTGAGCCCATCACCCTGCGAGACCGGTGACACGTCCCTGCGCGCACGTTTTTTTTTTTAAATCCAATCCTCCAAAAATAACAGCGCACACCACAAATTTGCTCCTGTAAATAAATAGTAAAAAAAAAAAAATTTAAAAAAATCGATTTTTCAGCTCAAATGTTACGAAAGATGATTTGGTATGAGGAGAATTTCTAAGCTTCTTGACTCGAGATTCATTCCATTTGTCTATTTGATGGCATTTACAAACGACTAAATTTCTAGTTTTTTGGCCTACTCTGCTAAAGGCGATCTTGTCGTTTTCATCAGCATTGAAAGTTTGGTTGTGTTTGTTAGTTGTTGAGCATGCATATTCAATTATTATCCCCAGGTAGCTCAATGCCTCCGACCTCTTTTGGTTTATTATTTTCAATAATGAACCATTGGAATAGAGCATGAAAAAAAAATTCTTATTCCCCCTCAAAATTTGATGGTTTACGTTTCAAGGTATGTAGAATCCGAAAATGCAATAAAAATATTTCTGTCTGTCCACCGTACGCCGAACGCCGTACGGGCCACTTTTCTTAGTTACCATGAATAAAAATTTATGAAATTCCGGTTATAGGTTCCGTTCGGGGTCTAGTTGGTCCTCGAAGCTCGGCGTTACTGTCAGTCATCTCTAAGGGGTTCAAAATAGGGGTTGACATTTTCAGAACGCCGTAGCTCGAAAACTTTCGTTTGAAGGGTATGGTTTTTTTTTACTATATTAAATTTGTCTTGAGCTAAACAATTTTTTGAGACCACCTGGAGCACTGTACGTCCAGCCGTTCGTGTGCACCAAAAAGCTCCGTCAACACGATCGTGAATCAAACGATTTAAATCTGGCCGGGATTTCATCACTAAGGAGCACCTGATTATAACCAAGGATGGCTGTATGAAGTCGAGTTGGTTGTTCTGCGATATTATTTCATTTGATAAGTAGTGATGGACTATTGAATTTTGTAGGTAGGTACTTCTGGAAGTATCTGGTACTGGTTGAAGTATTATTGTTGGGTAAATTATTACACAACGGCAAATTATTACACAACGGTAAATTATTACACAACGGTAAATTAGTTCATAACGGTAAATTATTACAGAACGGTAAATTATTACACAACGGTTCATCTACCAAGAAGGGGAGCTGGATTTTGTTGATCGGTACTTTTGCAACTTGAACAAACGTTGATGTATTGTTGATGGGTAAATTATTACACAATGGTAAATTATTACATAACGGCAAATTATTACACAACGGCAAATTATTACACAACGGTAAATTATTACAAAACGGGAAATTATTACACAACGGTAAATTATTCCACAACGGTTCATCAACCATGAAGGGGCTGGATTTTGTTGATCGGTACTTTTGCAACTTGAGCAACCGTAGAAGTATTATTGATGGACAAGTTAATACACAACGGTTCATTATACATGACTACAAAGGTACCTAGGTATTGACCACAGAAAACAGTGATCTTCGCAGGAGGGGCATCTATTTCACTCCACATCAACAATTTTCCTTCAGAACTTCATTATTTGCGTTTCTTTTTGCCGCTTTAGTTACTGCTTGTCATCGACAGAATTATTTTAGCAACATTTAACTCGTGATGTAGATAGGTACCTAGTAACGAGTACGGGGTTTTGGTACTAACCTACGGAGCGTCTGCGATCTACATAATATGTATAGAATAGTACATATTATATTATATAGACGGGTTATCTATACAGAGAGCTGTGATCTGTAACAGAAGGGTATTCTGTACAAAATAATAAACCGTTGTGCAGGGATTTGCAACGTTTTTCATTGAAAATTGGAATAGGTAAATCGATTTTTTTAAATCAATTTGGCTAATTTCTGGAGTATTCCAATGATCTATGCCTAAAAACGGTTCAAATCATATTTGTCGCTTTTCCTAAACTCTATCGAAGATAGCAGTTTTGTATACTCGGTAAAATGAGCTCACTTCGTACCTCCGCCGTCTAGGAAAACCACGTGGCTCAGGGTGCTAGCGGCGGGCGTGAACGGAGTGGAATGGGGACCCCGCGAACATGTCAAGTTTCTCGAGCGTGAGCTGTTAATGATGAAGTTCCTCGGCGTTAATAATGGAATCACACCTGGAGGCGTTTACTTTAACCCTTAACGCCCTTCTCACTACCAACCTTATCACGGTTGACAAAGCTCATTTGTCAAAGGCGCAGAACGTGCGTTAAGAATTTTGATAGGTGCATTAGTAACATAATAATTTTGCTCGTGGAATAATAAAAACTAATATAGTAATACTCCAAGGGCGATTCGTACCACCGATTACGATAGGCGCTTCAACCGCTTAAAATACTTTCACCGTTTGCTGGACCTTTTTACTCAACCCATACCGCGACTGATAAATTTTTCTGTTTAGCGAGGCAAGAAAACTGAGGCCGACCAACAACGAGGGATCTTCTTGGTGTAGTCTCAAGCTTTAAAACCTCTTAACTTGTCCCCAGGTAGCTGTACACAAAATTACGAGTGTCGAACACCACCGTGAATTATGTTTGTCTATTCTTCTGTGACCGGTCCCATCGACAATTTTCGTATCTCCGTTTCATGTAAGTTATCTATACAAAAATTACCCCTGAACCGACATCAATTGTATCAATTATCTGATGGCGTAGGGAAAAAATGGTTTAGGACTAAAAATCCTTTGTGTCACCAGACACGTACACCGTACAGTTCAAGATATTTATTTCTGAAGATCATGGGATACCAAATACCTAACCAAAAATCAAATAGCTAACCTCTATAGCTACATAATTATTATTTTCTTGATTGTTGCCACCACTGACAATAAATATATGAATTTTGGTTTATTATTCTGTGAATAATACACCTATGCAATTCGTCCAGCAAAAAAATTGTGTAACACCCCCTCAAAATTTTTTCTTTTACGTTCCAAGGTGCGTAGATTCCGAAAATGCAATGTCCGTCCGCCGGTATCACGCATACCGGCTTCACTTTCAGTCTAAAAAATTCGTTCATTCGCACACAGGCTCTATTCTGGCCCTAGTTGTGTCCCGAAACTTTGCAGCCCGATCGGAATCAGGGGTATTATGAGTAAAAAATTGGTATACAAATAGGTATTTTGGTTTATTTTGTGTTCTAGTAACATTTACCCCAACATTTTAAATATCTAGGTGTTAAAACTAGTTGAGAAATTAGAAGCCAATTTGAGAGTCAACGAACGAATAAATTTATTCGTGAAACTTTGAATTATTTGTAAAATCAGCATGCGGCACTTTGTGTAACTAATAAAATTAATGTGTTCTGAACTCTGGAAAAATAAAACAGAACAAATAAACTACGATAATTAGAATAAACGACATATTTTTACCAACCCTTAAGACACACACTACCTTAACAAGACACAGTATTGCTTATGAGTAGGGAGTAGGATTTTTATGTATTTACAAATGCGAAATATGTAACTTAATGTAAGTAGTCATTTGTTTGAAATAGGCATAAAATATGTGAAATTTTTCTGAAATATTTTCTGACAATTTTGAAGTAAAAAAAAACTGTGAAGATACGTAGGTAGTACTACTTTTTATTTAATAAATGAAAACAAAATTTCAAACAACTTCTAACAAATCCGGAAATTCACGTAGATACTTAAGCAATCAATTCGAGTCAATGGGGTATGCGCATGGGTGACAAAGGGGTATAATCATTTCTTTAAATGAAACTTAGACTCCATTCTGAGAATTTTGACACCAACCGCACTGTCCTACGATAAGCGGTTCTTTTTCTATGATCTTTCAAAATTTCCTGAGGTTCCTATGTCACAGTTGGCAGGGGGGTCCCGCCCAGGCGAGAGGGGTGCAATGACGCAGGAACCTCTGGAATCTTTGAAAAATCATAGAAAAAGAAAAATACTGGTCGTAGGACAGTGCGGTTGGTGTCAAAATGCTCAGGATGGTATCTACTTTCATTTAAAATAAATAAAAATAAATAAAATAAAATAAATTACGTGCGCAGACCCCATTCGTATATTAGAGCGTGAATTTCGCGGCGTTTTTCACCAGAAAACAGTGTCCAAGCCAAAATGAGTTTTCAACAATGAGCAATTTAATGCAGAAACGGTTTACACAGCTCCGTAGAACCGAATAGCGGAGTTCGTCAACGCTGTTGAAAAACAGTTGAAATAGAAAAAACAAGTGTCTTATTAAATGTATAAATATTTGAACATATGTGTTTCAGTAAATGAAATATTTGAAAATATGTATTAATAGCTAAATATGTGAAACTAAATGTGTTAAAACGGTTCAAAAAGTGTCAGTATGAACACATCTAGTTGAAATTCATGGATGCATAGCATGGAAAAAAATATGTGAATACGTAAGGATCCTATCCCTACTTATGACTTAATGCTGCTACACCGCTGAGTACAACTTGAGGACACATGATTGGTGATAGTGTGAAAGGTGAGCTACAGGTAACGGAAGACACTTCCGCGAAACTGCGGCGAACATAAATCGACTTAAGTTTCCTCAAGTAGTCGGTATAATTTATCAGGCAGCTCGACCGTGGCAGCTCGTCCGGGAACGAGAAGGGACAGACTGCCATATATCTGAGGAGTCCGTTTGTGGAAAGGAGTGTCTGAGAGCATGGGGGGGGGGGGGGGGGGGGTTGGTGAGTTGATGGGTGAGCGGTTAAGACGAAGGGGCTCTTTGTTCTGATAGGTCCTCTCTTCTCTTACACCACCCCATCCCACCTCGACGGCCACCGAGGAGCTCAGGTTCTGTGAAGATAATTTGATGGATGGGGATCCCAGCAGAGAGACGTCTGACAAATGGAAGGGCTGCCTCGTGTCCGCGCCCCATATTTCAGCCACCGGCTCGGAGGGGCTGGTCGACTGGTTTTCGACCCTCTCGCACCCCCCATCCGAGGGGTCCCCCTTTTCCTTCATTACACATCCAGACAGCATCCTTCACTCCAGTGTCATACTCATCATCCTTGAAGGTGGCTCCTGGGCGCCTTCAACAGCCAGAAAAAATTACAAGAATCTTTGCTGATGATCTGGTTTTGATAGCCGATGATCGTATGCTGCAGGTCATGGCGAATCTCCTACAGGGATATATGAATAAATGGCATGTCAAGAAAATTATTGTATTTCGAAGGAGAGGCGGAAATTGTCCAACAAAGAGAAATGGAGATTGTTGGATGGCCAGCCTGTTGAGATAGTTGGTTCTTATGATTATTTCGGCACTTCGCTTACTCCGGAGCTCAACGTGCAACCACATCTGGTTAAAAAAAATGGAGTTTAGTGAAGATGGTGCTCAGTACATTGTGGACAAAATTTACTGAAAATACGTTTTTAGGAATTGTTCAATTCCAAAGGTATCTGATCAAAATTTAGTAGTTCTAACACAATTCTCCAATGTTCTAGGTTGTTTTCTTTTGTTGTTCTACACATTTTTTAATATAATTTTTTCCTAAGTATTATTTATAAAATTAAAGGTATTCATATATAATTATTGAACTGAATGTTATGAAGAATGTAGGAAGTCAAGTATTAAACCATTGTTCGGGTACAGTGTTCGACTACGAGAAAAAAGGGGAACGCACTTGTCCCACAATGAGACGGGGAGCCTCAGTTGCCTTGCGGTGGAGGTGGGCGAAACATCCGATCTGAGTAATCTGTCGTATGACCAAATTCAATCTCAAGCAGCAAGCCTTCTGAAGAAGTTCAAGGAACGACATCAGTTTTGGTAGACAGCTCTGGTGGTTGCAAAACTGGGGCTGTGTAGCATTTTGAATAAATTATTCCAAGATAATGACATCCCCATATCGACCAAATGGAAAGTGTATGAGTCGGTGCTGGTTTCTACCATATGCTACGGAGGGCAGGTCTGGGGTCACCATAAGAACGACTTAATAGAGAAAATCCAAAGATATTTCATAAAAAGAATCTTAACGGAATGTTAACGGAAAATTATTAGGGAATGTTAACGTTCCCTAATAATAGATTCACCAAGATTGTAGCCCTGGAAACGATAAGTAGAGATATAGGTTGGGTGAGATCTTGGAAGAATCTAGCGAGTGCCACTGAGTGTGAGTTGGAATTCGGGAATGTGGGAAGAATGAAAACACAAATGAAAACAATAATTGAAAAAGTAACACTCATGGAGAGACAAGAGTGCGTTGCGAGAGCAAACTCAGCTGAATTTCACTTAAATTACAAAGAGTTAATACAGTTAAATGCTAGCTACATAAATGACAATCACAACATGCAAACAATAAGTAACATTTTCAAGTGTCGATCTGAGATGATGGATATAAACCACAAACCGTGGGTAAGTGACAGAATCTCCGCATGCGCATTGTGCAACTCAGGTGAGGAGGAATCGGTCGAGCACTTCGCGGCCCACTGCGCCATTCTGTCGTACATTAGAAGGAGATATCTTGGGGAACTAGACTTGACGAGAACCGAATTTATAGGGATCTTGAATGGACAAAATTGGTCAGGACTAGATAATTACCTGAAAGAGGCCTTAGCATACAGAAGATACCTAGTAACGCAATTTAATTATAACTAAAGAAAAATAACTTTAAACAATAGTATATAATGATTATTACTTATCTTTATTGAACCTTTGCTGCGAATGCCGATCAACCCCTCTAATGGGGATAAATTACGTATAGGAATGGTATGTGTATTGTAACTACAGCTAGCTATGTAACTGCATGAACGTTTAATGTAGGTAATAATTTTTAAAATGCAATTTCTTCTTTCTTGTATGGTTGCTACCTTAAAAATATATTTATAAGCTTCATTTCATAATAAAGGCGGACTCCGGCTGACGGATGCCCAAAGCCTGAGTATGCTTGTTAAATTGTCAATGCCAATATGATATTGTAGTAAAATAAAGCATATTAAAACAAAACAAAACAACAAACAGTGTTCGACTACGAGAGAAAAGGGGAACGCACTTGTCCACAATGAGACGGGGCACCTCATTTGCCTTGCGGTAGAGGTGGGCGAAACATCCGATTTGACTAATCTGTCGTATGACCTAATTCAATCTCAAGCAGCAAGCCTTCTGAAGAAGTTCAAGGAAGGACGAACCATCAGTTTTGGTAGACAGCTCGGGAATCCGAGAGGTTCACGCTCTACAGAGAACTTAATCCTCTTATCAAGGCCGCAAGTTTGGTCGAGGAACCGAAAATTGATGTAGCCTCAAGTAGATGGTCATTCAAGCTTAGGGGGGAATTCCTGCACACCTAAATGGGAAGCCATACAGTACAGATGGGAATGAAGAGTGTGCATTGTGCAGTAAACACGAGACAGAAGATGTTCACCCTTTTCTGTGCACCTGCCCTGTATTGGCTGAATTTAGGGTCTTGGCTTTTGAAAAGCCAGTGCTTTCGCGGGATGAGGCTGTGGCAATGTTGGACGGTGATGGTTTTCTCAGCTAGTAAATTTGTGTAGGCTGGCATGGAAATATCGTTCTATGTTAGTACGTGAGTTCATCTCTAAATGTTAGTCAAAAATCTTTGGGCAGCACTTTGTATTATTTTCTTTTCATTGCAGTAGGCGTACTTGTTTTCTTTTTGCCCCGACACCTCCGACAGACGGTTTAAAAACCATGTCCATATTGTTTATTTCGTAATTTATTATAAAAATATCAAATGTAAAGGTTATTTCTGTCAATAAACTATTTTCTTCTCCTTCTTCTTCTTCACATGGCCCAGAAGAGATATATTTTGGAATAACTCAAGAAGCATTGCACTGAAGATTGCAAGCCGATTTCAACGCCTCTTGAGGTAAATGCAGAATTTATGGACATCACCGCTGATGAGGCAGAAATGGCGCGGATACCGTTTAGATCGTGGACGGGCTCTTTGCTTTACATAGCCATAGCAACAAGACCTGATATAGCTTTTGTTGTTAACTGCATAAGTCAGTAGAACAATAGGTAGGCAGAGGCGCACTGGAAGGCTGCAAAGCGGATCCTCAGGTGCTTAAAGGGCACAGTTGAGGTGAAGTTGACCTACAGGACAGCCCCTGGTAGGGTTCGCAGATGGGCAATTGCTCGACTGACCGTAGATCTTTCAGTGGGATGGTTTTCATGATGTCAGGAGGTGCAATTACGTGGGAGTCACGAAAGAGCGAACGGTCGCTGCATCTACTACCAAGCTGAATATTATGCTTTAACTGACGCTATCAAAGAAGCACTTTATTTTGGAAGACTTTCCCAGTCTCGGACATCCAATTGAGGGGGCGCTGGTGGTGAAAAATGACAACCAAGGCGCACTGGACTTACTCGTACCTCCCACGCATCATGGAAGGACGGAACGCGATGAAACACGGCAGGTATTCATCCGAGAAACCATTGAAAATAAAATGGTCAATGTGGAATACATGCCTACAGAAAATAATTAAGTTTTCGAGCAACGGCATCCTGAAAATTTCAACTCCTATTTTTCACCCCTTAGAGATGACTGACTGTAACGCCGAGCTTTGCGGACCAACTGGACCCCAAACGGGACCTACAACATTAATTTTTGTTCATGGTAACTAAGAAAAGTGCTAAGTACAGCGTACGGTGTACGGCGTACGGACAGTAATTTTTTAATTCTCTTTTCGGATTCTACATAGGATTCCTACCTTAAAACGTAAACCATCAAATTTTGAAGGGGGATAATTTTTTTCCATCGATTCCAAAGGTTCATTATAGAAATAATAAACCAAAAGAGCAGGACAGTGCAGTTGGTGTCCAAATTCTCAGGATAGGAGAACAGTCTGCGTAGATGACTGTTTTCTGTGGCCACCACCTACCCTCATGCCCTCCCCAGGAAAGCCCTAAATCGAGTACCTCGGGAGGGAATTTTATCACAGTTACATAACTAATATGCGGTTGATTCAAGAATTCTATAATTAATCATTTATCGCTATTCATGGAGCATAACGTTCCCTGTTCAAATTACAAAAGTAGGAGGTACCTATCAACAAAATCCGAAATAACCGTCATTCTTTAAATGAAATAATAATTTCACGGAACAACCAACTCGATTTCATGCAGCCATGCGTGATTATAATCAGGTATTCCCTAGCAATGATATTTATTTGCCAGATTTATACCGTTTTATTCACGATCATGTTGACGAAGCTTTTTGGTGCAACTTCAGGGACTTAAGCTAGGTCCACATGGAGATGCAATTCCGGACGGCAATCCGGCAAGGCAACGCATTTGCCGGTATTTTTGCCGCAGAGGCGTCCACATGGCAGCGGAATCATAGCAAAACGCAAACGCAAAAACAAACAATTGCTCGAACTCGAAACCGCAAAATCAACCACAAATGTCGAATTTCAATATGGCTGAACAACCAAATAAGAGAGGTGTGCGCAGTAACCTCTGCGCAGATAGGGCAACGGATCCGACAGCGGAAAATATCTGCAGATTTTGATATAGTATCCAAGGCACTGCGTTGCAAGAATCCATTTTGCGTTGGCCAACAGAATTGCAGAACGCATAGCCGTGCCGGACTGCCGTCCGGAATTGCGTCTCCATGTGAACCTAGCTTTACTGTGAACAAACCGCTGGCACCACGGAGAAGACTCCATGTTGTCTCAAAAAATTCCTCAGTTCGAGACCAATTTCAAAAACGTAAAAAATTTCAGATAACGGCGACCTGGAAATTTCAACCCCTATTTTTCACCCCTCAGAGATGACTGACAGTAACGCCAAGCTTTGCGGCAAACAAGACCCCACATACCGAATTTCATTAATTTTTGTTCATCAACTTAGGAACTAACTAAGGAAAGTTAACTTAAGGGACGTGTGAAGTATGGCAAACGGACAGAAACTTTTTTATTCAATTTTGGATTCTAAGTACCTTGAAACGCATACTCAAATTTTGAGGGGGGTTAAAAATTTTGTTTCTTGTTCGATTCCAAAGGTTCATTATAGAAAATAATTAAAGAAAGAAAGAAATACGCACGCGTACCCCACTGTCTCACAGAAGCTGTAAAAACACTGCAAGATTATTTTAAGTGGCACATTGATAATTCACGATGCAGCCCTCAAAATCATGTAAAAATTGACCCTTACTGCATCATATAATATATTTTGATTGGTTTTTTCTCATGTGAGTACCCTCCCATCCGTGCAAGATGGGATGAACGGCGATGATTATAAGGCTAACGGCTGTAATAAAGTTCCTGCAGTTCGAGTGATGAACCAGTATAATCAAATGAGCCTTCAATGATTAACAGGCAACTACGTTAGAGTTCTCGATAGATAGGTGCAGGAAGTTTGAAAAGCTCCAACTAACTTGGGCTTCTGCGTTGCTTCCCTCATGAAAGCTCAGCTCGTTAAATTACCGACAGTTTACTACTTCAGAAAGGTTGAAAGCCGATTTCATTTATTGTCATGGTGATGCGTGATTAAATATGAGTACAGAATAGTAGAGCGAGATTAGACTGTTTTGTTTTCATTTTATTTTCAACGATTTAAAAAAAATATATAAATTCAATTGGCATTAGCAGTTAGCCATAGCCATGAATTAGTTTATTACATTATATACAACATTAGTTTATTACATTATATACAACATTGAATACTGTTCGGTGAGAAGAATCGAGAAGAACATTGTTCGGTGAGTAGGTATTGACTGAGATGGATGTGGGCATCGATCAAGCTTGGCATCCAAAAATCCAACAAAGAAGTAAATCACTCTGACGCTGAATATACTTCAATAGATTCAACTCGATCTTAGTTCCTCAAAACCGAATTTTCAATTCTGAGAGATTTGACGTGTCCATTTTGAGTACAGTTTGGACTGTTTTCCAGATGTCCTCCAAACACAAAACGTAAAACCATTGCAGCATAACAGCCTGAATAAGTTTTAGGGAGTTCTGCCTTCTCGGGAGAAAAGGGATGGGGATAAGAAGGGATGTAACATATCGTGAAGCCATTTAATGCACGTGCTTCGCATCTGAAGAGGAGGCAAATGTTATTGTAATACGATCCTGATTTCTTCCTCCGCACGTTAGTCCTGGACGGGGTCAAAATTGCACTTGTTTAGTATCAATGGAGTAAACGTACAAACTCTGTGTGTTATAATAACATTTAAATGAATTATCAAGCAAAAAAATACATATATACGAGTATATTTTTTTAAAGGTTTACGTTTCCATATACGTAGAATCTAAAACAACAAATAAATTAGCAAACGTTTTCTGTAGGTTGTGGTCCTGTAGTTGTTCTTAGTTCTTATAATTAGCGTAGAACCCTGAAATGTGACAAATAAGCCTCGTTCGGGCGAGGACGACCAAAGACACTTTTCACTAGCCCAGATCAATCAATAGGAAGAAATTATAGACTCAACATTTCGAATTTCAATGGAAGTATTCAATCATGCACTTTTTTCAGGTGTTTAGTTAGTTATAAAACTCTCGTTTCGAATGATATTGTCCGGGGCTACGACTAGCCCAACGATATCCAAAATCCACCATTCTCAAAGGCAGTCAGAGAAATAAACGAAGCTCCACTACAGCTTTCACCTTTCAATCTCCATTTCACCCCTGGACAAGTGCGCAACGCTATACAGAGGTCACCAACAAAGAAAGCCCCGGGACATGATAAAATAGTGCAACCACTATTGAAAGCCATGAAAAGGAAAGCCACGGTATTTTTAACGCAAATTTATAATGCAATGTTACGCCTTGGATACTTTCCCACCAAGTGGAAATTCGACATCATCATAATGATCCACAAACCTAACAAGCGAAAGAACGACCCCAAAAGCTATCGGCCAATCAGCTTACTCACTCTGTTTTCGAAAATATTCGAACGGCTACTACTACCCCACCTACTGGTGCACCTGCAAAGTCTCATACCGAACACCCAGTTCGGATTTCGCCCACTAAACTCATGCACCCAACAACTCCACAGAGTTACAGAACAAATACTGAGTGCTTTCGAAGAGAAGTCGATCTGCTTAGGATTATTCTTGGACACACAACAAGACTTTGATCGAGTTTGGCATGAGGGCCTCATGGCTAAAATTAAGCCCCACCTACCAGACTCATTATACTTAATTCTCCTCTCCTACCTATCGAACCGAACATTTGCAGTGGAATACAATGGAGCAATCTCCTCCACCCGGAAAATCCAAGCTTCGGTTGCTCAAGGAAGCGTATGGGGCCCGCTACTGTACCTACTGTACACTTAAGATTACCCAACAGCCCCAGACGTTGAACAAGCTCACTTCGCTGGTGACGTGGCGGCCTTAGCGAAAGGAACCCCAAACGAAGTGACCCAAAAACTGCAACGTTTTACTAACGACGTGGAAAACTGGTGTAAAAATTGGAGAGCGGTTATTAACCCGTCAAAGTCCAAGAAGTGCTACTTTACGTACAAGCGCTCTTATGAGAAAACTGCATTGACGATAAACGGGTCAAGTATTCCAGACGAGGACTGTGTAAAATACCTGGGCGTAAACCTTGATAAAAAGCTCCTGTGGGAACCCCACATAACTGACCTTGTACAGAGGGTACGTTCGCGACTAGCTCAGCTAAGATACCTCCTCCAACCGACTTCCACCCTTCCTCTACATCTGAAAAGAAGAATTTACCATACAGTAATACGCCCTATATGGATGTATGGTTGTGAAATCTGGGCTTCCGCGTGTGACTCTCAAATAAAAAGAGTACAAACGACGCAAAATAGGGCACTTCGCCTAATAACTAACGCACCATGGTATGTACGAAACTCCAACCTACACAAAGACCTGGAAATACCCGAAGTGAAGGAAGTCCTTCGTAGATCAAGCTCCCGCTTCTTCTCTAAGATATCCGATCATCCCAATGAAATCCTTGCATCGATTACTATGGAACCACTCCCCACTCTCTCTGCAAGACGCTTGAAAAGAAAGTGGCACAGTGATCTGGCGTCAGTGGTGGCTTGACTTTGCACTAATTACCCATGTCAAATTCTTTATTGTCGATACCATCGTTACGTAATTATTATCTAGTTATTTTTATTCGTTAGGGCGAGGACTTAATGAATAGACCCCTCGTATCATGTTTCATGTAGTGCTAAAGCCTAATTACAGCTCAACTATAATGTAATCCTAATTACAATAAAGTTTTCTTGTTATTTAAAAAAAAAATGGTTTTAAACCGAAGTTTTTTACAATCAATATTCCTGTTCTAAGCTTCATGTCGTATGCACTACGGGTACCTAGTTAATATAGGATACCTTGAACGAGATCGAAGATGATATTTATGTAGATAAGTATTGGTGTGCTGTGTACCAAGAAAAATCGTCGAGAACACTGCAATTCAAGACCTACAACTTAGCTGAGAAATTATTGGACCCTCCTAGTTGGAGGTTCCCCCAACTTCACTCAACTTTTGGGTCAACAGACGCTAAACGCACCTACCCTTGATATTTGAGGTCATCAAGACAGTTATAATAGTAATGTAATGTGCATTTCAAGGGTATTTAATTTGAAATGGTCATAAAGACAAAAAAAAAATGCTGCCCATACAGAAAATAATAAACAGCCGTGAAATGTAATGATTTTAATTCATCCATGACATGATATAAGGTAGACGGTAGACCTAGATATAAGTACCGTCAACCAGGTTGCTGGAAAATCAATAGCCAGTTACAGTCAACCTGGATGTAGCAAGGGCCAGCTTACTACAGATTCATCACCTCTAACCGGTTGATTCGAGTTCCACTACGAATTGGGGGTCGAAACAACCGCCCAGCGGGGTTCATCCATTGGCGAACAACAATACAGCTTGTTGTAGTTGATGTCTCAGACAGATGCCTTGCGGCATTCCCAAGCAATTAATGACCGGGATGCTGTTTACTCGTGTCAGATGTTCATACATCGGGATAATACGTGACGCCATTTCTCGAACTTCCATAAATCAACACTCCGTTTCTCCTTGGATCGATGTCAACAGTTGGATAGATATCGGTGAAACGCTATCGTAGTTCTACCGGGAGAACTGGACCTAACAATAAAATAAAGGATTCAGCGAATGATTCGATGAAGAATGTTCCAATACACCAAATAGCGCTATTCGATATCTGATCGATTTTCAATATTCGTAATGCAAGTGAGGTACCTACCAATGTATTCCCAAATACACCTTAGAACATTTCCTGTCATGCAGCATGACTCAATGAGCAAGCTACTGCTTCAGTAATTTATCGAACAAGTGATCACTACCATCTATTCTGTTGATTTCATGAAACTTATTCTAATTTTGATCCAGTTATTACGAATCTCGAGTTACAGAACTTATAAATCCAACTATATCTGTGGCGTGAAAATATATTTGGCCACTGACTTACTTTTCTCTTCCCTCGAAACTTTGTGCTTCAATTTTGAAAGTACTTAGAGATGGCGCAGAATTAGTTGACTTTAGAATCCCATCAATAATCTGGAGTAACTGCACGATTGTCATAATTTATCATGACAAGTTCTGTAGCCCAGAACCAGAGCGTCGTAACTCTAAAATTTTGGATTTTTGGTTTTTTTTCTCCACAAACGGACTCAATACACCTTGTTCTATAAGGCCAGTTAGCTACGGTAACAGAAATTTTCGGGGCAACAAGTCGCAAGTCCGTATCAAGTGAGAGTGAGTAGATCGTAACTCCATCATACGAGAAATTTCGCTGTAGCCATACCATGGTTGTTGACTACAATGCTGTATTGAGTTGGTTTGAATCAACGATACAAAACACGACACTATGGATCAATACACTATCTAATCGTTGTGACTGGAGTTGCTGAGAGATTTTCAGTCTTCCTCTAAATTCTAAGAGTGGGTCACCCCGGAAAATCGCAATGTGCATCTACGAAGACCGAATCCTGCATGACACCTTTATTTACCAACTCCATTCTTTCTTCACTGTTACCCAATCCAATCAATATCAGCTGTTATTTACCTAACTTAAGTTACAATAATAAGAAAATCAGCATGCGAGCGAGCTTACGACTCTCTGAGGGAGAATCAATGCAAAATTGATTTCTGGCCTTGGACCAAAAGATCTTAAGTCTCGACTACGAAAGCAGTAATGACTGTGTAAATAGATATGCGTACAAATAACATTACACCTGAATCAATAAACAAGTGTGATGAGTAGGTACAAATCAAATTTTCAAGGTGAAATTGTGAGAAAAAAAACCGAGTGCAAAAGACGATTTTTATTTTGTTTTCTCTCTCTTAACAAATTCTATTTTTGGAACTTACGACCCTCTGGCTCTGGGATACAGAACTGATAGGTGTATTGAAGTATTTCCCATAAGGTTACGTGATAAGTCAGTAGGTGTCTACGAATCTAACGTATTAGTACTATTCTCCAAGCAGTAATTTATTAGGATGTGGACTCAAAACTCATAGACTTGAGTTATTCTAGCACCACCTCAAGTCTGGATGATCAACAGATATTATTGCAGTCCCTCCATTAGGACAAATATTACCTACTCCAGCAATTCCACTCAAGAGGTACGTAATGCCTGGGCAATGCAGAGGAAAAACGAGGAGGCTAAAACGTCGCTCGAGAGTTATTAATTCACCACTTACCGAACTCGAAACGTAAGACGTTGACAAAATAAGGGACATTAATACCGCGCCGCCACTTTCGAGGCTCCCTAGCGACATTTTACCGAATTGCAGATTCACATCAGAAGATTGTCATGGGCAGGTGCTTGAGTTAATGGGTACAGAGAACCGCCACTACGGTGATCTAGTTTTGAACAGTAGAGACAGCACAGCAAATTATTCCACAACGAAGATAATGATAGATAGGTACCTTAATAAGGTTCTGTATTGATCCAAATATGATTGAAATCCAACAGTTAATCGCAGTAAACCTTTTCATACTCGTTCACTATTTAAGCTAAATTCTCTTTCTGACGAACTTCAAGTTACTGTTTTTTACTGATAAGTCCGGCACAAATGTATCCATAGTTCCATGTATTCCATAGTTTACCATACAAAGATATCATTTAAAATTGAGTTTGTTCAATCTATTACAACAATTTATATATAAAATTTGGTAGAAACTTCAAAAATACCTATGTGACCATTGTGAATAACAAAATGATGAAGGAGTGTTCAAATTTGGGGTTTTTTCCTCAAAACTCGTTCGACCAGTTTTAGTAGGTTAAAAGAAACTCATTCGTAATCACACGATGGGTTATCGATCCATGCTTAATTATGAAATTAATTACCTACCTACTGAATTATGGCTGTATTAGTGTTTTTGTTCAAAGTCAGACTGATAGTATAGTAAACGTTTATATTGGTAACATTCCGTCGAATTTTGTGTGTAAATTAACATTAAAATGGAAGGAAGATATTTCTTACTACAGACAGTCAGACAATGGTACCAAATGTACTGACTACAGTAACTGAAATTCTATTCAGTTCAAAATTGTATTTGATTCCAACATATTCGTCGACGTAGTTACAGTTATCCCCACCTGGTATTATGTATTCCAGTCATACAGATGAAACTTAGTCTCAGTAAAAAGGGTCATCCTCTTTGAAATACAAATTCGTATAATACTCCAAAAGCTTTTCCTCATTCGCATCGTTTAGTGACGCAAGGCATTCAGATCCCGAAGAAACTGATGGAGGAACGATTTCACTGTTATGGTCATCAATGGTAGTTTGAGAGGTATCTCCCACAATGTTTTTCTCCGACACTACGTCCGATATTCTAGAAGCACAGATTTCCATGGAACTTGGTTGGTGCAATGAAACACCCACATCGGTCGGCTCCTGCTGCGTAGGAACAGTGGGCTTTACTTTCGAAGCCATATTTTTAGCTTTGCTTCGAGATTGTTTCGAAACATATGCGTTGAGAACTGGTAAATTACAACACCGACAAACAACTTGCTTGGGCGAACGTTTCGATCTACGAAGATCCCCCGGGTTTGACGAAAGATAAACCTTCTTTTTGGGAGCCATGATAGAAATGAGATGGTCGACAAGTGGAAACAAGAAATGAACCTAAAAATTGTACTTTTCACTATTCTGTATGTTGCTAAGTATGGATTGATATTGATGATAATTGATCAGCGAATCGAAAGATGCCAGCCATCCCAACGCGATGCGGTTCACGTGGAGTTGACAAATCAACTGATATGCAGAAACTGTAGCATATTTTGGCAGAACACTGCGCTGCAAAATAGGTATAAAACAAAATTTGTATTTTTTTAGAAGCCGAGAAAAAAAGTTTAGATTTCTCGATTATATGATAGGCATTTATATGACGAAAACCTTTCCTTTAAGACTGAATCGATCGTGTTTTGACGAACCGTCAACTATTCGCTCTATGCAGCTTGATATTTCACCAAAAAGTCGATTGTTTCCACAGAGGCCTTATACTATTATACTGCACTGTATTTGTTTATTGTATTAAGTAGCGTTATATTTGTTGTATCCTAAATGCTCGTCGATGCTCAAATCAGAGACCTCATCGAAACAGTTAGGTACAATCGACAAAGTAGGGAGGCTACTGATTAGAAGAGTGAGCACTGAGCACTGAGCTAATTTCACACCCCTCTCTGAAGGTAATGAATTTCAAACTTGTCTGTCATAGGTGTTCGCAATTCCTTGTAAACATAACATAACACTGAACACTCTACAATGAGCTGAAACCCTTTTAATGGTGTCTGTTTGAAATAACTATCAGTACATAGGTTTGGGTGCTTCAACAAGATTAAATCTGTGATGCAGAGAGAATACCTGGGAGAATTTTTAAGGAGAGCAATTCGTTGAAGCCATCGGCATAACACTATTTCCGTGGCCAAAGTCGGAAGTCACCACCATTTCTCGTCGACGGCGGTCGCAGACTACAGAGGAAGGAGTTTTCATAAACAAGGCGTCTCAAAGAGCCAGGAGCAGGAAGCAGTGGGAGAGCAGGGATCCATAATAAAGAGATGGTCCGTGACGCCGCCGTATAAAAGTCCTCCGTCCCCTGTTCCTTCGCCGTGCAGCATCAACCCTCCCGTCAAGCCCATACCTGACACACCCTGGAGTAAACATAAACGTTTACGAGCGGCGTAAATTCCTCTACCTGGCGTGGTCGGTGTGGAAGGGGGAGAAAGCCCTTGAATGTGGGTCAGATTGGGAATATCGGGAGGAAGTGCAGGGCGGTCAGGGATGGGTCCTGTTTACAGCGGAATTTTATGTCAAAGACTACCCGTCTCTCCAGGTTTTGCTATCTCATCTGCTGACCAGGACGTTCTCAGGTTGCTTTCACCATTCTCATTTCTCAAGGCAGAAAGGTGAGCCCTACATATCGCCACCTATGTTATCTCCGAAGTACTATTCCCGAAATCCATTTTCCTGAGTAAACATAACAACATCCTGAGATCGATTTTTTCATGTCGTCATTGTATTACACCGCTTAATATACTGTACCAACTCTTCTGCTATTCAATTAGGTACTTCAGAATAATAAATTATGTTGGGTAAGGAACGAAAATAATATTATTACCTTACTGTTGTACCAGTTATTTGTAGCAGGCGGAGTTTACCAAATGCAAATCAGATCAAAACCTTCAGCCGACAGAAGGTATTCCACCAAAACATGCTTTGCAGCAGGCAGTATACAGCCGGCTATTAACAATAACAATAACGACAGGAATTACCTATTATAGAAACTAACTTCTCTTGGAAGGTTTCATTCCAGCAAAGAAACAGCCTGCCGGCTCCCCAGATATCAAAGCGTCTAGCGTCATGCTGTTGAAACATCTGTTTGAAATAGTGTTTTAACACCAAGATAAATAGACGGAAAACGTTGCGGAGTCGCAAACAGCAATTAACTTTTGGAGAACAAGAGAAGCCTGGAGATCGGTCGAGGGGAGACGCCGAAGACGGGAAAACCCAGAGGGTTCCCAAGGAGGGAGTGAGGCCTCAGAAAATAACTAGAAATTAGACGCGTTATTGGGTTCAAAATGCTGCAAATTATTACACACCTTTATATAATTTTGCTGTATAGAAATTTCTTCTGCATTTTCTGTGGTCAATACTTACCCTTGCGCTTCCTCCACGAAAACCTTGAATCTGGTGGCTTCAAAGTGCAACTATAGAGTCGGAGTATAAACTCTCTAACGTTCGGCAATCACAGTTAAATAAATATGCATTTTCCACCGTCCACATCTCCTATAACGTCCCATTTCGGCCCCACAAACTCAACCCCCCCCCCCCCCCCCGGGCGATACCAGTCATAATTTTTAAAACTCGAATTTCCGAAAGATTTGTATACCAAAATCCGTTTCAGACCATCCTGAATTCACTGCCGAAAGACACCAAAAATTATATATATATTTATATATATATATATATATTTATATATGTATGTGTCATTCCAGACGATAACTCTCGAAAGAATTGAGATAAAAAGTTCAAATTTGCACGAAAAATCTGTCTTGGCAATCGACAGGCTAAGTTCGAAGATGGGCAGAATCGGGTCACTCTAAGGGGGAGTTTTGGGGAATTTTAGGGGGGGGGGGGGGGGAATTACCCATAAATTCCCAAAATGAAAAAGTCTGACAAGTGACACCTCATTTTAAAGGTTTTTGTACGCTGAACACGATGGTGAAATCAGAATTGCGATATCTCATTCCATTCTCAAACTGGAGCACTTTGAAGATGAAGGAACGTGGTTATTTCTTGAGATGTTCTTCCTGGTTCGTCTGCTCTAATCTGATAACGGAATGGGATATCGCAATTCTGACTTCACCATCGTGTTCAGCGTTGGAAAATCTACAAACCGAGGTGTTACTCGGCAAAAAATGGAACAAAAAATTTGTTACGTATCCAATACCTACTCTTCTGCTATTCAAAACATTATTGATTTCCCCCTCCCACTCCTTCCACCCCAAATTTTACTTTGCGTAAAACTACTCCTGTTTTAATTTTGTATGGTATCAAGTTGGGAAAACATTGGCGGAAAATTAATTTTCAGAAAATTTTAGGCGGAGGAGGAAGATGCCGAAAACTTCGAAAATTCGCTCTTATAGCCATGCTGCCATGACTGTGGTTTTTTTGAAATTCTGATGTACGTTGAACCTAAGTACCTATCGACATATGCAAATTTTCACCTAATGAGCAATTATATCACGTATCCACAAAGAGCACTTTCGGTACTGATTTTATAATTACCTTTCTCTACGCACTTGGAAACGTTAAAAAGTTGAAGGAAAAGTTGCTTTAAGGACGAAGAAGAACATGTGAAACAAAAAGGCGAGTTGGAGAACCGGCTTAGATGGTGGAATTTTGAGTTGAATCCCACTAATACACGAAAAACCGCGAAAAATATACTGTTATACCGGTTTCGGTGATCAAACCAGCGTTAGTAACAAACAATAACTGAAGGCACATTGGAGAAGTGACCTTACAAATAGACCCGAAAGTAAAAGGTGGTCGATTGGGATTGGTTTGTGAAGATGAATGGTGAAGGGAACAAAGTGAAGGGGGTCCGATTCTGATTGGTCGTGGAAGTGAATGCCTAAAAGTGAAAGGAACGTACGGTGGAAAGGGGAAGGGAGGGGAGGAACCAAGCTGTTACAGAAATGAACGCATTAATGGAGAAAAACTTGAACGAATTACATCATTCAAAGATTTACACAACCAATCACTCTTAATAATTTTGAATTTTTCAAGTACATCAAACCTCCTCCCCTTTTGGGCAGAAATGAAGATATGAAGATATAATTTGCCGTTTTGTAATAATAACACTGTGTAATAATTTACCCATCAATGTTACTTCAACGTTTGTTCAAGTTTCACATGTACCTACCAACAAAATCCCATAGTCCATAACTTATCAAATGAAATAATATCACAGAACAACCAACTCGACTTCATACAGCCATCCTTGATTATAATCAGGTGCTCCTTAGTGATGATATCCCGGCCGGATTTATATCTACCGTTTGATTCACGATCGTGTTGACCAAGCTTTTTGATGCACAAGAACGGCTGGACGTACAATGCTCCGGGTGGTCTCAAAAAATTGTTTATCTCAAGACAAATTTAATAACGTTAAAAAAACCATACTCTTCTATATCGAAAGTTTTCGAGATACGGCGTTTTGAAAATTTCAACCCCTATTTTGAACCCCTTAGAGATGACTGACAGTAACGCCGAGCTTCGAGGACCAACTAGACCCCGAACGGAACCTACAACCCGAATTTCATCAATTTTGTTTCATGGTAACTAAGAAAAGTGGCCAGTACGGCGTACAGCGGACAGACAAATATTTTTATTGCATTTTCGGATTCTACATACCTTGAAACGTAAACCATCAAATTTTGAGGGGGGTTAGAATTTTTTTTTTTTTTTCATGCTCGATTCCAATGGTTCATTATTGAAAACGCTGCAAATCCCTGCACAACGGTTTATTATTTTGTATAGAATACCCTTCTGTTACAGATCACAGCTCTATGTATAGATAACCCGTCTATATAATTATGATATGTACTATTCTATACATATTATGTAGATCGCAGACCCTCCGTAGGTTAGTACCTAACCCCGTACTCGTTACTAGGTACCTACCTAAATCACGAGTTAAATGTTGCTAAAATAATTCTGCCGATGACAAACAGTACCTAACAAAAAGAAACACACATAATGAAGTTCTGAAAAGAAATTGTTGATGAGGAGTGAAAAAAGTTGCGAAAGTACCTACCAACAAACTCCAGCCCCTTCTACGTAGATGGTATAATGAACCGTTGTGTAATAATTTACCGTTGAGTAATGATTTACCGTAGTAATAATTTACCCATAAATAATACTTCAACGTTTGTTCAAGTTTCACTACCTACCAACAAACTCCAAAAGAGCCATCATTTTTCAAATTAAATAATATCACAGAACAACCAACTCGACTTCATACTCCGCTAATATATTCAGGTGATCCCTAGCAATAATTTTATCTCCGCCAAATTTCCTATTGTGGGCGCGTCTCTGGTGACGAGATTTGGTTTGAATTGTATACAATTTCATTCACACTGGAGTCGAAAATGCCTGTCGGTGCAAACTTCGGGGCCTTACTGTGAACGAACGGCTGGACGTACGATACTCCGGATGGTCTTAAAAAACTCGCAAGTTCAAGAACTATTTAAAACCGTAGAAATATTTACGTAAAAAAATGGTATAGGCGTTTTGAAAATTTCAACCCCTATTTTGAACCCCTTAGAGATGACTCACAGTAACGTCGAGCTTCGAGGACCAACTAGACGCCGAACGGAACCTATAACCCGAATTTCATCAATTTTTTTTTCATGGTAACTAAGAAAAGTGGCCCGTACGGCGTACGGCGGACAGACAGAAATATTTTTATTGCAGTTTTGGATTCTACATACCTTGAAACGTAAACCATCAAATTTTGAGGGGGGTAAAAATTTTGTTTTTCATGCTCGATTCCAATGGTTCATTATTGAAAATAATAAACCAAAATAAACAATAAACCAATAGTATATTTCCACTAATACACGAAAAAACGCGAAAAAACACTCATACCGGTTTCGGTGATCAAACCGGTATAAACTGGTATAACAGTGTTTTTTTTGCGTTTTTTCGTGTATTAGTGTTAATAGACTATTTTGGTTTATTATTTTCAATAATGAACCATTGGAATCGAGCATGAAAAAAAAAAATTCTTACCCCCTCAAAATTTGATGGTTTACGTTTCAAGGTATGTAGAATCCAAAACTGCAATAAAAATATTTCTCTGTCCGCCGTACGCCGTACGGGCCACTTTTCTTAGTTACCATGAAAGAAAATTGATGAAATTCGGGTTATAGGTTCCGTTCGGGGTCTAGTTGGTCCTCGAAACTCGACGTTACTGTCAGTCATCTCTAGGGGGTTCAAAATAGGGGTTGAAATTTTCAAAACGCCTATACCTTTTTTTACGTAAATATTTTTACGGTTTTAAATAGTTCTTGAACTTGCGAGTTTTTTAAGACCATCCGGAGCGTCGTACGTCCTGCCGTTCGTTCACAGTAAGGCCCCGAAGTTTGCACCGACAGGCATTTTCGACTCCAGTGTGAATGAAATTGTATACAATTCAAAACAAATCTCGTAACCAGAGACGCGCCCACAATAGGAAATTTGGCGGAGATGAAATCATTGCTAGGGATCACCTGATTATATTGGCGGTGTATGAAGTCGAGTTGGTTGTTCTGTGATACTATTTCTTTTGAAAAATGATGGCTCTTTTGAAGTTTGTTGGTAGGTAGTGAAACTTGAACAAACGTTGAAGTATTATTGATGGGTAAATTATTACTACGGTAAATCATTACTCAACGGTAAATTATTACACAACGGTTCATTATACCATCTACGTAGAAGGGGCTGGAGTTTGTTGGTAGGTACTTTCGCAACTTTTTTCACTCCTCATCAACAATTTCTTTTCAGAACTTCATTATGTGTGTTTCTTTTTGTTAGGTACTGTTTGTCATCGGCAGAATTATTTTAGCAACATTCAACTCGTGATTTAGGTAGGTACCTAGTAACGAGTACGGGGTTAGGTACTAACCTACGGAGGGTCTGCGATCTACATAATATGTATAGAATAGTACATATCATATTATATAGACGGGTTATCTATACATAGAGCAGTGATCTGTAACGGAAGGGTATTCTGTACAAAATAATAAACCGTTGTGCAGGGATTTGCAGCGTTTTTTCAATAACTCCATTTTTCTCTGACGCGCAAAGGCCGAATTACCATTATTATCCCTGAAATATTTTCCATGATCCTTTAGGATGTAACAGCTTGGTTCCTCACACACCCCTCCCCCCCATTCGCTCTACATTCCTTGAGTGTGTTATTCACAGAACAACAATAAACCAAAAATTTGAGGGGAGTGATTTTTTTTCCCTATGCTTGATCCCAAAGGTTCATTATCTACGAAGACCAAAATGTAAGGGTCTGAACTATGTAGGAGGAGTGAAGGTGAACATACATCGTAATGTCCTCACTTACACAGAATATCGGAGACTTCTGTTGAAGCAGGACCATGCTTACTCAAGCAAGAAACCCGGATGCAGCGGACAGTCAACTCTAACGACTTATTATCGTACTTTTCAAAGAAAGCGATTGAGTATAGACGGGGGAGAGCCTGCCAGTGGTATCAAGAGAGTACCCGACCTGGGGAGGTATCAAAGCGCCGTGCTGTTAGAACATCAGTTCGAATTAGTGTTTCAACACCAAGATAAATAGACGGAAAACGTTGCGGAGTCGCAAACAATAATTAATCTTCGGGGAGCAAAAGGAAGCCTGGAGATCGGTCGAGGGGAGACGGCGAAGACTGGGAGAGCCCCAACGGATCCCGGAGAGGGATGCGAGGGGAGCTACCAAATCCGTCGATCGATTCACCCTTTCCACTCCTCTTTCGGGCATCCATCGGGAAGGGATTCGACGGAAAGCACTAACAAGCTATAAAGGCACAATGCCCTCCCACCAAGCGCGACTCTTGCTTTAAAACCTTCTCTCCCTCCCCCTTTTTTGGACCGAGAAAATTTCTTTGAGTAGAAGTTTCGCAAGTCTCATTAATTCGAAACTGTTCGGCCAGAGTGACTCTGGCAGGGCGAGATGGTAAAGCCATTCTTTGAGTACTGTCGCTCCCCACCATCCCTCGCCCATCTCATCCCCTTTTTATCGTTAGCCGAAACCGACCAAGCAGAACTTAAACTCAGTGAGCATTCTTGATTGTCAACCGACATAATGAACTCCTTTTTTTCTATCCTTTTTAGGTGCCCTTATACTTTTTTTCTTTTCTCTACTTCAAAAATTAAAACAGTCTTGTCCGAATGAAACGTGAGACCACTTTAATTGTAGGGCACATCAATTCTAATTTGCTTACTCGAAGCTAAAAGGCGTTTTCCTAACGAGTCAACTATTTTGAATTGTAAATTGCCTTCCTGAACCCCGTTTAGGTGGCCACTCCTTATATTGTTTAGCACCTTTCCATTATGCACTCTTGAAGAATGAAACGTTGTTGGCATAACGAGATTGGAGATTTTTTTCGACGGGAAATATTCATATTTCAAAAACGAAAAAAGGCACTAGAATCGACGATCTTTCCCGTAGGAAATCTTCATCCTTCAACCTTCTCAGCCGTTTTGCATTATTGTGAATTTGCTCGCTCTTCGCTCGCGTCCGTGACATCTGTCAGCACCACACGTCAAACCAGAGTTTTATCAACACTTTATCAATAATACCGAATTATGAGTGGATAATTCTCAGAAACAGGGCTGAATGTGCCCGAAACCGAGCCGCAAGAAATAGACCTGATGCAGCTCCTACACAAGGAATAACTTTTTCGGATTCTTTTTGGAATTCTCCGATGCATGAGATCCAATCTGTGAATGTAAGTATGATTATGCTATGTTTATGTAGTACCTAGTTGAAGTTTTATAAACACTGGTCAAACACGAGTACAAAATTTTCTACAGCGTATATTTGATTTAATAATTTGATTAAATTACGACATTTATGAATGAAAATCGGATTAAGGAGGAGAAAAAGTTGAATTGTGAACCTACTGTTTTGTTTTGAATTGAACCTACTGTTTTGAGGGGAAAAAGTTGAACTTCAACATTTTCGAAAACTTCAAACATGTCACACGAAGTTTCGTTCAACGACATGAAGTTTCATTCGAAGCAGCATTTAATATTAGGTATGTGACGTTCATTTCTACGCATTTATCAGTTATAATATTTCTTCGAGTGTTTTTCACCTAACTTGTTTAATGGTTAGGTAATGTCGGACCAGTTTTTAATGGTTCGGTAATGTCGGACCACTGTGAAATAGTTTGCTGGTTCAAATCGAAATAACATAGGTCTCCCAAACTGCATGCTACCCTTTGACCGTTAGCACATCATTTTGATCCACTGTATTTTGGGTCTGTTAAAATTGAATCACTCATTTCAGTGAACCCCTAGCTCAGGTATTTCAAATTTTAAGATAAGTAAGAAAAACTTTTCGGCAAACCCATTTTAGGTACCTTCCTATCAGGTCACACAGTTATTTCAGCTCTACAGCGCCCCTTGGGGAAGCGGTCACTCTTCACTCATCAACTTGCATACTTCCACATTTGGGATTCTCAGATAAAACATTAACCATAACTGTATCTTATTTACTAGTACATTGTTGCTAAATATTAATGACTAGTTTCAGGTAAATGTTAAATAAAATGAAGACCAAATCCGATAGTGAGAACAGGTTTCTAATGTATTTTGTGGCGAAACAGTTACAAGGCAACCCTAGATAACCTGAACTTTTCGATCACGAAATATCTGTCTCAAATTTTCTGGCTTTTGTGAAATTTCTTTTGAAGGCGATCTTACTGCTGTGATTTATGCTATTGGAAACGAAAACATCGAAAAATGACCACTACTGCCAGCCAAGTGAACATGATCAATTCGAATATTATGCACATACCTATCAGTCATTTGCTGACATCACCAAGACCCTCAATTCAGTTTCATACAACGGCGAGTTTACGCAACGGCGGGGTTTAACAAGTTAAACCATTAAAGAATCGGCAGGGGCTTTATTTCAAACATTTTGGCCGAAGGAAAAAAGGATTAACATCGTTAACGTCGCATTTCGGTTTATTTTTTCACCTCCGCCCCACAAAGAGCCAGCTCAGTTGGTTTAATTCTACCCTTTTTTTTCCCTCCCATCGCCCGCAGGAATAACATTGTTCAGTCCTGTGGCTTAATTAAAGAACAGCTGGTGGGTGTGGTGTTCTGGTTCCCACGAATTAATGCAGGAGTAGGACGAACCTTCATTGAGACGTGTGCAGAAAAATTATCACGGTGTCGAGAGAATTTATGTATGTAAACGATTTGATATTCAGGAACTCTATGAAGGCAGTCACGAAAGGTTATCATCACCCATAACATCACCTAACGACGTATGTAATTATCATATAATTTAACCATCAATTATCATATTTCATACATTCATAAGTAATGTTGCATGAAAAATCACACAGCAGATTCCAAGAACCAGATTACCATCACCTCTACACATTATCATACTTCTACAAGTTAACCACAAGTAGGTAATTAGAACCCAGAAATAATTTCATTCCACTTTAAGTACCACCACTCGATCCCCTAATAAATTTAGTGCCCTCACAAGCATTACATTTACTACAAAATCGGACACATGGAAATTTACTATTACAATCTAGCTACCCTCTTCAGCTATAACTACTGGGAGCTGCGCCATATTCTCCCGAGTCGATGTGTGTGGTCAGCCTCTTCATGTTTCGCGATTCTGTGATGAACGCACCCTGGAATGCTCTGCTGTTCATACCTTTTATTTGATGTTTGCCTATATAGGGCTCCGTTCTCTTCTTTAGGTGAATTTCTTGAGCGCACCGACGATTTATGCAGCCTTATATCTAAAAACCTTTCAACTTTTATATGTGGGGACTTCAACGTTGATTTACTCAAACAACTCACTCGTCCTCGCCGGTTATATTCGTACTCGCCGATTTAAGGATATGATAAATGGTCACAACACCAGTCTGTACAATAGTTCAACCCCTTCGAGGTTCAGTGCGACATCTTCTTCCCTTAATGATTTTTTCTCTCTCACAAACACGGGTATTGATGTGGGCCCAGTGCGCGTAATCGAGGCTCTTGTTTCTCATTATCATGGTCTCCACTTAACGAGTGATTCAGTCCGTGGCCCCTCCCAAGCTGTTGTTTACAAAACCAAACGTATTTTCGGAAATGAAAAAGTTAAATTTTCGTTAACATGTCATCTTTCAATTGGGCAATTTTCATGAAATGATGATTTGAGACACCTCGGTGAAATTTGATGGCTTCCATAGCAAATCGATTTTCCCAAGCGCAGATTCTGTGTTAGTCAGGGACCAAACTGGATAAACAGAGAAACCGCGGAGTCTGAGTTAATACTCTACACACAAAATGGACTGATTTAGGTATAGGAATTTTGGAAAAAAGTAAAGACTCTGCAGGGACTCCCATGAGAACCCTGAGCCTAGCCAAAAGAGGTTAGGTAGGTACTACTCGAATAAAATACACTATTCTAAAAATATAAACAAAACGGTGAGGCAAATTTTACATGAAACTCTGTCTAATGAATCTAAAAACAACCAAAATGTAGAGACTGACATCGTTAATGGAATAGAGAAAAATCCTAGCAAGATTGCTAACCAATTCAAAATTCGGTTCATTTAAAAACTGTTAAAAGCTTGGCTAAAAATATAACTGCTGCAACTCAAGAGTATATTAATAGACTGACTGCCTTTCAACAATAACTCTTTATTCTTGTGTCCCTGTGACGCTGACGAAATAATTAAAATAAGCAGGAAAATAGGCAACAGCTTCTCCGCAGGCCCAGATGAAATTTCGTACTCGTTTTTCCAGTCAATTTTACCGACTATTGCCTCAATTATCAGCCAGCTAATTAATGACTCCTTCAGCGAAGGAGTTTTTTTTTGGTGTCTCAAACATCACTCTGCGTCTTGATCCACAAGAGGGGTGATAAATCGTATCCAAATACATATCGGTTGATATCATTGCTGTCTGGCTTATCGGAAAATGTATGAAAATTTAGGTCATATAATTTATTTTCAATCATAATCCGAGCACAGGCACCCCAACAACTTGGGACACTTTTTTAATCATTTTTCGAACGATTTTGCTCCTCCAGGAAGGCCCTAAATCGAGTACTGGGGCCGGCCCGGATTCAATAGTTCAATCATTAATTATTATTTGTTGTTATCCATGAATCATAACATTTGTTCAAGATACAAAAGTACCTACATATATTATATCAACAAAATCCAAAGACGGCCAAACAGTGAGGAGGGGAGGGGGATTCATTCTTCAAAGGAAATAATTATTAAATATCGCAGAACAAACTATAGAGCTATCCGTGATTATAATCAGGTGCTAAAAAGCAATGATATCTGGGCCGGATTTATACCATTTCATTCACATCACGTTGACGAACCTTTCCGGTGCAAACGAACGGCTGGCCTTACAATGTACCGGGTGGTCTCAAAAAATTCTTTAGTCTAAGATCAATTGAGAAACGTAAAAAAACCATACTCTTCAATTGAAAGTTCTCGAGCTACGGCGTTTAATGTCAACCCCTATTTTTCACCCCTTAGAGATGACTTACCGTAACGCCGAGCTTCGCGGACCAACTAGACCCCAAACGGGACCCACAAACCAAATTAAAAAAAGTACGGCCCTTTCCAGAAATTTTTATGGCCGTTTACAGAAATTTTTTTTTATTCCAGTTTCGGATTCTACGTACCTTGAAACGGAAACAATCAAAATTTGAGGGGGTGGGGGGGGGGATGTTTTTCTGTTTTCTGTTTATGGACAATAATAAACCAAAATCAACTCCTTCCACAGCTGGATCCATCGGATGGAGTGGATATAGGGCTGTATGCTGATGATACCAGTCTTCTCGTCAGCGCCCCCAAGACAGCCATTCTTTATAATGCTGAACGTGCATGCCATGAGCTCCTTGCAAAGTGGTGCGATGAGAATAGACTCGTTATAAACTCATGCAAATAATGCGTCTCGACACAGTGCTCCTTATCAACAGAACCACAGACAAACACCGCAAGTTCCTGGGAGCTACAAGAAGCGAAAATCTCAAATGGAACTGTCACATCGATGTATTGGCTGGTAAACTGTCAAGCTCACTATTTTGTATTCGTAGAATGAGCATGGTTATTGATGAAACTCACTTGAAATGTGTCAACTATATGAATGAAAACTTCCAGTCACTCTTATCGTATGGTCTGCTGTTCTGGGGAAATTCAACTAATTCTCAGAGGTTGTTCCAGATACAAAAACGTGTAATCGGGTACTAGAGATCACTGTATGACTCTATTTAAGAATGAGATAAATCTCACCCTCCCTTCACTTTACGTTTTGGAATGCAATTTTCGTTAAGAGGTATAGCGGTCAATTCAGAACGAAAGGCGAAATAAACCAGTAAATCAAGAGATATCAAATGACCTCCACGTACTGTACAGACGCCTTGCTTCAACAAGCAATAGAGTACATGTGACGTGAATTCATAATAAATTCCAACTAGGAACTGCAGCTCTACAGAATTTCAGAAAAGGCTTAAGGATTATTGGCTAGATCAGTGTTATTATTCCCTGAAAGAGTTCCTGTCTTACTCACCAACTGTGATAAATCTCGTGAATGCTACTTTGTTTTTATTGGTGACAATTTAATGAAGCAGAAATGATCCAGTCATTTCGATAGATCAGATGTAGTACATGTCGACTTACCCTTTCAGACTTAAATTTTTGTGCTCAAGTTTTATAGGTTAATAAATATCTATACCTATCAGTAAAGGCGGATGTTAACAATGTAAGAAAGAGGCGATCATACAAGCAGGATTAAAACAGTGAGTACCTATCTAAGTAAGCATGTGCTCAAAACATTTCAAATAAATTCTACCGATAAATATTCGAATTAATTTGGATGTAGATGTTATACTCCAAGGGCCTAATTCCTAACAACTTGACGGAATTACCGAGGAATATTGACGTTCCACGTCGGCTGTTAGTTGCAAAGACAGTTAATCAGACATTTGCTGACATAACTTCAAAATTCTTCTGCAAGGACTCTTGTGACCTACAATCAGTAAGTATTGATGAGACACTGGTCAAGTTAATCTTAATCCTCCTTACCTTCATAACCTCCTCATACTCGTATTTCGTCATCGCTGTTCACTGCAGGTATTTCGATTGAAAACGTGGCTTACCTGAAAAATGAAAAAATCGGGCATAAATAGTTTGGCAGTAAAGTACACAGTCGTACACTCAACTCCTAATGTAGTAATCAACCCTTTATGATGTGAACTGTACCGGAATTTTTCCAGCGACGAGATCATCACCCTACGTATGAACCATTGTGAAGAATGTACCCCATCAACAATTATTCGCTTTATAGGAACCGAAAGGACGGCAATGAAATTGTTAGGGAAGCTATGTAGTCAAATTCAAACCTCAGTCGGGAGGCCGCCACTGACTCGGGCGGTACCTCCGAATTTGACTCGGGCGGTAGGACTCGGAGGGAGGAGGCCTTCTGCGCCTCTTTCCGGCGCAACTGGAGGAGGGGCGGATATAAATACCCCCGCTCCCGACCGCCAGAACACAACCCCAGAGACCTTACCTGAGACCTGACCTGCGACCAGACCTGCGATAGTTTCAGTTAGTTGAGTTGAGAGAGATAGCCATTTTGTTGACCCCAGTTGTAAATTCGTTGTGTGATTCGGACTGTAAACTTGACTTCCCCTTTGATTATTCCTTCTAAATTTGACGCCAAGAGAGAGAGGACGGGAGATTTCCGTACTACCACCAGCCACAGCCAGCACCCGGCGAGCTCCTGCCTTGAACCCACAAGGTGCTGCCGTAATTATCCACCTGTTGCAGGCAGATCCAACTGGAGGAGCCAGGACGAGCCCGGAGACGGACTTCCCGAGACGAACCAGGAGAATTACCGGAGGTAAGGCCTAAGGCCCCTTTATTTCATAGTCAGAAACTTAAGCGACACTGTCGCGTAACAGCGCCCCTCAGGCCTTCTGCAATCACACACTTCCTTACAGAGGTAATTCAGGACGTTCCCGTTTTGTTTCAGTACCTCTGCAGACTTCTCTCAAATTGAGCCCTGATTTCATCCCCAAAGTCTTCAACATTTCACTCAACGAACCCAGTTATCAGACCCCATCAGAACCCATCCAAGACTCCGACTCTGTTGCCATTACATCACTACACATTTCTACACCACCTGTAAAATCTCTGAATCTATTAGTTTTGCCCCTTTGTTATGTAATTAGAATCCCGTTTATTCGCGCACTTAAAGTAAATTCTTGTTCTTGTATCGAGTCATCCGCCTTCGCGACCCCAAATTGTGCTAGCTCTTTTTACAATAAATTCGTTCCTTTCGTTAACTTCCTCTTGTTTTAATTATTATCCGAACACCGTAGAGTCACAATTTCACTAGTCTTTCAGCTGGAGAACTTTGCCTTGGAGACGTCCAAACCTGTAGCGACACTGTGCAAAATCGCTGCGGGGCCAACTGCTCACCTACAAACTTCTCAGGTAACACGTTCAGACTCCCATTTTAGGTCACCTCTAGTTACTCGCCATCCATCCACAGGAGGTAACAACGGGCGTCTGAACACATTACAAAATTGGTGTCAGAACTGGGGATTTCATGCACTCTCAGAAATCCGAACCCAGTAGGTAGGCACACGGCTAGGACACAGAAAGGCAAACAGAGTCCCTCAAAATTGACCCGAGTCCCCCTAGCACCCCAAAATAGTCAATCATCATATCAGGCTCAGAGAAGTATTAATTGTATATATATCTTAAGATTGATTTTGTGTTATTATATTTTATTACGATTTTTATATTTTCCTTGTATATTTGTCTTGTTGCATTTCGTTAGTTCTGATTTTCTTAATATTTTTGTGTAAAAACGTGTCTCGTAAACATTCAGTTAGGGGTAAATACGTTGTGGCAGGATTTCCTGGGTAAAATTGGTATTAGTGGAGGTTGTCCGAGTGCTAAAACCAGAAAAAGGCGATTTGGACCCACTGATTGGACCCATTTGTACCTATTTTGCACTCAATTGTACCCCTTTGGACCCATTCTTGCACCCACAACACGGTAAAAACCGTTACTAGTGCCAGTTTGGACAGGCCGATCAAATAGGTCCCCCATAGGTCAAAGTCGTGGAGTTTAACCTTTCCATCAACGAAACGTGGTCCTTTTGTAGAAAGCAATCCGAATCCACTGGTTGGACCCACTTGTACCCATTTGGACCCATTTGTGTACCCACAACACGGTAAAAGCCGTTACCAGTGCCAGTTAGGACAGGCCGATGAAATAGGTCCCTCATAGGTCAAAGTCGTGGAGTTTCACCTTTTCATCGAAGGAACTTAAGACGTTCAATCGAACCCACAACAACCATCCTGCACCGAGTTCAGTGAAGGGTTCCTTCGACGGTGAGATACCTGTACCCACCATTGTACCCAGGCTTTGCACCCAGCTTAGGATTATTTCGGTAGTAACACTGCCGGAGATAACCGTTAGGGCCAACGGCCTGGCCCCACACTTTGGGTTCTCTACCTGCCTCCCCAACGTCACTAGCCCCATTCTATTATTTGAATTTCCTGTTTAGTAGTTAGAGTTAAAAATCCCTTTTGCTATTTTCCTGTTTATTATCTTGTTATGTTCCATAGTTACTTCCGTGTCATATTTTTCGAGAATTGTCGTGTATTATCTCAGCTTCTTTATTTTTCAAATCCGTTTCGCGTATATACTTGCTGTTTATTTTCGTGTCTATTTACTTATAAACTCGCGGCTACTTTGCTTTTTCCTATGATTTGATCATTTTTCGTAATCCGTTGTATTTTTGCATCGTTGTTTTTCGCGTATTATTGTCATTTTATCCTTGAACCCATTTCGTGTGTATAATTGTCGTTAATTATCGTTTGTGTTTTACTATTCATTCCGCGGCTATTCTGCTCCTTTTTCATATTGTGTCAACTATTTCGTGTAGCCCGTTAGTTTAATTATTATCTCGTAAATTTCGTATATCCTCTCGCGTCTTTCTTTTTGGGGGTAAAATCTTGTTAGATCCCGGTAACAATGGCTACCTCCGACCCAGTAGACAGCGACGCGAGGACGGAAGACCCGGACTTGACATCTGCGGAGAGATCGGTGCTCGCGCTAGGCAAAATTATGGTGGATTCCCACCGAGAGATTTTGACTGAGATGAAGGCGCAGGAACGACAACCACCACGACTCTCTAGAACCCTGATCGACTCACTAGCGGCATGGGACCCATCTGACCCTGAGGCTTTGCCCCTTTCGGACTATCTCGAGTTATTCGAAGACTCGACCCCGGATACGTCCGAAGTCGAAAGAGCAGGACTCCTCCGCATGAAACTTAAAGGAGTAGCGTTCAATTGTCTTGTGAGCCACCCCGAATGGAGACAAACCGTGGCCCCATACAGCATTGCCAAAGTGGGCTTGTTGCGCTGGTTCGGCCGAGAAAGCACCGAACTCCTCTCACAACGATTGGCCGAGTGCAGGAAGGAGGACGCGGAGTCTCTCGTGCAATATGCCGACCGGGTTCGCCGCTTAGCGGGACGCCTGGTCCGAGCCACATACCCCGAGTGGGAAGTAGGCATGAGACATCCGACCATCGACGCTAGGGCGAAACGCTCATTTATCCGAGGCCTAGAAGGGCACCTCAGAACAGCGATCGCCAGTAATTGTCCCCCATCATTTGACGACACAGTTACACGGACACTCGACTTATGCGAAACCCTGTCGCCTGGGGCCGGCTCCGACGAACCCTGGAACGTGGGCGCGGTGTACACCCGTGGACCACCGAGAGACTCCCGAAACTACCGCGGTTGCTATGAGTGTGGCCGAAACGGTCATTTCGCTCGTGACTGCCCTGAACGGCCCCAATTGAACCCAGCGGAGATGAACCCCCCGTACTCCCTTCACACCACGGACAGGACCCATGCATATGCGCCTCAAGCTCGCGAGTACCCACCGAATTACGTGCCCCGTCCCGTCTCGCCAATGACCGTGAAATGCCGGTTTTGCGGCGGTTTTTCTCATTTCGCAGCAGAATGCCCCGACAGACCTGGTGCCAGGAAATTCATGGGTTGCACCTATTGCGGTGCCCGAGACCACACAGAACGGGACTGCGCAATACTGCAAGAGCACCTGAAAGAGGACCCACCGGCCCCAGTTGCTAAACAACCCTTTGGGTCCGGAGGGAGAAGAGGTGCCCCAAACCTGGCCCCAATGACGAACCCCAACTCAAGCGCGAACGAACCCACACGGGTCCAGAGCATCACCGAGGCTATAGAAGCTCCGACTCACGGATGGAACCTCGTCCCCGAGGCCAACCCAGAACGAATGGCCCCAGAAGAAGGGTCCAACGCGCCCTGCCCGCAACCTGCCGGGAATTACTCCACAACCATGGGACCCGAAGAGTTACAACGATTGATGGCTCAGAGCCCATGGATCGCGCCAGTTGCAGTGGAAAGTTGCGGGCCAGCACTCACCGTTCCGGTAAGACTCAACGAGACGCCGCTTGCCATGGTGGTGGACACAGGAGCGCAGGTGTCCCTGCTGAATCAACCCGTACCCGGAAGCGTTGTTCGACCAGCTATGATCCAGGCCCGAGGCGCGAGCGGGGAACCTATTCCGTTCCAGGGAAAACAGACCCTACGAGTGCGGATGGGTAACTACGACCTCTCTCACGAATTTTACGTGCTCCCCACGACAAGCCAAGGTCCCAACCTTATGGGTCTCGATCTGTTGAGGAGGATCCCGATGAATCTCACTACGTGCGAACCACCCCCCGACGAAAGAAAACCGTTGTATCCTGTTATGGCCCTCGATGGTGTCCATCAAAACAGGGACAACGGGTTACCGGTGGAGGATGGGGCCTCAACCCCAGGAGTGCCCTCCGTACTAGATAGACCGGTGCAGCCTGTACGGACCACGGAAAAGTCCATCATGCTAGTGATGCTAAACGACTACCGCACCCGGCACAACTCCGCAGACACCGTGGAAAACCGGCTGAACCCCCTTTTGGGGCCAGCACTCACGAGGGAACCCAAGGAGGAACCCACTCCGGAGCCCCCAAATTTAGGTCCTTGCAGTGTAAGGAAGGTGGCCCCGGTAAGTGGCCCTTCCCTGATAGGAATCCTGTACAATATCTGTTCTCAACAAACCCTAGGCTATCAATTGCGACTAGGCCGGGAAATCCTGACACAGCCAAGAATGGTTAGGATGATAGGAAAGCAGGTAGGCACGATGATCGATGAGACACGAATTAGGTTAGGGCTAACCATTCCAGGTACAGTAAACATGGGATCGTTGATCCTGGAACGGGAACCGTCTGGAGTGCTCTCTGGCTGGTGGTGTGGTTGGGAAGGGATTGAGGGAAATGGGTGTTGTTTGGGTGGTGAGTTTGAGAGATGGGGTCCTGACGGTCTTTTCTCCCTAGGTACCTCGGCCCACGGGATCAAGATGGCAGACCCACGTACCCCTGTAGCGGACACCCCCGAGCCACACTTTTGGCTGACCCCGAACCCCAGACGAGCTAATCTGACCACCATAACGTTTGGATTCGCGCCCCATGTCGCCGCTCCGACTACCGGTCGCCGGGAAAGGAGTTTATCCACCCAGACGGAACCCTCACCCGCTGACGCACGGGCAGCTGCCGCAACCATTCCAGCCGCTGGCTTGCCGGGATGTCAGACGGACGGCGACGACGCCCGTGACTTTAAGAGTACCCTGGACGAGGAAGAGGCCCCGTCGTCAAGTGACACTCCGGCATATTCCCCGCTTACACCCCGCCCTGATCGGGACCCGGAGGGGACAAACCCGGCAGATCCGGGACAACCCATGGTAACGATGGCACAGTACCATGCGCTGAAGAGGAAGGTCGATTCGATGGAGGAGGCCCTAACCAGGCTGGCCGCGGAGGTGACAGCATGTCGGGCCGATAGGGAGGTTAACGCCTGGGCAGTGGAACCCGTCCTCGATACTAGGGACGCCTCGCCGCAGACTGGGCTGGGAATTGACTTGGGCACCCCAGGAGACACCCCACCCAAAAGGAGTGTCACGCCCCTTGTGATTGCCCGCTCAAGGATCGGCGGACCGGAAGAAGAAGGAGAGGGAGTAGGTGTCCGCCGAGCTGAAACGGCCATGGCCCCCTTACAACGCGTAGCTCGAATCACGTCGCAGCTGGTCCCGCGCGGGAACTACCGCCGCCCCGAGGGGGATGAGCATGCGCTGCCAACCCCCAGAAAGGGTGTTTGCTCGATGTGTTACAGAGCTGACATCCGACTCCACGGAAGGGTATGCGAGTTTTGCCGAACCACACTCAAGAGATGGACGGCAAGGCTCAAAAGGGAGGGGGACGCCACCCTTCTCCCAAATTGCGACCATCCCTTGGGACGTCCACGTTTCATGTGCCACGGGTGTGTGATCGAAACCTACGTCAGGCGATATAACGAGCGCCACCCTACGGAGCCCCACCTGATTCCCCTTCGGCGGGATCGTCGCCCGGATCCCGGAACCGTTCCCCGGAATTCCCCAGCAACGCCAATCCCGGAGTAGGGATCGCCCTGCGAGTAATTTTAGAAGTTGATGTTCACTTTATTGTTTAGTCTCATAGTAAATTTTGTGTTGTTCTTGTAAATTGTTCTTTTTATTATTGAATGTCAAGATAGTCGAGTATATTCACATAAGTTTGTATTTAGGTAGCCGTTAGTGTTTACTTTCCTTTATCTTGTTCGTTAGTCATGTTCGAGTATGTTGTAGTCAGTCGTGGCCTTGCGCTATCAGGTAGTTCTGTTATGTTCGTTACCAAATGTTGTTATGTGCAAAATAAATTAGTTAAGTCACGCTCGTATCCGCTGGTGGCGACTTGGTCAGTAGTGCTTCTCACTCAGTGGCCTCAAATCAGTCATCTTGTTCAATTAGTTGTTGGGTCATGTTATGTTGGAAGTTAGTTGGTCAGTTCCGTTTGGGTCGTGATCCAGTTAGTCCTTAAGTCGTTGCCTACTCGATTATTACGTTTGTTCTTGTATTGTCCTTAAGTTCAGTTGTCCATGACCTTAATTATGTTAAGTCAGTAAGTCACCGCAACGTTTAGTTCATCGTCTGTTCCGTTATTTTTAAGTTACTCCTTTTGTTCGGTGTTTTATCGTAGTTTTTAGAATATTCTAGTTGTTCTGTTGAACCCTTCCAGTTTGGTTGTCCTCTCTGTAAAGTCTGGAAAAAAAAAAAAAAGAGAGAGTTGTTAGTCCGTTTGCTAATTGTCCCGATTTGATAGTTCGTAAATTTTGTAAGCATCTCACAGCCCCGATGGCGTATCTGTTACTGGAAAGCAAGGAATGAGAGTGCGGTATACGTCATCCCCTAACTGTCAGTCGAGTTGCAATCGCTCCCCAGCAACCCCGAGAAAGGTGTCACGTGCCGTTGAGGACAACGGCTTCTTCAAGAGGGGGATGGTGTAGTCAAATTCAAACCTCAGTCGGGAGGCCGCCACTGACTCGGGCGGTACCTCCGAATTTGACTCGGGCGGTAGGACTCGGAGGGAGGAGGCCTTCTGCGCCTCTTTCCGGCGCAACTGGAGGAGGGGCGGATATAAATACCCCCGCTCCCGACCGCCAGAACACAACCCCAGAGACCTTACCTGAGACCTGACCTGCGACCAGACCTGCGATAGTTTCAGTTAGTTGAGTTGAGAGAGATAGCCATTTTGTTGACCCCAGTTGTAAATTCGTTGTGTGATTCGGACTGTAAACTTGACTTCCCCTTTGATTATTCCTTCTAAATTTGACGCCAAGAGAGAGAGGACGGGAGATTTCCGTACTACCACCAGCCACAGCCAGCACCCGGCGAGCTCCTGCCTTGAACCCACAAGGTGCTGCCGTAATTATCCACCTGTTGCAGGCAGATCCAACTGGAGGAGCCAGGACGAGCCCGGAGACGGACTTCCCGAGACGAACCAGGAGAATTACCGGAGGTAAGGCCTAAGGCCCCTTTATTTCATAGTCAGAAACTTAAGCGACACTGTCGCGTAACAGCGCCCCTCAGGCCTTCTGCAATCACACACTTCCTTACAGAGGTAATTCAGGACGTTCCCGTTTTGTTTCAGTACCTCTGCAGACTTCTCTCAAATTGAGCCCTGATTTCATCCCCAAAGTCTTCAACATTTCACTCAACGAACCCAGTTATCAGACCCCATCAGAACCCATCCAAGACTCCGACTCTGTTGCCATTACATCACTACACATTTCTACACCACCTGTAAAATCTCTGAATCTATTAGTTTTGCCCCTTTGTTATGTAATTAGAATCCCGTTTATTCGCGCACTTAAAGTAAATTCTTGTTCTTGTATCGAGTCATCCGCCTTCGCGACCCCAAATTGTGCTAGCTCTTTTTACAATAAATTCGTTCCTTTCGTTAACTTCCTCTTGTTTTAATTATTATCCGAACACCGTAGAGTCACAATTTCACTAGTCTTTCAGCTGGAGAACTTTGCCTTGGAGACGTCCAAACCTGTAGCGACACTGTGCAAAATCGCTGCGGGGCCAACTGCTCACCTACAAACTTCTCAGGTAACACGTTCAGACTCCCATTTTAGGTCACCTCTAGTTACTCGCCATCCATCCACAGGAGGTAACAACGGGCGTCTGAACACATTACAGCTATGTGGCACACCTTGGCCTACATTTTCTATCCCTCATAATATTATAACTCTGTGGTTAAGACCCTGCAGGCTCAGGTCCTTAGGAAGGTCCTTTCGATATCTTTGAAGCTGATATTCAGTATGGAGGACGTAGAAAAGAGAGCTCGGAAAAAGTTCTGAAGAAACATTTCATCGCTCCCGACCTTCTTGTTACGCACCTACACCCCAAAAATTAATACGCAACCTTCAAAACTTTGGCCGCTAAACCCGCTCCGGTTACCGAGCAACTCGGAATCACCTTTGTTCAAAAGCAGTTCTTATACCTATTGTCGGCATATTCAATTTCATTTTGAGGAGGTGAAGGTGTATAAAAGCACCCGGTAGGAAAATCGTGATTAGGATAGCTAACTAAGTAGCAAGAGTACAACAGGCTCGGCCAATTTTACATGGAAATGGAGGTGGAAGGGACTTTTTAATTAGGCGATCTTTATCGGAGGATAATCCGAAATAGAATCCACGATATTCACATTGTTTCAACTATTTAATGAACATACTACCCTAGAAGAAAATGCTTATTGCATACACCTGGGTATGTTATGCTACTGGTTCTCCCAACGAAGTACATCATTGAATTCAATAATATTACGATTAGGATTAACAGAATATTTTACCTCGGTTGAAGTCCAGCCAGTATAAGAATGGCCCGTTTTGGTTTATTACCCATTTTCAATAGAGAATCTTTGGAATCGAGCATGAAAACAATTTAATTTGATGGTTCGCGTTTCAAGATTCGTGGAATCCGAAAACGCTCCAATTTATTACACAACGTTTATCATTTTTGGTTTATTATTTTCAATAATGAACCATTGGAATCGAGCATGAAAAAAAGTCTTACCCCCCTCAAAATTTGATGGTTTACGTTTCAAGGTATGTAGAATCCGAAAATGCAATAAAAATATTTCTGTCTGTCCGCCGTACGCCGTACGGGCCACTTTTCTTAGTTACCATGAATAAAAATTGATGAAAATGAAAATGTTGGTCCTCGAACCTCGGCGTTATTGTCAGTCATCTCTAAGGGGTTCAAAATAGGGGTTGAAATTTTCAGAACGCCGTACCTCGAAAACTTTCATTTGAAGGGTATGGTTTTTTTTACGATTAAATTTGTCTTGAGCTAAACAATTTTTTGAGACCACCCGGAGCAATGTACGTCCAGCCGTTCATGTGCACCAAAAAGCTTCGTCAACACGATCGTGAATCAAACGGTATAAATCCGGCCGGGATTTCATCACTAAGGAGCACCTGATTATAATCAAGGATGGCTGTATGAAGTCGAGTTGGTTGTTGTGCGATAGTATTTCATTTGATAAGTGATGGACTATTGGATTTTGTTGGTAGGTACTTGTGAAACTTGAACAAACTTTGAAGTATTATAGATGGGTAAATTATTACACAACGATAAATTATTACACAACGGCAAATTATTACACAACGGTAAATTATTACAGAACGGTAAATTATTACACAACGGTTCGTCTACCAAGAAGGGGCTGGATTTTGTTGATCGGTGTAATCAAAATTATCACCCTCGAAAAGGCTTCCCGCGATTTCGACTCGGGCGGTCTCTCCCCCTCGCCACGGGCAGTTGGACCATAAAGAGTTAGGTCCTTCTGCGCCTCTCCTACGCGCAACGAAGGGGGGAGGTTATAAATACCCCCGCTCCCCCTTCCAGCGACAGTTCACCGAGATCTTACCCGAGACCAGACCTGCGATTAAGTAATAGTATAGTTCCAAGAGATTGAGTTAGTTGAGATAGTTGTGTGTGTTGAGAGAAGTCGTTGAAGTGGTTAGAGTAAAGTTAAATTCATTCCCTCCCTTACGATTGACCCCCTTTGGAAGAAGACGAGCGGACCAGGCGAGGAAACGGCTTCAATCGGGATCTTACTTATAACAGTCGAGCAAGAGAGAGGAGGCGTACGAACCCAACCAGAAGGCACGTCTGAACCCAGACGTGTACCAGAGTACTGCCGTGGAAAAGTCTGTGTTACAGGAAGACCTGCTGCCAAGTATCACAGCCCGGAGCTCCAGAAAACCATCCCTGGACCAGAAGCCCGGAAGGACCATCCCTGGACCACTTGGACCACCGTTCCAGCGGAGGTATGAAATATCACCTTTCTTACTTGTCTTTATCTAAGCGATACCAGTCGCGTAATAGCGCCCTTCAGGCTTTGTGCATCACACATCCAATCCGAGAGTCACGAAGGGTTTACACCCGTTTGTTCCAGAACTCTCTCTCTACATTTTGACCCCAAGAACGTCCCGTATCCCTCGTACCATCAACGCCCGAATCCAACATCGAACCCACGACTCTGGTGCCACATTTCACAACGTTGCGTTACATCTTATCTGACATACTTACCTTAATAGTTTCTCTCCCCAATCTTGTAATTTCCGTAATTCGCGTTCATTCAATTTCATCACATAATTTCTGTCATTTCTTTTGCGCCTTCGCGACCCCACTTCATGTTATTCTATTTCGCACAATAAATTCAGTTACCTTTATGTATTGAGATTCTTTCACCTCTTTTGCGACCAGTAGAGCCATCTTTCGAACTGCCTTCAGCCTTCCAAATTACTAGTTTTACCATTAGGAATTTACAGCCGTACCATAACCTGTACCCGGAGTCAGAACCTGTGCAACGCTGACTACGGGGCCGCTGCCAACCTACGAAACTCAGGTAATCTACTTGTAGACTTCTCCCTGTCAAATTTCAGCCTTAACTCGCCATCCATCCTTGACATAACAATAGGTCGGTTTTCAGACAGGATAGTTCAACAAGTAGCGATTACATCGGTACTTTTGCAAGTTGACCAACCGTTGAAGTACTATTTATAGGCAAGTTATTACACAACGGTTCATTGTACTTGACCAGTGGGTAGGTACTGACCGCAGAAAACAGTGATCTACGCAGAAGGGGCATCTGTTTCACTCCACATCAACAATTTTCCTTCAGAACTTCATTATTTACTTTATTCATCTTTTTGCAATTTTAGTTACTGTTTGTCATCGACAGAATTATTTTAGCAACATTTAACTCGTGATTTAGGTGTAGGTACCTAGTAACGAGTACGGAGTTGGGTACTAACCTACGGAGGGTATGCGATCTACATAATATGTATAGATTAGTGCATATTATATAGACGGTTTATCTATACAGAGAGCTGTTATCTGTGAAAGAACGGTATTCTGTACAAAATAATAAACCGTTTGCAGGGATTTGCAGCGCTTTTCCTTCATTTATCACTATGTAGATCACTGAATTTTTCCTTTTTTTTGTACCCACGTACAGAGTCGAAGTATAAGCAACGTTCGGCAATTACAGTCACATAATAATATACATTATTCCACCGCCCCAGCTCCTAACGCGCCATTTCGTGATGAAGACTTTTTGGAGCATTCCAGAGACAATATACCACGCACGCCAATATACTCAAGCTTCTGAAGCTTCTGATCCGCCATTCGATTTTGCTATCTTCCCTCAACTCCCTGATCGCCTCATCGCCTCTCATTTTCTCCTAAGTAGTTTCTATTTGTATACCTGTTAACTTTTTCTTTTTTTCCGTCTAATTTATAACAAGAGATAACTTTCATTTTCAATGTCCTGGTGTTCATTGTAATTAAATGTAATCTAAGTAACGGGCTTGTCCCGTACAAAAAAAATAAAATAAACAAATATACAAGATTCTATGTAATTGCAAGTCGAAGGCCCTGGACAAGTCAACGGAAAAACCCATGACACAATGTCCGTTGTCCAAAGCTCAAAAAATGAAGTCCGTCATATCCGAAAACCGTGACTTCAAGAAACCTTGCTGTGATTGGCTGAATAATTTATTCTTACTTCAGGGAAATATTGTAATGTGATACTTGGTCTCAGTTAGATGTCTTTATTGCGGCAAAATGTACCTACTCTTGATAGGAAGATGGGGTCGATTTATCTTCCAGAAAACTCAATCGGAAGTATAAGCTTAGTTAGCTCACATTAGTTACAGAGCGTGTGACCAAGCGGATAGCGAAATGGGGACTAGTATGCCTGGTGACATTATTATAGCCAGCCTTTCTGAACGATGTCAGCACTTTATCTCCACCTTCAATTCTCCACCATTTCCTCAACCTACCGCGGCCTCACCCGCCTTTAATTCTCCTCTGGATGGGAAAAAAGTATAGAAAAAAAAAACTCTAGTAGTGAAGAAAAGGGTGGAAAATCAATTCTCGACCTCATTGTCGGAAATTGTACCGAACGTCATTTCCATTTTCCCGTAAAATACAAAAGAATTCTTGAGTGCTCGCTTCAGAGTATTGGGCTAAACGCGAATGCGAGGGGGAATGATAATAATGATTGCTTCCATGGAGAATTTCCTGAATAAATCCAGCAAACAATGCCAAAGTGAAACTTTTTTCCTCCAAACCTTTCAATTGGTTGTTTTGTTGCCACACAAAACTACGCAAAAGTGAACATTTGACTAGAAGTCCATTTCATCATAACAATGCCTGACAAATTTGTGGGCAGCACAACTTCCTTACATCGTTAGTTTAATTCATACAAATATATTTAATTGATACACATAACCAGCTGATGTCTCCTCAATTTGTAGTAGACCATAACCAACCATATCCTACTAAGTATCGAAATCGGAGGCAGCTGTATCAGACGTTTGAAATAAGAGATGGTACGCATGCGCATACATACCGCTACTCCTATCGAAAATTCAACAGAGATCTGGATTAACATGACGTTGGAAGGCTCTTCAAAGTTTATATCTGTCGAACATAGTAGCCGGGGATGGGTGAGTCATGAGAATTTGGGTAGAGCATGCGCAGAAGCTATTATTGCTTCAATCAATGTGCCAAAAAGGCATCTAAATAGACCTGTTAATAAACATATCAATCAATCATTCACCATAGTCCCCATCTCCATGAGCTCTGAAAAGTCCTGAAAAACAGGAGGATGATAACCGGAGATATGAGCAAACGAGAAGCTACATTTCATTCCAATCGAAATGAGTTTCACAGGGAACCATCAGGGGCCCACCTGCATGACAAGTGAATGCACAAGAAATCTGTAGGAAAGAACAGGATAATTGGGCACATGCTGACGTTGGGATTCGATGAAATTCGTATAGGTTCTGACGTACATCCCTACACCTTATATTATATATATTATACAAAATTGCAGCTTGCTTGGATTATTTTACCGATAATATTATAGGGTGGTTCACAAGAAAATACAAAGAGGAATTGGATACTTCACGCATGAAATTGTTTCGATTACTTTAAAACTACAAGAATTCCGTACCACAATTCTCGGCGGAGCTCTCTATTTAATAAATGAATCAAATAGACCCCAGTTCAATGAAAAAAACCTAATTTAAAAGTAGTAACTTCCAAGTGTAAGCGAGCAAAAACTTCCCTACCCTATTCCATTATTCATTGGATTGAAAACTAAACAAAGCGTGTTCAGGGAATCCAACGAAGCATTAAAAGTTGAGCACTGGTTTCCCAAACGACGGCGTAGAAAGCAAGCTGAAGAAATTGATAAACCCTTAATTTTAATCAAGGGCATAAATAACAAGAACTTGTTCGGAGCAGCAGATTATGAGATTTCGTGAATCTATTCCAGAATGTGATGATAACCGACGGGTGGACTATGGACTAGCTAAAATACTATAATAAATATACAGTCAGACCTCGATTTAGCAAACTCCTGGGCACTCAGCCAAATGTTCGTTAAATCTATAAATTCGTTACATCACGGTCGGTGACCGAAAAATTCGTTGAATCCAGGTTTGAATAGAACGTTGGAGCCATGACGCGGTGTTGGACGCAATTGAATAAGAACTGAATGGACGGGAAGGCATAATTATTCTTCATAGAACCATTTCCACTTTCATGTTGGACAAACAAAATAACATCCGATGGTTCGAGGATGGTTCAGGATTTAATCCTGACCGGAAGATAACACCTTCCAGATTTTCTCACAGTACCTTATAATTGTAGTTAGATACTGAAGCGACTTTTTATGCTAAACAAAATTATGATAAACGACTCGGAAAAATACGAACTACTTCAATAATAAAAACCAATTTTGTCAAAAAAATTGTTCTAACATCAAGCGGATCTAATTCGAGTTTCAAACCCAAAATTGCCTAAATCGACGTACAGTTTCAAATAACCTACATTTAAAAAAATGTTCACCAAAACAGCGGTGACACGAAACAGAGGTCTAAAATTCCTTTCTTTTTTTCCAATTCGGGAATTGCCTAATGGAGGAACTTGTTAATTTTTAAACATTAAACGATTTATTCTGAATAATAAAAACGCTTGGGGGCAAGTGTTCAAAATTGCATGCAGACTATACTGTGGACATTGTCGACGGTTTGAGCATGGACGTTACCTCGAATAATTGCTCATAAATATGATCATATTTAACTAGAACTTGTTCGGATTCAGAGCGCTACACAAGCTATGCCAGCATATTATCGCTATATGAATCAGTGCTAACACTGGCTCCGCAATATGACAGTCGAGTAATAGAATAGTAATTGTACTATTCTTTGGAGTACCAAACAACGGGAGACATTTTTTGTGCCTATGAGTATCCATTCCACTGTATACAGTGACCACAGAGAACCGTGGCCTACGCAGAAGGCGCATCTACTAAGGTAAATAAACCGACGTGTAATAACCTGAAGCGTTTTACGTCATATATAATTTGGTCGTTTTAAAACGGTCTCTTGCATCCATCTACCCAATTAACCCACCGATGTTATGCGCATATTAATTGGAACGGGAGGAGGGCGCCCGTTTTTGTGGAGTACTCCGCAGTAACTCGAGGATTCGAAATTTCGGTTTCGTGATTCGACGCTCCAAACTGAAACTTTCGACGTGAACTTTACGAGGGGAAACTTTGTTCTTCATGCCGGGTTTTAGGTTGTAGGGAGCTACATCTCTCCCCGCGGCTTCTTTGGGTGGATTAGGACTTGTTGTCCTAAGAGAAAGAAAAGGAGAAAAAAAAGGAGAAGCTTGCTTTCTGTTTACTATCCGCACCCCGTCGCCTGGATAGTGTTACCGCGCCCCATGAACCACAACCCTGTCGGTAGTTTAGACAAAAAATAATGAAACTCTGAGCGGTTTATTGATGGTTGTTAGCCGGCAGGAATAAACAAGCTGTAAAGGGTTGCGCTCCAAACTGAGGTCGATCTGAAGAGAGCTACACTACATGATAATTAAGAGAGTTGTACCTAGTAAAAAACGCTGCGAAGTCCTTGTCACATGGGTTTATTATTCTACTAGACATACGTACAGAAATTTTGGCTGTTCATTTATTGCTTCTTTCTTGTGCAATTATTGAAATGGCGATTTTTTATGGTTTCCACCAATTTTTGGTCCCCAAAACACGAACCAGGCTCGGCTTTTTTTATCAGAGTATTTTGATCATTGATAGTACCATTTAATAATTGTCTTGATTCACCTGTTGATACTACTTCTAGTGTTATTATACAAACGTATGGTGATTTCAGATAATTTCCCAGGATTTTGCTGACCAAGAAAAAATGAATTTCGGGAGCTTAACCTTCGTTAAAACCTCAATTCTGCACTCTTCAGTCAAAATCAACCTAATACTCGGTCTTCTCGCCCTAAAAACATGGAAAACGATACCTCACAAGCTCATGTTCCCTAAAACCTCAAAAATCCCTGGAAAACCCCTATTTTCACACATTTTTCTCCCATAACACCCCTGGGTGTATGCCGATCGGGCTGCCGTGTTTCGGAGCACAACTAGGACCCAAAAGTGTTCTCAAATGGGGACCCAACCTGTGTGCGGAAGAACGATGATTTTAGACCAAAATTTAACGTAAATTTAAGGCTGAAACTTCGTTAAAACCTCAATTTTCCACTCTTTCAAAATCGACTTCATATTCGGTCTTCTCGTTCCAAAAACATGGAAAACGATACCTCAAAAGCTCATGTTAGTAACATGTTACTAAAACACAAAAAGTACCTATTTTTATGCACATTTTCACTCATAGCACCCCTGGGTATATTCCGGTCCGGCTGAAAAGCGCAGTTTCGGAACACAACTAGGGCCCAAATGGAGCATGTGTGTGTGAAAGAACGAATTTTTTAGACCGAAAATGAAGCCGGTACACGTGATACGGCGGACGGCGTACGGCGTACGGTGGACGGCGGACGGACATTGCATTTTTGGAATCTACGCACCTTGAAACGTAAAAGAAACTACGCAGAAGGGGCATACACGTAAATTAAAAGAAACACAAACGGTGGGTACAGCTTTCGTACAAGTACGCAACCACGAGGGACATTTTATGTCTTAGTATATGATGATAACCGGAGAAGTTCATACGCATTCATTTAAACAATCACGATCATACCGCAGCTTGTCGGCCACGCACTCCGCAGTGGTTAACGTAATATGGTTAGGTAAATCGAGAGCTATCCAACGAGTGGTGAACGATTTTTGTACGATGATAACTGGCGAAGATAAAGTTCCGTAGCAACGAATCGGTTGTAAGCGAAAATCATCAGAAATATTTTCGTGACGCTTCTCCGTTACATGTCCCGCGTTACATTTTCGAGTTTATGTAGCAAAGTAAAGACATAAAATGTCAAAAATTTTGAGGGGGTGTTATAAAATTTTTTTGCTGAGCGAATACATAGGTGTATTATTCACAGAATAATAAACCAAAAAACCTTCCGATCGTTCAGCGTAACAATAAATTGGCATAAGAGCGAATTTTCGAAGGAGGTAATTCAATCGACACGTCGATCTACTGGACACTCAAACATTTCTGTCCCTCCGCCGTACACCGTAATTCGAATTTTCCTTAGTTACATGAACCAAAATTAGTGAAATTTTGTTTGTACGATCTATTTGGGGTCTAGTTGGTCCTGCTACGACTGTTTATTGTATCACAATATCACCTTCCCCTCTTCATGTTGAGTTTACAAAATTTTTCCAATTTCAAGCAATTTGCAAGTTTAAAAACACTTCATATTTGGCACATCTTTGGCGCAAAATATGGTTTGTTATGGAAATAGTCTTAGCCTTTCCAGTCTAGAGTTAGTCAATCATTTTCAGGTATTTAACTATTTCAGAGCCACTTTGTATTTCTCAAATTTGTTCATTCTGAAACATTTCCTTTCTTTAGTGATTATACATATTTTGGCCAAAATGTAGTATAATCAATATGGTTCTCTATCTAACCTGCCGATTTATTTCAAGCAGGTAATGATGAAAAATAATTGTTGTCGAGTTGCTCATGATGTTGAACTGGATAGCAAATGGAAATAGGAGGTGGATTCAAAACGGCTGAGCCAGGTTATGAAGAATTTAACTATGTTCGAATCTAATTTACACGGGATGACAAACGTAGGTAACGTATAAACGTAAACGTGCACTCAGAAAGTCGAGTGCGTCACGATGTTCGGAACGTTTTACGTTTACCACGGTTTTAATAATCGCAAAGTGCCCTCCGGCTCAATCTAATAAGGAAGCTGTAGATTATTTTATCCGGATAAATATAGCCTCGAGTAGCCTTCGTGAGTGGCCCCACTCACCCTAATAACTTGAGATGGTCTGGAAGCCCCCCCCCCCCCCCCCCCTTAAAACCACCCATCTCCACCAAAACTCACCCATCCCGTCCAATATAACTAAAACAACGGGGAAAAATACCAGCAGGTATTCATTAGGGAACGAGCGTCTTTTTACAGCATCCCAACATCCTCCATTTACACCCCCGACAGTCTGGTGGCCAATAGGTCAAACAAATATTGGTGAACTTTAAACAATATGAAAAACGTCATGCGTTTCTCTTTCCTCACTACCAACAGCTAGACACTGGCTAACGTTAATCAGAGATTTTAACTAGTCAGAACTCCTAGTTAGCTAGTCGAAGTTCTAACAAGGGAAAACAGCGCTACACTGCAGTAACGTGAAAATCTCGTAAAAGTAAGGCGCAACAGGGCAAGGTGGACAGCGTTTCCATGGCAATGTTATCGTTATCGTTATCGTTATCGTCATCGTCCTCGCCGAACGCGCCTAATTAGTTTTGCTACCCTTTGTACCTTCGTAATAAATAATTGCTTGTTTGTGTTAGGTCCGTAAAAAAACGCTGCAAATCCCTGCACAATGGTTTATTATTTTCTACAGAATAACCTTCTGTTACAGATCACAGCTCTCCGTATGGATAACACTTCTATATTATATAATATGGACTATTCTATACATATTATGTACATCGCAGAACCTCCGTAGGTTAGAACCCCGTACTCGTTACTAGGTACCTACCTAAATCACGAGTTAAATGTCGCTACAATAATTCTGCCGATGACAAACAGTACCTAAAATGGCAAAAAGAAACGCACATAATGAAGTTCTGAAGGGAAATTGTTGATGAGGAGTGAACAAAGTTGCAAACGTACACCTACCAACAAACTCCAGACCCTTCTACGTAGATGGTATAATGAACCGTTGTGTAATAATTTACCGTTGAGTAATGATTTACCATTGTGTAATAATAATTTACCCATCAATAATACTTCAACGTTTGTTCAAGTTTCACTACCTATCAACAAACTCCAAAAGAGCCATCTTTTTTCAAATGAAATAATATCACAGAACAACCAACTCGACTTCATACTCCGTGATTATAATCAGGTGATCCCTAGCAATGATTTTATCTCGGGCCAATTTCAGATTGTTAGCGCGTCCCTGGTGGCGAGATTTGGGCTAAATGTATACAATTTCATTCACCCTGCTGTCGAAAATGCCTGTCGGTGCAAACTTCGGGTCCTTACTGTGCACGAATGGCTGGACGTACGATGCTCCGGGTGGTCTTAAAAAACTCGTAAGTTCAAGAACTATTTAAAACCGTAAAAAGATTCACGTAAAAAAAAAGGTATAGGCGTTCTGAAAATGTCAACCCATAGTTTGAACACCTTAGAGATTACTGACAGTAACGTCGAGCTTCGAGGACCAACTAGACCCCAAATGGAACCTATAACCCGAATTTCATCAATTTTGTTTCATGGTGGCTAAGAAAAGTGGTCAGTACGGCGTACGGCGTACGGCGGACAGACAGAAATATTTTTATGGCATTTTCGGATTCTACATACCTTGAAACGTAAACCATCAAATTTTGAGGTGGGGGGGGGGGGGATAGATTTTTTTTTTTTCATGCTCGATTCCAATTTTTGGTTCATTATTGAAAATAATAAACCAAAATGCACATTTATGTATTTTCTTTTGGTTCCGCGGCGGCTTCTGCCTTCTTTCACCGACTCCGGCTTGTTTTCTGTTGACTTCCGTGATCGTGTCCAATAAGCATCATACGCGCACGGTTCTGCATTTTCGCCAGTTCCGTCCTATTTCTGTATTCTCGGAGTTAGGTATGTGTATTGGCGAGAATAACGTTGAAATGTGTCAAAATTCCAGTAAGTACTTGATCTTAGCAATATTTCCATCAAACGTAGACAAATTAAGCTCCTTTAATGATAAATATATAGGCGTGCTGGCATGCTGCAAAGATTGTTACTTACTTACATGAAACATGACAGCATGTCAATGTAATCAATGGGAAACCCATGAAATATAATTTTACGTTTGGAGGAATCATATTCAGGTCTTTTTGTTTTTCAAATTGTAACGACGCATGAAAAAATATTCCTTCACAACATGTCAAGTTGACAGTTTCCAAGAACCTGGGGTGGAAATCCACGGTCCAACGCCACAAAATACGGTATCCGCTGCCGAATCAAGTGGGGTTTTCATACGAACTAAATCACTCGCGGAGGAATCGTGGAAACCCATTTCAAAGAAAAACGGAGTTATTGAAAAAATAGTCTATTTCCACTAATACACGAAAAACGCAAAAAACACTGTTATAACCGGTATAACAGTGTTTTTTGCGTTTTTCGTGTATTAGTGGAAATAGACTATTTTTTCAATAACTCCGTTTTTCTTAGGGTTTTCATACTCATTCAAGGTAGGTACAAGTTAATTTCTCCGTCGGAGAAATCCGAATCGTCCTATATCAGAATCCATGAATAAACATGAATGAAAACATTCGCTACTAGCCAAGCTTGAACACAGACAAGAACAGAAAACGCTGCAATCATTACACAACGGTTTATTATTTACCTTTATCTATGCCCCTTCTGCGTAGATCGATGTTTTCTGTGGTCAATATCCTCGAGCTCCCCCCCCCCCCCACCCCTCGCCCCCCGGAAAACCCTAAATCGAGTATTACATACGGCCGGGGAATTACAGCTTTATAAATATGCGGTGGATTCAATAATTCTATCATTAATTATTTTTTGTTATTCATGAAGCGTATGGCTGTTTACGATGAAGTTAAAAAAGTACCTGTCCACAAAATCCAAAATGCCATCATTCTTCAAATTAAATAATATCTCGGAACAAGCAACTCGATTTCATACAGCCATGCGCAATTATAATAAAGTGATCCCTAGCAATGATATCTGAGCTGGATGTTTACAGTTTGATTCACGATCATGTTGAAGAAGCTTTTCGGCACAACTTCATGGCCTAACGAACGGCTGGGCGCACAACGCTCCGGGTGGTCTTAAAAAATTCCCAAGTTCAAGAAGGATTTAGAAACGTTAATTATCCAGAAAACGGCATTTTGGACATTTTAACCCCCATATTTTTCACCCCTTAGAGATGACTGACAGTAACGCCGAGCTTTGTGGACCAATTAGACCCCAAATGGGACCCAAAACCGAATTTCATTAATTTTCCTTCATGGTAACTAAGAAAAGTGCGAAGTAACGCCGGACGGCGCAGCGTGCGGACAGAAATTTTTGTTTGTTCCACTTTCGGATTCTACGTACCTTGAAACACGCAAACCATGAGTTTTGTCCCCAAATGCTCGATAGTAAAGGTTCATTATTGACAATAATAAACAAAAAACGAAAATGCAACATGGCTACCTGCTGTTTAGATAGCCGCTAACTCGCGATAAAATCAGCTGCTAAGCGAACTGATACACCGGCCCTAAGTATACACAGGTGACACTGACAGTTATCATCGGCCTAGACTCCTCGATGCACTATCAACCCTTTCCAGATTTGAGTGACTCATCCAGGATGACTCTCCACCCCAGTCTTGACTGCTCGTCCACCAGCTACGACGCACACCCGTAAAACCGGCCAAATTACGAGTATATTTTCAACGACAATCCGTTGATTTCTTGGGTGGCCAACGGATCGCTTGCGCGATCTCTACACAGGATCCTGCCAAGCCCACAAGGTATTCTGCCGCAGCAGTTGCGTCGCAGTCGGTGGCGGTATCCCAGTGCCTGAAATTCATGCCAGTTGCATATTTCTCTATTACAGTTTGTGATGACCTAAATCATAACAAGGGTCCGCCATACGAGGAACGATGAGCTCTGTGCCGTCGTACTGATCTCGTTGTTTTCATCGATCATCTTTCCTTCTCGAACTTACCTATTTCATTTTTATTCGAACAATTTTATTCGGGTCAAACTCAACAGGTAGGAATTCAGGAATCCAAGATTCAAGTTCGCACCAGTGGTACTACTATCGTCACCAATCAGGTATAATTTGTTCCGGCATGCCCTAGGTAGGTACAATTACTTAATAATTATTACACAGTCTAAAATTCGACTGACACAATTTTCTATTCTGCGCCGGGTTCTATTTGAGCCAGCAACAATCAAACGATCGAGCTAAATAACTAGAATTCAATAATTCTCCATTTGCTCGAAAACCAAAGCCTCCACTCGCATTTTTCAAGGCTCGCAGATCTCAAGGGAATTTTGTTTCTGTCTGTTGGTCGGGCTGTACGACATTTCTCAAAAAACCATGTTCCATCGGAAGAACAAATCTAAAATCCGCATGTACAAAGATTGTGCACATGAATTCCATCAAACTCCAGCCAAAACGGTTGCCTGAACATGCGCAAATATTTTCTGGCAAAGTGACAGTCCCGTAACTCATAGGTTTTAACCGACTGATTTAGTGACATTTCCATTTACCATGGAATCAATTAGCTGATTTGGGAGCTCAAGTTCCTCTTCAGCCGATATGGGAGCTCAATTTTGCATTCAACTATTCTAGGAGTCCAATTTTTCCACTCAGCTGATGTGGGAGCCACTTGCAAGCTTTCATGAACTTTTTTCTGCATTAAAAAGATTATATAGGCACATTTTCAAATGCCACACAGCCCATAAACACGTTTATGTTGAATCTGCAAAAATTATCATTTTTCGTTTGCTTACGGTTCCTATGAACCAAATTGGTTTTCAAAGTGCAGAATAAAATAAAATACAAGTTCAATCTATTTTTTAGCATTTTTCCGAATTTTCGGCGAACTAAAACAGTCTTTCAAACAATTTGGAAAACAGCCAAAAATCATGAATAATGGTGGTAATCCTGTCTTATGCGCACTGAAGGAAGAATTTGATTGTGGGAAGGAGAGTTTAGTTTTAAGTAGGTAAATGAGAGTAAGCATGTTTTTAATATGTACAAGGCGGAGGAGTAGTAGACTGATAATGAAAATGAAATGAAATGAAATGAGATTTAATTCCAAACAATATTATTATAAGTACCTACACATTCATAGCACGTGAGTGTTCGAGTGGATACCTACAGATTTTTTATTTTTTAGTATAGATAACTAATAGCTCATCTTAATCTATAAAACTCAAAGTTTATATGCATTTATGTATTTCTTGAATGGATGGCCAAACGACTGAACGGATCTTGACGCGGTTTTTCCCGGTGGTCTCTTCAAACACCAGCGGCTAACATACGCTACATGAACTTCCCGCCCTGATCTGCTAAATGAGCTCTGATAACAATTTCTTTCCTTTTCACCGTACAACGCACGGGTAATCCAGCTAGTAATTCATAATGTACAATAGTTATTGAAATACTGAATCTTAATGCATAATACTGTAACTGCGGGTAATATCATTATTAATGAAAGCAGAGAGTTTGGCCGAGTGGAAAGCCGGGGTTGTGGCCCAACACATTTGCTAGTTTATGAAATACTTGTTTTAATTTTATGAGGTTACATTATAATTTAGTAGTTTTATTGGTTAGATTTAGTAGCCTTTGTTTTAGCAATATTGGGGTAAGCATAAGTATTTACTAAAATATCCAACAAATGTTAGTTATCACTATGATTTATATTTATTCATGATTCACAGATAAATTATAACACTAGTTGTTATTCCACTTTAAGTTATTGTTACTAAATATAGCATGAATCGGTAAGTCAAAATCCTTGGTATAAATTCCATAGTTTCTCGTTTAAAATTCTCATTTATTTTAGAATTATTGCAATCAGGTTTTTATGCAGTGGAAATAATTTTAACATGGAATCATGTTTTAGCGATGGATCCCCCGCCGAAAAGTGAGACTATAAAGTGAGATGAAAGTAGCGCGTATTTTAACAATGATTTTCACTTACAACCGAGTAGTTGCTAGGGAAATGAAACTTCTTTCATTTTCATCGGACAAAAATCGTTTTCCATTCGTTGGAAAGCTCTTGATTTATCACGAATGTATTTCGTATTTGTTCTTGGTATTTATATCCTAGTTTCATAATATAACTATATAAATGAATGTTGTAAATGGATAGTAAACAATGACGCTTGTTTGGTTGTCACTTGGTTGGTAAGTAGTGATGGTCGTCGTGATCATTTCTATAATAAAGTGAAAGCGAGGAGCTAAAACATGATTCCATGTTTTTTACATTTTAGCAGTCAGGCTCAAAGCAATAACATCCGGGGGGTGCAGGGGGGCGCAGCCCCCCGCCGAGGCGCGAAGCGCCGAGTTTTCCTTGTACAAAGTGGTTAGTTGTGTGAATTTATTCTCGAATTCATTCTACTTTACACGATCCTTTAGTAGGTACCTTAAATCGTCCACAACAGATGAATCTCTTCCACGAATACGCTCCATTAGGGTGAGCATTTTCTGTAATAATTGTTTTCAAGCTCTCTGAGAACAATTTCTATGTCTTTGATACATTTCAGAGCCTGAAGAGGGGAGCGAAGTTCCTCCCGAAAGCGCTCGTGTAAAATGAGGCTGTAGTTACTGCGCCATTTCCTCATCATAACAACCAGTTATGAACGCAGGAAATCTCAAAAACAAAATACGATTTCATTCAAAGGAATTTGATTAGGCGCTCAACGGAAAAACTTGACGTTTTTATTCGTTAAGAATGGATTTCCCGTCGCTCGCCCTTCTGAAAACATGAAATTAAACATTTCTGATCCCCCTCTGGTATTCCGGGTTTTACAGATAGCTGTTGATACAGTGGAAATTGAGTCCTTCCTATCAGCGACCGACGCGGGGAGGGTTAGCCGATGGAACGAATCGAATTCAGAAGCGGCTCAAGACTCTCAAGTTGGGAACTGGAGGAAATTTAAATAAGTTAAGCCAGGCGGAAGATTTTCTGCTTAGGAAGGGATCCTCCAACTTAGGAACGGATTATGCATGTCTATAGAAGTTCTGCAGAGGTTCGGGGGAATCTCCATCCCTTGATTAATTATGACCCACTTGCCTAAACCCAGGTCGCAGCCAGGGCGGGAGGGAGTCGACTCTCAAATTGGATGGAACATTGAAATCACGTCCCGGGAGGGTCTCAACAAGACATTCATCTAAGTTGCGCGGAACGGGAGGCTGCGGAGACGAGAGGTTGTGCGGGTAACGGCGCTATCAACAACGATTCACCCTTGCCAAGCAATTAGCGCTTAGCCGCCTTGTTCCGAGGGGGAGCTATGATTTCGAAGCATCGACTAGGTGAAGCTCCCTCCTAGCAAACTGCGGGCATCGCTAACCGACGTCTTGAGTCGGGGGTATCTACCAAAAATCAATCTCGGTTTGTCGAACCTTGAATCAACCAGTTATCTTTGGCAGCAACTACAAGTTGGTAATTTCTGGAGATCGACGAGAGGAGGATCGATCACCGTAGAGGTCGACTTTGAGAATCAGTTTTATTGTCATTTCACAAATCAAAACAAGAGTGTTGAGCAAGAAGTCAATGAATTGCAATTTGTAGTTTCAGGTTTAGCAACACTGTCGCGGTTCTCCTCAGCCCTCTACATATACCACTCCTATGTAATATAGAAAGATTAACCAAATAAATGAAGGGAACGACGAGCCGGGTAACGACAAGGGAGAAAGGTTCCTTCCATCAACCGCCGTCTCCTCAACGGACATAACAGCCGATTGTTGGGCGGGGACGGGTGGAAACTGGCCTATATAAACCGATCTCGCTCTTACCCTCGACTTTTCTCTCTCGCCCGACGTAATCTCTTCCTTTCCTGGCACCTGCTGTGGTGTGCTCCATCCTGAATACTCGCTGTGGTGAACACCGCGGGGTGCTCTATCTCTCTCTCTCCCGGTGTCTGCTGTGGTGAAAACCGCGGGATGCTACATTCCTCGCTAACACCTGCGGTTGCGAAAACCGCAGGGCGTTAGCATCCTCTTTCCCGGTAACTGCTGTGGTGAAAATTGTGGGATACTTCCTTCTCCTCTAGTACCTACTGTGGTGAAAACCGCGGGGTACTGGATTCCTTCCTCCTGGTATCTACTGTGGTGAAAACCGCGGATATTAAATCCCTCATCCCAGGCGCCTGCTTTGGTGAAAACCACGGGGAGCCACTACTTATAGCGCCTGCTGTGGTGACAACCGCGGGGAGTTAACCTCCTTTCCAAACTAACGCCTACTGTGGTGAAAACCGCGGGGAGTTAGTAAGACTCCTACGGAGAACATCCTTCCTTCCTATCCTCACTCTTCTCCCTCCTAAACCTCAACCCCAACCCCACCTACCCATACGGAGTCGCAACAAACACATTAGCTCGACGATTATTAATGGTCGATAACGAATCGACGACAATTTACAGAAATTCACCTAAAAATATTTGTTTTAAAATATGTGTAGGTATAATCTCTTGTATCACCGTTCTCTTGCATTCTGTTGAGTGACGGATAAATCATTTTCTCTTTGGCGTTTTCATCTCAGAGTAACAAAATTTCCTCCCTTCGTAGGCAACGGCAAATTTTACTACGGCGATCCTAAAGACACGCAGTTTTAAACTCTCGGAAGTGTGCTTTTGTAGTTACCTTCAGTTCTCAACTGTTTGTATACCTCCATTCACAAGGATTGATGAGTTTTCTTTTTTAATCCCACAAAAATGAAATGAAGATGTTAATGCGCCGGCCTTGACAATACATGAAACAACCGCGGCAAAAAATCAGACCGCGTCCAGGAATCACAAAGGAGACCTCATTCTCCCAGAAAGGTGCGCCACTCCTCGCCTGAAAGAATTTATTTTATTCTGACAGGAGATGGAAGAGGGGCGTTGGACGCGGTGAGGAAGAGCACATAATTACTTCAGCTTTTGTTCCCTGTGAAATATGGGGACCGGTGGCGGCCCCCAGGGACAATACCTGTATTAATTGCACTTAGAGCCGCAGCAGGCTCGTTTAAATGACAACAAATGAGAAGGGAGAATAATGGCTGGGTCAGCCCACCCAAGCAGCGAAAACATCACGGCGAAATCACGTTGGCCACGATGAGCTCGCTGGAAAAAAGTCCACCGTGTTTGTTGATTATGGTCGCCGCTAAAATTATAATCAGTGCTCACATTTTTCTCTCAATATTTCTTTTCTGGGGCGTTCTCATTTCCCTCTGTTTGCACAGAAATTAACGGTTTGTTGAGTCCTGCACATGGAAGGTTACAAGGTTCCTGAATGGGATATGAAAAATTTCGCTTATTCGCTTCCGCTTATCTAAATGCTAACTAACTATTGTGAACATTATTTGACGTATTGTAATAAATAAAATCATAAAATTAAAATCATGAGAAAACTGTAACGGTATAGGTACCGCGGGTATTCGCTACTAGGGTAAGTGGCCCACCGGTCAGAGAAGAGCAGGCTGCTAGACATAACGAGCTTCACTGATCCGCCCAGAACTGTTATGATGCGGAACAGAACCCCTCACGGGGAAGGGACTGCGGCTTTACATCGAGACCTCTGCTACTGTGAGTCAATCTCATAATATCAGGCATATCCATCGATTCCTTCTAATACATATTGCATCTCCCCTATAATAACGCTCATGCGGTCACCCCTCGATCAGTGTTAACCGATCTTATCCCTCCAACACTCCCTTAGTAGAGCCTTTTTTGAGCCAATATACAATCCAAGCACTAATAAATAAACTCAGCTATCCAAAACTGTGAATTATTTATTAGCACTTGTTACATTTTATTTTGGCTCTAGAAAGTGTACTAACATCTAGCAGCCTTCTTTGCTCCGACCGGTGGGCTCCTTATCCAGCTGACAAATACCCATGATATACCTCCCGTTACAAAATTGATAATCAGACTATCGATAATTTTTCATGTTTTTTTCCATTAGCCAATTTGAACATTATTAGGCCCCCAAACGTTTTGACATTCCTTACCCAACCCGAACCGTGAGAAGAAAGTAATGCAATCACCCAGAATTATTTTGTTTTCTGGAACACATCCAATTTATTATTATCCACAATAAATTATGCACACTATTCTATACCACTTTTGGTGGTTTTTACTTTTATCCACAAACTCCAATTCATCCCACTTTTTCTCTGAAAATTGCTTTACTCGAACTCATCCTTTGTTTGCCATTAAAAATATTTTAGTGAAGTTCAGAATTTTTTCAAACATAGCCAAGGTCTCATATTGTCTTGACCCACCTGTAAATACACACACAACATAATGTAGGTATATACATTTTTGTTGACACCTAGAGACGAATTCAAAATGCTCATAAACGGAAGAAAACAATCTTTGGTTTATTATTTTCAGTAATGAACCTTTGGATTCGAGCATGGAAAAAAATTGTTTAACCCCCCTCCCACCTTAAAATTTGATGGTTTCCGTTTCAAGGTACGTAGAATCCGAAAGTGCAATAAAAAAATTGCAATCTGTCCGCCGTAACGCAGTACTTATTAGTTGCCATGAACCAAAATTAATGAAATTTGGTTTGTAAGTCCCGTTTGGGTGTAGTTGGTCCTCGAAGCTAGAGGTTACGGTCAGTCATCTCTAAGGGGTGAAAAATGGGGGTTGAAATTTTCAGAACGCCGTAGCTCAGAAACTCTCAATAAAAGGGTATGGTTTTTTTAAAGTTTTTAAATTTATCTTGAACTAAAGAATTTTTTGAGACCACTCGGAGCATTGTACGACCAGCCGCTCGTTTGCACCGAAAAGCTTCGTCATGATCGTGAGTTCGTGAGTCAAACGGTCTAAATTCGGCCCACATATTATTGCTAGGGATCACCTAATTATAATCACGGATGGCTGTATGAAGCGGAGTTGGTTGCTCTGTTATATTATTTTATTTGAAAAATGATGGCTCTTTTGGATTTTGTTGATAGGTGCTTTTGCAACTTGAACAAATGTTGATGTATTATTGGATAAATTATTACACAACGGTGAATTATCACAACGGTTTATTATTTACCTCATGCTTCATGAATAACTACAAATAATTAATGATTGAATTATTGAATCCCTCGCATTTTTATGAAACTGTAATTCCCGGGCCGGTTCCAGTACTCCATGTGCCCAGGGCTTGTACTCCATGTACATGTGCCCAAGGCATGCACTCGAGTACTCCAGGGCTCCAGTATTCGATTAAGGGCTTTCCTGGTGGGAGCTCGAGGGTATTGACCACAGAAAACAGTGATCTACGGGGAAGAGGCATCTGTAAGTACAGGTAAATTATTACACAACGGTTTATAATTTTACATTATGCTTCATGAATAGCTACCAGTAATTAGCTATTGAATTGTTGAATCCCTCGCATTTTTATGAACCTGTAATTCCCGGGCCGGTTCTAGTATTCGATTTAGGGCTTTCCTGGGGAGAGCACGAGGGTAGGTATTGACCGCAGAAAACAGTGATCCACGCAGAAGGGGCATCTGCATAGGTAAATAATAAACCGCTGTTTAATCACCTGCAGCGTTTTTGTGTTCTTCAAATGTTCATGTAGTAAAATATTTGGACATGTTACAGTGCCACTATTGATCCAATAGATTTAATCAGCCTAGTTCAGTCAGTCAATGTAGTAGCCCTAATGAAGTATTCGTTGGTGTATATTTATGGAACTTGACTATTCCCTATAAATTATCGGAGGGAATGAAGGATCTTCGAGAAATCGCGTATCTCCCGACTCATAGCACCTGCCTATATAGTTTTCCTCGAGTACGATCGATAAGCCGGAATAAGAAATGGTGCCACTGAGTGGAAGCTTTCACAAAACATATTTCAGCAACAGTAGCTGACTAGAAAAATTCCAGTAAACTATTAGCGGATTCACTCGATATTGGGGGGGGGGGGGGGTAGGGGGGGCGTCGACGAGGGTCCGGAATCTGGGAAGAATGGGAAAAGGCCGACGAAAGACCTTATAGCGCCCTCGAGGATCCAAGAGCAAGAGGGAGTTGGAAAAGAGCTGTAACCACCCAGTTGAGGAGTATACTGTCTATCAGGCGGTGCGAAATATTTAGTAGCGATCGAAACTTGGCATTTGCTGGCTGGAATTCTATCTTGCCTGATAGTGAGGAAATCGTAGGACATTTTAGTGAGAGTTCATGAGGAAAGTAACGGAACAGACCCAGTTGGTTGTTTAGTCTGCTCTTTCTTATACATACATCTGCTCTGTTTTTCTTTCAAGGTTAGCGGAAGCATTGTGATCGCTTGTGAAAACAGTTGCTCCAAACTCAGGATTTAATTGTATGCCTATAAGTACTTAAAGTTACTGATTGAACTACTAGATTGAGAATTAATGTTGATGGTGGGTACCGTTGTAATGAACGTTTAATTTCCTGTAGGTAGTGTCCTATTATAAGTAGTTTCACAACAGTTTCAGAAGTATGTCTATGTTACAACACGCAACGTCACCATTCACCGTGACAGGATGGTGACATGAGACCGAATTAGACTATTTAACCTGTGCGAAGTATTTTTACCTTAAATTTTGGTCGAATTTGGGTTCTGAGGGTCAAAATAACCAAACATCTTTAAATCTGCTAAAGCACGCTGCAAATTATTCCCCAAAGGTTTATTATTTTCCTGTATAGTTTTCTGTTTGAGCATATCGAGCCATTTATTCTTGATTTAAAATTGCGAAGTAACGCGGACGGACGTACATTTTTTTGAACTTCTTGAACCTTGAAACGGAAACCATCAAATTTTTATGGTGGGGGAGGGGGGGGTCTACTTTTTATTTTTACATGCTGGATTCCATTGGATCATTATTGAAAACAATAGTAAACTAAAATAACGAAAAATGAATGGTTTTAAAATAATATAGGTACTTACCCATACAAATGATTTCAACTGTAATAAATTCAATCAAATTTCCATTAATGGAGAAAGGTGGTATTTATAAACACGTTTGGGGTCAAAAGCTGTCCAATTTTTAGGAAAAGCAATAGAAAATATGGAAAATGAAAACATAAAACAGGATCAGTAACTACATCTATCGAAAGACTAATACAAACGAGCCTGAGTTTGAGGGTACCTGTGTGCAATTGAGGGTCTAAGGCAGGATTTGATGACGTCACTGGCTACTCACTTGTGAATACTCTGAAACATTCAAACTGCTCCGTGAAGGAAGAACTCAAGTGTGACGTCACTATGTATGCCAGAAGGTAATTTCGGAAACCAAGTGAACTGGATGATATTTATGGTGATTATATTATTTCCTCACAAGTTAACAGCGTGTAAAACAATCTGAGGGAAAATCAGCCAATTTCAGACCACAATACACACATGTACAACTGATTCCCGTTGCATGTAATATATATTATTATGTTATTCCAATTACCTAGCCTTTGATAGGGTTCCGTGTTCTGATTTTCCTATAATCCTCTAATCGCTTCAACCTACGCCTATCCAATCTAATGGCTATGTCAAGTTACTCGGACAATGTATTGCATAATAATACAACCCTCCTAGCATCGAAATAGCAGTAGTAGTGATACATTTTCGTATCATAATTGCTGGTTCATGTATCAAACTACTTGCTTTTGACATATAAATGTCTTTAACTTTGGCACACAAACTCGAAAAGCGTTACCAAAAAGCGACATGGAAAACGCGTTGTTCACCATTTCTGGTGATTTTCGCTTACAACCGATTCGTTTCTACGGAACATAATGCTTACCATTTTTCATCGTACAAAAATCGTTCACCACTCGTTGGAATCGTGCGATTATATTGAATATTTTCTCGTTAACCGTACCCCGTACCTTGCGCGGCAGCTGAGCTGAGCATGATGAAAACGCTGCAAATCCCTGCACAACGGTTTATTATTTCGTACAGAATACCCTTCTGTTAACAGATCACAGGTCTCTGTATAGACAACCCTTCTATATAACATATGTACTATTCTGCACATATTATGTAGATCGCGGACCCTCCGTAGGTTAGTACCTAACCCCGTACTCGTTACTAGCTACCTACCTAAACCGTTGTGTAATAATTTACCTGTATAATAGGTTCCCCTTCTACGGAGATAGAATAATGAACCGTTGTGTAATGATTTGCCCATCAGTAATACTTCAATGGTTGTTCAAGTTGCAAAAGTACCTATATCAACAAAATCCAGCCCCTTCTTGGTAGATGAGCCGTTGTGTAATAATTTACCGTTGTGTAATAATTTACCGTGGTGTAATAATTTACCGTTGTGTAATACTTTACCGTTGTGTAATAATTTGTCGTTGTGTGATAATTTGCCATTGTGTAATAATTTACCCATCAATAATACTTCAACGGTTGTTCAAGTTGCAAAAGTACCTACCAACAAAATCCAATAGTCCATCACTTGTAAAATTAAATAATATCGCAGAACAAACAACTCGACTTCATAAAGCCATCCTTGATTATAATCAGATGCTCCGTAGTTATGATATCCCGGCCGGAGTTATACCGTTTGATTCACGATCGTGTTGACGAAGCTTTTTGGTGCACACGAACGGCTGGACGTACGATGCTCCGGGTGGTCTCAAAAAATTGTTTAGCTCAAGACAAATTTAATAACGTAAAAAAAACCATACCCTTCTATCGAAAGTTTTCGAGCTACGGCGTTCTGAAAATTTCAACCCCTATTTTGAACCCCTTAGAGATGACTGACAGTAACGTCGAGCTTCGAGGACCAACTAGATCCCGAACGGAACCTATAACCCGAATTTCATCAATTTTGGTTCAAAGAAAAGTGGCCCGTACGGCGTACAGACAGAAATATTTGTATTGCAGTTTTGGATTCTACATACCTTGAAACGTAAGCCATCAAATTTTGAGGGGGTAAGAATTTTTTTTTTCATGCTCGATTCCAATGGTTCATTATTGAAAATAATAAACCAAAAAAGGTGGGTAAACATGATAGTCAGCACCACTGTGTAACCCGGATCATGGTAACCTTGCAACCCGTAAATGATTCCGTAAATTATCCCTAAATTGTTCCTTTCAAGGTTCCAAATTTCCTTTCAAGGTTTCAAGTCCTGAATCAAGATTAAGGAGAGGTTCCTTTGTTGATTGCGATTATCCGTTTTGCGTGTGAACAGGTTCCTTTGTAAATTGCGATTGCGTAGTGTACGATGAATTCGGAAGAGTTTCGTCAGTTCATTATCGATACTCCTGTCTCGCCAGACACCACCGACAAAGAAAAATATAAACGATTCCTACAAACGCGACCGACATCCGAGAGGAAAAGGAAATTGCAAGCCGAAAGACAACGAGAATATCGTGCGCGCAAGAAACAGCCCAAGTTGTGTGAAAGAGCGCAAATTAAGAAATCACACCAAACAGCGTTACAATTTCTTTTCTGATGATGGAGAAAGAACATGGGAGAATGATTCTTAGTTACTTGCCTACTGTCAAGATAAAGCTTGAGATACAACATGAAAATGTCTCACTGTGTTTCAGACTTGTACGCAAGCTTTTTGACATTTTTTGGCATTTTTTTTTAATGATCCGCCCTAATATCACAAGTTTTGGTCTTTTAAAATTATTGTTATAGCGGAGTTTGTAAATGTCGAACTCCCGGATAATCCGGTACACCTTGTATAACCTGAACTGAGTCATGGCCATCATATAGCCAATTCGACTCGGCCGGAAATGTAGAAACTAACCCATCACCGTTTATCACAATGTCGCATTTACATAGCGCCCTTACCATCGCTCATATTAAAATTTCATAGGTAACGCATAACCCGACATCAGTTAGGACCACTTGAAACGCAACATGTAGGCCGATCCATTATCAAATGCAAATTTCATACCGTCTACCAGAAGAAAGATCAAAGGGTGTTGTTGATAAGGAGGGAGCGTCAGCATTGCGTGTTTCCAGGGGGGGAAAGGACTAATTACAATCAACACTTTCTTTAGTTAACGCCCTAGACCGAACTCGACTTTTTTCCCGTTCCCTCGTCTTAATAACCTCAAAGCATGAATTCCATTCCTGCGCGTATAAATAGCTTCATTCTGTATATAGTGCGGCTTAAAAATTATTAGTGGCCGTTAATTTTCAAGATCGCGTTCGTTTTGAGACTCTTGCGAAGTCATGATCTCGAACAATAGGTCGTATCGACTCAGGTGGGCGCCGCTAGCGCGGCCTAACAATTTGGTCGGGTAACCAAATCCCATCCCTTATTGTTCCAGGTGGCCAACTTAAATCTAGTCTACAATCACTGTAAAATCAAAATTATGTAGCTATTTAATCTACTTAGCCCTAGATTAATATTATCTACAATGTTTCTGTTCGGGGCGCGTCATGTGACTTGAATCACGTGATTTAAACCGGAACTAATAACTCTGTTCAGTTTGTGATCCTGGCAGCACTGATGACTGGCTGGTGTGTTCCACCAGGAACGAAAAATTCAATTCTTACATATCATCTACCGCCAAAAAAATACCCTCCTACTTCAGGGTCTTACGTTAATCCGTTATCTACTCAGAAGGGATATCTTCACTGGACAATAATAAACCGTCGTGTAATAATTCGCAGCGTTTTCATTAAGCAGTACTTACAGATTCACGGTAAAAAGAAAAGGAATCCCACTGAATAAACCAAGGGAGATTTCATTGACGAGTTATTAAATAACAATAGCCAGACAACCTTTAACAGATTAACCTCAGGGGGGGGACTGCCGCTATCAATATTTACTGGAGGTCTATGCAGTCACGAAACGGTTTCATCATCTGCAGTCCGTTCGTCTAGAGGGGAAGATAAGTTAACATTCTATCACGCTATCTTAGCAAGGCTACGTTATGGAAAGGGGTGTATCCTGAACTCCTGAGCTTTTCCATTTGTTGTACATACGACTTCCACCCTTCGCTTGATATCCCATAGAAAATAACCCAAAAATAACACTCGTGCGTTACTCAGTGAGAAATGGAAATATATTTCCATCATAAACAGTCTGTTGCGTTGCTGTTTGCGACCCTATCTAGAATAATGGCGACCAGCCAAGAGGTTTTTCACAAAAGTTATCACGGAAAACATTGAGACGTTCTCAATTATTCGTATTGCAGCTTTTTCCCCCCCCAGGCGAAAAGCCTCCGCCAAACATCGGTGAAAGAAATTTCAAGGAATAGGCTCCTATATTTATGCACACCCAACAGCGAGGCGAAGCACCGAGTATGCCTACTTTGGCGGGCTAAATGGATTTCAAACCTTTTTGCAGCTGATTATAATCACGCATAATGGTTATTTTGGATTTTATTAACAGGCATCTTTTCAACTTGAACAAACTTTATGCTTCACGAATAACAACATATAATAATGATAGAATCCGTGAATCCACCGCATACTTATCCAACTGATATTTCCCCGACCGGCTCCAGTACTCGATTTAGGGCTTTCCTTGGGGGGGATGAGGGTAGAATTTACCACAGAAAACAGTTATCTACGTAGAAGAGGTAATATAATGGTAAATAATAAACCGTTGTGCAATAATTTGCAGCGTTTTCTTGCCTGAAGCTGCTGTACGATAATTCATATTAATACAATGTCGGAATGTGTCAACCAAAACTTGGTTCAATTTCAGGTTATTACAATGCTCCACTGATATATTATTATCGCCCATGACACGACGACATACTTTTTTAAAGTGTCAATGGTTTCATGAAGGGCCAAATGAACTTTTGGCCGTATCATCATATCTCCGAGACTGAGTTCCGTGGCACAAAAAGGGACGAAAAAATAAACCCGATCGCAGCTTTTGGTTATCAACACGCCCCTCCAACAATCGAAGCAAACCTAAACGTGTCATCGAGAGGGGGAGCAGCGAGAGTACCCCTGGAAAAACTCTAGTTGGGGAGCCCACGACCTCGTCGCCGATCATGAGATAAAAGAGTTGTTTTTACTCCGTTGACCGCTGGAGGTAGGAAACCGTATTCCCCCCCAACTCGTATGATGTGTAGCCGGGGCCGAGGGCATTCATCCAACCTTGTCATATTTGATATTTACAAGCCTTCTATTCCGTTCGGTGCTTTGACTTCGTTCAGTATGACTATATTAAATAAAAACTCGGCTCTGCCCCCTGGACCCGAGGATGCTGGTTGCTTACAGCCTATGGCCAAAATGCAAAAATATGGAACATGCTTGTCGCAAGCCTAGGAGTAGGGTAGGTTGTAGGAGAGGAGGATGTGCTCCTTGGGAGTCTTTCCGGACAGCTAACGCCCCGCGGTTATCACCACAGCAGATGCAAATGAGAAGGGTACTAGCACCCCACGGTTATCACCACAGTGAGTGCTAGGGGCAGGAACGTCCCGCAGTTACCACCACAGCAAACGCTAAAGGAGAAGGGTGCTAACACCCCACAGTTATCACCAATGCGAGTGTTACAGGAGGAAGCATCTCGCGGTTACCACCACAGCAGATGCGAAGGGAGGCGAAAGAGTAGGAGAAAGAGAGAGAGGCGTAAGGTGAGAGAGAGAAGTCGTAGAGCGAGGTCGATCGAATGAAGAGCTGGGCGCCTTATAAAGGTGCCTGCACCACGTCCCTCGCCTGACAACGGTTGTTGAGGATCGTTGGGAGTTCGATGGAGGGGAACCCTTCTGGGCTTCAGCCGAGGCGTTGCACAGCTCATCTTTCTCCTTGTTTATTGGTAAAATCTATATTTACAAGTTATATGTGACTATTACGCTGAGGGGTACCACGACAATGCTTTAGCAGGATTTTCTTACTGCTGTTTTTCTGCTCGCGGATTCTCTGAATGTTAGTTTTCCGCATGGTAGTAATGGAAGTTGGAGAAATTGTGAATATCGGTCGACTATCGATCAACCAACGTTGATTGTAACTCAGGCGTCGTTCAGGCATAGTTAATATTGTCGTTCAGACGTCGTTCAGTGAAAGTACCAGGTAGGTAGGTACCTAATTATAAATGAAGAAATAAAAGTACGTTAAACTGTTTTATTTTGTTTTTCATTTATGTTCCACACGACTGGTAGAAATGATGGACAATATGGGAAATAACTAATGTAATTTTTACAATCAATTTTGTCGATGTGGCGAGCGAAAATCAAATCGATACAAGATCCATCGCGAGTAGTCGGTAGAGCTGGATTCGTTATTAGTTATAGTCCGAACGTTTCCTCCATGCAAATAAATTCAACTCGAGAAAATCTTCAATATCGCTTATGCTTGTGCCAGGCGAGATGTAAACAGAGACGATTAAAAAAACACGTTAGCCACTGACAGTGCTTTCGATGGCACAAATATCACCACATTCCTCACTGATTGCAGTACTTCGATTAGTAATCAACGATTCCATCTCCAGCCTTGCTAGATACCATGAAATGTTGAGAGAAACAGCTCAACGAATAGTGAACGAATTTTGTGCGATGACAACAAATTAAGGCGTTACACTTTCCGAGCAACGGTATGGTTGTAAGTGAAAATCATTAGAAATCTACGCACTACTTTTCGTGACATGCTTTTAGGATAGGACATATATTATGGTTATTATTTTTTTCGCGATAACCACAGTGCTAGACTGATGAAAACCAATGCCTTTTATTTTTACTTTTTTGTTTGCCGGAAGTCAGTGATGAGAAGAGATGGTTCGCAGGCACTTATTTCGGATTCAAACGATACATAATTATTTGCCTGGGGTTTTTATTTAATGAAAATTGTGGAGAAACACTTGAAGAAGAGGTACTGACAAGCAATGGATAATCGACATAATTCATGAAGGTTGAGGCTGAGATTATGATTTATGATTTTTTTTTTTTTTAGATTTTACTATCATGATATGATTATGATGCTTCACTAAAAATCCTTCAAAAAATACAGACAGGTGGTGCGTACAATGTTCAATTATTTGTACACATACATAGGTAAAATGGTCTGTATAAAAGTAACCTCGAACTACCTCAACAATTTCGATAGAAATGTAGAACAGAACACAACTGAAGTATCTACCTATGCGAAAAATTAAAAGTGAGGTAAAACTTGTAAACTTGTACTACTGTGAAAGATCTAGAGAAAAAAATGCAATGGCATATTCATGCAACCTTCTTAGTGATATGCTTATTATTTGTAGTTCTTGCTAACGGGCTCTTGTGGTCGCAAATCGGCGTATTTCTGCTTTAACTATTTCTACTCGAAGGTCTCTGGTATTTTCATTACGAACGTACCAGAGCGCAATTATAACATTCCTGACCACCTATTTTGTTCTGGTCGATTTTTTCTTTTTCTAATGATGATGGCTGCATGGCCCCAAAGTTTACTATTTGTGAAGAGGCTTATTTGTGAAGTCTCAATGAAAGTTACTAAGTTTACTATGAACTAGTAGGACCGAGCACCGCCCCACGAGCCAGTACAATTCATTGGATTTCACTCGTAATTCCTCCCTCTTTTTTGACGCGTTTTCCAGCGCAGTCGGGAATCAAGGGTTGTTTTGAAGCCCCACTAGCGTATGAAATGATATTCTTATTGAAGAACGCCGGAATGCAGAAGAGCTTTAGCTTTGTCAAGTTCACATGCACCGACTTTATCACATTATTTCCTCCATTAGGCCTTCCATGTAAATATATATCCATATATAAATATATATATTCGGGTCTCAATATCAACATCTAGACTCGGAGATGATGAGACACGCGTTTTACACTTAATATAAAACAGAAAAAGCTATGAGACGTTTTATATATTACATTGGAATACCTTCAAGATTGAGAAAGAAAGAATTGGAAATGGGGAGGTAGAGCTAACGTTCTCTCCTCAGATATCTAATTCAATTAGGGGGCTGGTGGGTCGAGTTCGGGGTTGGCGTGCCGAATTAAAAGTGAATTATCTAACTGATGTCTGGAGGGTCATTAATCAGGTCCGGCTTTCCTTCCTCCTTAATATCCGTCGGGTAAAGGCTGATTTCTCTATATATTGAGCCATCTGCCAGATTATTACCGCACCTTCTTGACCATTCATACACCGCATTTGTTCATCAATTATATACCGAATGAACGACAACAAAAAAGTTGTACGTATTATAAAATGATTATTGCCGTTCTATCGGACGCTCTCAAACAGGACTAATTCATTTCGCATTATAATGCCATTTTGCAATTTTAACGATATTTCTTTCGACTACATGTATTTAATGTGGCTACAGACAAACCTCATTAAATTTGGACAAGTTTAATATAATAGATTTTTGGTGCACAAGCGGATAGGGCTTCATATTGATCATTGAGTTGTCACGCTTAGCTAATCGTTTTAGTCACAACAACGAGCTGCTCGAGGAGGGGTTCTCTATCGATAATCGCTTGAAAACGTTTCATTCCAAAAATTCTAAAATTCTAAATATTCACAAACGACCAGAAATTGTCTATTCAAGGGATACGGTTTCGTGGTGACGAGGGGGAAAAGAAGCTTCGATAGGTTTAATGGCGTGCTTGGAGGTAACGTGCTAGTTGTGGGAGCGCCCTCCTCTCCCGTCGCTCCTACCGCGTCTGATTGATTCTTCTTCCACTTTCCCCCACTACGGCTCCTATCCAACACACGGCAACCACCAACACTACCACTGGATCCACTGTTCTTTCCAACGTTGCCCCAACCTTCCCTGTCGCTACCCTCATGCAATGTGAGGGGTGTGGTTGTGAAGCTGATTGATTAAAGAAACACGCTAGTCATTCCTGATACAAAAGGGGCCAATTTATCCAGTTAGCGACGCTCGAGGAATCCTTTTTTTTCCACCCCTTCTGGTCGGAGGCCAGCCTGGATTCATTCCAAAAAGGAAAATAGAGATTTCCGCTAGACCGACACTTGCACGATTCATCCCGATAACGGCATCAATCATTCGCACCCATTCGTTTCTTTGCTGTCCATTATAAGCAGGATAAATGGATCCGCATTCTGATCCACCTTTATAGTATTGGCCTCACTAATTACCCGATACATTAGGATTGGGAATGGGTTTCGATTATCATCCACCAGGGGGAACGGTGGTCGAGCGGATCAGCGCACGGTCGCTTGACTGTTGAGATTCGGATGGTGGCTGAGGTTGTCGGTTCGAATCCCAGCGGCTCTGCGTCCCCGCATCGCTCATGATCGAAAATATTGAATTCTGATACAGCTCGACTAGTTCTCTTTTGCTGTTAAAAATTCAGAATGATGAGTTTTCGACAGGAATCAGTTTTATCTCATCAACAGTTCAGAGACAGAAGACACATGAACTTCAACGGTAAACAGCGAACTATAAACGGTCTGGCACACAGAAAGCGAGAGATAACTAAATCACTCGCGAAGAAACCATGGAAACCCATTTCAAAGAAAAACGGAGTTACTGAAAGGTTGTCTGTTTCCGCTAATACACGAAAAAAAACCGCGAAAAATACACTTAGTGAAAATATTAGGGAAGGAGTTTCAAACCTATGAGGAGAAGATTTGGATCAGTATACCGTATTATGGAAAAATTTCGGACAAAATTGATAAAATATCAACTTCTAAAGGGTTCAAAATAGGATATAAAACTAAAACTAATCTCAGATCTTCATTAAGTTCGGTTAAAGATAAAATTAATGTTCAGGATAAAAGTGGTGCTTTTAAATTAAAGTGTTCTTGTGGACTCAACTATTGTGGTCAAACTGGGAGAAAGTTTGGAGAAAGAATAAAGGAACACGAAAAAGATTTCAGAGATAATAAGGGTGATTCAGCCTTTGCAAGACACCGAAATGAATCCAGTCATAGCTTCACGTTTGATCTTACAGATAGGCAGTTATAGCTTAATATCTTCATTTCTGCCCACAAGAGAGCATGTTGGATGTACTTGAAAAATTCGAAATTATCAAGAGTCATAGGTTAGGTAAACCTCTGAATGATGTAATTCCTTCAAGTTTTTCTCCATTATTGCGTTCATTTCTGTAACAGCTTGTAACCCTTCCTTCCTTTCACTTTTTGACCTTCACTTCCAGGGCCAATCAGAATCGACCTCCCTTCACTTTGTTCCCATCTCAACCAATCCCAATAGACCACCTTTCACTTTAGGGGCTATTTATAAGGTAACCTCTCCAATGTGTCTCCAGTTATTGTATGTTACTGACGCTGGTTTGATCCCCGAAACCGGTATAACAGTGAAATTTTCGCGTTTTTTTTTCGAGTATCAGTAGAAATAGACAACCTTTCAATAACATACTGATATTCTTCTGTACTTATGTAGTACTTTTTACTACTAGTATACGACAGTAAGGCCCAGTAGTTTGCACTGACAGGCATTTTCAACAGCAGGGTGAATGAAATTGTATACACTCAGCCCAAATATCATCACTAGGGACGCGCTAAAAGCTAACAATCGGGAATTGGCCCGAGATAAAATCACTGATAGGGATAACCTGATTATAATCACGGAGTATGAATTGGAGTTGGTTGTCCTGTGATATTATTTCATTTGAAAAATGATGGATCTTTTGGAGTTTGTTGACAGGTAGTGAAACTTGAACAAACGTTGAAGTATTATTGATGGGTAAATTATTACACAACGGTTCATTATACCATCTACGTAGAAGTGGCTGTAGTTTGTTGGTAGGTACTTTCGCAACTTTTTTCACTATACATCAACAATTTCCCTTCAGAACTTCATTATTTGCGTTTCTTTTTGCCACTTTAGTTACTGTTTGTCATTGACATTTAGGTAGGTGCCTAGTAACGAGTGCGGGTTTAGGTACTAACCTATGGAGGATCAGCGATCTACATAATATGTATAGAATAGTACATAATATTATATAATATAGACGGGTTATCTATACAGAGAGCTGTGATCTGTAACACAACGGTTTATTATTTTGTACAGAAGGGTATTCTGTACAAAATAATAAACCGTTGTGCAGGGATTTGCAGCGGTTCTGAATCTACGGACCTTGAAACGTAAAAGAAAAATTTTAAGGGGGTGTTACACAATTTTTGTTGTTGAGCGAATACATAGGTGTACATAATAAACCAATAAATAAATCTCTCTATTCTCAGAATATGAAAGTAATATTTTATCCTTGCTATGATATTGCTCCGGTTGTGGGTACTTGAATACGTCCCCGAATAGCAATGCCACTTCCGTCCTCGTCATTGAACGTATGTAAACACCATTCAATCAATCCACCAGAGAATTATTCGGTGATTTCGTGGGTAACTGTTGCTCAATGCAATGATCGGGACGCCGTGTAGGCCAATTAGCGACATGCTGTAGACGTATTAACGAGCTACGTGAGCACGTTTCAATCGCTTTGCCCGCAGACCCGTCCCAATATAGCTGCAGAATTATTGCGCTGCGCGAAGCTCGTTTTGTCTGAAAGATGGGATATTGGTATGCCCTCAACGATTCGCCCGAATGGCGGTCAGAGAAAATGTCATCGAACTCATCGCCCAAGGTTTTCATACTTCGAACATGATAATATATACGTTTCATCGCATTAGTTCCGCTCGTTCACTCGATGAAGAACTTTTTTGCATGGAAATGACCAGGAAATTATGCTTGCAAGTCGACCCTTGACCGTTTGTATCATGCACCGTAAACAAGAATAGCGAAGTTCCAACCAGCTCAACGAACTACCAATAAAATGTCGTTAATTTTGAATTATTGGCCTGAAATAACAACTACATAACTACCTACAGGAACGCATACAATGAACTGCAGCAAGGGGCAGATCTGGAGCCCCCTCCCTTCCCCAGAACCTCAAAGTTTATTTATTTTGTCATTTGCAGCTGATGCAATTAGTATCAAAGCTATAATACAACACAAAATCCCATCTCGGTTCTGGGCCTACGGTCAGCGACCCGTCCAGGCCTTCTCTTCCAGAACTCGCAGGTTCTGGTTAAGAGATCATTATAATTACAATATTATGATCAATATTACTAAGCACAGCGATTCTAATTGCAATAAAAAATTAATATAGGTATTACTGTCTAAAACATATGAGCGACTTATTACAGCTTAGCTTTCCTATCTGTTGCTTCATTCCTTCAATACCTACGTTTTTCCGCAAATGTAACCCATGTGTGTAAATCTACTCTTGTTTAATTTAGGTTGCTTTAGTCCCAATGGTTATCTCTGTTTATTTATTTATTTATTTATTAGAGAATACGGGGCAGAAATCCCAATTACAAATACACAAATTAAATTTTGCAAATACAAGAATTATATTTTTTTAAATATATATATACACATCTCTCGGTTGTTTTTCCCTTTCCTGTAGTTATAATTTTTTTCCGTTTGAACTTAGGTACCTACTAGGTACCGTCTAAAAAGCTTAAACCCCACTTTTCAGGTTGGAAAGAAGTGGTTTGTAAATTCTTAACATAGGAAGTTTGACGTCAAACTGGCGCTTTAGCCGTGACCGTGCTGGTGAGCGGATGAAATATATTTCTCAGCGAGAGTTGAATTCTGGGGAGCAAGCAAAGTCATTATATTGTTCCTCTTTCCCAGGCATAATCACCGGGATCGAGTATTCAAGGAAACGCATAACCGCCTCCGAGTTAAGGGATCGGTTACCTCAGAAACTTCATCGTCCACAGTAAATCTGCTCTGATACGCATTTGAATAATTAATACTCCCCCCATTCATTAGTTCTAGGAAGGGTCTTCCTTGTTGCTTTATGTATAAGTTAGCCGAAGGCTTTCGCCCCATTTCCAGGCGTCTTCGGTGATGATTATGTACCGGGTTTGGGTTCTACAAGTCCGTCTTACCCCCGCGGCTTGTAGTAACTTTGTTAGGATCTGCTCAGGAATTCATTATTTGCTGGTAGTTCCAATCATCCCGTCGATCAACAACTCGATCTGCTCCGTTGATTGGTCATCATCTCCGTAGTCACCGACGTTTGGTCACGAATCTGCCACAACACACTCGTAGGTAAACTTTGAAACTCCCCTCTCATTGGTGATCCACGCTGGCACGGCCAGGCCTGTGGCTACTAATATTAGGGATAATGACAGGTCGAAGTTGGTGGTATTTATACGGGATTAAGGGTACCTACCAACGAGATTTTCTAATCGGAAGTATCGAACTTTCTGAGACGACCCTGACGCGCCTTATGATATCCATCTTGGATCTGAATGGCCACCATTTTAGATGGCATACGCCTCAAGTCAACAATAAGTGTAAATTATTCTGAAGTATTGACAACAAAATCTTCTGTTGTTGATATTTCTCAAGTTTGGTAGAGCAATACCAACCAAGAACAAATATAATACGGAAACCCTGTCAAAAGCACAATAACGTTACATTAGAAGTTTCAAGCAGTTTGGAGACCTAAAATGGCGGCCGTTTGTGGTGATCATGGCTGTTCGATATATTGCAGTGATCGACGATTGTGTTAACTAATTGAAAATAAGTTCTTTTGGTTTATTATTTTCAATAATGAACCATTGGAATCAAGCAAGAAAAAAAAATTCTTACCACCCCTCAAAGTTTTATGGTTTACGTTTCAAGGTATGTAGAATCCAAAACTGCAATAAAAATATTTCTGTCTGTCCGCCGTACGCCGTACGGGCCACTTTTCTTAGTTACCATGAAAGAAAATTGATGAAATTCGGGTTATAGGTTCCGTTCGGGGTCTAGTTGGTCCTCGAAGCTCGACGTTTTTGTCAGTCATCTCTAAGGGGTTCAAAATAGGGGTTGAAATTTTCAGAAAGCCGTATCTCGAAAACTTTCGATAGAAGGGTACGGTTTTTTTTTACGTTATTAAAATTGTCTTGAGCTAAACGATTTTTTGAGGCCATCCGGAGCATTGTACGTCCAGCCGTTCGTGTGCACCAAAAAGCTTCGTCAACACGATCGTGAATCAAACGGTATAACTCCGGCCGGGATATCATAACTACGGAGCATCTGATTATAATCAAGGATGGCTGTATGAAGTCGAGTTGTTTGTTCTGCGATATTATTTCATTTGACAAGTGATGGACTACTGGATTTTGTTGGTAGGTACTTCTGAAACTTGAACAAACGTTGAAGTATTATTGATGGGTAAATTATTAAACAATGGCAAATTATTACACAACGGTGAATTATTACACAACGGTAAATTATGACATCACGGTAAATTATTACACAATGGCTCATCCACCCAGAAGGGGCTGGATTTTGTTGTTAGGTACTTTTGCAACTTGAACAACCGTTGAAGTATTATTGATGGGTAAATTATTACACAATGGCAAATTATTACAACACGGTAAATTATTACCCAACGGCTGATCTACCAAGAAGGGGCTGGATTTTGTTGATAGGTACTTTTGCAACTTGAACAACCGCTGAAGTATTATTGATGGGCAAATTATTACACAACGGTTCATTATTCTATCTCCGTAGAAGGGGAACCAATAGGTAAATTATTACACAACGGTTTAGGTACCTAGTAACGAGTACGGGGTTAGGTACTAACCTACGGAGGGTGTAGAATAGTACATATGTTATATAGAAGGGTTATCTACACAGAGAGCTGTGATCTGTAACAGAAGGGAATTCTGTACAAAATAATAAACCGTTGTGCAGGGATTTGCAGCGTTTTTTAATAGGTTCTCCAATTAATTCACTAGTTTCACTCCTGTTTCTAATTATCGAACGAATCCCATACGCTTATTAGGTAGAAACGTCACTGTTCAGTTGGAGCGATCCCTTCAAACAGAATTTAAAACGAGTTCTGTTCCGAGAATTGTGACGGCGGATGATGCGCTTAATCGAGTCGATGAAAACCAATTAGAGCCTTCTCTCCGCCCCTGGCTTTCCACCGGTAATGGATATTCAATCATTCAAATTATCTTCCATTGATTTCACCCATGGTTCCCGAAGCTCATTACCAAAGGAGTATCGTCCAACGAGTATTTCCACATTTTTTTTAGATTATCAGCGACAAATTATATATAAATATAGTTAAATTATACATACATATATATATATATATATATATATATATATATATATATATATATATATATATATATATATGACTCGGCCCTTCGGGCCTCGCCAGGGGGCAAGCCCCCTGGACCCCCAAAGGGGGCTCCGCCCCCTCGGAACGGCTTCGCCGTTCCTCACCCCCGAAGGATGTGTTCTTATACTTCGTATAACAAAGGAGAATTTGCTATGCAATTTACCCCCCCCCCCCCCCCCCCCCCACACCACCAACACACAAAAAAATAACGCCCAACAAAGATAACGTTGGTAATTCTTTATCACATTCCTCTTTGTGCTCATCTTTATCACATTCCTCTTTGTGCTCATCTTTATCACGTTCCTCTTTGTGCTCATCTTTATCACATTCCTCTTTGTGCTCATCTTTATCACATTCCTCTTTGTGCTCATCTTCATCACATTCCTCTTTGCGTGACGCGTTTTTGTGACAGGACATTTTTTTCACATGACCCCCGGCGTTAAAATTGCATAGCAATTAATATATTATGATATATAGAAGCATTGCTACTGGATATTATTTTTGAGTCTGAAGCAACCGTGAAGTACGATTTAGTACCAACCATCATCATAAAAGTTCATTGCATATAGGTAACATAAAAGTAAAATAAATCAACGCATGATGACTACAATATTTCAAGATCATCTAAATGTGTGAGTACCTATGTCGCACATAGTCATACAGGCATTGAATGTCAATTCAATTGATTGTTTCAGTGAACTGAATTTCAATTCATTCTGTCCCATAGTCGGTGAAATCAATTTTGAAAAACCATAGATTTGGCTACGATCAAAATCTGGGCACTTACATCAGAAAAGCATGGAGTATGACCATCAATTTTAGATGATTTTGCAGAATCAATTCCAATTCTATGAATTTATCTTTTATATATTATATGTAAAACACAAAGTTTGTGTTTATGTGTTTCTTGAGTGGGGTCAAACGACTGAACGGATCTTGATGCGGTTTTTTTTTCGGCGACCTCTTCAAACACCGGTGGGTAACAAAGGCTACATGCATTTTTCAAAATCCGAGTCCTTCACTGTGAACTCGAAGGTCCTTCACGCCGACAGAATGTCTCATTTCGCCATAACGAAGGGCGTGACGTAAGCGGTAAGTATACATAAATTTTGGAAGCGGTTTCGGACGAAACAGGATTTGATGGAAAGACATCAAAACCATTTCTGTGCGATGAAACGTTCGTCCGTTAAGAGGAAGTAGGGAATGTTGCCTAAATTTGCCCAGTCGCAAATACTCCCACTCTTGAGTTCTGCCTGTTCACAGTGCGTGCGCTAGTAAGAAATGAAAATGAGTATACCTACTTAAAACCTATTTTTCGCGCAAACAACGTCGAATGTTACATAAAATAACCATTCTAGCTCGAACCGAAAATTACTTCCGCCTAGTTGTGAGTCCATGAATCGTCCATATTTACTATCCGAAGTGATAATTGGAATTAAAATCTTTTTTGGGAAATAGAACTGAGAACACGCACTGTTCGCAGTCGAAGAAAGCTATGAAATTATAACTGGTAACCATTGAATTATTGCAGGTCGACTTGGAGAACAAAGACAAACAGTAACAAGAACTTTAAAGTTGAAATAAACTGAATGGTAGCCAACACTTTATGATTTTTGATCTAGAAGAACTCATTTGACACATTCCTTGAACTCCAGATTTGCTCAACGATCAAAGGAAGGAAGAATTCCTTATGTAAACCCGAATATTCAGCGAAATTTCGAATTTGTACCATGTGATAAAGGTAAAATATCGTCCGGAATCACGTACCTATATAAAATGTTAAACTCCAGAGATGGATTCAGAATCCCCCACGACGAATTTGAATGGAAAAACTCAACAAAAGTCGTACGCTACGAATTTCAGACTACTTCCAATGCCTTGTTTCCTAGAAAATTTGGCTATGAATCATGTTTATAAAAGTTTCCTAGTTTCGGCCAACATTAGAGACATTTTCACTCCAGTGCGTATTCACAATCAGTTTCATCACTGAACTTTTTTTAAAACCCTTTCCTCACGAGAAATAAAAACGCTGCAAATCCCTGCACAACGGTTTATTATTTTGTACAGAATACGCTTCTGTTACAGATCACAGCTCTCCGTATAGATAACCCTTTATATAATATATAAGTACTATTCTATACATATTATGTAGATCGCAGACCCTCCGTAGGTTAGTGCCTAACCCCGTATTCGTTACTAAGTACCTACCTAAATCACGAGTTAAATGTTGCTAAAATAATTCTGTCGATGACATACAGTACCTAAAATGGCAAAAACAATGATGTTCTGAAGGAAAACTGTTGATGTGGAGTGAAAAAAATTGCAAAGTACCTACCAACAAACTCCAGCCCCTTCTACGTAGACGGTATAATGAACAGTTGTGTAATAATTTACCACTGTGTAAGAATTTACCCATCAATAATACTTCAACGTTCGTTCAAGTTTCACTACCTATCAACAAACTCCAAAGGAGCCATCTTTTTCAAATGAAATTATATCACAGAACAACCAACTCGACTTCATACTCCGTGAATATAATCAGGTGCTCCCTAGCAATGATTTTATCTCGGGCCAATTCCCGATCATTATCGCGTCCCTAGTGATGATATTTGGGCTGAATGTCATCAAATTTTGAGGGGGGGGGGGGGGGTTAAAAAAATGCATGCTCGATTCCAAAGGTTCATTACTGAAAATAATAAACCAAAAGGAAGTTTCTGGGACGCAGTGTATGTCAACGAGAACCGATAATAAATCTGAATTTGAAAATGTAACATAAACTACGAATCGTTTCCAAACTCGTCTTAGTTGGCGAACGTTTAAATATTCTTTCTGTTCTTTTTTTTTCAATTCAACCATTTTTCATCTGGTACACGAATGAAAGCCAAGCTCTTCACTTCCGTTATTCACAACAAATGCGAGAGTTAGAGTGAATATCCCTCAACCTATTCATATAATAAGGAAAGAACTTACGTTTTCCTTACAACTACAGACTGAGCGGTTATTCACATTTTAGAAGGGGTTGACCCCATTTCCTTTTTAAATATTCCATTTCCTCTCCTGAGATTTCACGGTGGATTTACCGGAGTAAGTCGAATGGAGTAGTGGAGAAAGAAGGGACGGGCAGCGTCCCTTGTGGCTTAGCTGTGAAAAGGGAGTCCTGAGGGGGCGGCGGGGTTCATATTCTAAGAGGATATATTGAAAGGTTTTAGCCTCCTCCGCCGTCTAACGCAATATCGAGGAGGAAAAGCCGACGGCGGCGCGGCGGGCGGACGTAAGGAGAAGGATAAGGAAAAGGATTAGATGCTAGAAAGCTCGGACCTTAGGCCTTGATAGGAACACGGGGGCATAGGAGACAAAGTCACCACAAATCCGATTCCGAGCTAAGCGGAGGGCAATGAAAATTGATCGGGTTACAGGAACCACTCCCATGGCGGCTTCCAGTCGAGGCGCCAAAGCCTGGTTTACCACCGGAACGCGGGACTCAGCCGACTTCAATAACATAAACCGCAGTGAAAAGTACAATTTACGCTTGAAGAATCCCAAGCGAGTGAATTATTCGTTCAAGCAAACAATCAGGAAATACTGATACACTCATCCCAACTATTAAGACCCGGTGAACTTGTAAGTCCGCTGGCTAGGAGCCTCACGCGTGTGCCCGAAAAAATATACCAAATTTGAATATTTACTTGCACCAGTGGCGCCAGTGGTGGCGTCGAACATTCTCATCATCCTGCAGATGGCAGACGAGCAGTGATTTGAACTGACGGTTGCATGTCACTGAACTGTCTTTCTGACCATGGAAAGCTACAACTAGTGTTGAGCCTGCTGGACAATTGTAATGTTGGATAGTGGCGCATCAGGGTACGAGAGGAGACCGCTAACGGGGAAGACATACCACTCCAGTTCTCGCTAGGTAGTTCCTGTCACCCACATCAAGGTTATACGTAGAAAAACTCTTACAGGATGTGGATGTGGAACAGCGAGTCGATGCCAGCGGCAAATGGCATACCAGCGTACTTTCCCACCAAGATATGACGAAAACAGGGTTTAGGAAAAACTATAAGCTCTATTACATGCAGCTTATCTCCTCCGTTATGAAATAGGGACAATGCTGATTGTGTCTGCATTGTCAGGGAACCATAAACTTGGCGCCACATCGTTTTCGAATATGACCGCTTCGCGACACAGATAAGAACGGTATAACTCAGTGAGAGTTCGTGGCCGCCCCAGAATACGCAGGCGGTGAACTCATTCTGAGAGAAATGTTCACTTTTGGTGAAGAAATCAAGAAAATTCTCAATTTTAAAAATCCTAGTTCCTTTAATATTTTATTTCGTCATTGTGTTATTTACTTCGATCTCTCCAGGTGCTTCTTCGTCCTCTTTCGGAGTATCATGCAGTCTTCAAGATTATATTTCTAGAGTATATTCCAACTTGTACAAGATAATGGACAAGACACTGTAAGCCCATGCCTGCCGTTCTCAGAATATAAATACAGCTCAAGATGCAAAAGTCCTTGTCACATGGGTTTATTATTCTATTGGACATACCTAAACAAATGCTGGCTGTTCATTTATTTTTTCTTTCATGTACAGTAATCTAAATAGATATTTTTGATGGTTTCTACCAATTTTGGACCCCAAAAACCCGAATTAGGCTCCTATTTTTGACAAATTATCTTTGATCATTGATAGCGCCATTTAGTTGTCTTGATTCACCTGCTAATACTACTTCTAGTGTTATTATTAAAAATGTATGGTTATTTCAGACAATTTCCCAGGTTTTTGCCTCATAAAAAATGAATTTTGGGAGCTAAAACTTCGTCAGAACCTCTATTTTCGACTTTTTGGTCCAAATCAACTTTATATTTGGTATCCTCTCCCTACAAAAACATGGAAAAGGGTACCTCACAAGCCGAACTTGACAAAGACGTTAAAAATACCTCATTTTGCGCAAATGGTTCACCCATAACACTCCTGGGTTTATTCCAATCGGGCGATGTTCGGAGCACAACTATGGCCCCAATGGAGCCTGTGCGCAAAAGAACGACGATTTTAGACCAAAATGTAAGGTAAATTTAAAGCTGAAACCTCAGCCTTTCGCTCGTTGGTCAAAATTGGCTTCACATTCGGTCTCCTCGCCCTAAAAAACATGGAAAAAAATGCCTCACAAGTTCATGTTACTAAACACAAAAAAACCCTATTTTTACACCCATTTTTTACCCATAACACCCTTGGATACATTCCGATCGGGCTGCAATGTTGGGACACAACTAGGGCCCAAATGGAGCCTGTGTGCGAAAGAACGAATTTTTTAGACCGAAAATAAAGGTACATATGGATGGTACGGCGTACGGCGGAACGACATTGCATTTTTGGAATCCACGTACCTTGAAACGTTAAAGAAAAAACTTTGAGGGGTTGTTGAAAAATGTGTTTGATTAGCGAATACATAATATGTAAACTTTGTGTTATCATTTGCAGCGTCTTTGGTTTATTATTCTGTGAATAATACACATGATATGTGTATTATTCACAGAATAATAAACCAATATGAATATGAACCAAATGTGAATAATACACATATGTGTATTATTCGCAGAATAATAAACCAAAGACGCTGCAAATGATAACACAAAGTTTCATCATTTCCCTACATTCATTCTATCCCTATCAATGAAATCCACAATAAACATCTTTTTTCAAATGAAATAATAATTTCACTGAACAACAAACTCAATTTCATAAAGCCATGCGTGATTATAATCTGCTGTTCCTTAGCAATGATATTATCTGCGCTGCTGTATACCATATGATTCACACTCATCCTGACGAAGCCTTTCGGTCCAAGCTTCAGGGCCTTACTTTGAACGAGCGGCTGGACGTAAAGTACATTGTTCCGGGTGGTCTCAAAAATCCTAAAAATTTGAATCAATTTGAAAACGTTCTAAAACCATAGATAACCTTATATTTAAAGTTCTCGAGTTACGGCGTTTTATAACATTTCAATCCAACTTTTCACCCCCTTCACGACCACATATTTCACCTCTATTTTTAGTGATGACTGAAAGTTTCGCGGACCATGTAGACATGAAGTACTTGGACGAATTGAGCAAAAGGTGATTTGCGGTCCATCGACACAATCATTGGCTGCCTGCAAATCTCCAAAATCCTGAATGGGGTCTATACAAGTATTTATTTTACTTCCTTAGATGAAAGCAGATTCCATCCTGAGAATTTTGACACCAACCGCACTGTCCTACGATAAGTGGGTCTTTTTCTATGATTTTTCAAAATTCCAGAGGTACCTACGTCACTGCACTCCTCACGCCTGGTCGGGACCCCCCTGCCAACTTTGACGTAAGAACCTCTGGAAACTTTGAAAAAATCACAGAAATATAACTAAATCTTAGGACAGTGCGGTTGGTGTCACAGTTCTCAGAATGGAACCTAGTTTCACTCAAAAATTATATAAACCGCTTTTGTGACCCATACGCACCCCCTATTACCGTTTGTAGTCCAAGAAGCTTATTGAATCTCGCTCTCACCGGTGAGCATTTCAAAATAATATTGTAAATACGATAGGATTGATTGGCTCCACTGCCATACAAGGACGAATTCAATTTGACTGCAACAGTTAAGTAATCTAGATGACAACCTCGGAGTTGGACTTGCGGCTTCCAACATTAACTAGGTACCTCAAAAAATTAATTATATTATTACACGCGAAAACTGTGGACGATGCCTATCAACTTTGATCTAACTCAGTCATTAGTGGATTTCCTCACCATAAGGCTGCTTGAAATGTTGACTTTTGATCACTGAATGACTATTTTTGGTCGACTAGTTGTTTGGTCTGTTTTTCTCAAGATTGATTTGAAATAATTTTCTTAATGGTTGGTTCTATAATTTATTATTCTCTTCACGGCCTCTCGTCCACCGTGGGTTCTAGAATAAACCCCATAACAGGGTCCAGTGGGTTCCCCATCGAGAAGACGTGAGTGGAACGAAGGAAATTCGAGGGGAAGTTGAAACTGTCCAGGTATATAGATTGCATCGAGAAAACGATCCATCAAAAGAACGTTTGCCGATCAACAACCTCTCAGGGAGGCGGTTGAAAAATTGCTTCACAGCGTGGGAGGGTAACGGCGGAGGCGCTTTAGTGCTTTAGCTCTTATCTTCAAATCCGTGAAATTATAGAACTGGCGAAGAAGAAAAAAGAGCGAGCCAGAAAAAATGGGGGGGAAAAAACTGTGGATTAAAGAACTTTCTACCATTTTTTTTTTCTTCGGTTTACCTTGAGCTGCTCGGTAAATCGTACTTACAGCTAAAGACGATATGACCGTAGCTGTCAAACGATTCTCAAACGAAAGCTTCTTATTACATTCGACAGGTAATACGATCTTTCCAATGAAACCCCAAAGGACGAAAACTAATCATTTTCGACTGAATCGGTAGTCTCATGTTCCCCCTATGTAATTAGTGTTCCACTTATCTTCATAAGACATTTACTTCGACACATAAATATATACCTACTTATTATTCGTCTTTCTATCTATCACTCCATCTTCTAGTATGATTACAATAATCTACAATGTGTGTTCAAACGGTTGACCTAATTTGGGAGCGATTTTGTTTAGGTATGATATGATCGAGGGAAGGCAATATTAGCCTTATTCCATTGCCGGTACTCCCGATATACCAACCCCGAAACTCATCATAACTCTTAAGCCCCGAAGGGGTACACGACACCGCCGCCCTTAGCGCAAAGTCGTACCTATCTGAAAAGAGTGCTTGCGCTTTTTTTTATTTTTTTGTTTTTTGTTTTTTATTTTCCTTTCTCTCTCTTTCTTAGCCAACCCCCAAAATCTACTCAATCCCACATCCTTAGCTCGTTTTAAGCTATTTTCTGTGCATATACGACTCTTGAGATTCAAAAATTCGGCTGAAACCACCCGGAACCATGAAATAATTTTGGCAAAAATGTCAGATATGACTAACGCACCAAGGACAGCAGACAGCGATGTCTACTTCCTCATACACAAAAGGGAAGTACTGATCTTTGATAGGTTGAGAGAATTTTACACAAGTGCCAAACTAACGATCTCATCGTCCTCCTCCCAAATTACTGATCCATGCGAACAGTCATCTCAATTGGAGAATGGCAGGTAATCGGAAACGGTGTCAATTATTCCTCTAAGGTTTAATATTTTCCAATATAGATGCCCCTGTTGCGTAGATCACTGTTTACCGTGGTAAATACCCTCGTGCTTCCCCCAGGAAAGCCCTAAATCGACTACACAATGAGCCGGCCGGGTAATTACAGTTTCATAAATATGCGATGGCTGCAAGAATTCTATCTATAATTATTTGCTGTTATGCGTGAAGCATAGCGTTTGAAATTCATAGGTGACCATCTAGGAGCTACATCTCAACTACCCACCGAATTCGCTCAAAGCCAGGCCATTTATTCTTGACGACTTGACTACTTCGGATGTAAACTATGCTTTCTAACCAGATCTCTAACACTTCTGAGTTATTCCTCGAGTTTTTATGAACATCCTTTCGGGCTATTTCGCGATTTTTCTCAAATCTTCAAAACCTTAATTTTGGGACTCTTCTTTGTCGGTAACCGCGAAGAGGTTATAGTGTCTGTTTACAACTATTTCTTCCTTCTATGTTAATCTAGATCAGATTAAAATAGCAATATTTTCATTGCCTTTCGATTGCGTTACAAAACCTCCCAGCTATAATCCTCTCTCAGCAAAGATGGTCCCATTAACGTGCTCCTTGTTCCCGATCCTTTAAACCTCTTCCGAAGAAACTTTGCCGCCCATTGATAAGCTTCCGGTAGAAGTTAGGAAGCGGCCCGTCCCCCTCGCCATCATTTTAAAACGCGCCACTTAATAGACGCGCGGAGGCTAATTACAAGGTAATCCGGCGATAGGAAAAGGCAAAACCCTGGAACGCCCTGGGAGGAGTTCTGCCTAACCAGCAACCTAACCTCCGGTGCCTTCCAGCTTTCCCAAGTTTATCAGTTTGCGGGAAGTTAGTCCGGGAGACGCGGGAAGGCTGCAGTCCGAAGAGAGATCGCGGTGAACTCAATTAGTGTTCCTACACAGGATGAGACGGTTACTTAATTAATACTAAAGGGAACTATGCAGATTGCTATGGCAAACACGTAGGTGGGTCCCGTGCTGGCTTATTCAGAAGGGCCCGTGTAGGTATCCGTTTTTATTCGGGGCGAACCGCTGGCTACTTTGTCCGTTTGGAACCACATGGTAATTTGCGATGTTTGCCAGAGGCCGAATTTTCACCTAACGCAGGAGAGCGCATATTTTTAATGAACCTAATTTTATACAAACCCCTTTTACCAGTGGATCTACTAACCTGGAGCATAGCATCAGAGTTGCGTTAGGTCAAACTCCTAGGCACTTAATGATAAAATTTCGTACTAGAAGACTGTCATGGTACCTGTCGTGATCCTCCCAGAACATCACTTCTCATATAATATTGTACATTAAATATTGTCCAAAGGAATAAACTCGAACGGGTGAGGTGACCTACGAGATCCGGCGCAGGGAGTCTTGAAACTCTCCCACTACCCTTCAGTTAAAACTGAATGGCTGGGGGAGAGTGGAAGGAGGACTATAAAAACTCGCTGTTCTCGCCTGTCACCTCTACGCTCTCCTCAAGTCGATGACTTATCACTCTCACTCTCACTCTCTCTCTCTCTCTCTCTCTCTCTCTCTCTCTCTCTGGACAACGGTAAGGTGACAGTTTTGGTCCAAATTGACTATTCCCGTGCATTTGATTGTGTTGACCATGAGGTTCTGATTGCGATTTTCAGATCACTTAATTTTAGCATGAGGGTTGTAGCGTGGTTCGAGTCTTTCCTGACTGATAGATGTCAATGCGTTGTTGATATGGCTGGTGCACAGTCGCAAACTATGAAAATGGCAAAGGGCGTACCACAGGGGTCAGTGCTGTCTGCTTTAATTTTTAGTATGTACATCAATACCTTGCCAAGCGTTTTACGGAATTGCAATTATCATTTATACGCCGATGATGTACAATTGTACATAGAAACTTCAATTGAGGATGTTGGGGAAGCAATAGCGGCTCTGAATGATGACATTTCAAGGTTGAATGACTGGTCCCACATGCATGGCTTGGATGTTAATCCTTCTAAATGTAAGGCCATTATAATAGGTTCGAGTCGGCGAATCAGTGTATTGGACGAACTGGCAAATCTGGACTCCATTAGGCTAGGGAGCACTATAATACATTATGAAAATCAAGTTAAGAGTCTTGGAATATCGATTGATAGAACTATGAATTGGAGTGGTCAAATAACCGCATTATGTAGTAAGGTGTATGGCGGCTTACGCCAGCTTAGGCTGTTCGCCAATTGCTTTCCATTTGACATCAGAATCAGATTGGTTCAAGCTCTAATTTTGCCTTTCTTCGACTATGCCTGTCTTGCCTACTGTGATCTCACGTCTGAAAAAGTTACATTGCTACAGCGTGCTCAAAATGCAGCTATACGTTTTATTTTTAAATTGCCACTTGATGAACATGTGACAGACTACTACGCTAAACTAAAATGGTTAAAAATTGCAGAGCGTCGTGAGCTAGCTTTGGGAGTAATGATGTTCAAGTTGATGAACAAGCCAAGTTCTTTTCTATCTGTAATCTTCATTCTACATATGATTTTAAATTTTTTTTTCTAATTTTAAGTGTGTGAATTCTGACTGATGATTAATGCTGTCTTATGCTTTCTGTATGTATTGGAAGAGAGGACCCCATGGTCCTAAATATGTACAGAATATTCAATAAACTAAGTCAATCAATCAATCAATCTCTCTCTCTCTCCTCTCATGCCTCCTTGCCTTATCTCACAAAAGATTCCAGATTGGTGGAACCGGCCTTCGTGATAACCGGCATCGAGTGGCAACCACTGGGCATATACCTCTAGCGTCTTTATCCTCCCAGAACATCACTTCTCATATAATATTATACACTAAAGATTGTCCAAAGGAATAAACTCGAACGGGTGAGGAGGCCTACGTTATCCGGCTCAGGGAGTCTTGAAACTCTCCCACTACCCTTCAGTTGGAACTGAAGGGCTGGGGGAGAGTGGAAGGAGGACTATAAAAACTCGCCGTTCTCGCCTGTCACCTCAACGCTCTCCTCAAGTCGATGACTTATCTCTCTCTCTCTCTCCACTCATGCCTCCTTACCTTATCTCACAAAAGAACCCAAATTGGTAGAACCGGCCTTGGTGATAACCGGCCTCAAGTGGCAACCACTGGGCATATACCTCTAGCGTCTTTAGTGGTGGTAACCTTCCTGGCTTTGCCATAGGTGTTAACCGTTTAGACGCTAGATCCAGCAACCTTCTCCTCCATCACACTCACACACCTTACCTCGCCTCACCATACCAAACCACCACATTACCCTTAAAATATACCATTCCTATAATATTTAAGACTGTTACCAATAAAGACATGGAGAAGTCGAGCTGCGTGATACAACGGACAGGGCCAGGTAGCTCTCCCTCCAACAGCTCCCAACAGCTTCCAACGGCCGTCGGTGGACAGGGGAGGGTAGAGGCGCCCAGCTTGGCATTCAACCGACTTCTCCCGAACCAGAGCCTTCTCTCTCTTACCTTACCTCATCCTCATCAACTCACCCTTCACCACAACCCTACGTTCTCAACGTTGTGAAAACCGGACGAGAATTTCCTTCCCAGCACTCAACATGGTGAAAACTGGACGAGTGCTTTTCCAATATCCAGCGTGGTGAAAACCGGACATATATTTTCCTACCCTCTCTTTCCAATATCCAAGGAGGTGAAAACCGGGCGGGCATTTCCTCATTCCAACATCCAACATAGTGAAAACCATATGGATATTTTCCTATCCTAGGAGGAATCCAAGGACGTGAAACCGTGCGGATAAGCTTTCCCACTCATCTCTCAACTCCTCATTCAACCTCACCTTCCCAAACCTACCATTCACCAGAAAGACCAAAATGATCTTTGCTCTCGTTAGAAATGATTCTGATTAGGGCCAAGATCATCGTAATACACACCTACAATAGCTTATCCACTATCTGATATCTTCTCAAAAATCTGCAAAACTTCTCAATTTACCCCACTGGTACCAATCAAGCTTGTCTTTTAGTCACACACCCCTTCCCCTTATTTGTTTATGTCAGTAGGTTATTGCCTATTCCTGTTCTGGTAACGCTTACATTGTAGTTCGTCACCTTGGATCCTATTTTGTAATTAATAGGGCTAATTTTCGAAGAAGGTCTTCATAGTAGAAAGATTTTCGTAGAGTGAGGTTTAATGACTCCTATTGCGTTGAACATTTGCAAAGGTTTTCCTTTTATTCCGAAAATAAAGTGGGTTTTAATCGCCTTTGGAACGATCATTTCGGCATGTCCATTCGCCTAATTTGATCCCAAGCCTTTCAGGGGACATCTGGACATTAAATTCAATTCCTCGTATTACCTAATGGGTTTTACAACAAAACTGACAGGAATGTCTTGACTGTTCCTTTAAAAGAGTAAGTTCTGATCAATGGAATTCCTATTACGTCTCTATGCTCTTGTAATATCTTAATTAGGCAGCCTTTCCATGGTTAGTGAATATTGAACGATTTTGCAGTTTGTTTGCTGAACATGAAGTGGATTTGTCTTTAGTGACTGACCATTTTGTAATCTTGTATGTGTAACGAAATGTTTTTTGTAACGTGTAATTGCACAAACTCGTACATGTAAATTATGTCGCCTACTGATTTGATCATGCACAATGCATCTCTAGCATATGATATGCATTACCTATTTCGGTTCAATTCTTATTTCTAAACATCCTATTCATGATATTTCATTTCAATTTTCATTACCTGAACAGTGTGAATGTGTGTGAAATTTTTTTTTAAATAGGTATTTGTATTTTTTTGTATTCCGTACTAATTCGAAATGTCAATGTTTTCCAATGTTTTTGAAATATGTACCATTAATTTACGTCAATTTTCTCTTTGATCTAGTCTGCTACATATAGCAGAGGCTACATACAGTCATGTGGACTGTATGTGGTTAGGTATGTGACCTAACGAATTTTGGTTTATTATTTTCAATAATGAACCATTGGAATCGAGCATGAAAAAAAAAATTCTAACCACCCCCACAAAATTTGATGGTTTACGTTTCATGGTACGTAGAATCCTAAAATGCAATAAAAATATTTCTGTCTGTCCGCCGTACGCCGTCCTGGCCACTTTTCTTAGTTACCATGAAAGAAAATTGATGAAATTCGGGTTATAGGTTCCAATCGGGGTCTAGTTGGTCCTCGAAGCTCGACGTTACTGTCAGTCATCTCTAAGGGGTTCAAAATAGGGGTTGAAATTTTCAGAACGCCGTATCTCGAAATCTTTCGATAGAAGGGTGTGGTTTTTTTTACGTTATTAAAATTGTCTTGAGCTAAACGATTTTTTTAGACCACCCGGAGCATTTTACATCCAGCCGTTCTTGTACACCAAAAGGCTTCGTCAACACGATCGTGAATCAAACGGTATAAATGCGGCCGGGATATCATCACTAGGGAGCACCTGGTTATAATCAAGGATGGCTGTATGAAGTCGAGGTCGTTGTTCTGTGATATTATTTCATTTGATAAGTGATGTACTATTGGATTTTGTTCGTAGGTTCTTGTGAAACTTGAACAAACGTTGAAGTATTATTGATGGGTAAATTATTACACAACGGCAAATTATTACACAACGGTTCATCTACCAAGAAGGGGCTGGATTTTGTTGATCGGTACTTCTGCAACTTGAACAACCGTTGAAGTATTGTTGATGGGCAAGTTATTACACAACGGTTCATTATAGGTATTGGCCACAAAAAACAGTGATCTACGCAGAAGGGGCATCTATTTCACTCCACATCAATAATTTTCCTTTAGAACTTCATTATTTGCGTTTCTTCTGGCCGTTTTAGTTTCTGTTTGTCATCGGCTGTATTATTTTAGCAACATTTAACTCGCGATATAGGTAGGTACCTAGTAACGAGTACGGGGATAGGTACTAACCAACGGAGGGTCTGCGATTGACATAATATGTATAGAGTAGTACATACTATATTATATAGACGGGTTATCTATACATAGAGCTGTGATCTGTAACAGCAGAGTATTCTGTACAAAATAATAAACCGTTGTGCAGGGATTTGCAGCGTTTTTCTCGATGTGTCTTAACACACACATTTATCAATATTTCTTTATGGAACATTCTTATCGATCCTTATGCTATGCGTGCCTATCATCTATTTGCGATTTACATGTAAAAAGTACATGTTACATTTACGTTATTTACATTTAATTTTTAATTTAATATTTACATATTCATTTCCTTAATTATTTTCGCTTTAATGATTAGGGAATTGATGAATTACCTAAAGTTCTCTCATATTTTCTGTTTGTATACGCAATTTGCTTTAATGTTAGGGAATTAATGAATTCTCCTAATTTTCTAATGGCCTTTCTTCTTATGGCATCTTCAGTCTTATTTATCATATTTTCACGTATTTTCTGCGTTCTACATCAATAGTAGAGCTGCTTTGCATTTTTCTAATTCTTGCTGTCTTTTGACGGTGTTTATTGTTCCCTTTTGATTGGTTTTTCTAGTTGCGAATTCAGCTGGCGAGTCAATAATTGTATTGTGAATTTGGTTGAATTTTTAGTGAGTCCAACTACCTTTATTATCACTTTCAGGAAAAAATTCAGAAAAAAATTCAAACTACTTAAAAATGCGAAAAACCCCACACCCCAAAATAACATTTTCCGAGACAGAGAAATTCTGGATATTTCAACCCCTATTTTTCAAGCCTTACAAGTTGAGTGAGAGAAACACCGAGGTTCGAAGACCAACTAGAGCCCAAACGGGACCCATATAGCACATAACAGATTTCGCCAATTTTGGTTCATGGGAACTTAGGAAAAAGCCGCGGACGGTGTAGGGCGGACGGACGGAAATACTTTTATTCGATATTCGTATTCTACGTCCTTTGAAACGAATACCATGAAATTCTGATGGGGTGGGGGGGGGGGTGGGGTAAAAATGTCTTTGTTGGTCGATTTCAAAGGTTTAATATTGAAAATAATAAACCGAAATACACATTAGGTGGGTGAGTAGATAAAGACGTGGTTTGCAGCTGTAGTTTTGAACGGACCCGACTGGCAGCGATTGTCACAGGTGAAGATTGCCACAGGTGGCGATTTACAGGAAACCAGATTGATAAGTTTTTAACAAAAACTGTGAGATTACTGTTTTCACGCTCATCCCACTTGAGCTCCTGGAACTTGAGTACTGTTGATGATATCATTATCTTTTCATGTCATTTGCTATAATGCATACATTAGTACATTATTCAGTAAAAATCATAATTATTTGAAACCACAATAACTTTACATTATAATAACTGACTCTGATGTGGTTGTCATGGGGTAAATATCTGTAGGCACATTTTGTCAAAACAAAAATAATAAAATTACTAACGCAAACGGGGGAAATCCCCCCCCCCCCCCCCACCATCAGTTTCAAAAACAACGTCCACCTACATTCATGTAGGACAGGTATAAACTTTGAAACAATACCATCTCACAACGATTCATATACCTACAAGGAAGTGCCAGATTCATCACAACGCCATTATTCAAAGAGGGTTGTGAAAATCAGGTGCAATTATTATGATCGAGGTGTTTGTATAGGGAGAACATTTACACATTTCACACAAGTGGATATAACGCTACATATTGAAAATGTAACAAATTAAACGACAAAATACAAGATTTTAGTGGGAACTATAAAAATAATAAAACCGTTCACAATTACCAAGCCAAAACTTGAATATACTCTCAACTTCACATCTCTTATTCGTCAGGCCCGATAGCTAGAGCTTTATACTACGTCAGTCTCGTCTCGAACATGAAAGAAAGTTATTAACAAAAATGATATTTCATAATATTCACAATTAAAATTATGCAATACTGAATTAACCAAGAATGTATTAACCTGGAATAACCAAGTTATAATCTTTTCATGAATTACAACTTGGTTATATTCTTGTTCAAACCCTGTTGGTCGTTGTATGCAGTCCACCTTTGCTTACTCTATGCAAACGGCAACAGGGTACCAAACCGAACTGGGCCGCGGTGAATTCATAGATTATGTATAATTATTTGCTTACGTAATACCCCAGTTGCTTGTCCAATCGATGTCACTCAACTCTTGTCTGATTAGGCACTCTACGCATTCGCGAGGAATACACAAGATTATTCAGTAAGTAAGCCCACATAAGTGCCTATTGTAATCGCTCGGTTACTTCAATGGATTCTTCGTTGAACTATGGCGCCATCAATATCTCCAACGGTAGGTACCCTTGCAACAGGGAAAGCTGAGCAAACAGCAATGAATATTGATGTGCTTGCCTTGGATAATTTCTTATCGACCCCATTACGGGAGAGAAATGGAAATAAATTAAAACTTGAATGAGTTGCGGGCCTTCGAGGAATATTCCGATCGTCGGAATAATTTATTGTGATACACACATTATAGGTTCACGCATTAGATGATTCTTTGAGTCATGAAGCATTTATTTTCCAGAATTTTCCTTTGAGCTCTTCGAATATCACCATCAATGGCAGCAAACGCACCGCACTGGCACCGTCACTGTATCTAGCTACAGGTATTATAGTGTGTGTCCTATCGATTTGAACCGTATTTTAACGGGGTTTCAGATGTATTTCATTTCTCATTTTGGAACTTAACTAAACTTATCTCAGTCAATCCTCAACCACTAATAATTTTTTTGAAGTTAGTTCAAACTCTGCAAATTATTACACAACGGTTTACTACCTGTATTTACCTGTATTACCTTTATAGATGCCCCTTCTGCGTAGATCACTCTTTTCTGTGGTCCGTACCCACGAGCTCTCTCCAGGAAAGCCCAAAACGGAGTACTGGAGCCGGCCAGGGAATTAAAGTTTCATACAAATGCGCGGGATTCAATAATTCAATCACTAATGAAAAGCAGTCTTCATTAAATTTGATTACAAAACAAGGTATTTAGAAAAGTTCACTACCTAATTTTGATAAATAAATCAGTCAAAATCCTGGGAAGTTCCAAAACAACAACAGCTACGACAGGGCACACTACAATCGCTTCTGGAGAACTGCTAGGTGGATCGCACAATATGCCCCACGGTCCAATCCTTAACCCAGATTAGCTCGGACGTTTGGAATCCGTTCCGAATCATCCTGGGAGCCCTGGCACCATTAGTGAGCTCGTAGTGGCTCATCGGTCAGCTCCCATCTACCGGGGAAGGAGCGGCAGGCCGGCTCCGTCCTCTAACCCAAGGCGCCCAAGGAAATGCACTTGGCGTCGGGCTCCCCTCAGCCGCAGAGAGACCGCTCGGATGAGCATCAGTTGCAGCTTAACGCGCACCCACCCCATTACTAAAGAGAAGGGCTTCTGCCACTTTGTGCTCAGGGTGAGAGCCAGATTCTTCTGGAAGGCCCTATACTCTTTATGGGGGACCCCATCCGCTGTGCAGATCAACGGTGTGAAGGAGCTGCGGAGGTCTTCAGCTGCAGTATCATATTTTTGATGTTTTTCTCTTGCAGCTGTGTCGAGGACAGACATCCAGGTCCGAGACTGGTAGGAGCGTGCGTCAGCATTCACAATGCGATTATCAAAATACGCTGCTCTTTCCCGGTCCCAGAAGCCCAGAACTCTTAGGTCTGCGACTAACCTCGCCGATCCTGAGGTCCCTTCACGCAACATGGGCTCAATACCTACAGACAGCTGAGGGTGACGTAGCTAGCCCTGCCAACCTTGCGCACTCGTCTCGAACCAGATCATGACCTAACTTCACATGCCCTCCTTTCATGCAATTCAAGGCGTGGGTCATTGTCATGGGCTCTCCAGGGCAGCCGTCGCAGTACTTTGGTAAACCTTCAATGGTTTTTCCGTAACGAACGGCCAGTGCATCGCGGAACCGGGTTGCGGACAAATCAAGTCCATCGGCTACAAGCGGAAGGACTGTCAGCCACTGGGATGCTTCACCTTCGACGATCCTCTTTATGCTGCGTTGAGTCTCTGCGGGTAGTGCTTCAATCGCCTCTTTTGCTCGCACTTCGTGTCTCCGTTTCCGCTCTTTTCGCTCAGTCATCAGTACTGCCGCAGCCTGGTCCTCATGTGCCGCCTGATCATAAATTCCGCCGTTCGCTATCGCCCGTCGTGATAGGTCAAAGGCCCTGTCAGCTGTTACCATGGGGTCCTCAAGAGCGAGCCCACCTACTTTTGCCGACAACGAGAGCAACCGGTGCTCCTCAGGTAGTACCGCTCTTCCCAGTATAGCAGGTGTGAATGTAGCTTGGATGGATGTACGAAGTGGTTCATAAATGATCCCCTCCCCATCCACAACCCTTTGCACCGAAGCCCATTCCCTCTGTAGGGACTTTGTGTATGCAGCGTGAGCTGCCTGCGGACTTTTCTCTGCAAAACCGGCAAAATTCTTAACGTTCTTTGTCCATTCTGCCACCTTGGATGCAACATACCGCTTCAGATCTTCCGTGGGACCAAGGAAACCACCAAGGAACCTGTGTGATCGGACTACGTTTATATTCAGGCCCCCAAAAATTTCAGCGGCCCGCTCTTCCATGCCAGGTTTGACTACAAGAAAGCTTTTTGCCGGCTCTGGAAAATAGCCCCAGCCCGGACCTTCAGCCTGAAGATTCCTCAGCCATTCGCTGATGTCCTCAAGCCTCCCGACACAGGCAGAATCGTCAGCATACCAGTTTTGATTCCAATTAGGCCCTTTCAAGGCGTGAATCAGAGGGAGTGTACCAACGGCGTACATGTACATTCCTAGGGGGTCTCCTTGCGTCGTTCCTTCCCTGCTTTCTAGTACTGAGTCGCTGCCCTGGAATAGTACAAGAGGGTATCCCCGATACGTGTTAAATAAGAAACGTGAACATCGGGGCCAGTATTTCCGTGCACTCCAGAGGGCAAGAGGGCGGCTTAGCGCATTGAACGCATTGGCGGCATCCATAAGTAAGGCTCCCTCACACTGGTCCTGCTCAAATAGCTTTGCTACCCCGTGCACACTGCCTTCTACCCCTCCCTTTGCTCCCGCACAGAGTTGGTCTGCCCCACAAGCCCCTCTCAGGTCTGGGCCAGTCCGTGAGGCTATTGTCGTAGCACAGAGTCGTTGGAGGACTTCCCCGACCCCTATTGGCCGAACCCCTGGTCGCTTGTCCAGAGCAACTCCCCTACGAGCTAATAGGGCACGGATTTTTTCCCATTCAACTATTTGGTTTGCCAACAACTGGGTGAGCGTAGCCACTGCTTTGCGGAGTCGTTCGCTATGATTGCCATATCGGAGCAGCATTGATCGCCAATTCTCAGCATCGGTCCCACTTGGCCCTGCACTCCCTCGAAGACCATGGGCCGATGTTTTGATATGATCCGCGGTCACGGCTACTGCGACGATCATGTTGACGACGCTTTTCGGTGCAAACGAACTGCAATTCAAAAACGTTAAAAAACCATACCCTTCTATTCAATGTTTTCGAGCTAAGGCTTTCTGAAAATTCCAACCCCTGTTTTTTACCCCTTAGAGATGACTGACAGTAATGCCAAGCTTCGCGGACCAACTAGACCCCAAATGGGACCTACAAACCAAATTTAATTAATTCTGGTTCATGGTAACTAAGGAAAGTGCGAAGTTCGGCGTACGGCGAACAGACAGAAATATTTTTATTGCATTTTCGGATTCGACGTAGGTACCTTGAAACGGGAACCATAAAATTTGGGGGGGGGGGGGGGGGGGGGGTTACTTTTTTTCATGCTCGATTCCAAAGCTTTATTATTGAAAATAATAAACCAAAATTAACCTCATCGCGTGATTCAGTGTTGGTAAATACAAACTAATAATCCAAAATCTTAAGTTACTGGGAGTTTTCAGTACAACCACAAAATTACGCTCATGATATGCAGGCTATGCGCTGAAATCGTCGAATGATGGGTCACATTACCATGAGATTTTGCGTGGAGCCTGCAAAGAAAACATTCTAACAACTCACTCGAAAAAACATGTTAGTGTGCGTTACACACGTTTCGCACGAGTGCGCAAAAATAAATATCATGATACTATTTGGAACTGGTTTGATTATTTATTGATCCTTAGTAGCAGTTAAATCGATGGGACGTGATGGTGGACCTATATTTCCATTTTTGTATTTAAAATATTACCTATTATTGACCTTTTTCATCTGAGCATGAAGGGCATCCTACTCACGTTACTGATATTATAGTACACAACCTGGTGGTGAAATACTCTGATAGTTTGTTATTATGTATGAGGAAATCATTAGGTAAAACGACCAAAAGGCTGAAGTAATTTTCGCGCTGCTAGTTGTCTGCAGCTCAACAACAGCTCTGAACAACATTATACCTGAGCAGCAAAAGCAAAGCCCACGAAAGAAATTTAATTCCAGAGGAAATTACTCTGGATTCTAATTCCTTTTATGTTACCACCAAATCGTGTGGATAGCAAGGGGGTTGAACCGTGACAAATTCATTAGTAGGTAACAAATGTACTGCCAAAGACGAAGGTAAAAGAAGCGGCGTTATACAAGGGGTCGTTCGTTCCTACGCCTGGTCAATCTCGAATCTCGATAGGTATCCCTATTACTGAGTAACCGAAACACTTTTTTTTTTAAATTTTTGCATATAAATTGACCCTTTTCATACTGCTCCCTATTCCTGTCAACCGAAGTGCTGCCCCTGCAATAGAGGGATATCGCTTGTGGAAAATCTAAAGCTTGAAGAACAGCCCCTCCCATAACAACGCTGTGGTCAAAACCCCTCCTAAGAGCCCGTCAGCCACCTGATAAAGGGCACTTACTCCGCTCACGCACAGTCTTCATAACAAATTTTAACAAACCTTGTCACAAAACCTGGAGTTCCTTCAGTTTTCGTCTGCCGGCGGTAATTCATAAATATTTATCGCCTTGAACAAATTTTCGTTTTATGATAACAAAATTCTATGAAATACTCTGAGTTCATTAAATTCCCCACGATGCACCGCAGTGAACTAAGAGGTTTTACTTTGTTAGCTGAACAAGTGAACACCAAATATTACTACATACACCAGTAATCTCTACTGTACTTCCTACCAACACTATTCGGCAGAACCAACCATGTTTTCCAAGACCGAAAGAGAAAGTTGAACTCGGAAGGACGATGGTTGAGTAGGTACCGGTTGAGTCGCGCTCATGTTGATGTTACAGTTCAAAATGTGAGCCCTAATTGCGATTAAACGGCTGATCTAACTCAGAGTGGTCCCATAAAAGGAGCCACTAAATACTGGAATCTATTGGGATATTTCAAAAACTGTACTACAAATTTTTCGAGTTATGGCGTTTTGAAGTTTTCAACTGCGATTTTTCAACTCTCACCGAGCTTTGAAGACCAACCTGACTCCAAATATGACCAATCTACTAAATTTCATCAATTTCTGACTAACTCAAGTAGGCAAAACGCTTAGGCTAACTTGAACGCTATTCCGATTATAACCCCTGTTCCTGTACCTTACATATCTCATTAGCCCCAGGAATCCTATATAAAATTCTAAAAAATACCTAAATTTAAATATGTGAAATGCGGGACTGGTTTAGATTCCTACTTTCAAGAGAAAAGTTGGACAATCAAATTCTTTGTCGAATGATATCAACTTGAGCTTTCCAGCTATGTAAACAATTTTGCAAAGTTTCGCTTTTTTCTCTTCAGTGGTTAGAAATTCATTGAAGAACCCCAACTTATTACCGATCTTAGTAAGGTAGATTGAAATCACATTCTGTTCTTTTTCCTTAACTTTCCTTGATTTTTTTCTCAATTTTTCTTTTCCTTTAATCTTTCCTTGATTTTTTTTTCCTTAATTTTTTCCTTGATTTTCCTTAATTAAGCAGATCCATCGTTTGACCTGTGCCTGATGTGAATAGTGATGGACTGTCGTGATCTGGATTGTTCCGCAGGGTAATTTGAAACTGGCGCACAGAGAATGACAGGTGCTCATGACAAGCAGTAGAGATTACGGATACATCAACTCGGGTGTTATGATTACAGTTAACCTCGTAATAGCCGGCGAATGGTTCATCGTCGAATTCCATCAGGCCACTCAATCACGATCACGACCTCGAGCTTTGGAATGGTTTGTGGATACCCGGACCAACATGACTCGCCGAGCTATTCTCCTTTGTCGCGAGCGGAAGGTGGAATGAGCTCCCCGGACTAATTGGTTTGACTCCAACCACCTCGACTGTTGTTGTACTATGGCAGTAAGCTATCGATCAACATTGCAACCCACTGATATTATGTTGATCATGAAATAATATCACTGGACTCGCACTGGTTATAATTACGTTTCGTCTCCGGACAAAAGGGTACCCAGTTAATCAAATGTTGCCAGCACAGTTGGAGAAATGGAATTCGAAATCCACACGCAGAGACATAGTAAGCACAAGCTTGGATTGAACAATGTGAAGTGTAACCAGTGCTATTACTGAAGTTAAACCAATATTTTCCCACATCACGAGATGAAATCGATCACACTGGGTTAATATTGTTATCAGTAGTCACTACCAGTATTCACAATTTTCCAGCAAGGGAAATATTATTGTAAGCTGCTAGGTATAATGGGCTCCGCCCATCCACGTGTAGATACCAATAAATAAACTAATAGGTAAATACCATATCCAAAAAGCTCGGTAATACTGGCAACGAAGCTTTTTCCACATATGAGCGGAACAGAATATCCATCAGGGCTCTGCTGCAAAACAAGTCTGCTGTTCTGCTTCAAAAAACCACGAGTTACAAAATACCAATTCTACAAGTAAAATTCGGTGCAGGACGAAAGCGCCAAGACCCTTGAATAAGGAGACAAGTGCGCCACCAACCTCAAATGACAGAGGACGAAAGCGCCAACTGAAGGGCCCAATAAAATGCGCCATTAAACAGGTACGAAAGCGCCAGTGAACGCATCGGGCGTGCAATAGTGAAAATCGAAAAAATACCAATATTCCGGCTAATGCCCATAAGCGCCGGCCCTCAATTCAGCTATACCCAAAAGCGATTCCTCCCCAACTCACTCATCTCAACAAGCCTGCCAGTTGAAAATCTCATAAACGCGTCAGGCTATTTTGCTGTCTCTAGCTTTACTATTCGACCTAACTTTATCATAATATTCTTCGAAACAAAAATTAATATTTTCTTTACCTACTTCATTGGAATCTTGAAGTACATGTCTAAATCCGAGAGGACACTAACACTGTTCCCTTAGGCACCCAGTTGGTTCCTATCTCGTCGAACATGATTAACTAAACCTAGCATATTTTACACGTACTTACTAAGCACTTACTTATCTCTAAGCAATATTCTAAACAATAATCGTTAACCTTCGTTCGAATAAAGACCGCATCTTATGTTTAGAGAGAAGGAAGCTGCAGGACCGACGAGTTGTAAGCTGTACTTACTGACCTGCATCCTTCACACTCACTCGCTGTAGAAAGGAAAACTCTCCACGTCTATATGCTCATATCAATAAGCCAAAGCCACATTCACAGTGCTTCTAAGCAGAAAGGGCGTACAAACTTACTAAGATATCCCCAGGCGAGCAATTTCGTATAATGTGGATTTCACCGAAAAAGTCGTTCTACAAGGCCCACAGAATGTACGAATCCGTCTCTTTTGTTGAGCTTGTGACAATGTGTGGCCGGTATCGCTGGTTTCCTCGTGGGAATATTGTGTGAAGGTAATGTAGCGTGAAGCAAGATGAATGGAGAGATTAGATATCACCTATGTTATTAGCCCTATCAATAACGCACCTGAATCGGGAACGTCATTGGCATAAATCAAGAGCGACCGGGACGCACAAATGACTAACCGTATCGGGTTGATAGTGTTTCCATCACACGCAAACCGCACCCGGGGCATGTTTTTGTTCGTGGTCAAAATAAGAACGTTGATGCGCGAATTTGATGAGTTTTGGTTTATTATTTTCAATAATGAACCATTGGAATCGAGCAAGAAAAAAAAATTCTAACCCCCTCAAAATTTGATTGTTTACGTTTCAAGGTATGTGGAATCCAAAACTGCAATAAAAAACGCAGTACGCTGTACTGGCCACTTTTCTTAGTTACCATGAAAAAAAAAATTGATGAAATTCGGGTTATAGGTTCCGTTCGGGGTCTAGTTGGTCCTCGAAGCTCGACGTTACTGTCAGTCATCTCTAAGGGGTTCAAAATAGGGGTTGAAATTTTCAGAACGCCGTATCTCGAAAACTTTCGATAGAAGGGTACTATTGGAATGGACTATTGGATTTTTTAGGCAGGTACTTGTGAAACTTGAACAAACGTTGAAGTATTATTGATGGGTAAATTAATACACAATGGTAAATTATTACACAACGGCAAATTATCACACAACGGTAATTTATTAAACAACGGTAAATTATTACACAACGGTTCATCTGCCAAGAAGGGGCTGGGTTTTGTTGATCGGTACTTTTGCAACTTGAACAAACGTTGAAGTATTGGTGATGGGTAAGTTATTACACAATGGTAAATTATTACACAACGGCAAATTATTACACAAATGCAAATTATTACACAACGGTAAATTATTACCAACAGTTCACCAACCAAGAAGGGGCTGGATTTTGTTGATAGGTACTTTTGCAACTTGAACAACCGTTAGAGCATTATTTATGGGCAAGTTATTACACAACGGTTCATTATACTTGACCACGAAGGTAGGTATTGACCACAGAAAACAGTGATCTACGCAGAAGGGGCATCTATTTCACTCCAAATCAACAATTTTCCTTCAGAACTTCATTATTTGCGTTTCTTTTTGCCGTTTTAGTTACTGCTTGTCATCGACTGAATTATTTTAGCAACATTTAACTCGTGATGTAGATAAGTAACGAGTACGGGGTTAGGTACTAACCTACGGAGGGTCTGCGATCTACATAATATGTACCTATAGAATAGTACATATTATATTATATAGACGGGTTATCTATACAGAGAGCTGTGATCTGTAACAGAAGGGTATTCTGTACAAAATAATAAACCGTTGTGCAGGGATTTGCAGCGTTTTTTAAATTATATTCTACGGACCTGGATATTTTGAAGGATTAATAACATTAGAAATATTATTCCACGAGGATTAATGTTTTTCTGCACATATAAAACCTTGTGCCTAGATCAGTGTTAAGCAGGGAATGCCGATAACTAACTATACGATAGAACGGACGAGCGAATATTTCGAAGGTAGGTGTGGGTTGGCCCCTAAACGGTTTCCATAGCCCATCTAAGTCAGAATCAGTAATTACATCAGAATTACGTTACGCGCCTACTATTCAATAAGTAGGTAACGATATACACCGTAGACCGATTCAGTAAAAATGATAGCGCATCAACAAACACTTCCTCCAGAAACCTTAGTTTGTGCCCAAATACAGAGGGTTGTTCAAGCTGGCCTACTGATGAGTTCATGAATTTCATAATTTATGTATTTATGTATTTATGGATCATGCAAGGATCATGTAAGGATTGTGTAGATGAATGCAGAGGTAAATCCCTTCAGATCGTTATGAGGCTTAACTCTAATCAACTCCTTGTTGATCCAGAAGTGAGCTTTTGGAAACGGTACTCTTCAATAAGCAGGTAACAATATTCAGATCTACGAAGCTGAAACTCAACATGCAGCCTCTATGGTACAGCTGTAACAGACTGAGAAGGTGGGGAGTGTGAAAAAGAAGTAAATTCACCCAATCATGTCACTCAACAAGGTTATTGTACCTTGAAGTCAATGTTTTGATGGGTTTGGGCTTTCGTTGGGCTACGTGTACTTGCATGCTGCTTGTTCATAAACTGGAACTTATTTCAACGAACAAAATGCCGGAGCTTAACATTGTTAAAAGGAAGGATGGTCTAACTAAACGATTCATTTAATGTCACTCCACGAGTCAACATTAACCTTTTAATATCTCATGGCAAACCCTGACCTTTTAAGGTTGTTGAATTCAATTATGTTACTGCATGTTGTTTTGGTTGTTGCATGATGTTATTTGATATGTTTAGTGATGTGGAGTTGACATGAGAGTAGGTAGACGCGCATTCAGAATTCCAGCGCTTAACATCATAAAGGGATTCTGCATGGTCTATACATGTCTCACCGTTCATGTTACACCACCATTCCTCATCGTCCTGAATTTGGAGGATCTGTTTGAAATCTGAAAGTTATCCGTACATGTTCAGTGATGCGGAACTAACTTTAGTGCCAACAGAAGCCCTGCTTATACCTACAGAATTTCAGCGCTAAACACAGTAAGGGAACCTTGCATGGTCTAATTAATCCATTTCGGACCATTAATGATTCAGTAACTGCAAGATGTAGCAGTTCACTCCGGGGAGGTTTGGGCAAAAGGAAACCCTCGCATTGAAATTGATCCCCCCCACTAAACCCATCCTATCCTTCAACGCTTCAGATCGATATGAGGCTCAACTCTAATTGAAATGTCATGTTGATCGGTCCACTCCCTCCAACTCCTCCCGTCGTCGACGCCCAAACGAAAATAAAGAACTTGCCCCCCCCCCCCCCCACCACAAAAGAATGGAAAAATCCCCCCCCCCCCCCCCCCAATATGACTGCTATCGCCCACCGCTAACCATAACCGCCTCTCCGAAAGGCCCGAAGTGTTTGGATTCTAGTTGACCTCAACGACGTTATCTCTGCGACAGCGTCCCACGCGTTTTCACGTTGTGGGTTCGATATGTGTTTTACACTCTCTCCACCGACCCCCACCACGTTTTTCACTACCAACTTTCCGCGCCTTATCGCCCCTTCTGCGGTATGTTGATCTTCATTCCCTTCAAGTTGGAATAAAACGGCTGTCAAGTAATATGTTCACGCTGAGGCCAGTGTGTCGTTGACTGGGTGGAAAAAGACAGGATTGGACATTTTCGGGTCCACAACTCACACGTAACAGAATGAGGATGAGTAGCCAACACCTGCCTTCGAAAATTCAGCTCTTTCCGATCGTTCAGTCGGATCGTGCAAAATATTGGGGGAAGAAAAAACTTGGTACGTTTTGTGACGGTATATGAGAATCCCGTCCTTACTGGATCATTAATGGACGTCACACTTGTGACAGAGTGTAACAGTGGGGGTGGTCCCTCGAGGTGGCTTCCGGTCACCGATCCCGTCTCCACCGGAAGAAAAAATGTATCAAGAACATCCACACTGTTACGCTCCTCGCCACATGACATACTTCTGGGTAGCACAAGTATGAGAGGGAAAACGGGGAATGAAAAGTAGTGTAATGATGTTCTGGTTCAGGAAACATCTGAACAACTTCAAGGTGACTAACCTCCACCGTAATGGTACTACCTCAATAATATTTACTGGTGGAGAACAAAACTCCTACATACGAGTATTGGCGGATGTGTCAGAGGTTGTTGTCCAGTGAATTGTGCTCATCTGGGCAAACTCTAGGTGATTAACCTCCATCGCAAGGATGGAACAACTATTGGGACTTGTCAATTGGGAAATGGCATCAATCGCCTTCAGATGAGCTCAGTATATAGTATAGTAATAAGTATAGTAATAACTTACCGTTCTGTAATAATTTACCGTTGTGTAATAATGTACCGTTGTGTAATAATTTGCCGTTGTGTAATAATTTACCATTGTGTAATAATTTACCCATCAATAATACTACAAAGTTTGTTCAAGTTTCACAAGTATACCTACCAACAAAATCCAATAGTACATCACTTATCAAATGAAATAATACCGCAGAACAACCAACTCGACTTCATACAGCCATCCTTGATTATAATCAGGTGCTCCCTAGTGATGATATCCCGGCCGGATTTATACCGTTTGATTCACGATCTTGTTGATGAAGCATTTTGGTGCACACGAACGGCTGGACGCCAGTGCCCCGAGAAGTCTCAAAAAACTGTTTAGCTCGAGACAAATTTAATAACGTAAAAAAACCATACCCTTCAATCGAAAGCTTTCGAGCTACGGCGTTCTGAAAATGACAACCCCTATTTTGAGCCCCTTAGAGATGACTGACAGTAACGCCGAGCTTCGAGGACCAACTAGACCCCGAATGGAACCTATAACCCGAATTTCATCAATTGTTATTCATGGTACCTAACTAAGAAAAGTGGCCAGTATGGCGTACGGCGGGAAGACAGAAATTTTTTTGCATTTTTGGATTCTACATACCTTGAAACCATCAAATATTGAGGGGGGGTTAGATTTTTTTTTTTTTTTTTCCATGCTCGATTCCAACGGTTCATTATTGAAAATAATAAACCAAAAATTGCTTCTTCACTGAAAAAAAAGGCGGTGGATCAACTGATATCGAAACCAAATAAATTAATAAGAAAGGAGCTGAATGCCCAAAGTACCTCAGAATTGGAGCACAGTGATCTCGCTTTAATAAGAAGGAGCATGTATAGGGAGAGGAGAATACTTGTAATCAACTATATTTCTCCGAATTTCTCCGACGCGCCAGTACTACTGACAAGACATCTAGACAGAAGTGAGTGATATTTGCGTGATTTCATGAATTTTTTTCGAACCGGTCTATCGCTTCTTTAGAACACCTTGCCGAAACGGCCTGCATCTCTTTGTCGAAGCGTACCCTTTTTCAAGTCCATTTGGTCGAAACGGCATGCGCTCGACACGAACCCACACTAACATCCAAATGTTCAAGCCCTTCCGACCAATTTGGAGGATAGGTATGGGCATTCCAAGGGTTCGCATACATTCATGCTGCTCACATGAAAACTATTGAAAGGTGTCTCGAAGCAGGTCTGTAAATCAGAAGCAGTCAAGTGGGTCACAACTACATTTTCTAGTTAAACCGTAAACCGTGCATTTTCTAGTTTAACCGTAAACTAGTTGAAACGTAAATATAAGTCTCGATAACTCAATGAATTCAATATTTATATTTATTTTTATTTAACTAGCCGTAACAGATAACACCCATTTTTAAAATTACAAACATAATGAATGACTGCCGTTGAAAATGTTGAATTTCCATTCAGAATATGCTAATATGAAGAATTTGTGAGTAATAGTCCACAGTAATAATCTCACTAATATTTCACAATTAACCAACATACGACTAGCCGTAACGCTTGTAAAGTGTAAATTAGATTTGGCACAATATACCTGTGCTGAAATTTGTTCACTTTCAAGTATATCCGGTAACGTGTTCGATGTTATCTTTTTGCTGCTGTCTGCCGTACCCAACTCCGATGACGAATCATAAAACACGAAGTAACCAACATTTGAAATTAACTCTCAAATTCAATTTCATCTAGTGCTCTCAACTCTGCCCGATTTTCTCTCGGAGATTCGTTTTCCACGGAACTCAATGAGGGTTCTTTGTGAGGCTGGTATGTTTTACTTCAAAAGAAACGTAAAAACATCCGACGTTTAATCGACGGACAATCTGTGTCTGTCTCAAAGTGATGTTCCTCCCTCTCTAAGGAAATCTCTTCTAACTGGTATACAGGTGAAAGGAGAAAGCCTTTAATGGGAAGCCATTCATATATATATTTTTTTTAAATAAATAAAATTTAATTTTTCCGAAAGCCGAGTTTAAACTCAGGTATTTTCCCGGTTAACAAACGTTACAGAGGAGTACGAAATCCCCAAGCAGAAATAAGAAGGGAAAACAGAAATGAAAATTGTTTTATACTCAGAGGATAATGTGGAGAGATTGGATAGTTTAATGGCTGTGCTATAATGTAGCCTTGGGGGTTCCCCTACGTTTGAGCTGGGAAAAGCATAAACTCTACCGCTAAAGGGCGACCACTGGCTTGTGAAATTGTGATTTACGATTTGTGGGTCAAGGGACTAAAAAAAGGTTTCTCAGCTTTTCTTATATAAAAAGACCTTTCAGCATCCACGGGGACCTTTATTTTTTTGAAAGGAGAAACGAGAAAACCTCGCAGAGAGTTTGGCTATCTCGGGTGTATACGGTGTTATTATTAAAAAGAAAATAAGAATAAGGATTTGATGTTTTATCTGGTGACGTTCAGCACCGTTTTGATGCTTCATTTACTTGCAAATAACAAACGTTGGCAGCAAAGTTTTTTTGCCTCTTTCCTTTTGTTTATTGGTGCAGGTAGACAGTTCCAAAACATTTTCCTGGGAGGGGAGGGCTTGGGAAAAATCATTTACCCCCAGCATTCATTATATCCCTCAGCAAGTATCGTGGTTATGATGACTGAAAAGGTTCACAACCACCTATGTACCTAACTATAACTAATACAATCCGACTTGACTTGACTTAATTCCGTTGACTCCTATTGGAGCATAGGGCTTCCACGAGTGAGTTCCAGTCATTCCGTACTGCAGCAATTCTTCCTGCTTCCTGCCATGATTTGCCTGCCTGGCCTATTTCTTTTTCCACAGACCTGCGCCACGTCTCTTTGGGTCTCCCTCTTCTTCGCTGTCCTTGGGGATTCCATTGTAGGGCAGTCTTCTCTATGGCACCGTCTGGTTTTCTAAGAGTATGCCCTATCCATTTCCATTTTCGCTTCCTGATTTCCAAGTGGATCTGAAGCTGGTTGGTGGTTCTCCATAAATCTTTATTTGATATGCGTTCTGGCCACCAAATTCCCAATATTCTACGTAGGCATCGGTTCACAAAGGTCTGTAACGGGCGCGTGATGTTCTCTGTGACCTTCCACGTTTCGCTTCCATAAAGCAAAACGGATTTTACATTTGAATTGAAAAGCCGTATCTTTGTGTTTCTGGACAGGTTTCTGTTTTTCCAAACTGGATAAAGTTGCACAAAAACCCCATTGGCTTTCTTTATACGGCTTTTCGCATCCTCCGCAGAACCACCCTCCTTTGTGACCACACTTCCAAGGTATACAAATGACTCAACCTGTTCGACAGTATCGTTCAGTAAGACAAGTGGTTTTTGGCATCGCTCATTCGTTCTCACTTCTTTTGTTTTGCCGTCATTGATTCGCAGACCAACTTGGCTAGCGATTCGGCTCAGAGCATCCAGCTAATACAATCCGATGTCTACATAATTTACACGATCACTTCCAAAAAATTTCAAGGAAGATGGAACCAAAAATAACTTTCACATTGATCAAAGATCGAGGGATGTAAGAAAAACTCGTTTGAAAATTGACTTCAAACTCGTCTATTTATTCAAAATATACCAACTTTGGTAAGTCATAATATTTAGATAGGCATAACCCCAAAAAGTTGTTGGAAATGAGTGATTTACGAATTTGCAAATCCCTGCGTATTTTGTACCCCGAAACTAGTTAACTACGATCATTGATCCGGTCAGGACACATTTTATAGTAATTCTCAATTTTTTCTCGGATTTTCGGCTGCCACTGAAATGGCGAAAAATACCTCAATTTACACATTGCAATCAAATTTGAAGGTATCGTTGGAACAGAGCTTTGAATTTACGTTCAGTCAAGCGTTGAAAATCGGCAACCCAGAGCGAATTTGTACCGACCGACAACCCAGTTGAAAAATATAGGAACCGACATTCACTTTCTGAAGTCATGTCATATTATTTCCGAGCAAATACTTGGGAACTCGATTTCGCTAAAAATGTCATATTTTTTCCATAATCAAAACCATATTATCCTCACCTACTTTATAAAGATAGAGCGCGTTCGATTACACCGTTTGGGAAGCTGAGACCACGAGAAAATTCCTTTACAAACAATGTGAATACACTCGATTCGTAAACTATGGAAGCTATGGATATTTTAGAGACATTGGAACGTGTGCGTGTGCATCTGGGCCAAAATTTCATGTTGGAAATGAGTTCTGGAATCGACCGCTGAAGTTTAGAGAGAGATTATCTATCTGGACACCCAGTATAATCCAGTTTACCCACCTAGCAGTAATTTCTACAAGAGTATTGGGAAATGGTTGTTTTGGAAATATATGAAATGGGGTAAATTGACAAAACGCGATGAATTTGAGTGCGCCGTAAATACACCAGTTGTACATAGAAGGTTCCAATCCAAGAAAGCGCAACCGTGCGTAATAAAAGTTGCACCAATCTTTCTTTTCCACACAAAGGTTTTTCTCGGACCGTGACACAATGAGAACGATTTCCCCAGTCACGAATGGTGTTTACAAAACCAATCTCCTTCGAAATTGGATTTCCAGCAATAAATACGTCTTTGATATACTGAATGGACACTAATAACCGTTACGAACCAAGACTGGGGGAGGTTGAATCGGAAAAATAAATTATACACCGCAGTGGAAACATGAAACTCCCGCTGTTTTAATACGGAAAGTCAATGGAGAAAAAATTGCTCACCAAAATGAGTACATACTAAATAAGCATTACTATTCATGTTAAAACGTAATTTCACGGAACGACGCGACACGAATATTTCCCGCTTAGCGTTCTCAGAGGGAAAAAATGGATTGATGTTTACGTATGCATCTGGGCCCGCTCTAGTTTGATTTTATTGATCGGTCGGAAGGTAATACGTAGCGCACCCAGGTTTTTAACCGCTTTGAAACCAGCGTTGAAAATGTGAAACGCCCTTTTTCAAGTGAAACTAAAAAGATAGCGACAAAAAAAAGGTTATTCGAAGCGAGCAGGAGTGGAAAAGTGACCTCAGTTGAGGTTGAATTTAAAATTAAATAGGCGGGAGCTCCCTAATGAGGTATTTAAGGTGTAATGGTCATTTTATCGCTAGGCTGGCTGGTGGAAGAACGAGAAAATTACGTGGGAAAATGCCTCCATTTTTATATTTTTATGAAGGAGAATAATGTCCTGCAAAATAAGATGAGGAAAGCCGTGAAGGCGTTTTTGAAACTAACATTCACTCAGGACGTAATATCTGATTGATTTTCAGGGCGAGGAAATCAAACTTCGTGGGAATTTGGGAATGAATAAAAGAACATTTTCAAACAAAAATGGGTTTTCATAGCAGCAAATGTGACATGTAGCAACAAAACAAAACAAAAAACTCGGCGCTGCGCGCCTCGCCAGGGGGCAAGCCCCCTGGACCCCCGGATGCTTACTGCTTAGAACCTACGGCTAAAATTCAAGAAACATGGAACAAGATTTAGCCGCGCTTTTTATTCTGTTTGTAGTTTACTTCTACTGCTTAAAAACATGCTTCTGTAGCCGCAATGTTATGATTTCACTTCGTCACCAGGATACAACCAAGTGACAACCAAACAAGCGTCATTGTTTACTATCCATTTATTACATCAATTTATATAGTTATAGTATGAAACTACGAAATAAATACCAAGAACAAATATGAAATAAATTCGTGATAAATCAAGAGCTTTCCAACGAATGGAAAACGATTTTTGTCCGATGAAAAAGAAAGAAGTTTCATTTCCCTAGCAACTACTCGGTTGTACGTGAAAATCATCGTTAAAATTTCGTGACACTTCCGCGATACCCATCCCGCGTCACCCATCCCGCGTGACATTTTTCGGTTAGTTAGTCCAAGGCTAAAGCATGTTCCATGCTAAAAAATTTTAGTGGACCAAAAAATAGTCAAAGAACCACAGAAATAACAATAAGGAAAATATGAAGAAAACAGCGACGGAGGGTAAGCAAAAGAGCAATACTCACAAGTGAGGCAATGCCCAAAGGACCATTACGGTACTGAACGAGGAATGGTGGTGATAAGGCGAAATTAGGAGAGTTACCTAGTGTATTTATTCTATACATTTATTTCGAAAATAATTTATTACAATGTGTCAAATTAGATTTTATCTCCTGTCAACGAAACGTCCCATAACAACCAAACAAATTGAATAGCACCTGGTAAATATGAAGTAAAGTTGGAACAACTCAAATAGAAATATAATGAAAATTCCTTTGATTTTAACATAAGTAAGAAAACGCTGCAAATTATTACACAGCGGTTTATTATTCTCTTGTATTATTCTCCCTTCTGAGTAGATCACTGTTTTCTTTAGTCAAAATGTATCCTGTGCTTCCCTCAGGAAAGCCCTGGAACGAGTACCGGAGCAAGACGAGCAATTACAATTACCTACATAAATTTATTTTTCCACCGTCCCCGGGTGGTCTCAAATAATCCTCAAGTTCGAAATAAATTTAAAACGCTGCAAATTATTACCCAACGTTTTTTCATTTTGCTGTACAGATCATCATTATTTAATTGTTGTTATTCATGAATCACAAGGAAAATGATACAACGTTGTGTAAGAATTTATATGATAGATCCTGATAGATGCTCTTCTGTAAATAAGGTTAATAAGAAACCGTTGCATAATAAACCATTATGTAATAAACCGTTGTCTAATAATAATCTACCTGTATGGATCTGCTTAGATCGCTGTTTTCTGTGATCAGTATCCTCCCAGGAAAGCCCTAAATCGAGTATTGGAGCAAGCCCGCGGATTACATTTCATATGAATGGGCGAGATTAAATAATTCGACCACTAATAAATTATTTATTGTTATTCATGAAGCATAGGTTTGTTATGGGAAAAAAACCATCGAAAAACACTTTTTTTACACCCATTTTTCCGCCATAACACCCCTGGGTGTATTCCGGTCGGACTGCCGAGCTTCGGAGCACAACCAGGACCGAAATTTGTTACCAAATGAGGAACCAAACTGTGTGTGGAAGAACGACGATTTTAGACCAAAATTTAACGTAACTTTAAGGCTGAAACTTCGTTACAACCTCAATTTTCCACTCCTCGGTCGAAGTCGACTTCATATTCGGTCCTAAAGGCATGGGAGACAATACCTCACAAGCTCATATTACTAAAACATCAAAGAACCCTATTTTTACACCCATTTTTCACCCATAGCACCCTTGGGTATATTCCGATTGGGCTGCAAAGTTTCGGAACACAACTAGGACCCAAATAGAGCCTGTGTGCGAAATAAAGAATTTTTTAGACCGAAAATAAAGTAGTTATGGATGATAAGGCGGGCGGCGTATGGCGGACGTACGTTGCATTTTTTTTAATGTACCTACGCACCTTGAAACGTAAAAGAAAAAATATTGAGGGGGGCGTTATACAAATTTTTGCTGAGCGACTACGTAGGTATATTACTCACAGCATAATAAACCAAAATAACCCTTGTAAAAACTCACCCGCCAAGAAAACCTCCTCAGCCGCCAAAGGATTGATATCTTCGATGAGCATATGAGCACATGTTCAGCGTTCATTCCCCCTGTGTATAGGAACCTGCCCCCCCCCCCCCTCCCCCCCCCCCAACAAGCCTGGGGGTCAAAAAGCTGCCCGCCAAATAGCGTTGAAATCCCGCGACATTGCCTACGGTTCTCACTATCTGATCATGGTGAATTTCATACGGTTTTTCGTGATGGTCCCATGTGAATATAATCTGGAAGGGACCCTCATCATCCGCCGTCGTGGTAGCGTTTTCCCCGCAACAGCGATTCATTATACAACCGATATGGATGGAAAAATACATGTCAACAGCCACCAGTGACAATGTCTACGACCTAAAAATTTGCGACAATCGCCACCAGTCCATACCACGCTGTCAATTCACGTAGTACCTTCAATGGACACCATGAAATGGTTACGAAGAAGCTAAAAAATCTTGTGAGGCGTTTCTTCTCTTCAGTGGGAATGGATAAAAAGTAGTAGATGAAATTAAAAAATCTGTTAACAGATGTGATGCGGCAGCACCGAAATCCGAGCTGAATCATTACGAAGCCATTACGAAGGAACAGCTTCCGCGCATTAAGCAACCTGCGTGTGAAAATTAGGTACATCTCACAGTTTCTGTTTAATGGCACAGAGGCGAATGGGAGTAGATTCAGCATAAGACGGCGAATAATACTTATCGCGTATCAACGGACAATTACCAGGAGAAGGGAGTGGAGTGGTTTCAGGTTCCTTACGGGCTTACGTGCAACAACCTTCAGCAAACTAATGAACTTTCCATTAAGGGTGACATGGGCCACGCGAATAACACGGGAGATGGATCAGGTTACATTTCAAGGGACTGTATGGAGGCTGTTATTTACATCCCCCGGAAGGGCTGTTAGGGAAACAGCCGTGTGGGAAGAGTATAGTTTTGATGGTCATGTAGAGTTGGGTCAGGTTCTGTGGGTTATAATGAAAGGTCATCGGAACTCGAGAGCATCTTATTACAGACGACCTGCTGCAAGACGGTTATTCATCAACGAGTCATTCGAAGTTTAGGTTCCAAAACAGATGAATCAATTATGACGACAGATATTGGATCATCAGAGCTTCGAAACATTTCCCCAATACGTTCAATAAAATACAGATAAAATCCAGCAATACATTTTTCATGGAAACTAAATTCAATGTCAAAATACAGCCCAACTCACAATTTCTTTGCTCTGGGGATAACCGGTGACCGATAACCATGCAGCGGTGTAAACAGTTTTACTAAGTATGAAATCATCACTTGTTGGTTTAAAAAGGTTTAAAACGGTAACCCTGCCCCCCCCCCCCCACTACCACCCCACCACAATTTGATGGTTCACGTTTCAAGGTACGAAGAATCCAAAAATACAACTAAAAAATTTCTGTCTGTCAGCTGTACGCCGTACTTAGCACTTTTCTTGATTACCATGAACCAAAATTAATGAAATTTGGTTTGCAGGTCCCGTTTGGGGTCTCGTTGGTCCTCGAAGCTTGGCGTTACTGTCAGTCATCTCTAAGGGATGAAAAATAGGGGTTGCAATTTTCAGAACGCCGTAGCTTGAAAACTTTCAATAGAAGGGTACGGTTTTTTTAAATGTTTTTAAATTGATCTTGAACTAAAGCATTTTTTGAGACCACCCGGAGCATTGTGCGACCAGCTGTTCGTTTGCACCGAAAAGCTTCGTCAACATGATCGTGAATCAAACGGTATAAATCCGGACCAGATAAATCTTCGCTAGGCAGCACCTGATTATAATCATGGATGGCTGTGTGAAGCCGAGTTGCTTGTTCCGTGATATTATTTCATTTGAAAAATGATGGATCTTTTGGATTCTGTTGATAGGTACGTTTTCAACTTGAACAAACGTTCAAGTATTATTGGGTAAACTATTACACTTGAACAAACGTTCAAGTATTATTGGGTAAACTATTACACAATGGTAAATTATTATATACAGTTTGGAGGTTCCTGAGGTTCGGTCAGGACCCTGGAATAAATACCTCCAAACGGTATTTATTCCAGCGGTCAAGAACCTCATCATAGTAAATATACCGTTGCGTAATAATTTACAAATCTCTACAAATAATTAATGACTGAATTATTGAATCCCGCGCATTTGTATGAAACTTAATTCCGGCGACGGCTCCAGTAGAATACTCAGGGCTTTCTTGGGGGGAGCTAGAGGGTACCTACCGACCACAGAAAACAGTAATCTATGCAGAAGGGGCATCTATACAGGTAAATAATAAACCGTTGGGTAATAATTTGCAGCTTTTTTTCTCTCTCCAGTGTTTACGAGACAATGCTTGTCAGTGGAAAGAAACATGTATTGTAAAAATATTTACAACATTTATTCTTCGTGATTATGGTAGTAATGGTCGTGGACGATTCTGTAATCCTCCGTATACCATTTCCCGCAGCTAGTTAGCCCACTGTCAAAAGATCGGCAAGAAGCCTCACTACCATTCCAAACTAGATCAAATACGGAGCAAGTAGGGTAGATACCTAAACAAATATCCACGGTGAATAATTTAATCAAAATCGACAATTGACCGGAGTGGAGGCATTGATTGCATGCGCAGATAAAAGTTAGCGTTAAATTGCGATGATATTCAAACGGGAAGTCTAGCGCGAACCAGCACCTACTATCCATATTTCAGCTATAATTACGACCACTCTTTCGTAATATGATCGTATACTATTAATACACTATATATCATTATAGTTGCAAGGATTTCACGTGAGCGCATTCACAGACGAAAAATGCAGGCCAATTTTGATGAAAATCACGTGGAACCATTTAGAACTCCACTTGCACCTACCCTCCGAATTTCAGGTAACTACGACTCCTCTCTTGCAAAGCTACAATGAATTGTGGAAACATAGACCGACAGACAGACATCGATTCATTTAGTCCAATACGCAGAAGTGATAAACAGCCTTCCGCTACCTTGGTATATTCAAAAGCGAAATAGAGCTCTGATGAAAGAAACAAATTATAGCAACTGCCTTGAATGCAAGGCGAACATGGACCGATTTGCCTACCCTTGTGCCGTCGCTGTCCTAAGCTGCACAATTAATTAATTAAACAGTTCAGGATATTTCAACCCCCTATTTTTCACCTCTCAGAATTGAGTGACAGTAACGCCGAGCTTCGACGACCAAATAGCGCCAAAACGGGACCCATACACCAAATTTCGTGAATTTTGGTTCATGGGAACTAAGGAAAAAGCGGCGGACGGCATACGGCGGTCGGACGGAAATATTTTTAATCGATATTCCTATTCTACGTCCCTTGAAAAGTGAATGAACGTCCATGAAAATTTGAAGGGGGGGGGGGGGGGGGTGAAAAAATGTTTCATGGTCGATTCCAAGGTTCTTTATTGAAAATAATAAACCAAAATAACAGAATTCACCCAGTCGACTAAAAGTTACTTGCACACCAAAATGATTTTGGTAGCCCACGCAGGCCAGAACCTTCTAATTCCACCACTTCCCATTGAAGATTACGGTGAGGGGGAGCAAGCGGGGTAAAAGCTCTGCTTTTCAAGAAAAGGCAAAAGGAGGAATGATACCGTTGCCGCAAGTTCAACTGGTTGTTAGACATGCCTGCTCGCAACGGCTTAAAGAATTACGTTGGGAAGGGGGCAACCGCGTTGGCAGAGGATTCAAAGTTACCTCTGAAGTTACCCCCGCCACCGCATCGCGAGCAAAACGAATTCCGTTTGTGAGAGGTCCGCGAATTACGAGGATGTAGTTCCGTCGCTTTGTCCTCGTGTCTGAAAGGCTCTAACTCGAACCAACCCGATGATCAATGGAATCATTAGTACGGGTGACAGTATCCAAGACCACAAACACATTTTCGTGACCCCCTTTCCAAGTATCCACGGCTCCGTTTGTCCCTTGATGTCCCCTCCACCAACCAAATTACTTTCGTGTTATAACAAACAATCCTTGCACCTCATGAATTAGGTAATCTTTATCTACGCGGAGTTGGTTGTGTCTCTTGAGAAATAACAATAACATTACAATTCACTTTAACTAGAAATGCTTTGCAATTGGGCAGAGTGGACGAGTCTTGTTAAAATCCCATGAATTCAAAATTTTGGTACACCTTGATAAATGATTCATCTTACAAACTGATTATCCTCAGGTGCCCCTGATTATCCCCATACAATATGCTCTTTTCCGAAGTATTGTACCTAGTACCTACATTATTGCTGACCAATGTTCTTTACACCTTGAAAGTTCCAGAAGTACAGTTAAATAATTTTTAATCAACGACAGCAAAAGTACGAAAAAACTAACTCGGTAAACCCTTGTAGTTATCCTCGAAGTCCCCGCACGATAAGACTCGATTTATTTACCGACCCCCGCAGCACTATTTCCGTTTAAACATAAAAGTCAGAGCACAACAACTTTGTTCTGGATTCCTACAAATTATCTTTTGTTCTCACGTAATCCGATGCAGACTAATACGTGACAGCCTCAATATCAATCAACGAATCACTTCAATGTAAATCTTTTCAAGCATCACTAACGAACTCCTGCCCCAAACAGACGTATACATGAGGTCGATTCTACTGCAATAATTGATCACTGAAATTCAGTCAGCATTCCCGCCATCATACGATACACCTGATATACCTAATCATTTCCTCTAAACGGTAAAAATATTAATCCACCCAATGAGTAATCGCGTGATTAAGGTTTTGGCTGACGAGCACATTTATACACTTGTACAAACAGTTGGTCGATTAAAAAGCTGTACACTAATTGAATTTTTTTTTGCGATTCATTCAACGCTGGTTACGGCTAATAAACCCCCAAACCCTCACCCAGACTTATTATGTGCCTGCAGTAATAAGAGATTTTTTTTAATCCATTAGCAATTTATAGTTAATGTTTCTGAGTTTTAATTGAAACCATCCAAGCAAAATGGAAATTATAACACAAGTCATTCACATAAATACATTTAACTTGAATGGTTGAGTTAGAACATGCTCCGGTAATAACAAAAGTTTATTTTTCACGCTCTCCTCGCAATAAAAAACTCCACCAAGTATCGCAATTATGCACATTTGAAACTAACTTTCCTTATTAAGATTCATGAAAGTTTCAATGGGTGGAACGCTCTTGCTCAAGGCATACTAGTTTTGCGTATGGCAGCAATTCCCCGACATTTTCCAAACAGCAGTTGGTACCAAGAGTTTTACAGTTGAGACATGATTACGTGTACTGCTCGTGGAAGTCCTTCAGGACTTTACAGAGCAATGGAGGAGCTCCCAACGTCGAACTGCGGTAGGTGGTTTTATGGGAGAGTATTCGAGGTTTATGACTTAGTGACTTACTGTGGAGTTGCAGAGTTCAACGAGGAAAATTTTACCTCTTCGTGAGTTATAGGGTGAAACAGGGTGACGTGTAGCGCCAATAACGCGGAATCGACAATTAAGTTGGTCTTTCGGAAATGTTGTGGACATTCATGTTTATGAGGAGGGCAGAGAGGAATTCTTTTAATAACATTTTACTTCCGAATTATCTGGATTAACACATTGAAAAAGCGCTGAGAATTCGTCCACAACTTTCATATAGACAGGATAAGTGACGCTGATGTACAGATAAATAACCACTCTGCTTCGAACGGGATTATTGGTAAGATGATGTGTTGAAGTTCCACATAACATTCATGAAAATACGTCAGTAAGATTTGTATGCGGGTGACTTTGTGACCAAAGGGTAGTTTTTGGGAGATTCATGAACTTCTTAAGTATCGGGTCATTCAAATAAACAACAGACCTGAAGATTTTTTTGGTTTATTGTTTTCAATAATGAACCTTTAGAATCGAACATAAAAAAAGAAAAAAAAACGAACACAAAATTTGATGGTTCACGTTTCAAGGTATGTAGAATCCGAAAATACGATTAAAAAAACGCTACAAATTACTACACAACGGTTTATTATTTACCTGCATAGATGCTCTTCTGCGTAGATCACTGTTTTCTGTGGTCAGTACCCTCGAGCTCCCTCCAGGAAAGCCCTAAATCGAGCAATGAAGCGGGCCCGGGAATTTAAGTTTCATACAAATGCGAGGGATTCAATAATTCAATCATTAATTATTTGTAATTATTCATGAAGCACAAAGTAAATAATAAAACCGCCGTGTAATAATTAACCTGCCAATAATACTTCAACGTTTATTTAAGCTGCAAAAGTATCAATCAACAAAATCCAAAAGATCCATCATTTTTCAAAGAAATATCACGGAACAATCAACTCGACTTCATTCAGCCATCCTGATTATACTCAGGTGATCCCTAGCAATGATATCTGGGCCGGATTTAAACGTTGACGAATCTTTTCGGGCGAACGAACGGCTGGTCGTACAATGCTCCAGGGTGGTCTCAAAAATTAGTTATTCAAGATCAATTTAAAAACGTTAAAAAAACCATACCGTTCTTTTGAAGGTTTTCGAGCTACGGCGTTCTGGAACTTTCAACCCCCGTTTTTCTCCCCTGAGATGACTGACAGTAACGCCGAGCTTCACGGACCAACTAGACCCCAAACGGGATCTACAAACCAAATTTCATTAATTTCGTTTCAAGGTAACTAAGAAAAGCGCGGAGTACGGCGTACGCAGAAAAATCCTAAGACGGACAATATTGTAAAACGACAGGTAGTACGATAGTATCGATAGTTTTCGGGCCGACAGTATCGATTCTATCGAAAACCTGAACTATAGATAGTTTTACATCACTGCAATCAAGTTACGGTTATGCACATTTTATGAGATAATCCTCTCTATTTTAGGTATACCTAATCAGAATCAGCCCGTAACCATCAATTGCAGGAATGGTTTGGTTCCTCGGCTCTGTGCGTCACTGTAACTGCCATCCTGGGAGAAGGAAGAATCGAATTCTTTCCGTCCCAGGTCACAATATGGCCCTTCTCCCCAGGCTCATTTATCTGGTTTCACAATGAATTTAGTCTGTCCCAGTTGGAAAGGTTTGTAATTAATGTGTCACTTTAGCCGGAAGTTGAAGCTAACCCCTCCCCCAAACCCAACAGCCACGCTCCGTCCACTGTCGGTCGGGTCACACCTCAGACGTCACTGGCTTGACTCTCTAACTAGCTTTAACAGTCAAGGGCTAATCTTCCGGAAACTTTTGCCAGGGGTTCTCTTCTCCCTGCCGATGCCACTCTCGCTAGGGAGAATTCCTCCCATTTTCAGCTTGAACACGTTCCTGTGGAAATGCTTAATGTCCATGGTTCAACCTAGCCAGACGACAAAGAGATTTTCGGTCATAAAGGGTGTTTCAAAGAGGCTCTCAACATTTCAAACGTATGAGCAGGCATATCTATATTAGCGAATTTTCGAACAAATAAAATCCAAATGTTTTAGTCGGTGCATTAATTATTGTTTTTGAAGTTTGTTTCGCTACAAACGGTCATACATACATAGATACAAATCGTTTAAGGCGCCCATACACCGTCCAACCGTCGGACCCAACAAGGGGTGGGGAGAGATGAAAACGCCTCCCATTCCCTACTGTTGGATTGTGTGTGGGAGGGCGTCCAACCGTTGGATCCGACCAACCTGGTTGGGTGTGGTCGGATGGCAAAACCGCCCAACAAACATGGTTGTGCCGTTCCCCCTCCATTACTCCCGACCAAGTTGTACCGTGTGTGGCGCTGTCGGACCAACTTCTTCTTCTTCTCCTGTATTTTTTTGTTTGTCTGAAGCAGACACACATTGTTTTACGTAATTTTTATCAGTTTCTCCTGTTATCAGTTGTGCCAGTACCTCAAGATATTGGAGTTTGGATAAAATTGGTGTTTACTGTTTACAAAAAACACGCATGTACGTAACTACGAAATTCGAACACTTGAAGCATTCGGGAAAAATAAAAAAACGCGGGAAACTTGGTCGGATTGGGTGCTCGTTTGGTTGGATCGTGTGTGATGCGCCGTCGGGTTGGCAGGGGGGCGCGTTGTCGCCTCTCCCCACCCCTTGTTGGGCCCGACGGTTGGACCGTGTATGGGCGCCTTTATCGAGATTCATCCAGCCGATCCACCAGGGCGCCAAGTATGGACGTTCATCAATCCCCGCTTAGGGCACTGACTGAACATTTATTCCCGCAGAGGTGTACCGATTGAACAGACCCTCGGATGACGAGATAATTTTAAAAGGAGATGTTGACGAAATGTCGGCATTTCATTCCAATCATGCTTGTATGGATCCAATGCCGCAACGAGTATATATCCAGCTGTTTTTACATCATGGATATGTACTAAGCTGAACGACAAATTCAATTATTTTATCAAATTCATCAAAAAGTGAGTAAAGCAGTTCGCAGGCAGATCTGAACTTGAGTTCGTGGTTGGCAACACTTGGGTGTCAAAACCATGGTTTGAGAGATGTGCAAGGAAGCTGATCTACGGGTAGTACTATAGAAGCTAACCAGAAGTGGAGAGTAGAAGTCCGTCTCGGCGCATGCGCACTCATCAGTTCTCCAGACTCCCTTTAATTAATAGTATACCCTATTACGACTTACGTACTTACGCTATACACAGACATGGATGAAGGAAACCTCGACCAAAACGAGTATCAATTCTCATCAAAGTAAAGGTTGTTACATGGGACTTCTTACACGGCAGAAAACGCACAGTGAGAAAGCTGTGGGGAGGGGGGACGAATTAGTCAGGTGTTTCACCGAACCTTCGTGTCATCGCATAAACAGAGGCTTCCCCTCCTAAATATTCATCGCACACTAATACTGAGCCCCGCGCCGACCTCGACCAATTAGAATTTATAACCTCCCTCCCCTTCGTGACGCGTTTCCCGCATCCCATCGGTTGCCACACTTCGCCTGTACCGTCTGTTACCCAGCAATCATACTAGTATTATTATACGATATATGAAACCAAAGTAGTATACGGCGTTTGAAATAAATGCAATACTGGTTGGAGAAGGATGAAGGACTTTATTCAAATATGAAACTCCATAGGATCGTTAGTGCAGTAGCTAGCTAGCTGAGTCTAACAGCTAGCTAGACATGTATGGTTGCTACGAACCCACTAACCACAACATACTTTCTGACCTTACCGTACCAAACATACCACCCCTTATCACAGGAACCTTATTTACGTTATGTATGTATCTACTACTACACGTTAAAATGCTGATGATATTTATTTTTCACTTGAACGTTTTTGATTTTATTGATTTAAAGAATAATCCTCAGATTTATCTTATACCAACTTAAACAAATCCAAAAATAGTAGGTAACGTTAGCATTTAGGTATGGTATGGCTGGAATGGTTGGTACGCCGGAATGTTTGGTACGCCGGAATGGTTGGTACGGTATGGTATCCAAGTCTGCTACGGTATCTATGTTATGGTTTTAATTTACGGTACCGTACATATACTTATAAAATAGAAACCATATCATAGCATTCAAAATATACCAAACATGACATTACAACCATGCTACACCATACCAACCATACCTGATGAATATACATCATCTGAGGAGCCTCATCTACGTTTGAGAAGTACTATTACGCATTGAAGTGGCGATGACTTATATTTATTTATATTTGTGAACTTGAAAAAAAGGTAAGTGGCATTTATTTGAACAGTGGAAGTCAATCCCTAAAAATTATAAACATTAAATATTTGGTATCTACTTTCAATTTGCATATTAAATTTAAAACAAATTTTAACGAAAAATGAAACAGACTTCAAAAAAAATTGTATAAAAATATTAAGTAAATAATAATTTTTACGCTGCACAAACGAAAATAATTTATTCAAAGCCAATACAACAAAATCTTTTAAGTTGGCACCAAACTTTTCTGGCACCCAAAAAATTTTGAGGGGTGTTATAAAAAGTTTTGCTAAGCGAATACAGGTGCATTATTCACAGAATAATAAACCAAAATGCAGTCCACGTACGCCTTATCACCAACATCTACCATTATTTTCGGCCTAAAAAATTCGTTCAATTGCACACATTGAGCATTGTGCATTTGAGTTATAGTTGTGTCCCTAAAATTTGCAACCTGATCGGAATATACCCAAGGGTGTTGTGGGCGTAAAAATAAGATGTTTTGGTGTTGTAGTAACAATACCTTGTAACGTATAGTTTTCCATGTTTTTAGGGCATGGAGACAGAATATGAAGTCGATTTTGAACGAAGAGTGAAGAATTGAGGTTCTAACGAAGTTTCAGCTCCCAAAATTTGGGTTTCAACAGCACGGAGGATTCGCTAGTTAATCTAGTAACGGAAATAACAGAGGGGCTCCACGAAGGAGGCAAAATAATATCAATATTCGTTGATCTTACTTAAGCATTTGACTCAATAGAAACATCGAGATTCGTCCTTAAACTTGAATGAATTGGACTTGATAAAACTGCATTTAGATTGTTCAAATCGTACCTCACAGAGAGAAAGCAATATGTGCAAATTCAGGATATTGATAGCAATCTAAAACAATAGCTTCCTTTTCATCGAAAATTCGCTAAAAAAATCTGCCTCGGAGTACCTCAAGTCAGACCTGTCTTTGGCCCAATTTTATTTCTGATACATATAAATTACCTATTTAAAATGAACTTGAGATGCAAATTTGTAGCTTTTGCCGATGATATAGCTATTGTGATCAATGATAATACATGAGAGCTAGCGCACTCCATCGCAGAAATGACTGTCTATGAAGTAGCCAAATGGTTTAGCATAAATAGTCTCACCACGAACCTTTCGAAAACTAAGTACATTACATTCTCAATAAACAAAACAGGACTTCCTAGCGACTCTAAACTCAAGGTGTACAAGGGAAATTGTAGCGGCGTAAGAAATTTGTGCAGCTGCATGGATATGGAAAGGCTGAATACTATAAAATACCTAGGAGTGCACGCAGATCAGCATCTCAAGTGGAAGGATCATGTAGCTGCATTGGTCAGTAAAATCAGGAAATCCATGCATTACTTTCTGGAGCTGCGAAGTTGGCGAACGAAAGAAAATGTAAAAATGGTGTATTATGCCCATGTGTTTAGCATTTTAACTTATGGTATCATTGTCTGGGGAGGTACGTAAGCGTTTCCCATAAACGTACTTGAACTAGTTACCTATACAAACATTTCGGTGTTCTCACTCCCAGAATGGCTTGTATTCACAGAACTGTTTTACATGTGTATAAACACCTGCATTTATACTAAGCAAGCGGTGATTAGACCGACGCGAACAAATGCCAACTATGTCCTCCAGATACCACAGGCAAATAATGATTTCTACACTCGACAATTTCCATGGCTAGCTCCAGCCCTATTTGAACAGTTACCGCTCCTAACCGAATCAAGAGGAAAATTTGAAAAACTGGTTCTAGAATATTCTGAGCTTGAAAATAACGAAAGCACTATTATAAACAAGTTTAAAAAAATTTGGACAATACAAATCAACCTTCGTACTATTCTTTGTGTTGAATAATATTGAATATAAACTACGTGTGTTTACTAACTACTTAGGAATAACCTGTATAATAAGTTTTTGATATAATGTGTAACTCATTCTCCTAGCACTTGCGGTGTGCTGTGTCAATGAAACTGCGGATGCATACATACGCAGACATAATATATTATAGCAGTGGAAGAGAAGAGCGTGGACGGGTCACTGACCTTAGGCTCATAAACCTCCATAAGTTTAGAACTTGTATTTTATAGAAACCTTCTAAAGCTATTGATATGTGTTGCATAAAGTTTTTGATGAATAAAAAAGAAATTGAAACTTTAAATTGAAAATTAAAAAATTCATTTTGTATGAGTCAAAAACCTGGGAAATTGTCTGAAATCACCATACATTTGCATAGTAACACCAGAAGTGGTATAAACAGGTGAATCAAAACAATTAAATGGCAATATCAATAATCGAAGATAATTTTTCAAAATTAGGAGCCTAATTCGAGGTTTTGGGTGCCAAAGTTGGTGGAAACCATCAAAAATAGTGATTTCAATTATTCCATATGAAAGAAACAGTAAATTAATAGCAATCTCTGTAGGTATGTCCAATAGAATAATAAACCCATGTGACAAGGACTTTGCAGCGTTTTAATTACGGTCAACGCAGCACCTACTGTTTTTCCCCCACGGGTACAAGCCCGCTCCATCGCCAAGGTCTGCGTCGCACATTATTTCTCGTGGCTCATCACAACGCTCCATTGAACGGGATGAAAGCGGATGAAAGTTTTCCACGGGACGCTTTACTTTCCTCCGCCACTTTGTTGCTGCGGAGCCGTTTTGAGGGAAGTGCGGGGCTGGGACCCGGCGCCCAGCACAACACCCGGGCGAGGGTGATTCAACCTTCACACGCGAAATAGTAATGATTACCGGGCCCCGGGTCACATTGACCAACCTCCCACATGCTCACATTTCGGTGGAAGTAGATTTTTCAAGATTTATAGACCGAGTAAAACGAATGTCGTGACTCATTAGACGTGTATTGTATCACCAGCGAATATTCGGAGTGAATTCGATATTTTCATGGGCTCAAAATTTCTAGTACCTGCTAGAACTGTTCGGTTCTTTTACGTTTCGAAGACATCTGAATCCACCTCAAGAATTAAGTGTTTTTCTCTGAACAAATTTGTTCAGCTCATAGCCAAGGTCATACATAATCTGGAACGACATGAAAATATATCCCAATACCTACTACAAATAGGCAACTCAAAATGTGATGTTTTTGGTTTATTATTAGCAATAATGAACCTTTGGAATCGAGCATGAAAAAAAAATTTTAACCACCCCCTCAAAAATTGATGGTTTCTATTTCAAGGTATGTAGAATCCGAAGATGCAATAAAACAATTTCTGTCCGTACCTACTACAAAATGTAACTCGAAATTTGATGTTTTTGATTTATTATTAACAACAATTAACCTTTGGAATCGAGCATGAGAAAATTTTCTTAACCCCCCCCCCCCCCCCCCCCCGATTGGTGGGCAACGTTTCAAAGTACGTAGAATCCGAAAATGAATTTAAAAACGCTGCAAATCCCTACACTAAGGTTTATTATTTTTCTGTTACAGATCAATATATATATCATATATATATATACTATTCTTTACATATCATGTGGATCGAAGACCCTCCGTAGCACCGAACCCCGTACTCGTTACTAGGTACCTAACTAAATCAAGAGTTAACTGTTGCTAAAATAATTCTGTCGATGACAAACAGTAACAAAACGCTGCAAGTTATTACACATCGGTTTATTATTTTTGGGAACTGAACATTTGGTAGAACTCAATTTTCCACTCTTTGGTCAAAATCGACTTCATATTCGGTCTTCTCGTCCCTAAAAACATGGAAAACGATACCTCAAAAGCTCACGTTACTAACATGTTACTAAAACACAAAAAGTTCCTATGTTTATACACATTTTCACTCATAACACCCCTGGGTAGATACCGATCGGGCTGCAAAGTTTCGGGACACAACTAGGGCCCAAATGGAGCATGTGTGTGAAAGAACGAATTTTTTAGACCGAAAATGAAGTAGTTATGCGTGATACGGCGGACGGAGTACGGCGGATGGACACTGCATTTTTGGGCGACGGACATTGCATTTTTGGAATCTACGCGCCTTGAAACGTAAAAGAAAAAATTTTGAGGGGGTGTTATAAAAATTTTCCGCTGAGCGAATACATAGGTGTATTATTCACAGAATAATAAACCAAAATGACCGGGTTGGGGTTTCGGTAGGAGATAGGAGGTGAATAACTGCACATTTGTGTACTGTAACAGCCGAACGTTTGAGAGCTTACCTATAATCCGACTATGGTAGCACTGTCCATGTGCGTGCGTACGTGCGTGTGTTTGTGCGCGCGTGTGGAGGTATGTATCAACCGCAAATAACGACAGCAGCAGACAATTCAGGGTCTTCCTCTAATACGAATTCAGTGATCTACGCAGAAGGGATATGTATCCGTACATGGACATAAAAATATGAAACAAAATTAAGTTGCGTACTAATTTGCAGCGTTCTAACTTCAGATTCGGTTTCTGTAAATTGAAGGGAATGTTTCATTGTTGAAGTGAAAAAAAAAACCCTCTTCCCAAGTAAAATGAGGGGAGGAAGGCAATTCTATAGATGTTCTTTTCATACAGTTCATTTCGAAGTACAAGGCATAAGAATAAATCTAATTGAATGTGATCAATACCACCGGACAAGCTTTTAGTTCAAATTACAGGACCACCACGGCTAAAGCATATCTATGCGAACAGAGAGTATCCATTAATTTAGCAATTGAATTAAGACGTATATCACAGGGAGAGGACCTCGAAAACGTATTCCGACTGATGATTGGATCTCCTAACCAAGCGGTACTGCGTTCGCCAATAATGTTGATCGCCGAGCGGTCGTGGACCTCATCAAGCCCTAGAATTTCATCGCAACCCAATAAATTCGGGGTACGCGGTCCCTCCGGCGATATGTCAGAATATCGATTTATTATTTCATCCATTAGCCTTAGATATTCGGATCAGTATTGAGTCATTCAAATTGTTCGTTCTGTTGAATTCACAGTATGTGAATATATACAGATTATGTGTAATGTAATGTACAACAAGGGAGGTTACTTATCCACGAATTGTAAATACCTAGTTTTCATTGGTACTTCTAGAAAACATTCCACTAACCACGTAGGTATACACATTTCAAAACATTAATTTTGACACAAGGTTACTTGACCGCGTAGATATCAAGGTTCCTCCCATGAGATACACAATTTGATGTACACTGAAATAAGAGTTTTGAATCGCAATAACCAAAACTGAATGTTTTACCTCTGAATGAGGAACTAGCCCGGTTATTTTTCATGTTTTCAGAAAAGAAGTATCCGAAAGGTGCAATACGAAGAGAATCTGGGCAATCAGACGGACATAACATACAGACACACAGTACTAAGAAATTTCACTAGGCAGAAGAAATGTCAACATTCATTCTAGGTGCAATCTGAGCCAAAATAGTAAATACCTCATCTGCCAAATTAGATAAGTAGATACTGTAGTTCATCGAAGAAACGAACCTGAAACAAAAATGTCGACATTAGAGGGTGTCAAGCTTATAAATCATTTGAACTAATTTAAATGTATTGAATAATACATTTAAATTGTAGCAATTTAAACGTTTACTACCTATTTATAATAAAAACGTACCTATCTACACATTTCCACATAGGTACGTAAATATTATTCGACATAGGTACCCAAAATCTAGAAGAAACTGATTTCATGAATATACTCGACTATCGATTAACTAATAATTATGTAGTTATTTGTACAATTTTTTTAATAGGGTTCGAAAAATATGATATCTTATTGAATTTCTTCTGTTGAATACGGTAGGTAACATTTAGAAACGCTGCACATCATTACACATCGGTTTACTACGCACGCACATATTATTCGACATACCCAAAATCTAGAAGAAATTTATTTCATGAATATAGTCAATTATTTATCGATTAATTAATAATTATGTAGTTATTTGTACAATTTTTTGAACAGGGTTCGAAAAATATGCTATCTCACTTAATTTCTTCTGTTAAATACGGTAGGTAACGTTTAGAAACGCTGCAAGTTATCACACATCGGTTTAATATTTTCCCATATATAGGAAGATCAATGTAAATAGTTAGGAAGATAGTGTAGGTAGATTCCGTTCTGCGTAGATCACTGTTTCCTGTGGTTGATATCTAACCTCGTGCTTCCCCAGGAAAGCAGAAGCACTAGAATTAGTAGAATCGTTTTTTACGGTGGATAGCTATTTTTTTAATTTTTATATCGATATTATTTATTGAATATTAATAGCATAACAACTGAGCATTTAAGCCCATCAAGTTAATTTACTTTCGTACAACATTTTAACAGTTACCTAGTACAGTTAGTAGCCCAACAGCTGTGCTCTAGAAGAGAGTACCCACACTCTTGTGTCATAAATGACTCACTAGGACCAAGGGTTTTGGCCTATCAAGTCGCCGGACGATAACGCTGTTATCTAGGAGACGAAGAACTTCGGGATTTGTATGTCCATGAAGCCGATGTTCGTATTTGATTGCATGCTGCTTGAACATTTCACGGACGGTTTCCAATTTAAAGTCACGATAGAGGTCATGAATGCGCACACACCAGGGGGCATGTACAATACTCCTTAATACCTTATTTTGGAGAGTCTGTATAATCTTGGTGCTCAACTTTTTCGTACAGCCCCATACTATGTGTCCACACAGATTTCAGAACTTGCTTATATCTTAGCAGGTGGTTGTGTATGGAAAGCTCAGAATGCCTAATGAACCAGTTCAATTTTCTAAACTTATTTGCAATTCTTCTTTTCTTTTTTTCAACGTGCTCTTTCCATTTCAATTTTGTACATCAAGAGTCATTTCCAAGTACTTAGCAATGTTTGCTATAGGTATCGCTTTTTCGTTCCGCGTGCCGAGTTTGGCGGACGGACAGAATTTTTGGAATTTCATATTCGGATTCTACAGTACCTTGAAACGAAAAACCATCAAATTTTGAGGGGAGGGAGGGGGGTTAAACTTCTTTTTTCATGTTCAATTCCAAAGGTTCATTGCCGAAAATAATAAACCAAAACTATGAAAAATCGCCAAATATCATGACTAAACAGCAGGAAAGCTAAGCCTTGCCTTATGCGCAGCGGAATGATGATTTAGGCTGGCACTAACGGCAAGAATCGTGAATTTTTGAGGTTTTCTGAAATGTGGCACCTACTTGTTAGTTATTCGGTAAGTTATGAGAAGTAATGAGTTATTCGGTAAGCGCATGGAGTATATCAGCTTGAAACTCTCTATAATAATGGAGAGAAATATTGTTTTGCTCAGCAAAGACTGACTTCGCCCCACCGTGCGCACCGCTGGAAATGCATTTTACTATTTTCTTAAATACTTGAAATAGATTTGCAGAATAGTTGTCCCTATAAACGAAGATAAGGAGAACCTAACCGGCGCTTCTATTTTGTGCTCGCAGAAAAACCACGTTTTCAACAAGACTATTTCAAACTGTTAAGTGAAACTTTCTACTGAGCCATGGAACCACAGTATTAGAGGTCCCCCTCCACTATCAAGTTTCTAAACAAGATTAACTGAAGGATGGATTTCGATAGCGGAAGTTTGATGCGATTTCGTTCATGTACCCCCCCCCCCCCCCCCCCAGAGATCGGATAAGGTACAATCAGCGTTGAGGGAGAAGGAAGGACAGACCAATAGAGTTCGGGTAAAGAGGTGCAGTGGTGCGGAAGGCATACGAATAACATAGAACCGAATCGATCCTTCAGCTCAATACACCGCTGGCCCGCTAACCCTTTCAAAACCCTTTTTGTGTTCCTTTTTCGAGTTTATACCTTTTTTACGGATTCTCGCAACCGTACGGAGACCATGATTCATAATCTGTTTCCAGCATTCACGATGAACTTGGATTTTAAGGAAGGGAAGCGTAAATACGTTATTGAAAACAACCGTTGGGTGCATACAATAACATGCAGAACGAGTATATGTAAAATGTACATCGATATGATTGTCAGCGGGAAACTTGAGGTCTGAAGAGAAAACAGCGAAGATTGTCACTCAGAAGTCTGAAGAGAAAAGAGCGATCCAACCATTCCTTCGGAGTAGTTCATTATTAATGGATTAACACCACGTTGGCAATGACCATTATATTATCCCAAAATTACACAATATTATAACAGGAACATGACCATTTACCGCCTCAAACAAACAGAACTACGTACGTGGGTTATTCATAACCCGGACATCTTATCCTTAAACTTAAGGGGCATCCATGATAAGACTTGGAGTTGATCTCAAATGTTTTTGACTCCTCTTACAGTCACCTCTTGATTTTTACAACCATCTATCGTAAAATCCTCCTCCGAGGTAAGCAGTAACGGTCACATTTTACAGCGTAATAAACTCGACGAAGATGAGACTTTGTGACAACTATCGTCCGTTTTATCCGTCACGGACGGTATCTGACCTATGAAAGCTTATGGTTTATAGGATGCTTAGAGCGGCCCTTACATAATACGTCTAAGATAATCGTAGAATTGGCTGCTACATTATTCAGAACGAAGGAGTTATGGGTTTTATTTGAGTTGCCCTGGGGGAGCTATTGATTTTCAACTATAAAGAATTCGCAAATTGGCAATGAACTTTTTCACGTGGAGGCGTCAGTTTCAAGCATTCTTGAACCCCCTACCCTAGCTTATCGGTGAAACTTGGGAAACAAGAACATTTTATGGGTCATTTTTGCAGTTAATACTGTGAGAATGATCTAAAAGAAAATACTGGCGCAGCGGATTCAAGTTGTGTAGGATACTGTAGGGATTGTACTTTGGGTATGTTAGAGACCACACTGTTTCGATTATTCAATTCGTCAGTCTTAGAACAATCGTGATTGTTATAATAAACAGGCGCTGCGGAATCCCGATAAGAATTCATCGAAGGAACAGGAGACAGAGCATGTAGCAAGACAAAGATGTTGGGGAGCGAGGAGACGAAGAACGCGGAGAGAGGGACACCCTGAAGGGCAGACAAAACCATTTTTCGACCTGTCCTAAGCCGGTGCGTGGGCTTTGGACAGTCGGGCGGAAGGTTGGATGGATGAATGAAGGATGTGCTCCGTAGGAGTCTTTGCTAACGCCCCGTGGTTACCACCACAGCAGGTATTAGGTGCTCCGTAGGAGTCTTTTGCTAGCACCCCGCGGTTATCACCAAAGCGAGTGCTAGAGAAGGAGAGGAAGACGCCCCGCAGTTATCACCACAGCAGGTATTCTTAGAAGGGAGCACCCCGCGGTTATCACCACAGCAAGTGCAGAAGGGTCAGAGAGAGAGAGAGAAGTCGCAAGTTGGAGAGTGGTCGGTCGAACGAGGAGCTGGGCTAGCAGGGCTGCTTAGAGAGGCCCCTTTCCACCCGTCACCCGTCCATCAACGGCCGTTACAACCGTTGAGGGGCGATGGCGGTCGATGGACCGCCCTTGTCCCTATTAACACAGCCCTGCTCCCTTGCGACTACAGGGCTTTCTCTTTTAAAAAAGCGTTGGTTATTAAGTGGAACTGAGTTGGACAAGATGTTGAAATGCTATAAATATAATGTTTCTTGAGCCGTGCAAATTGTGAAAGCGGAAAGGCTGCGAAAACAGATCGTATTTCCCTAACTACGACCTGCACAGAGACTTAAAGCCTTCTCAGGAATCCTAATCACACAAAAGTTGATTGATTACTTGGGGCCACTCTGGGTAAGTAGGAACGATAAAATAGAAATACTAGAATCCTGCATCTTTAAAACAGTATCAAACCTCTCCGACGTGATATCAACGAGGCGGGAGGCCCAAGTTTTCGAGATTTGGCAACGCTGGATGCCTCCAGACACGTAAAAAAGAGTTGCAAACGAATCTAACGAGTAAGTAAGTAGGAGATGCCCCAAACGATGCTCCCAAAGGCAACCTACACCTTGGACGAATTGTACTACCATTTGAGTTAGGTAAATACGGCTACTCCAAAACAGTGGAAGATGTATGCTTATTGCTATAGTTACTATGGTTATCAAGGAACGGACGGCTTAATTGTATTTTCAGAGGCCAACTCCAAACGCCAGAGAGAAAACTTCAGGATTTATTTTTCTCCTCTACTTTTCTTTTCTTTACTGCAAAACGTGCTATATTCCCCTTCGCGTAGCTTTTTCTCCTACTAGAAAGAAAAAACATCAACTCTGCGCCTCGGGGCAGCATTACCGTGTTTTAATCCCCCTTCCCGACGACCCGTTACCGAAAAAATGGAACGATGAAAAAACCTCAGAACAAACCTTAAGAAGGAAGAAGCGGTAGAAAAAAGTAAAGGTGGGGAACTTTTAATTGTCAGCTCAGGCTATAGCTAAGCCCCCTGCAGGCGCAGCAAGTTGGATTGAGGCGGGAATGTAGAGCTGGAAAATAGGTTGAGACTCGGAAGCCTAAGCCAGTCCATCCTCATTTGAATTTGCGATTTGTTACAGTCTTACTCCCTCGGTTCTCCTTCCGTATTTCATCTGGTTGGTTTTACTTTCGCCAATTTCGTTTCTTATCATTCTCATGCTGGTCATTTTCGTTCCTTCAAATTATCGCCAATGTAATATAAAATACGGTTTCGGAGAAAGGAAGCCGAAGATGCATTGGCGAAATGGATCTCTCGTGTGACCGAAGTTTAAACACCGCGAGATGTAGAGTGAATGCTTCAAAAATACAACTGGCGGATAAGAAGATAAAAAAGTTAGCTTCAAGGCCCATTCAACTGACGAAGTGGCATTCCAACGACTCAACATAATTGTCTCAGTAATATTATCCACTTCGAAATCCAACATGGTAAGGCGAATAGGAAAGAAATTAAAATCAGGGCACTTTCAGCGAATTGTGCGGTATTTGCCAATCAAAAGAAGTAGTGAGGCAACTTAAACACCTATCGGCTTTACCTAATTTCACTCGCGAGAAAAAACGCGAAAAATATACCGGTTTCGGTGATCAAACCATCGTCAGTAACAAACAATAACCAGTTATTGTTACTGCTGTATTTTTCGCGTTTTTTTCCGTGTATTAGTGGAAATAGACAACTTTTCAATTACGCCGTTTTTCTTAGTATTATGCTGTTCTTTACACCTTTCCAGGTTACGATGGAGGAAAGTAGCTTCTTGAAGGTAACCGTTTGTCAAGTAGAAAAATGCTGCCAGTTATTACACAGCGGTTTATTTATTTTCCTGTACTGTTTTCTATGATAAACCCTACCCTCGTGCTCCCCCCAGGAAAGCCCCCCTCTTGGCCAGCTTTGACATTCTAGTGGTCGCTGAACCATTAGAATGGGGACGGTTCGAGAGAAATTAGTAACCCTGAGGTTACTGGTTGGAAGAACTCGATTTCACTCCAACAATCAAAATTGGGATATCGGATCCTGGCAGGTCCTGGTCGAGGGACTAGCGATAAGTACCTAATGTCTACCTTACATGTCCCTAATGCCAAAACCAAAGACTGTATGTTCCTGTCTCATTTGTGCCTAGAAAAGTCGTAATAATGTTTTGCATGTACGCTTTATTTTGAAGATTTATTATATTTTTTTAATTTCCGTTACATTTTGTTCATCCTTTATCCTAACTTTTCATGGACAAACTTGAAGTTGGTCATTGTCATGTAGGTGAAAACATACCGAAAATGTCATTGTCATGGCCAAAACCCCCATGCAAATGTCATTGTCATGACGACTGTCATTGTCGTGGAGGTCAAATTTCAAATTTAAATTTCGTGGTGAATAATGGGATGTCTTGAATGACTGGGCATCAGAAAGGCGTCAGGGGAGGGCAAGTAACTAAAACATACTAAAAACCCTACCAAAAAAAGAACTTAAATTTTGAAAATTTCGGGACCTGAAAATTGCCCGTAGTTTGAGAATCACCCAAGTCCAAGAAATCGTCGTCACTTCAACAAATCACAGCACTAGCCATTACAACTTGAGATGTTGAGAAAGCAACTACATACTAATATAGGACGAGAAATAACGAAAATGAACCGATACGTAGGTACCGGGACGTGACGAGAGATATCAATGACAGTTGGGTGAGAAAACATAAATTGTATTTTGGCGCAATTTTCCAATTCCGCACTTTCTTTCTCGACTAACAGAAAACGGGGTAGGCTTCAAGGTGACCCAGCGGGTAACCCCAGAAATGTGCCCCGTTCATGTAACCCTGTCGTAACCTTGTACTTATCGACAGAAAAACCGATTAATGCTTTTTGTCAAACGGCACATTTCGCGAAAACCTATGGTAACCTGAGGGTTATGGGTTAACCAGGTTTTGTTGAACGACCCCTTAGATGACTGACAGTAACGCCGAGCATAGCGGACCAACTAGACCCCAAATGGGACCCACAAACTATAATAAGGAAAGTACGAATTATGGCGGACGGACAGAAACATTGTTTTTCCATTTTCGAATTCTAAGTAGATACCTTGAATCTGAAACCATCAAATTTTGGGGAGGGGGAGGCGGTTCAAATTTATTTTTTTCATGCTCAATTCCCACGGTTCATTAGTGAAAATAATACAATGAAATGGAGCAACATTAAGGACTCAGGCGGTTTACATTCTTAGAAAGAATGTAAACTAATGTAAAATTTGTAAACTAATGTAAAATTTGCCCTTTACAGATAACTTCGGTTGATGAGTTGGTAAGTACCTACCAACTACAGGTTGGTAAAGTATTTACCAAAAAAGTTGGTGAAATACCTCCCAAAGTAGGTACTTTACCTCATTTGGTACCGAAAGTATCAACTTGTACTTACTAAAAATACTGAACCAAAAGTACCAACTTGCACTGTACCAAACAACTTACCAAAAGTACTGTAACAAGCTTGTACTCACAAAAGTACTGTATCAAATTTCGTATTGTACTAAAAGTTATTACTTTTAGTACCAACTGAGGTACATTACTTTGGTAGGTAGTTTACCAACTTTTTTGGGTAGATACTTCACCATCTTGTAGCTGGTAGGTACTTAACCAACTCGTAGTTGGTAAATAAATAGGTAAACCTACCAAAAAAAGTTGGTAAAGTACCTACCAACTAGAAGTTGCTAAGTACTTACCAACTAAAATTGGTAAAGTAGTCACCATACACTAAAAATTTCCAGAATAACTCATGAGTACCAACTTGAAGCTTTTGGACCCTCCTGAACTTTTGGTAGAGTTGTTCAGCTATATTCTTGGGTAGGATCATTATGTTCAGACATTAGGTAGGTGTCGACAATAACTTATCGACTCTCGACAGAGCACCAAGTTATTTCGATTTAACTGATCCAATACTAAATCCAAATAGACGTAAAACTTCATTGCAACAGACAGTCAGTGGTGAATTCTATACGAAGTGTTTTCAAAAACTGAGAATGACAACAATCATGATCGAGAAATTAGGAAGATAGCCCATTTTTGAATGGAATGAGTTGAAATTTAAATTCGTTTTAGGTTTAGGCGCTCTACTTCAAAATCCAAATACATAGATGTCATTTATTATTGCAACATGCCGTTAGTGCTGAACCATAACATTTGGTTTATCTTCAATAATGAACCTTTGGAATCGAGCATGGGAAAAATGCCCCCCCCCCCCCCCCCCCACAACAATTTGAAGTTTACGTTTCAAGGTTGTAGAATCCGAAAATACAATAAAAATGCTGCAAATTATTGCACAAAGGGTTATTATTTACCTGTATAGAAGCCCCTTCTGCGTAGATCACTGTTTTCTGTGGCCATTACCTTCGAGCCCCCCCCCCCCCCCTCCCAGAAAGCACCTAAATCAGGTACTGGAGCAGGCCCTAGAATTAAAGTTTCCTATAAATCCCCCTCTACTTTTTCCTAGTTTGCTTTCTTAGACAGGTACGGAACCTACAATGAGATTTGCGAATAACTCTCGGCTAATACTGTTGAAGGTTCCAATGGGGAGAATGGGACGATGGCTGCTGTAAAACTGAACTATTCTCTTCTCACTCCTGAAGAAATAGAAGCTCTCTAGAGGCTGTGAAGAATCCCCCGCCAACAAAAAGATGTAGATCTTCCCGTGCAACATCGGGTGCTCGTTTCTGACCATGGAGCTGAGACATAATGCAAAAAAATCATATTTGCTCAAGTACTTTGTGTTCGTCTTGTGTACTACGGAATAATTTGGTGTGGAAATAAGCTGATAAATTTTTTATGAAAGATAGTAAAAATCAATTTTCAGATTTGGGGATCAGTTCAACAATTATATTTTACATGGTATCCAACTATAGAGTTGTGACTTGTCCATTTCTTGGCCACTGCTCCCCCCATCTGTTGGCAGTGTTAAACGACAGTGAACAGCGTGAAATCGTAGTTTAGCTATTTAAACACCGCACGTTCTACACGGTTATTCAACTCACAGATGTAGATAAATGGTGGTTCAGTTATTTAAACAGTGATGCTGGATGAATGTTGTGGGCCAAATTCGGTTCTTTTAAAGATTTTCTGTGGCTAATCAATTTGCTTAGGCCGCTCCCGTTTATACTGGTCACTCTCATTTTCTCTGAAAAAAATTACCACGAATAACAAAAACGGCGCAAGGCCCATATTAGAGGTCGGGATGCGACGGTGAATAATTAATTAGGCTTGAGGAAGAGGGGTCATTTCATTAATGGATTTTTAACGAGCCTCTATATATTTATGAGGCGCTAAATACAAGTTGAGGGGAGGGCGAATCGGATTTGAGGATGCTCCTTCGCTCAATGTAAATATAAATGTCTTCAACCGGAAGACTCAGACGCGTGATGACGTAGCGGTTGAATTAATTTGTCATGTCTTCATCATCCCTTGCCGCTCCATTCGAATAACTCAATCTTCTCGATGAATACTTCGATCTAGATGAACTCCTGCTAATATTCCCAAAACGACTGTCTCATAATATGATCAGTCAGGCCTGCACTACAGCAATAAAATATTTCTTCACGCTTAAACTGAATACTAAACATCGGATTCGACATAATATATGACGCCGATAGTTCGAGCAGAGGTATAATATTACACATCTATATAATGTCGGAAGGTTTTTAATAGCGGACGATAAAATATGACAATTTCAGCAAAGCCGTATTATTTTACACGCGTCATTTTTATTCGAGAAAACCAAATCAACAACTGAATGGGCGATCAACGGCACCAAAAGAACTACATTATAGGTATGAGTTTATACAACATACATTAGGTACAGTAGAACCTGAAAAATCATCCGAACGCTGCTCCTCTGGAATTTTCGCGTTATTACCCTATTTTCTGTAATTTCCTTTCCTTTCTTTTTTCCTTCCGGAACTATTATCCCCGATCAAATTAACCAGAAAAATGCTGAATAGGAGAGGGAAATCCCGAAGTTCTGAAACCTGGCATAACTGCTCATAGTGTCCTGTACAACACACTAAAGCCCCCGAAGGTGGTAGTGAGTGGGAGATGGGTCATTTCAAGGTCTTGTTTTAAACTTTATCTAAATATCTCGCGAAATATTGAGTTTAGCGAAAGACTAACCCTATCCAAAATTAAACAAGAGTGAAATGTCCTCAAAAAAACAGCAAATTATTACAAAACGGTTTATTATTTTTAGTATAACTTTTGGCTGCCGAAAAACCTCAAAACGTTAGAAATTTTTCTAAACGGAGCAGCTCACAGAAAATTTCACACCAAAGGAACATTAAATTCTGCGACGTATAATTTCCTTAAACATCAAATTTGTTATAACGGTTTCGTCGGAATCTGTAGTCAAAAATAGACAAATTTTTTCCATTTTGACTGAAGATTCGGTTATGCTTTCATTCACTCGGCTGTAATTAAAAAACGGTTGTACCAAATGAAAAATGTCATACAACTCACGTTGTAGAGCATCAAATTCTGCGTTCAGGTCACCCCTTTTGTATTATAAAAGGTATTCAATTTAAAATATCAAGTTTTTAATCAATTTAAATGAATATTTCAATGAATTAGATGCTCTGCAACTTCAGTTATTCTTACTAGCCGAATTCATAATATTACGTGCACATTAGAAGGTCCCCCCCCCCCCAATCTACTCCCATTTTTGAATTATAAAATCCCCCCCCCCCCCCCACTCAATCACCAAAACTATAACTACTACGAAAAAATGAACAGGACATTTTTTTAAGAGAATTTAGTTCAAGTTTGTAGGTATAGGTAGGGTGTTTTTCGGCCCAAGTACCAGTGTGAAATGGGCCACAGAAATTCCAGGACAACTTAGCTGAATTTCGGAACTAGTTTCTCAGTAGCTATTCCGGTGCATTAGGACAGTGGCACAAGTCGACTTGGTGTTATTCTACCGGGTAGAGAATAAAACGGCATCAAGGAAAGGGAGTTGTGCTTGTGAGGAGGATTCACGTTGGTTATTGAACCATCTCATTACACAATTTCTTAAAGTGTAGTTTAAAGCATGTTAGAAATAACATGTTTGAGCTTTGATAAAATTCTAATTAGATGATCTCGAGTACATCTCCGTCTCTATCTACATATTTCCGGATCATTACGACGAATATTTCGCATAGCAGGTAGTAAGGACTTCCAGTTACACAGGCAGACGCATGAAACAAAGTGTAGAATGGTCTATCTCGTCCTCCTAAAAGTGATCCAAAGGTTTCCGCTACCTTGACACTCTTGACAGACTCTGAAGCGAAAGATAGAAGTAAAATCATAATAAACTGAAGAAAATTCATTCAAATCCGAGCCGTTAGTATTCCATGTTGGCTCGTATTTAGTGTAGTAGGAACCACACGTGCGATGCAGCTTCATTTAGCCCGTATTTCGACGGATTTGCATTATCAAGGTTTACTTTCTCTCTCGGTTCCTAATTGAAATTGGGTTAATGATGAAGCACGACGCTAACTTACACGTCCTTTGTAACAGGTTCTAGCTTGCTCCCTGCAGCGCCAGAAGGCTCTCGCTAGACTCATTCACGCCACCCGCTGAATACCCCCTACGGGTGTTGGGTGCCATAAACAATAACATGGCGTTTACAATAGCTGTCACCCATCAAGGGAGAAAACGCGTGTAGCGTAAATCACAACACGGGTTTTCATTCATTCATACAAATAAATCATCAAGAGTTGAAAGGGTTGGGCGGATCCAATATAAATTCGTTGACCATTGTCACAACTTTATAACTCTTTCAAGCATTTCTATCCGGCCGACGTCATACGTTAGAGAAAGTGTATTCAATCATCGAGGTTGATCCTCTCTCGATCAATTTTCACTCAGAGAACCACTCTACATCAGTACGTGACAGTAAATTGTACTAGATAATGTTAGTTAACTTCTGTAAGTTTTGGTTGGGCCGGCGATTTTCTAAGGCTCATACGGCTCGTTATACAACATATATAATGTGAAAAGAAGATATGTGAATAAGAGTGGATAACTTAAATATGCATTTCACTATAATTCATGTTTCTCTATTTTCGGGTTCAAAGTCAAGAAAGAAGATGGTCTAATCGTTCGGACATTTTGAGCACGCCTAAACTCACGCGTGAATTCACTGGTAAACCTGGGCGCAATAGACAAGCAAAGAGGAAAAAATGAAATAGCCTAACTGTCGTGAGTCCCTCCCGGGAACACTCCTAGCATATTAAGTTCTCACCAATATCCAAACGCCAAACTAAAGCTCCGTAAATAAAGATATGAGTGGGGACAGGCGACAGAACCCAGGGTTACTCAACCTGGGGCCCCACTACCAGCTCCCAGCAAGGAGCTGGAGGGAGAGGCCCCCAAGTACTATAAAACCCCGGATCCTGGCGCTCAAGCTTCATTCGACACTTCCTCTAACCAGCTCTCTCTTCTCTCTCTTACCTTACCTCCCAGATGATCGGTTGAATACAGCCGCCTGGGAATTTCACCTCCTCTCTCCTCTCTCCTCCTCCTCCTTGTCTAGATGATCGGTTGAATACAGCCGCCTAGACAAGGGACCTCTCCTTTCCTCTCCTTCACCTAGATGAACGGTTGACTACAGCCGCCTAGGTGAAATTCCCTCATCCACCTCCCTCTCCTCCAAAGTCGTAGATGCTCGGTTGATTACAGCCGCCTGCGACTTTTCCTCACCTTCCTTCCACGCCACCTCTCTCTCCTCCAAAAGTCGTAGATGTTCGGTTGACTACAGCCGCCTGCGACTTTTCCTCCTTTTCTCTCCTTTACCTAAATTCACTCACTCACCTTCCTTCCACGCCACCGTGATGAGAATTTTAAATTCATCACACTAACTTTTGAAGGAGATGTACGGTGTGTTTGGCTGCCTGTGCGGTGTGATACTCCAACAAAGCAGCTTCTAAAGTTAGGTGCTTCTGAAGTCCTACACTTCAACAATTATTATGAGTGTGTGCGTTAAAGAAGAGGAGCAGTTTGAACCGAATGCTCCCTCTAGTGTGATTGACTTGATGATAACTTAGGGCTTAGAACAGTAGGGCTTGAACCCTAGGGGCTTGAGGGCTTGGGTTATTGAGAATCCACCTTACTACAGGTTCTCTAGACAGAGCACGTCAGGTAAAGTGTCGGGCAAACCGTTGGGAAACATCATGTGACAGGGAAAATATGAACAGCTGTGATGATCTTGCTCTTATTGCTCCAGAAATTTCTAGGAAAATCGAGTCCTAAATGTGATACCATTTGACTGGAACGATAGGAATAGTATTGCGGGTGATATCGCTCCTATTGCTCCCACTGAATTAGATTTGGGGGGGGGGGGGGGGGGGGCTGCATCTGCCTAGGGAATACAGCTACAAGTCAGGAAGGTGGCTGAGCGCAACTCACTCCAAAATGGGCGACGGATTAGGATTTGACAAGAATGATTTAGGGACAAACGGCTGAGAATCAAAGAGACGGAATGGAAGATACTGAATGAGTTGGGTTTTGTAGATTTTGATTTGCTATTATCAGTTGGGATTATTAAATCAGTTCTGGTTCGGAAATGATTTTACATTAGAATGGAGAAGAGGTGAGGATAACTCATTGTTGAATTGATTTTAACCGAATGGAACCTTGGGGAAAAAAATTGAAACCAGTCTCCCTTAATAGTGCTCATTCCTCCATATCAAACACTACCGACATTCTGCCATATTTTTTATCATACTCGGTTCGCTGCTCGCGTCATGGTAACGCTCGAATAGGTCCCAGAAATTTAATGCCAAGGGACTGAAATTACTGAACCAAATCCCGTCGGTAGAGAGCAACAACTTCCCCTGCCCTGGCCGGGGAAAACATTTGACGAAGTATCCCTCAGCGTTGAAACATAACTCTCAAACGGCCGTATCAACTGGCTAGTAAATAAATTACAACCCTTTCCATGATCCCTTCAAAATAATTTGTCGGGTCCTCGTATTTAAAAATCTATCAAACCACTCTGCTTGTTTCAAAACTCAGATGCATAATGGATATTCGGCTCGACTTCTGTTCCCTTATATCAGAGTGGAGTCCCCAAGCCTAATGTTGGCGGGTGTCTGCATTATTTAAACGGCTTCTCAACCGAATCCTTCCTTATTCAGAAGTTCCTTCCAAAGTACTTAATATTGTAGAGAATAGCTGACTTAATAGGTTGAGTCGTCCCGCGGAAGGAGAGTGGGGCCTCAAACTTGAATTTATCTGTCTAATAGTCTACAAGGCTCGGAAGTTTTTACGTCTTCCTCGCCCCACCAAAGGCGTCTCCGTTTTCATAACAAACTTAGCTATTAATCCCCCGCCGCATGGTTTGCTGAAGCAATGCTGACATAAATCATTCAAGAGATTTCTCTCGCGCATGTGAAATTCCTGAGCGTATCAACCCACGAAAACAGAAGAGCGGAGAAAATTAATTCTACTGGAATGAAAGCGATTTTGTATGGGGAAGGAATGGCTTTATTTCATTTATTATAAAAGACTGCATAAATTTGAAACTAATATATAGTAATTCATCTTTGGATACCTGTAATAAGGAGAGAGCATCCAGTATAAAAACATTCCATTCCAAATACATGAACAACGAATGAAATCAAGTATCATGTATCTATTCGTGAAAGATTTTTAAATTATAGGCTTCGTATCGGATGCTTCCAAGTTTCTAACCGTAAACCACACGCTTCAGTGGTAGAATTGAAGGAGTGAATGTAAAGTGTTAAAACTACTGAATTAATCTCTGAACCAATTTCTATAACTGATGTGATCATTTCGCTTCAAGAATGTATTTTTTCCCCTACTGAGTAATGTAAATCTATCATTAGTGAATTAGCTGGCCCGTGTGTATACAAATAACCCCAGATCCCAGACATATTAAACTAATGAAGAAATTTTGATAGAACTGTGGGCTCACTGTCACAGCTTTTTATCCCAAATTCGCTAAACGAATCATAAGTAAATACTTTACAACATTTCCCAGGTTTCTTCGGATTCTGAACCTCGGTTTAACATTCATGTTAGAGTAAGTGAGATCAGAATTATACAGTACAATTTTGACGACAACTGGCTTACTGATACTGGCACAGGAGTTGACCGGGAGTCAGTGGCGTAGCCAGTGGGGGTCATAACCCCCCCCCATTTGTTCGAAAACCTTATCACAAATTAAAATTAAATCTTAAGAATAGTCCATCACAAAAGTAACAAACAAATAATACAACAATCAGATTAAACGGTAATTCGAAATATGACTGAAAAGTTAAATAATATTACGTTTATTTGATTACAAACTACCTGTCCCAAAAATTTGACCCACTCTTTTTAACAAAAATGCTTATCGAAATAGTCCTTCACCGTCATCATCCCACACATCAGGTGAATAATATTGATTTTAGCCCTTAATACCAAATGTTGACCCCAAAAAATCCTAATTAGATCCCCATTCTGTGTGAAAAACAACTGAAATGGTATTTTTCTGTCTTAACTCATCCTTCCATACCACTTTCAGTGATTTTATATATCAATTTTAGCTTTTTTTACTAATTGTTGACCCCTAAAAACTCAAATTTGACTCCCTTCGAATTTTTGAAAATTGTTCATCTTTTTGTAGGTATGGCAATAAGAACACTTTGGCGAAATTTGGTATTTTTATCACATACCCAAGGTCAGATATCGTCTGGAGTGACACATACATATACATTTTTGTTAAAATCTAGGGATGAAATCAGGATGCTCTGAAACGGATACGCCCATAAAATAATTTCAACAACTTCTGTTCTGAAAATTTTGGACCCATTGCAATATCTTCATTTTCCTTGCAAATTAGCGAAGTGCCAAATAATGTTTTATTTCATTAGTTTATCATACCTAACGTTATCTGTAATATTTTAGTGCTTTGTTAAATTTAATTTGAGTCAGCTTTGTTTGTAATGTCAAACCTTATTAGCGAACTTTCAAAGAAAATGAAGCTATTGCAATGGGTAACATTTTCAGAACATGAATTTTTGAAATATTTTTATAGGCAAATCCGTTTCAGAGCATTCTCAGTTCATTCCTAGATTTTAACAAAAATTTATATGTATGTATAATAAATTATTATTTATGTATATTTATGTGCCACTCCAGATGATATCTGTCCTTGGATACATGATAAAAATTCCGAATTTCTCCAAAACTTTTGTATTGCCAAACAAAAGGATGAGTTCGAAGATCAGCGATTTTCAAAAATTTCAAGGGGGGTCAAATCTGAGTTTTTAGGGGTCAAAAGTCGGTAAAAAGTTCCAGTCATGCAGCATGGCTATAAGAGCGAATTTTCGAAGAAATAACCACGTTCCTTAATCTTCAAAGTGCTCCAGTTTGAGAACGGAATGAGATATCGCAATTCTGATTTCACCATCGTGTTCAGCGTACAAAAACCTTTAAAATGAGGGGTCACTTGTTAGAAAATAACATTTTGGGGATTTTTGGGTAATTTTTGCGCACTTTAAATGCTCTAATTTGAGAACGGATCAAGATATCTAAAATCCGATTCCACCATCGTGTTCAGCGTGCAAAAACCTTTAAAATGAGGGGTCACTTGTTGGAAAATAACATTTTGGGGATTTTTGGGTAATTTTTGCGCACTTTAAATGCGCCAAAACCCTCCTTAGAGTAGGCCAATTTCGCCCATCTTCGAACTTAGCCTTTCGATTGCCAAGATAGATTTTTTGTGCAAATTTGAGCTGTTTATCTCAATTCTATCGAGAGTTATCGTCTGGAGTGACACATATATATATAAATATATATATACATATAAAAAAGTGTTAAATTTCAGGAATCGTTTTAGAATGGTCTGAAACGGATTTCTATGAAGAAAATTTCCAAAAATTTATATTATTTAAATTTCGAAGCCATTGCAATAGCTTCATTTTCTTTGAAAATTCGCTAAAACGGCTAAAATTGCAAAATATTGATATAAATCACTGGAAGTGGTACGCAAGGATGATTAAAGAAGGAAAAATACAATTTAAGTTTTTTCACACAGAATAGGGGTCAGATTTTTGGGGGTAAAAAGTTGGTATTAATGGCTAAAATCAATATTAATTCTCCTGGCGTTGTGTGGGATGATTAATCACGATGGAGGGACTATCTTGATGCTAAAACTATTTTTCTAAAAACAAGTGGGTCAAATTTGACTTCATTGGGGTCAAACATCGGCAAAAATGGCTAAAATCACGAAACATTATATAATTTGAAGAATAGTGGTATGGTTTCTCGCTATATCATGTTTTTCACAACAGCAGAAATATTTATTCGAAAATTTGCTCTTATAGCCATGCTGCATGACAGGAACTGCCGACTGCTATTTCCGATAACCCCCCCACCCACCACCCATTCAACAATCCTGGCTACGCCACTGCCGGGAGTTGTAATAATCTACGGGAATCACCAACGTTCTAAATAAGTGAATAAACATACGATTGATAATAATGGCGGAGTGAGGGCATCAAAGACCATAACATGCAATAATTCAATGAAGAGCTGAGTTTGCTGTATATGGAATGAAAGGGGAAGAGTTCGCCGGAGCTCGGATTGATAGTCTGCGCACGGGCCGCCCAATGGCACACCTTTCGTCTCGACAGCGTAGCAACGCATCCGAATGAAATATTGAAATCCACGGCAGGGCCCCCTCCGACCTGTCAAAGGGTAGCTTTATAAACCATACATCAACCACTCCACGATTTACTCCACGTGTCCGCATAAATGATGACCAACAGCGGTGGGCCCGCGGGAAAAATGATTTGATCATAAACATAACAAACCAAAAGTTGGGTGCATCATTCTGAGGGACGTCTGAACAAGGGGAGAGATGAGAATGGAGCTCAATTCAGTGAAATCAATTTCAGTCCAATTTTGAAATCACAGTGAACATTGTTCCACCAATGAGGAGTACCCATGACTTCTGTTTATATTACTTTCCCTGTTTACAAAACTCTACAGCTATCAACAAATACGTTTTTAAAAAAGCGTTGCCGTAGGGGGCGGGGCGTCTAGCCGCCAGTGGTTTGTGCTGATGACGGTACGTTTATTGTCGAATGAAATCTGGGGGACACCCCCAGACCCCCGGATTATACCAGTTTAGATCAAGGATCAAAGCAAGGAAACATGGAACATGTTTTTCGAATACGTGTACATGATAACAGAGGATATGAAGATATGTAGAAAAACGTCAGCCTATTCGAGTAGGCACTACAGCTTCCTCACTTGAATCACATGGACGTACAGACTAGTTGGGTAGGTTCGTTATGATACGGGACCATCTGCGATCCAACCCGCGTGTACCCTCAAAATTTTAGCTCTAAGACTATTTTTCGCGTAGTTAAAAGCGTTATAAGGAAACGGTCAGCATTTCATATTTGCGCATGCGCAGAGGGAAATTAAAGTAAGACTCCAATGAAGTTCATATGGAGGCATCAAAGTATTATACTGCTCGACCCTCCAAATGTGAACTCATTTCAAAGATAATTAAGGTAGTTATGGGCACTCCAAGTATTTCACGTTTGCGCATGCGCATACTAAACGTTTTTCATGATTTTTAAACGGGACCATCTGCGATCCAACCCGCGTATACCCTCAGAATTTCAGCTCTCTACGACTATTTATCGCGTAGTTAGAAGCGTTACAAGGAAATGGTCAACATTCCATGTCCGCGCATGCGTAGATCAAAGTTACATTACGATTCCAATTAAATTAATTTGGAACTATCAAAGTCTTATTCCTGACCGACCCTCCAAGTTTGAACTCATTTCAACGATATTTAGGGTAGTTATGGGTGTTCCAATTATTTCACGTTTGCGCATCCACAGACGAAAGTTACGGTACTTTTTCGATGATTTTGGATTGGGACCATCTGTGACTCAACCCGCACCTACCCTCCAAATTTCAGCCCACTTCGACCATTATTTTAGGTAGTTATGGGTGTTGCAAGGAATTACCACAGACAGACAGGGAACCAAATATGTTCCTCGATGTCTGAAACGGAAAATGGTAGTGGAAATTTTCATTTTGGAGGACGTGAACTTTTTTTTTACTCAATCACGAATCGAAGGAATAGTGAGGAAGCAAAAAAACTTCGTGGGATTCCAAGCCTTGGACCAGCGACCTAACACAATGTAATGTAATACACGCTTTCGGCGTTTTTTGGGTAGGTAGAACCCCCTTGGCAGTTTTCGGCGAAGTGGGGTCTGGCCATGCTTTCCTCGGCGAAGGTGTGGTACGAGAGGAGGTGAGTTGGGTGGCAGGAGTGGGGGGGAGAACTGTGCGGGCGACGGGGAGGGAAGCCGAGTTAATGCAGACACGGACGGGACGCTTTCCAGCCGGTTTACTCCCGTAAAAACATGTTCCATGTTAAAAATACGTTATCAAAAAATCCAAAATAACCATCCCTCCTCAACTGAAATAATATCATGGAATAACAAACTCGATTTCCATGCGTGTTTATGATCAACTGTTCCCTACCTATGAAATTTTGGGCTGGAGTTATGATTCATCAAGTTTATGAAGCTTTTCAGTTCAAAATCCAGGGCCATACAGTGAACGAACGGCTGGATGTGCTATAATCCGTATAATCCGGGTGGTCTCACAAAATCCTGAAATCCACAATCAATTTTTAAGTGTCATAGGTAGTAGGTACCCTTCCAATTAACGTTTTTGAGCTGCGGCGTTTTGAAAATTGCAACCCCTATTTTTCATTCCTTACTGACAGTCACCCCGAGCTTCGAGGACCAACTAGACTCCAAAATGGGATATACGAACGAAATTTCATTAATTTTGGTTCATGGTAACTAAGGAAATTGCGAAGTACGTCGGATAGATAGATAGAAATATTTTTATTCACTTGACAGATTCTACGCACACTGATAAAATTATTGGGGGGAGGGGGGAATTTTTTATCTCTTTAAATTTGTTGGTTTCATAAATTGTGCGAAGATGAAATATAGGGACGTACCTATTGCCTATGCTCACAGTGTCTGTTTGTACTATGCCTGACAATTGTAAGGCCCCATGTCCAAGTATTGTCTACCTATGAAGTTAAATGCATTTAAAATAACAGCAGAAATATAATTCATTCGCGTATGGAAATTGATGATCTCGGAATTTCGAAATCAAATTTGAAGCGAATACCAAATAATGGCATCTGAAGCAAATTACATAACAGAGTTGGCGAACTCAAGTATCAGCGTGATATAAGCGACAGATTTCAGCTGCACTTTTCTAGATCCCGACCACCTTCTCACACGTTGCTGCCCGAGTCAGTAGCCAGAAAAAGGTGTCAATGGAGGATGTCGATATGGTTTGTAGGAAATAATATTAATGAATAACGTCAGTTCATTCAGGCTGGACGACCAGCTGTACGCTGGCGCATCTAGTGGCTCCGTACAGCACATAATAGCAAAACGTAGGCAACATTCGTAATATCATTTTATTTCTAGGCGATACGCACTGGAATGCAAATCATATTTTTTATTTCTTTTATTTATTCGATAAACTAATAACTAACTCTACCGTAACACAAAACAACTACGTCGATAAAAATAATTAATAACCGCGAGGTAATTGAAATATACGCGACGGAGATCACAAAATCCTAATACAACCAAACAAGGCGAATAGACGTTACCTGGAGCGGTAAAATGCTGAGAGCGGCGGTAGGTACGTCGAAGGAAAGTTACGTCTGCCAGAAACTTGTTCCACGGGTCGAGCTAAAGTGCCAATTATTTCCGTCCTGGAAAGGGCGCAGCAGTTCTTTTCTCTTTCGCTCGAGTACCACCTCAGAACTGAGCTTCAGAGCGTTCGCGTGAGAACGAATAGGTGTAGTAATATCCAAGTAAATGTATCTAATCGCCCACAGATCGCGATATCATGTTCCAGTGAAATGTAGAGTGTTTCAGAGTTTGATGTTTCCAACACTTCGGAATTCCTTCGGGTAGGTATGCTCGTATTTATTATGACGAGCTGTTTCAACACGTTTCGGGCCACCAATTGAAGATTATTGCATCGCAGATAATGGGAAAGTGAATTCCTCAAAGCTGTTCATTTATCATTGGGTAAAAGATTAGCATATATGTATACATCTAGTATGGGATATACAGACTTCATGCTTCTTTATTTCTGTGTCTGCGTTCAGGATTCTTATTATGTTTGGAGGTTAAACGTAGTGACTATAGGTAATTGCTCTTTGTCCTGGTCCCCCTCAAATCTCTACTCGAACCATTCCTACGTAATATAGGAAGATTTCATCAAATAAACAAAGGGAACGACAAGCCGGGTAGCGCCAAAGGAGAAGGGTTCCCTCCATCAACCACCATCGCTCCTCAATAGTCATAACGGCCGATTGGGTGGAAATGGGCCTATATAAGCAGACCTTTTGGCCCAGCTCTCATCATTCGACCGACGGACCCTTGACTTGTGACTTCTCTTTCGACCCTCTCTCTCGACCTCTCTCTTCTACCTTCTCTTGCACTCGCTATGGTGAAAACCGCGGGGTGCTCTCCTCCTTCCTAGTATCTGCTGTGGAGAAAACCACGGGATACCTCCTTCTCCTCTGGCACCTGCTGTGGTGAAAATCGCGGGGTGCTAGCCTACATCTTCCAGGCGTCTGTTGAGGGGGAAACCGCGGGACGCCTCATTTTCCTCTAATATATGCTGTGGTGAAAACCGCGGGACACCTTCCTCTACTCTAGTACCTGCTGTGGTGAAAACCGCAGGGTACTAGCCTCCACATCCCAGGCGCCTGCTGTAGTGAAAACCGCGGGGAGCAGCCCTTCCCTCCAACTAACGCCTGCTGTGGTGAAAACCACGGGGCGTTGGTAAAAATACTCCTACGGAGCACGTCCTTCCGCATCCACCTTCATCCAACCTCTCAACTTCCTCCTCATCCAACTCACCTGCCATGTCATGAGCACAACACACCTGCTCACCACACTCTTCATTGCTTTTCACTGAAGCGAGTGGTTTCGTGGCACGCCGTTGCTCTTCTGTTATAAGCTGCGAAGACCAGCTAGACCCCGGGTGGGCCTACACATCAAATTTCATCAATTTTGGTCAACGTCAACTGACCAAAGTGTAACGTACGTCAGACGGCCAGATTTTCTTTCATTAGTTTTTTGGATTATACGTACCTTGAAATGTGGAACAGTAAGCTTTGTGGACTAAACAATTTTTTTCTTTTCACTATTGACAATGATAAAACAGAATTTATCTGAATGCCGGTACAGCATGGGCGAAGCTGAACAGTCTCCAGATACGATGAACGATATAGGTACTCCCTCATACTCATACTCCCTCATATCAACGTTTGTCAAACATCAGTGAAGTGACAGGAGTGTCTGTCGTAAATGGCTAAATAATATCATACGAGTATGTAGATGCGGTGAGAAATAGCAAACTGAAATACGACGTTACCGCCTAAAACCGTCAACGATAATGTCGTCTTCACAATATTACGTTTTAGGTTCATTTTCGAAACGAGGAAGGAAATGTTAATGCGACAACAAGTAAGGAACTGTCACTGTTGTTCCTCTAGTGACACTATTTCCAGGGTCGATACTCCCCGTGCTCCACCATCCCCAACTCTACCGTTAACTCTGCCGCAGACGTCGAAAGGGCGTTTTCAACTCCATCTCTTCTCTTGGTATTTTGCGACGCGAAATGATATTGAATCCCACCGTATAAGTGTAGTCAGCCAACCCCTTGAGCGCCTTCGCAGGTAGTATACGGCAAACTGAAAGGCAGAGGGTTATCACCACCTCTATCATCACCCAGGCTAAAATAAGGGCCATTATTTCCACGCCTATAGACACTCGCGAAGGTAAACTTATTTCAAGCCTTTTTTCCGGACTTGACTTTTCACGGTGAAGAAAATAGGCGCCGCTTCCGTAGACTGACGTCGGTTGTTTCTCAGATGTGCGTAAGTGCAGGTATAATGAACTGAACTACGAAACAACTTGGAACAATTTGATGAAATGCTTCTCGCATTATTAACGGACTTGCACCGTTACGGTGACGAGTATATGACCTATTCAATATTGAATTTTGTGCGTGTACAAATAATATATGACATATGATCAGCACTAACAATTCATAGTTTCTCAAGCCGTGACTAATAAATCTGTATATATACAGTACCTCTCGCACTGGCAAAAACTGACGACTCAATAGACATAAATATGTTTGCCATAAACACGATATAAGTTACGTGCACCAAATAACTTAAATGCTAATACCTAATTCATGGCCTGAGAAATGGTGGTCACGAACAACAACTCGCTGCACATTTTTCCACAACGCTTCATTATTTTCTGTGCGGATAACCCCTGCTTGTCATTAGATCACTATTTTGTAAACAATACTCGAAAGTCTATTACAACACGAATAACCTAAAGTCCATTGCCACAGGGAATAACCTCAAATTGTGAGGATGGGACTGTCCTCACTATTTCCTCAGTTATTGAAAATTTCATTTCTGGACAGGGATTCGGACCCAGGATCATTTGAAGTGACTAAGTACGTGGCTTCGGTGTTCTTTGATGTTCGAAATGCGATAACGGAGGCGGAGCCATTTGAAAATCTCTCGCAGATATTTGCTGGTTTGAAGCACAATCCAATAATGGATAGGTTGAATTGATAACGCGATAACCTTCAGACAATTACAACGGCTCGAATCTGATCACAGTAATTTCAGATAGAATCAGCCGAAACCTCACCACCCTGAAACTAAAATTGCACATGAACAAGGTTGCACAGGAAAGCTATCAGAGACAGGGGTAGCCAACATGAAATAGAGTTAATTCGGCGAAAGAGTGGAAACAGAGTGAGCGGAGGATGACGTGAGCTGGATAGGACTGCAGTAGATATAGGAACCTCCCTCTCTGGACCTCGCTATCTCGCTTGATTGTTAGGGCCGCCGTGATGTACCCCCGGCGCGTCTCCCGGGAAAGGATGACGCCTGTGAAATGGAACATGGCGAGAATTAATGGAAGACTCCGCGAGCACATATCGCGAAATGCCTTGGCTACACTTATACGTGGTGAGACCGAAGTACGAGGGTCTGGCCTCTTCCACCACAACTCAACCGGGGTTGAAGATCCCCGCTCTATTCCCTCACACCATCTCCAGCGATCATTCCCTCACGTCATCCCCTATTCAGTTACACCTCTTGAAAACGGAAGAGGAAAACCTCCGGTTTCCACACGTATTTTTTCTTAGCTTCCCTCCAGAAGGTTTTATGAATGATGCATGATCCATTCATACCGTTCTTAAAAGTGGAAGCACTACAGAAAATTAAACGTCCTATACCCCCCTGAGAAGACCACGGGTAACTATAAGTAGTTCCGAGAACCTGACCGCCGACATTATTATTATTTCCAAAGCTTCAGGCTTCAGGTTTATCAGCTGTATACATAGCATCAAATTAGCAAAAAGGAAGAATGATTTCCTGCGGCTTACAGCTACTTGAAAACTACGTAATGTTATCAATGAACAAAGAAATAAATCGAGTTTGAGCCTGGATAAAAAGTTGTCATGCTGTTTTGAGCTAGTTAATTAAAAATCCAACACTCCTGATTAAAATTATCACTCCCAATAAAAAGAACCCGTTCACTATGCTCCATGGCTTTTCATTACCTCATCAGGAGGTATTTAGATGTTTTTCATACAACCCTAATGGATACCATCGTGTGCAACGTACGGATGATATAACTACAGGTACTTATACGGTACAGAAGATGACTCGAACTGCTGCTCTTTTTGAGCCTCTGAAGGGCCGGAGTCGCCGAATCCCCTTTGTTCCCTGATTAGTATTACTCGAGGTGCAGAATAATAGTTGAGAAAATTAGGCTTGGTAATCTATTTCACTTATAACATGTGATTCAATTTTTTCACAGTTTTGCAGTGTGTTCGTGTGCGTGCCATATTTTAATCCACGGACTCCTTTGATATAAAATTCTTATACTCTCAATGAAGTTCAATATTTGAAACAAACTTCTCATCACTCAGCTTTTTTCGAGGAAAAGGCATATGAAAAGAAACCAACGGATTCAAGATGATGAAGCTAACTAATGTGCAGAGAAGGTAATGTATGTTTTATTCAACTTTAAGGTGGGCAATAATTAGGACTAGTGTTTCGGAATGAGAATGTGCCTAATAAACCTATTAAAGTTCCGAAGAAGCACAGAAATGGATAACTAGGAAAGCAAAGCGTCTGCTGAGCCTAAAATAATATTTGTTCAAAGTAATTTCTCGTTTTCGTACAAGGATCCCTCCCCAATTTTTTTAATGGGAGTGCAAGATAATGTTGCAACCCAATTTGATTAGACACACAACTTCCACAACTCTTAGAGTAGGTTAATCCCGTGATGGAACATTCTCCTATATCCCGTCAGCAGCAAAACTTGAAAGTAAGTATGTTTTTATTCGAAAAATTGTAAAGAATTACGAGTAAGCAAGTTCCTGAGAATTGGCATAGTGACTCCGATCCTAGTTACATGTGATCGTGAGATAGCGGTGTCGCGGTGACAGACCGTAAATGATCTAGGAGGTCACATTTCAACCCCTAGACAATGACATGGACTCCCCTGCTTGCCGTTAGCTCAGACGAATTGTCCGTTGTTTATCCACGCTGCCGCCTGCTCACCGATACGGTTCCTGCTCCTTGTAATCGACAAGAATTTTCAAAGGCCTCGCTGGATACAGTAAAATAAAATATGTGAACTCTACCATGAGAGGAATAGAACACATCTAGTCTAGTATTGCCTATATTATAGGCAACAATATATCACATGGGAATTTCATGTTACTCGTATTAGATACAGAAATTGTTGGTTGAAATACTTCTTTGGAACATCATGTTACTCGCATTAGACACAGAAATTGTTGGTTGAAATAATAAATGAGAAAAATGTCTGATGGGTTTCATACGATGTAACGTTGTGGAGGAATGATATAGCTATACGACCTTCCGTTTGATATGTTTCGCGGATATACTGGCTCGATGTGTATGTTCGAATGAAGTGGCCGCATCACAAATCAAACGTGCATCCCTGTCAGCGACACCAATGGTGCAATGAGGGGGCAGGCGTACAGAATTCCAGGCAAATCGATAGAGGTGATATTTGTACGCTCTGTAAGCCAAACCCAATCCCATGCGATACGCCTGAATCGGGGCAGACTGGTTATGAAATCCAGGGTGACGAACAGTCAAGCGATGAAGTTATAAATCTCACAGTCACGATTTAATTTGGTTAATCCAGGGCAATCTGACCTCGAAAAATTCCAATCAAATCGGTTGATTGGAACCAATATTAGCCGGGTCACAAGGATGTTGCCTTTGCGCATGCGCTGCAAAATTCTATTTCAACTTTGATGAAAACCATTAGGGAAAATTATGGACCGACCCATGAGACCGGACAAAGTTAACCGGACGTCAAAAGAAGGATTAAAACGCGAACTTATTGATGTCACAAGGATTAGCCAATATACACAGACATGAATCCAAAGATGTTCGAGAGGGTATATTAAGGTTTTAAGAATCATATACAGCGAAACCCGAATGTTTTTAAACGAAAAGTTGTTATACTGGTACCTGAAAAATGTTCAAATCCAATAAATGAACTGGAAAAAAGTCGCGAGGGGAAAGTGAAGAAACTCGAAACTAATCACAATGGTCTACCACGGTAGACTCGGAAACAATAAGATGTAGGCAGCTAGTCAAATTGATCAATTATCAATTCTTCCCTATTGACCATCCACCTACAATTCCTATTAACCTGTATGTACTCGTATATTCGCTGGTGGGGTAAAAGTGGGGCAATAATTTGCTGGATTCAGGATTATTGCATCGAACTACGTTTTCGCGATATATTGCTAACTTTGATGAGAAAATTATTCTCACTATGAGAAAAATATTTAAATTACGTTCAAAGATTTCGTGGAATTTTACTGTTGTGTTTCTATTCACAGAAACTGGTACTTTAGCCAGCAGGGAAGACACTCGATCAAAGGGAAATCATCATTACATCAAAAAATCAACCTAAATACCGTATTGGTGCCCTCAAAAATATAGCAAGCACTACACAACCAACACCGCTGATTCCAGTTGAAATAATGAGGTTGTAAAATTACGTCGGATGGATGTGAAATGCCGTGTAACCACTTTGTTGTATAAGTTAACTCATGCTCTTGAATGCAATTAAAAAGCTCTTTAGGACACGTAAAGCTACGAAAGAGCCGTAAAAAAAGACCGTTAAAGTAATGAGCTGCCTCGATTCTTGAATGTACACTCAAAGGAACTCCTTTTAAACTGTAGAAGGTAGTTATATAGAACTTCTTTATGAGTGTAGTACAAAGAGAAGGACAAAAATGAAGGAAAAAAGATAACATTACCTATCTAAGTTCGCCAGAACAGCTGGATGTCTCATTGTCTCGCTTATCGGAATGGAGCTCGGCAGAATCGATAGGTACCGCCTCTACATTATAAATATGAACCGAGGGCCAAACAGTACAACATCAACACACTGTGAATTTGATTGTCCACGAACCGAAGACATTTGGAGGAGTTGGGCGCGTAATGGCAAGGAGAAGTAATTTCACACAGTAACAAAGATCACACCGTAAGAGACAGTGGTCGGGATTATTGGTTTAATAATTTATAAAGATAGTGATGCGATGGTTGTGTCCAGATACGTCTAGGCATTGTCATACTAACCTAAAATGGCTGGACTTCTGCGATGAGGAAGGAAACGGGACCCCATTACCTTCCATCCCCCACAATATCCATCTTAAATGAAGGTAAAATATCCATGTTGAAGGTACAAACAGATGGTAGTCTGAGGGATATTTAAGATGTTCGCCAACGCATAAGACGGTGCATGGCCTCCAAAAAAAAGAATATTGCGATCGGTATCAGTGATATCGGTATCGGTAGATAAGTAGTATAGGTATTAATAGTATCTACCCACAGCTCTTGATGTTATCATAATTTGAAATTAACCAGGCTCTAATAATAACTGGTTCTTATTTCCAGAGGCCAAAACAAGCTTCTGTCACCGACAAGTTAAGCAAATCGGTTGCGAGGAAAAATGATCAGGAGTCTAGTTGTGCTTGGAAAATAAATTTCTGTGCCATCTAGTAGAGTTTTAAAAACTAATAATCAGAACTCCAGGCAACTGCAATGCATTTTGGTTTATTATTTTCACTAATGAACCTTGGGAATAGAGCATGAAAAAAACAAATAATAATAATAAACCGTACCTATGTAGAATACGGAAATGGAAAAAAAACTGAAATTTGGTTTGTAGGTCCCATTTGGGGTCGAGTTGGTACGGGAAGCTAGGCGTTACTGTCAGTCATCTCTGAGCGGTGAAAAAAAGGGGAAAAGAGAAGAAGTACACGGGGGCGGTGTTCTTGGATGTACAATCAGCCTTTGATCAATTGTGGCACAACGATCTATTGCTGAAGCTGAGGGCGTTCCTTCCTAACTCGCTTTTTCTTCTCCTGCGCTCGTTTCTGTGCAGACGCACATTCAAGGTGAAGGTTGGGGAAGGAATTCTCAACCTTCAGGTATGTTGAAGCTGGCGTCCCTCAGGGTTCCCCGTTGTCACCGCTGCTATATAGCATTTATTGCTATGATTTCCCCCAGCCGGGCAAATCCACCACAGCCCAGTTTGCAGATGACACAGGGATTCTGGCAACAGGGAACACTCCAGCAGATTCGGAGGGTTACCTCCAGGCGCACCAAGATAGAGTGGAACGTTGGTGTGAGAAGTGGAAGGTTTAAATCAACCCGACCAAGTCTTCGCTCGCCACGTTCACCCTCCAAAGAGGTTCGGTTGCTGATATAAAAATGGCCGACGGTGTAATCCCCTCTAAGCGAAAAGTGCAACATTAAGGGCTCATACTTCGGTTCCACCTGCAGGGCACATGTCAACAAAAACTGTCAGTGAAATTAAGCTGCGTGTATACCAGCTGTGGCCGTTGACGAATCGCAGGTCAAAGCTGGATCTCACAAACAAAAAGCTGCTATACAAGTCGCTTATCAAGCCAGTTTGGACGTATAGTTGCGACGTTTGGGGGGGGCTGCATGTGCAACTTCGATCAAGAAAATCCAAACCCAGCAGAAGAAGATCCTCAGACAGATATGCGATGCCCCCTGGTTTGTGAGGAATGAGGTACTTCACAGTTATATGGGGCTCGAGACAGTCCAGCAGAAGATTAGAGGGAGCTACGGGGTCTTGGCCCACAACAACCCGGAAGTGGCACTCATCGCTGGACCGGCGTCCAGCGCTGGTCGCAGGTTGAAGAAGAGGGTCTTGAGAGACAACGACCCAAATGCCACCACTCACCACGCTACCTAACATCCCCACACACATACCCGACATACTAATCCTACAAACATAGGCCCTACGAGCGTAGGTAAAATGCGGACAAGTTAATCCGTTGAGCTCGCTGGAGGTTGGTTTCGCATAGGTGAAATGCGGACAATTCTGTACTAGTAAAATGCATTGTCAAGCGATCTGGATGCTCGCTAGCGCTCGCATCTCAAAAAAGATAAACAATCCCAGAAACTATCCCGTGAATGAGCAGGTTGTTTGGGACTTCTGAATAGATTAGTGGAATGCATTGTCAAGCGATCTGGATGCTCGCTGGCGCTCGCATCTCAAAAAAGATAAACAATCCCGTGAATGAGCAGGTTGTTTGGGACTTCTGAATAGATTAGTGGAATGTAATGTTAGGTATGTAACAAGACTGTTTAATGCCTTCGAAAATACCAGAAAAGAAGACAAGTAGAGCAGGGATATCATCGAGGGATAACCGCAGTAAGTACAAAGATTGTGAGATTCGGTCAGGTTGTTTGAACAAGTGTGGGAAACTGACAGGACAGACTCGTCCGCATTTTAACGTACATGTTTCAAAAACACCGTCCGCTTTTTAATGTTTACTTTCAGGGATTAACAACTTACGTCCGCAATTTACTGCGTCCCGGCCCTACATTAGCCAAAACTGACAATCGAAGTTGTGTTAGTAAAATATTGATATTGAAAAAAGAGGATGAAGTGTTCAAAACGCAGTAGCTCGACAACTTTCAATAAAAAGGGTATGACGCTTTTAAATTCATTACGAACTTTCTTGCACCCGATCAAAAGAATCATCCAAATTAGGTGAACATTTGGGAATATTTTGAGGGACCTAACGAGGTTCACAATTTCAAAAATTACCGGGTATGTGGGGCGGAAATGGCGCATTACACGAGATGAGGCGGTGGAAAATGCATATTTTATGAAACTGTAATTGACGAACGTTGTACCCAGGTGGCATTTTGTCGTGCCTGTATGCCGCGTACGTGGGTACGGCCGATCCGACTAATTCAGGGTGTTAAGTTGGTAGTAGTACTGTGATTTGCACAGAATGTATCACTACAGACGAAAATGATGAGGAAACCGTTATGTAATAATTTGCAGCGCTTTAATATTCATTCCCATTTCTAAAACAGCACGCACAACCTATACCAACGGCCTATATTTTTGCCGATCAACGATAAATTCACTAAACGGTAACTAATAACGAACATATTTTATATAAATACACAACAGGAAACTCCTTTCTTTTCCGTCTCTCCATAATTTACATCAATAACTTTGCCATTTTTAAACTGTTGCTGGCTACTGCCAACAAACTTGAACCGAATATATGTAGATCATTTCTATCTTCGATTATTGATATTTATCATTTGGCCTATTATATGATTAAGGCTATTTATCTTGCCATGCTATTCATCATTTGGCTTATACCAATAACTCTTAGAAAGGTACTGTACCTACTAAAAAAATACCATTTTATAAAAATATCGCTAATCCCAGCATATTCACATAAGTTCGAGAAAATTATATGAAAACAATTATAAATATGAGGTTATTTTCTTCAGGTAGGCACTTAGTTTGAATTTAGTAAGTTGAATGATGAAAAATTGTAATTTAAAAAAAGTTAATATGACATAATAATAGTTTTTTTTTGCAACCTTCACTTTGTTATATCAACATAGGTTCACTTGGAACCACCATCCGAAACATAAACTAACTTACTAAGTACGTACAAGGAAGAAAATTCTTACGGTTCGACTACTGAGCTGTTTGTCATAGAACAAAGCAAGAGTAAAGGCGACGAAATAACCATTATGAGCCTGGGCTGTAGAAAGGGCCGTACGCCTTGAAGATTGAATGCTTCTAGTAAACGCGTTTGCATATTCATTATATGAATTCTAACTTTCATTTCATCCATTTATTACGCCGCTCCCTTCATCATGGATCGGTTGAATCTCCCTAAGTTAAACAGAGAACACTGATCGCAAAACTGAGACGTTTTCGTTCCAACTTGGAGTTTTTAGAGTTTCCAGAGAGGTCATGGACTTAGGATATGTGGTTTTTATGGCATATCTCATGTGGTTTTATGGAGTCCTCATGACCCGCTACGTGTCACTCATGATATTCCTCACTACTGAAGGCATGGAAGATAAGACGTATGGATGCGCGAGTAAAAAAAAACATGGTATGCCTTCCAAAATCAAAATGTCCAACTGTATTACTCATTGAATCAAATGAGTGAATCAAACGGTATAACTCCGGCCCGGATTATCATAACTACGGAGCATCTGATTATAATCAAGGACGGCTGTATGAAGTCGAGTTGTGTGTTCTGCGATATTATTTCATTTGACAAGTGATGGACTACTGGGTTTTGTTGGTAGGTACTTCTGAAACTTGAACAAACGTTGAAGTATTATTGATTGGTAAATTATTAAACAATGGCAAATTATTACACAACGGTGAATTATTACACAACGGTAAATTATGACACCTTGGTAAATTATTACACAACGGCTCATCTACCCAGAAGGGACTGGATTTTGTTGATAGGTACTTTTGCAACTTGAACAACCGTTGAAGTATTATTGATGGGTAAATTATTACACAATGGCAAATTATTACACGACGGTAAATTATTACACAACGGCTCATCTACCCAGAAGGGGCTGGATTTTGTTGATAGGTACTTTTGCAACTTGAACAACGTTGAAGTATTATTGATGGGTCAATTATTACACAATGGCAAATTATTACACAACGGCAAATTATTACACAACGGTAAATCATTACACAACGGTAAATTATTACACCACGGTAAATTATTACACCACGGTAAATTATTACACAACGGCTCATCTACCAAGAAGGGGCTGGATTTTGTTGGTAGGTACTTTTGCAACTTGAACAACCGTTGAAGTATTATTGATGGGCAAATTATTACACAACTGTTCATTATTTCATCTCCGTAGAATGGGAACCTATACAGGTAAATTACTACACAACGGTTTAGGTAGGTACCTAGTAACGAGTACGGGGTTAGGTACTAACCTACGGAGGGTGTAGTACATATGGTACATAGAAGGGTTATCTATACAGAGAGCTGTGATCTGTAACAGAAGGGTATTCTATACAAAATAATAAACCATTGTGCAGGGATTTTTATTGCAGTTTTGGATTCTACATACCTACCTTGAAACGTAAACCATCAAATTTTGAGGGGGGTTAGAATTTTTCTTTTCATGCTCGATTCCAATGGTTCATGAAAATAATAAACCAATACTAATAATAATACCATTAACAATACCAATAATAATAATAATAATAATAATAATAATAATAATAATAATAATAATAATAATAATACCAAACATTCGGTAATAAATACCAAACATTAATCATGTGTTTTTAGTTCAAAACTTCAAAAATAGTTCAAAAATTTCTAGATCGATTTTCGGTGGTTCAAAATTTCACTGAGGTAGATTTCGAGATAGGAATAACTGAGATTGAACTAGGCCCCCACCACCTGATAACTCCACCATCAGTTCGATTATGACATTTCTACACTCGTAGATTGCAATTTAGACAGACCAACAAGAAAGTTTATTCAGATCGTAACACTGAAATAGGCTGATTTATTACTTATTAGGCGGCTTTGAGAAATCCATCAATAAATAAATAAAAATATAAATATAAATAATCATATAACTTACGAAGTGATTTTTCAATGAGAATATAATATTTTCCCATTATAAACATGTCTGAGTTATGTGTTTGCTTCCAAGAAGGAAGGATAAGAAAAAAGTCTGAAAAGAAAATATTACGGAGGGGAAATCTTCATAAATAAGTCAGAACACTCAAGTAACTGAGTGAGTGTCTATTAGAGATTAGGAGGGAAGTTTTACGCTATCACCTCATCCTCCTATCTTTGCCTGAGTCATTTACGCAAATAGGGGGGAACGAATGGGGAGAAAGACCGAAGATGGAGACCGAAAAAAAGTCAGCTCGGGGTTCGTGAGGGAAGGAAAAAGCTTGGGGAGAGGAAAAGTGATTGAAAAAGAAGAAGGGAACATGGGATTGATTTGAAGTTTGCTCCAGAGGGGGAGACTGTATCGAACTGCACCTTCGAGAGGTATAACGCTGTTGAGGAATTGAACCGATATTTTGTTTTGAAAAAACAGAAGGGGAAACAAGGCAAAAGCCGCGATATGCCCTGTTGTATATTGATGCATACGAGATATTCATATTGCATTTGTTTGCTACGCACGGGTACACATTCGTATGGGGTGATGTTTCAACAGAAAACCTAGTATTAGGGATGTAGCAGCGAACTTGAAACGAGTCGTCCATTATTGGTATTACCATTTTCATTTCGTTTTGGGCACACGTTGTAGGCATATTATTATTATTATTATCTTCTGTGAGTGACTCTCGCCCAAACGGCTGGACCAATTTCGATTCACGAAACTCTAAGACAGTTCCTGTCCATATAATAGGTTAGGCATGCTAGAATGTTGTCAATAGTTGAAAACGCAAAATGCGAGCAGAAATTTTGATTTTGGAGGGAATACAGTGTATCGAATGTCCCATTGATACAAGGCCTACCTTCGTCAGTGATGAACATACACCACAGAGATTTTCTCCATCGTGTGTGGATTTGCAGTATATTTTATTGTGTATTTATATTGTATATACACCTATGGAAATATGTCTCATTTGAATTTGATAAGTGATACCACTTATCAAATATTGGTGAAGTTTCCTTTCGAGGAGAACACCAAAAACTGCCAGAGTCAATTTCAGGGGTGACCAAAAAACTGAGCTTCTCATTTGTCCGGTAGTGGTTCCAGATTGTCAAAAAATGAATTTACAATTCGGAAGGAGATGGAAACAGGTGCTTTTCAAAAGTGATTCCATAGAAGGAAACGCTACAAAATATTACACAACGGTTTATTACTTATCTGCATAGCTCTACGTAGAGCAATGCTTTCTGTGGTCAATTGCCCTCGTGCGTATAGGGAAGCCATGAATCGAGTACTCGCCGAGCATTTACAGTGTCATAAATATGCGGAAGGTTCAAGATTTACATCATTAACCGTTTGTTATTCATGAAGCATAACGTTCAAGATACAAGTCAAATAAAATTTTAAAAAACCAATGAAATAACCATCATTCCTCAAATGAAATAATATCACGGAACAACCAACTCGATTTCATTTAAAGCCATGCGTGATTATTATAAACTGTTCCCTTGCGATGATCTAAATCTGGACTGGATGAATATCGATTCAACCACACTCATGTTAACAACATTTTTCTGGAAAAAAACTACAGGATAAAAATAAAATAGTCTATTTCCACGTACACTAGCAAACTGTAGACCGGTTGACTGACGATGGTGTAACAACCGAAACCGGTCTACAGTTTGCTAGTGTACGTGGAAATAGACTATTATATTTTTATCCTGTAGTTTTTGCTATGGATTTCCACTATTCCGCCGCGAGTGATTTAAGTTATATTAACATTTTCGGTCCAAGCTCCAGCCTGCCAGGGCTGTACATGCACCATGTGGTCTCAAAAATCCTCAGGTTCGGGATCAATTTTGTTTAAAGCATACCCTTCTACATAGCATACTTTTAGTGTACGAGCTACGGCGTCCTATTTTTCACCCCTTTAGAGATGACTGACAGTAACGCCGAGCTTCGCGGACCAACTAGACCCCAAACGGGACCTACAAACACAAACGTTTTTATTCCATTTTCGTATTCTACGTAGGACCTATACCTTGAAATGGAAACCATCAAATTTGGTGGGGGGTTAATTTGTTTTCATGCCCGATGCCCAAGGTTCATTATTGAAAATAATAAACCAGAAATGCGCTAAGATTGGAATGTGATCGCCTATAACATTCACCTATCGATTTCGACTAAAACAATTTTGTTTCAGAAGAAACCGGATGGAAGCGGGAAAGTGATTCTCTTTCCTCACGTTTGGTATCCATCTGAGAAAACACCCGAACTGAATTCGTTTGGAAGCCCTCGACTTAATAACACCCTCCAGCAATGGGGAATAGTCTGTTGTTTGCAAGGCGCCCTAGAAGAAGTACGCTCTGGGGAAATGGGATTAAACAGTAGAATACACGGAAAAGGACGCAAAACACGAGTCACCAGACATTCTGAAAAGGAGTAGTGTCGTCGGAGAATTAAAATTGCAGAGCTGAGCTCTCTCAGAAGAGCGATTTGTGGATTGCGGTCATTAATATGGTATCCTCCCATTGTATATATTTTGTACAGTAGGTGGAACACCAAAGCGCTGCTCAGCATGGTAAAGATTGAGGAAAATGTAAAGGCAGGTTTCTCTGCTAAGCTGTTTCTGTTGACCGATTTAGTATTAAAAGAATCATCAAGAGACTGCCCCCCCCCCCCCCCCCTTTACTTCCGTTTCTCAGCCAGGTGTTGAATCCGAGTCCCCAGAAATTCTTTCAAACTAAACTATAACATCGATTATAGAATCACACATACATATGCATAGGTAACGTACATTCAATTTCGTGATTCTAATCAATCCAATACACACAGACCACATTTCGGTTTCAGTAGTTCAGATTAGAGAATAATACATCATTATCATGAACACCATAATTATGTACGTAATCATCATAAAAAATACCATTCCCCGCATTCTAAGAGTATAATCTTATCTGCCTCAACCTTAACCTGTATAACCTTAACTGCCCTGTATACAAGCCTTCTGTAATAATTTTCTTCTCACCCTAAGCACCAATATTAGCTGAAAAGTTGCGGAACGAATAGGGCAGGAGATTGATTCAAACAAGAAGCGGGGGAGAAGGAAAAACTCACTCGTCGGCGAGGCTGGAGGAAACTTGAAATAAAAACCATTGAAGCTCATAACTTAATTACATTTTCCCCACAACGGCTGCTTTCGATTCAACCTATTATTGTGAGTTAACGATGAAGCGAGTCGGGCATACTTTCTTGCCGATCACAATTAAGTTGGCGGGTAAACAAATAGCTTTCGTCGACTTTTGCGGGAAAGGGCGAGTGCGGTGTTGTTTTAATGTGTTCGTGAGACGGGTCGATGAGAACGAAACATGATGGAAAACGGACTACGGTTTTTGCTCCGAGTAGACGGAAACAGAGAAAGAGTGGTGAGGGGGTTCGAATTTCCGTATCAATACCAAACAAACATACACAGTTGGTACTAATACACGCACTACATAAATAGTATTTTCTCTTTAATCTGTAATGCTAATGATTTTGGTTTTGTATACCTAATTGTAAAAGTTTTATTCCGAAACCTTTTCGAAAGTTTTCGAATTAGTCATAGGGCCTATCTTCTATATTCGAATATCTTCGCTTTAGTTTTTGGTTTATTATTCTTTGAAAACTTTATTTAAACACCTAAAAAAAATTTATTTTACGTTTCAAGGTGTCCCAAAAGCCCGATCGGAATATACCTAAGGGTTATGAGTGAAAAATGGATGTAAAAACAAGTTTTATTTTTTGGTGTTTTGGTCACATGGTTGAGAGATATCATTTTCCATGTTCTTCAAGTCGAGGAGACCGAATATGAAGTCGATTTTGACCAACAAGCGAAGAATTGAGGTTCTAACGAAGTTTCAGCCTTCAATTTACATTAAATTATTGTCTAAAATCGTCGTTCTTCCGCATGCATGAATTCTGAGTGATTGAAAACCTAAAATTTTAGTTCATATTTTGATGAAAATAGGGGTGCTCGGGAAGCAGAACTTGATGCCCTACAACTTTAGACATTTTTACGTGACATTTTTAATTTGGAATAACTGTTTTTAGTAACAAGGTGTGAAAATGAGCCTAGCACACTATTAAATAAAATGCTGCAAATTATTACACAACGGCTAATTATTTACCTGCCCAGATGCCCCTTCTGCGTCGAGCTCCCTCCAGGAAAGCCATAAATGGAGTACTGGAGCCGGCCCGGGAATTAAAGTTTCATACTAATGCGCAGGATTCAATAATTCAATCATTAATTATTTGCAGTTATTCATGAAGTATACGGTATATAATAAACCGTTGTGTAGTAATTTACACGTATAGGTGCCCCTTCTGCGTAGATAGTACAATAATCCGTTGTGTAATAATTCACCGTTGTGTGATAATCTACCCAATGATAAGTACTTCAACGTTTGTTCAAGTTACAAAAGTACCTATCAACAAAATACAAAAGAGCCATCATTTTTCAAATGGAATAATACCACAGAACAACCAACGCGACTTCATACAGCCATCCGTGATTATAACCAGGTGCTGCACATCGATGCCATCTGGGCCGGATTTATACCGTTTAATTCATGATCATGTTACGAAGCTTTTCGGTGCAAACGAACGGCTGTTCGTACAATGCTCCGGGTAGTCTCAAAAAATTCTTTAGTTCAAGATCAATTTAAAAACGCTGCAAAGTCCTTGTCACATGGGTTTATTATTCTATTGGACAAACCTACAGAAAGGTTGGCTGTTCATTAATTGTTTCTATCATGCGTAATAATCGAAATAGCTACTTCTGATGGTTTCCATTCATTTTGGCCCCCAAAACACAAATTAGGTACGCTCTTTTTTTTTTTTTTTTTTTAACTATCTTTGATCATTGGTAGTGCCATTTAATCGTCCTGAACCACGTCTTGACACTTTTTCCAGTGTTATTATACAAACTGATGGTGATTTCAGACGATTTCCCAGGGTTTTCACTCATAAAAAATCAATTCTGGGAGCTGAACATTTGGTAGAACTCAATTTTCCACTCTTTGGTCAAAATCGACTTCATATTCGGTCTTCTCGTCCCCAAAAACATAGAAAACGATATCTCAGAAGCTCATGTTACCAATATGTTGCTAAAACGTAAAAAGTACCTATTTTTACACACATTTTCACACATAACACCCCTGGGTATATTCCGATCGGGCTGAAAAGTTTCGGGACACAACTAGGGCCCAAATGGAGCATGTGTGCGAAAGAACGATTTTTTTAGACCGAAAATGAAGCCTGTACACGTGATACGGCGGACGGCGTACGGCGGACGGACATTGCATTTTTGGAATCTATGCACCTTGAAACGTAAAAGAAAAAAGTTTGAGGGGGTGTTATAAAAATTTTTTGCTGAGCGAATACATAGGTGTATTATTCACAGAATAATAAACCAAAACGTAACAAAAAACCATACCCTTCTATTGAAAGTTCTCGAGCTACGGCGTTCTGAATACTTCCATCCTTATTTTTCACCCCTCAGAGATGACTGACAGTAACCCCGAGCTCCGCGGACCAACTAGACCCCAAATGGGACCTACAAACACAATTTCATTAGTTCTGGTTCATGGTAACTACGGTAAGGAAAGTACGGCGGGCGGTCAGCAATTTTTTATTCCATTTTCGGGTTTTACGTACTTGAAACGGAATCCACCAAATTTTTGAGGGGGGGGGGGGGGGGGGGGGGGTTAACTTTTTCCACGCTCGATTCCAAAGGTTAATAATAAACCAAACATAATAAACCAAAATGGAAAAATGTTTCCAGTTTTAACTGCCGATTCGGACCAAACAGCTAAACCAAAGATGTTCAAGGAAGTCATTCGAAGCAGAATTGTATGCCCTTCAATTTCGGTAGGAGTAAAATGTTCTGTACCTACTATGCACCCTTCAGATAAGCCAAAAACTGAAAAAAGTCCGAAAGTTTACCAGTTTTTAGCGAATTTTCGAAGAAAAGGAAGCTATTGTTCTCGGTCCAAAATTTTTAAAACTCGAATTTCCGAAAGATTTTTATACCAAAATCCGTTTCAGACCATCCTGAATTCACTGTCGAAAGACACCAAAAATTATATGTATATATATATATATATATATATATATATATATATATATATATATATATATATATATATATATATATATATATATATATATATAACTCGGCCCTTCGGGCCTCGCCAGGGGGCTCCGCCCCCTAAGAACGGCTTCGCCGTTCCTCACCCCCGAAGGATGTGTTCTTATACTTCGTATAACAAAGGAGAATTTGCTATGCAATTTACCCCCCCCCCCCACACCACCAACACACAAAAAAATAAAACGATTCTGTTTAAACGTTATTTATTTACATTTATTTCTGAATGTAGGTAACTAGTTATTCATAGGTAACAAAGATAACGTTGGTAATTCTTTATCACATTCCTCTTTGTGCTCATCTTTATCACATTCCTCTTTGTGCTCATCTTTATCACGTTCCTCTTTGTGCTCATCTTTATCACATTCCTCTTTGTGATCATCTTTATCACATTCCTCTTTGTGCTCATCTTCATCACATTCCTCTTTGCGTGACGCGTTTTTGTGACAGGATATTGTGACAGGACATTTTTTTCACATGACCCCCGGCGTTAAAATTGCATAGCAATTAATATATTTATATATGTATGTGTCATTCCAGACGATATCTCTCGACAGAATTGAGATAAAAAGTTCAAATTTGCACGAAAAATCTGTCTTGGCAATCGACAGGCTAAGTTCGTAGATGGGCAGAATCGGGTCACTCTAAGGGGGAGTTTTGGGGAGGTTTAGGGGGGGGGAAATTACCCATAAATTCCTAAAATGAAACAGTCTGACAAGTGACACCTCATTTTAAAGGTTTTTCTACGCTGAACACGATGGTGAAATCAGAATTGCGATATCTCATTCCGTTCTCAAACTGGAGCACTTTGAAGATGAAGGAACGTGGTTATTTCTTGAGATAAAACAGTTTTACATAAAATCAGTTATTTCTTCGAAAATTCGCTCTTATAGCCATGCTGCATGACTGTGGTTTTTTCAAGTATGTATTTAACAATGCTCAGGAGGGCTTTCGAGTTGGAAAACTTGGATTTGTCATTACAATATACCAAAAAATCAGAACTACCTCATCCGATGCAAGGCAACGCCCCTTTCTCGATACGGAGTTTAGGACTTGTATTAGGACCTTATGCGCCCCAGTTAGGATTTGTATTATATTACGTCCGACCGAATGCACCCCAATGTTCTGTAAACCCTCGTAGGATTGCATCCGCTACTTTTCACCTTTTGCATCTTTCCCAAGAACATCGCCCCTTCACGGAAATACACTTATCTAGAGCCCAGGTGTTCATTTTTACGAGATCTTAACTTCCTGTCGACCCTTGGTCGAGCTTGTCCATAGAAACCTGCGTTCTACCCGAAATATTACACTGTGTTCTTCTTTCACCTTGATCCCTTAATTCTGTGAGAAGTAGTTTATCTGTCAATCAGCATACATCGAGTGCACCATACCAGCTTACACGATGGACAAGTGGGTTTCTAGATCGTTATTTCTTCTGAATATAAATAAAATAACCTAACTCAATAAGTACCTGCCCTCGTGCTCCCCCAGGAAAGCCATAAATCGAGCACTGGAGCCGGCCGGGGAATTATTACAGTTTCATAACTAATATGCGGTAGATTCAAGGATTCTATAGTTAATCATTTATCGTTATATTCATGAAGCATAACGTTCCTTGTATTGTTCAAGTAACAAAAGTAGGTACCTATCCAACAACAACAAAACAACAAAATCCAAACTAACGACTGAAATAGTATCGCAGAACAACCGACTCGATTTCATGCAGCCATGCGTGATTATAATCAGGTGTTCCCAATCAATGACATTATTATGTGCTGGATTTATAGCGTTTCATTCACGATCATGTTGACGAAGCTTTTCGGTGCAAATTTCAGGGCCTTACTGTGAACGAACGGATGGACGGAGAAGAAGGCTGCGGGTGGTCTCAAAAATTCCTCAGTTCGAGAACAATTAAAAACGTTTAAAAAACTAAATAATGGTGCCCTGGAAATTTCAACCCCTATTTTTCACCCCATAGAGGTGACTGACAGTAACGCCCAACCAACTAGAACCCAAATGGGACCCACATACCAAATTTCATTAATTTTCGTTCATGGTAACTAAGGAAAGTGCGAAGTACGGCGGAAGGACGGAAATTCGTTCATTCCATTTTTGGATTCTACGTACCCTGAAAAGGAAACCATCAAATTTTGAGGGGGTTAAAACGTGTTTTCATGCTCGATTCCAAAGATTCATAATTGAAAATAACAACCAAAACACAGAGTACCATTCTTTCTGAAATTTCAATCCCCATGGAGATCTGAGAGTAATGCCGAGCTTCGCGGAACAATTAAACCCCAAATAGGAACCATCAACCCACAGCAGTAAGTATAGGTTGTATAATTGGTTGCATTGTTTTCTCGCACTTTGTTCAAAGTAAGTTCATTAGCCTAAACTCATCTAGGGCATAATAGGGTGTAATCTCTGTAATCCTAAATGAATCCACATACCTTATTTCTGCTGAATGATCCAAAAACGCGGAGATAGGTAGGTGCTGCTGCCTTTTACTTAAAGTTGGAGACTAAGTCACATCCCACCTAACCACACTAACACTACGGAGACGAAACGTCAATGATGGCCCTATGTAGGAGCATTCCCCAGTGGATCAGGCAGATAAGTTCCGATACGCCTAAAACATGGAATTGATGATGTAAGAGTTTCTAAAATCACTTTGAAGAACCAGTAACCTACCACGGAGAGAGCCCAACCACAACTGAATATAATCCTAATTCTGACCTGGAAATGGGAAGAAGAACCTTCAGTTTTTATGTTTCGTTTCAACACCTTCATCGTTGGTACTTGGAAATTCGTAGTAAGGTGAGGGGAGCGAACAACGGGTAGGACGAAATTCTAGGGACCATTACCTCCCCACTGGTACGGCAGGTTCACCTGGAAAGGGGCACCAGCGCCTTAGCTCACTTGATGTTCTTGCGAAGCTACTTGCCCACTCTCTGCCACAACACGTGCACTTGCTCTTCCAAGATGTTGGCCTACCAAAAAATACTGATTTTGCTTCCCAGTCTGCGAAGCAGCGGAAGCCTTGTGTTCACTTTCGTGAGCCAAAAAGATTTTGTCTTCAGAAATCAAAATTTCCACTTGCATTTTGCGTTTCAAAGCCCACTGAACAAATTTGGTTCCGTGTCTGTCGGTCTGTGGGTCTGTGAGTCTGTCCGCATTTCCTTGTTACAGCCATAACTTCCACGATTTTGAATTGATTCAGCTCAAATTTTGAGGGATGGTGCGGATAAGGCCCCTTGGGGTCCCATACAAATTTCAACATGATTGATCCAGCGGTACGCCCTGCGCATGCGCTAACGTTAAATTCAACAAACACGCATAAATTTCACAATTTTGATTCAATTTCGCTCAAATTTTCAAGGGTTGTTTGGACAAGGCCTAGTGAGTTCCAGTATGAATTTCAGCATGATCGGACCCTCGGTGCGCTCTGCGCATGCGCTGGCGTGAAATAGATTCAATTTCCTTGTTACAGCCGTAGTAACCAAAGATTTCACCCAATTTCAATGTAATTCTCAGGGATTAAGCGGGTAGGGCCCATTGAGGTCCCATATAAATTTCAACATGATAGAGCCAGCGGTTCGCCCTGCGCATGCGCTCTGTCTGTCTGTCTGTCCTTCTATGCACGGCCAAACGGCTCGACGGATATCGACCAAATTTGGCACGAATATCCAGTAGGCTCCCAAGTTGTGCAACGTCGCATTTTCAATTCCCTGACCATAGCGGAACTATGGTCGACCATGGTCAACTCCTGAATGGCTTGACGGATATCGACCAAATTTGGCAAGAATATCCAGTAGGCTCCCAAGTTGTGCAACGTCGCATTTTTAATTCCCTGACCATAGCGGAACTATGGTCGACCATGGTCAACTCCTGAATGGCTTGATGGATATCGACCAAATTTGGCACGAATATCCAGTAGGCTCCCAAGTTGTGCAACGTCGCATTTTTAATTCCCTGACCATAGCGGAACTATGGTCGACCATGGTCAACTTCGTTAATTGAAATGGTAACCCCTATTTTTTATCGCGTATTCGTAATCTACGTGAAATTCTATCTACGATCGACCCTTCGGACTACCCCCGCGGTCGACCATAGCGCATCCATAGGCCCCTCCATGGTCGAATCCCGAATTGCTCAACGGATATCGACCAAATTTGGCACGAATATCCAGTAGGCTCCCAAGTTGTGCAACGTCGCATTTTTAATTCCCTGACCATAGCGGAACTATGGTCGACCATGGTCAACTCCTGAATGGCTTGACGGATATCGACCAAATTTGGCACGAGTATCCAGTAGGCTCCCAAGTTGTGCAACGTCGCATTTTTAATTCCCTGACCATAGCGGAACTATGGTCGACCATGGTCAACTTCGTTAATTGAAATGGTAACCCCTATTTTTTATCGCGTATTCGTAATCTACGTGAAATTCTATCTACGATCGACCCTTCGGACTACCCCCGCGGTCGACCTTAGCGCATCCATGGGCCCCTCCATGGTCGAATCCCGAATTGCTCAACGGATATCGACCAAATTTGGCACCAATATCCGGTAGCCTCCCAAGTTGAACGTAGGCGCATTTTTAATTCCCTGACCATAGCGGAAATATGGTCGACCATGGTCAACTCCTGAATGGCTTGACGGATTTTGATAAAATTGGGCACAAATACCCGGTAGGCTATGGGATTTTTCCGTCGTTTGTTGGTTCCACGATACTGCGTACAGCGAATCTCGGATAGCGAGCGAAGCGAGCGGTCAGGCTAGTTATGTATAATGGACGTAATGTATTATGGAAGTCATGTTATGTATAATATGTATATTTCATGTAATGTTATGTAATGTTATGTTATGTAATGTAATGTTATGTAATATGTATATTTAACGTTATGTAATGTTATGTAATGTAATGTAATGTAATGTTATGTTATTTTGCTTCCGAGTCTGTTCTATTTTATAATGGGTCACTCTGATTGTGACGAGGAAGCTCCTGTGCCATCACCTTGGCAGTGTATTTTAATTTTAAACCAGCCTTCAAAAAAGCTGTATAAAAAAAAATCCGTAGAGTACCTAATGGATGCATTACATCGGACATCCTTATGGCGGTTTATAGATCACCCACCCTCACTCATTGCAGATCGTCTGGATGAGTAAATGATATATGATGACCATGAATCCATTGTGCAATTTAATTACCTAATTTCGTGACTAGTGACGCGATGTAAACAGCTTACGCACATGTTTGACTACCTTAAGAGTAAGTGATGCTATCATCATAACAACCCCAAGAATATTGTGAATAAATTGACTTCTTGATGTAAGATTAGGTTGCTACCTACCTATTGTTCCTTATATACCTATGTCGTATGACAGATTCAAAAGTTGAGAATACGGGCAGCGGACACAAGATTTGTGAAAAATCCCGCGTTTTTTCGTACAACTAGACAGATTTTTGCGTAATGTATTGTAGTTAATTCCGAAGCTACCCGCTAAACAGGGTGTTGCAGAACTGGCCGCAACAGTCCAAAAGCCGTTTTGCGTCGAATTTTGCACCACACTGTGTTAAGCTGGTGGTGCATTATTTGACGCAATACAGCAGGAAAGCTTTAAACCAATCAACCCCCCCCTTCATATTATCTATTTTTCTCTTATTGAGTCTGTTGTCTCCAAATTAACCTTTGATAACTTGGAATTCGAAATATGTATAAAACTGAATTCTCCAATACGTTATTTTAAATTGATGAAAAATGGACAGAAAAGTCTTCCAAATGTACAGAAAAAATCCCGAGAAACATTTACTCAATAAAATGTAAATGAAAAATAGATACCAGCCCGTTCACCAGATCTCGCCCCTCCTGATTTCTTCCATCTGGACCACATCGAATCAACGGTATATGAAAATCCCAACGGGTTTAAGAAGATCCAACAACTGCAGGATGCAATTACAAGATGTTGCGACACTATATCACAACCTGCGGTACTGTGTTGCTGCTGGAGGGGACATTTTTAAACACTTGCTATAGTTAAAACAACAAACAAATAAATTGATAAAATAACAGATTCTTCTTTTTAAATGGAATTTTGGTTAATTTGTAGGAGTTTTTTTTTTGTATTTGTATTTTTAATTTGCCTCTTACTGGCAAATGGTGTTTCTAAGGATTTTTTTCTGTACATTTTGAAGGCTTTTCCGTGTATTTTTCAACAATAAAAAATAACGTTTTGGAGAATTTCATTCCGTTATTCCAAGTTGACAAAGGCTAATTTGGAGGAAACACAACAAGAGAAGAAAAAAAAAACATTTGAAGGGGGTGTTCGAGTATTTTAAAACTTTCCTACTATGTTGCGTCAAATAATGCACCGCCAGCTTAAAATACAGAGTAGTGAAAAATTCGACGCAACGCGGCTTTTTGAATTTTGCGGTCAACGAGGTATGTGCACCTATTTATTTATTTTTTCAAATGAAAGTAGATTCCATCCTGAGAATTTTGACACCAACCGCACTGTGTTACGATAAGTAGTTCTTTTTCTATTATTTTTCAAAGATTCCAGAAGTTCTGAAGAGTTCGTCCCTTCTCGCCTGGGCGGGACCCCCCTGCCCACTGTGACGTCAGAACTTGTGGAACCTTTGAAAAGTCATATAAAAAGAACTACGAGTAGGACAATGCAGTTGGTGTCAAAGTTCACAGAATGGAATGTTTTTTCATTAAAAAATAATATATAAACCGCTTTTGTGATCCATGCACCCCCCCCCCCCCCCCATGCATCACCCTGTATACACACTTTTCACTCGTATTTTTAGCGAATGCGTAATCTAATAACAATATTTACCTAATAATATATAATTACTCCAGTCTCACCTATTTACCTAATCTATACATATAATAAAACAGTGTCTGTCTGTTTGTTTGTGTCTCGGCATCAATTGAGAACGGCTGAACGTAGAAAGTTGCGGCTGGTACCATTTGACGCAGAATTTATCTGGGAAGGTTTATGAAAAATCCGCATTTGAATCTGTCCATCCGTTGAAACGCTGTGAATGAAATACTACTAAAAAACGTGTTATAATCACTTCTATGAGGACGTTTATGCTTATAATAACTTTGAACGGTTGGACGTAAATCCGATTGTAGAAAGTTGCGGCTGGTACCATTTGACGCAGAATTTATCTGGGAAGGTTTATGAAAAATCCGCATTTGAATCTGTCCATCCGTTGAAACGCTATGAATGAAATACTACTAAAAAACGTGTTATAATCACTTCTATGAGGACGTTTATGCTTATAATAACTTTGAACGGTTGGACGTAAATCCGATTGTAATTAGATTCTGGATTCAGCTCGACGAGTACATTCAAGTGGTACTTCAATCAGGATGTTAGTGGGAGGGGGGTACAGGTTATGAGAGGGGGGGGGGTCTACAGAAATGTCAAAACTACTTGACCAATTGGAGTGCAACTTTGGGAAGTTGTTGTGTGAACATTGAGGAATGTTTCTAACCAGGTAGGGAGGGTTCATAGGATACGGGGGGGGGGGGGGGGGGTTAAAGGCAGTTAGGGTTGGCATTGGGGAAGGTTTCTGATCAGTTGAGGAGGTGGTATCTGTTATGAGTGGGGCCTGTCCTAAAGGGGGTGTCTGTTCTACCGTTGCGAAGCGCGGGTACACAGCTATCTATACATATAATAAAACAGAGTCTGTTTGTTTGTTTGTTTGTCTCGGCATCAATTGAGAACGGCTGAACGTAGAAAGTTGCGGCTGGTACCATTTGACGCAGAATTTATCTGGGAAGGTTTATGAAAAATCCGCATTTGAATCTGTCCATCCGTTGAAACGCTATGAATGAAATACTACTAAAAAACGTGTTATAATCACTTCTACGAGGACGCTTATGCTGATAATAACTTTGAACGGTTGGACGTAAATCCGATTGCAATTAGATTCTCGACGAGTACATTCAAGTGGTACTTCAATCAGGATGTTAGTGGGAGGGGGGTACAGGTTATAGAAATTTCAAAACTACTTGACCAATTGGAGTGCAACTTTGGGAATTTGTTGTGTGAACATTGAGGAATGTTTCTAACCAGGTAGGGAGGGTTCATAGGATACGGAGGGGGGGGGGGGGGTTAAAGGCAGTTAGGGTTGGCATTGGGGAAGGTTTCTGATCAGTTGAGGAGGGGGGGATACAGGGGGTGTCTGTTCTACCGTTGCGAAGCGCGGGTACACAGCTATAATAAATAATTACCTATTGCAGAATTAACAAGCAACAAAATGGAAGACGTAATAATAGCGAATGCGAGATATGGGATCCGCTCTGACTGATAGGAGAGGACCATTTTGCGGGTTGGCAGAATTTTTGCCTCGACCCGGAAGTTTTCGGTATTTTTGGAATAATCCTGTTTCACCCGAACTATTATCCTTCCCATTCTCTACTCCTCCACTTAGCCTTGAGAACGGAAATGAGCGGATGACGTGGTGGTGATGGCATCCCAGGTGTCATTCGTTGCTGTAGGGAATTAGCGGGAGAAACGGAGCCGAATGCAAAACAAACCCGAAAATTGCCGAACTACTTATCAATTTCCCGTTAGATAAGGAGATGCTCCCCCCCCCCCCCCCCCCCCCCCCCCGTCGGGTCGCAAAACAGAGGGGGTAAAAAAAAATAGGTACTACCTAGGTACCTGTAAGAGAAATGGAGAAAGGTTACCATGCCACCTAAAACATCAGTTATGAAACGATAAAATTCAGAATGTACCTAATTCATAATAGTTTTCAATAATTATTAAAATTTGATTTTTTCAAAATTTTAGCTATTTCCTAAATTTCCCAGACCATGTTTTACTTGATATGCAGGTACCATGGGTACCCAGACCTATTGCTTTAAATTGATATTTTTGCATTCTCATATTTGAAGAATATTTTTATAAAATGAATAGCTAGGTACCTACTTACATAATTGTTGTATCTGTGAGGATGTATCAGTTGGATTTTTTGTCATGTTAGAAGCGCGTACGAGTATGTATGTACCTAGCCAATAACAAAAGTGTAACTATAATAGTCATAATCAATTGTTCAGCGAACTGGGAAAAGAGACATTTGAGGATTAGAGTGACATTACACGAGTTAAAACTGCCTCAAACGAATGAATTCATCGAACAAAGTAGTTCAGTTCAATAATGAAGTACCTAGTTCAATTCAATAATGAAGTTGCTCACTGCTTATATCCTTACATTTTGTATGAAGCCCCTGGTTTTAAATGAGTGCTCGGCAATGTTCGGGTCGTTTTGCGTTCGGTCAAGTTCGGCTCTATTTCTCCCGCTAGACCCATCTCGTTGCTGTCATCTTGGCTAAGACCGATTCCGAGTCTCCAATCCCATCTACTACGTTCCCTCGGAGGTAGACATTCCCAGCGTTAGCGTACGAAGAAGGTCATCTCCGATTTGGCAATACACCCAATAGGCTATGTACAAAATGGCTTTTTTTTTTCTTCAAATAAATAAATTGGTTGGAATTTGTTTTCGCGTAGCCTTTCCGATAGGCCGATAGGGCCTTGCTATATAGGACCTGAAATAGCCGGGCCCGGTGAGGAATTGTGTCAGGCCTGTCTCACCGTGCTTCCTGACAGCCCATTCCTTCACGACGGCCATTTTAGCCGTTCTGTCCATCTTCCTTGGGTCTCAGTTTGTTCATCTATTCTGCCATCTTCTCATGACCTCTTCCCCCTCTTTCCCCATAGTTTGGTGGTGTAGCCTCTCCTTTCATCAGGGAGATTATTAGGTATTCATCGCCCAGTCGGTCTATCAGAATAAGCAAGGAGAACTACTCAATCGTACAAGGGGAATTTTTATCACACTTTGTTTCCTTGTTAAAACTCAGTGGGGTTAGTTTCAAATCCCATGACATTCAAAGCAGATTCAGTCTAGAATTATAAAAACGATTTAGGACTGTCGAAAAAGCAGAAGCTCAAGTTGACCGTAGACCACAAACTGATGCTGGTAACTAATGCTCAAAGCAAAGTATTATGATTAGTAGACGTTGGCTCGGAACGAGCCGGCATATATCGTTCAAATGCAATGGCCAACGAATTGCCCGCATCGTTGTTAATGAGTGATTTACGAGGGAGCATTAATCTTGAGAGGCGTGAACGTAATTTTCATATCCACTGAGATTCATAGACCTCGTAAATCAGCGCCGATGAAATCCGATTATGGAATGATTCAACTATCGTGGTATAACATAACATTTTATGAATGACGGGTATCAGTAAAATGTCAATTATAATCCTCGTAATTATTGATATTGCTCAATAGCTTCTCGATTAAAAAAGTGTACCTTTCGGGGGTTCGGACACAAAGTCGATACTGAATTGTAACAGCCAATAATATTGTATTAGTACCTCAGAGGTTAACCACCATAAGTGCCTCCGTCCACTCGACAACAGTACAAACATAATATTACTAGTACTATGGTAAAATTATAAATAAAAACCCAAGGGTACCTATCTAAATGAAGAAAATCAATATTTATATTCACTATGTACAATATTTATAACTTCAAAACAATTTATATACACAGTAAATTCTTTCAACAACCTCCGCTGAAATTCGTACACTCACTAAAAATTAAGGTCGTTGAAGTTGTGGCCAAAGAACATTTCTCCCCCGCACTGTCATACTTTACGGATCACATGACGGAACAACCATTCTTTACCTCGCGTGTATAACTTGGATGATATTTAAAGGCTGCGAATTCCCAAAGTGAGAAAGGTTAAATCATTACAAGATTAAGGACGTCATTTTTGTTTTTCGCGGGGGTAGGCAGATACAGTGCTGCGATAAGGGAAGCATTTCAATTTAACGCCCTTCATTTTTTCCCCGCTTTCCCCCACCTGGGTATAGCAAGTGTTACGTTACGCACCATGTAAGTGGACCCCTCCAACGCCTTGTTTAGGTATCATTATTAATTATCATTTATTTATTCACAACAAATTACAGTTTTGTACACATATCTCTAAGCAGTTTACAAATTGTGATTTCGTCTAGTTTCCCATTTATTTACGATTTGAGAGAGAAAGGCCTGGAATGACCAGTCTTTTCTCTCTCAATTTTTGATCAAGTACATGATAGGCGAAAACGCGCATAGTGAAATGAAATTCTAACATTTTTCTTAAGAGTATTTTATTGCTACTTTCAATGTTTTTATTACATTACAGTAACGTCTGTAATGTTGCAATATTCGTTTGATTATTTAAGAAACTTTCTTGTTTCATTTTCTAAGATTGCAAGTGTTTTAGCAGTTTCATCTGCGCAGGGTAGTTCCTCAAATAGATGGCGCCAACCAGTGCAAATGTCTCGGTTAGAAATCAACGGATGGCCATGGTTTTTCCAAGATAGCTTATTGATTAGCCCTCGTATTCCTAGTATGTTTTTGAAACATATCGATGTTTTTATAGACATGGATCATCAGTCAATACACATTTTTCTTGGAGTCGTTACATCAAAATTAGTGTACAGGTTGCTCACATGCGTACGTCTATGAGATTTCGTTGCTATTCGCAAAACCGCATTGACAGCTACATCAAGACAGTGGAAATTGCTGGATTAGGCCCCTCCCCATACTAGTACCATAGATAAGGATACAGTACACATACGCATAGTAAACCATTCTACGATTTCCCCGGGTCATCCATCTTCTTAGGACCATAAAAACATGAAAAGATTTTCTTATCCTCGGTCTTGTATATGTTTCTCAGTTTCAAATGTTGGTCTAGCATAAGACCAAGGTATTTGATGTCTAGAAAATTTAACAAGAACAAAAAATGTGATTATAATTACTGTCTCGATGCGCCACCAATCTAGATGTTGCCAGGCTGCCCAGATCTATTTTATTAAAACGCTGCAAATCCCTGCACAACGGTTTATTATTTTGTATAGAATACCCTTCTGTTACAGATCACAGCTCTATGTATAGATAACCCGTCTATATAATATGATATGTACTATTCTATACATATTATGTAGATCGCAGACCCTCCGTAGGTTAGTACCTAACCCCGTACATACTCGTTACTAGGTACCTACCTAAATCACGAGTTAAATGTTGCTAAAATAATTCTGCCGATGACAAACAGTACCTAACAAAAAGAAACACACATAATGAAGTTCTGAAAAGAAATTGTTGATGAGGAGTGAAAAAAGTTGCAAGTACCTACCAACAAACTCCAGCCCCTTCTACGTAGATGGTATAATGAACCGTTGTGTAATAATTTACCGTTGAGTAATGATTTACCGTAGTAATAATTTACCCATCAATAATACTTCAACGTTTGTTCAAGTTTCACTACCCTCCAACAAACTCCAAAAGAGCCATCATTTTTCAAATGAAATAATATCACAGAACAACCAACTCGACTTCATACTCCGCCAATATAATCAGGTGATCCCTAGCAATGATTTCATCCCCGCCAAATTTCCTATTGTGGGCGCGTCTCTGGTTACGAGATTTGGTTTGAATTGTATACAATTTCATTCACACTGGAGTCGAAAATGCCTGTCGGTGCAAACTTCGGGGCCTTACTGTGAACGAACGGCTGGACGTACGACGCTCCGGATGGTCTTAAAAAACTCGCAAGTTCAAGAACTATTTAAAACCGTAAAAATATTCACGTAAAAAAATGGTATAGGCGTTTTGAAAATTTCAACCCCTATTTTGAACCCCTTAAAGATGACTCACAGTAACGTCGAGCTTCGAGGACCAACTAGACAGCGAACGGAACCTATAACCCGAATTTCATCAATTTTCTTCCATGGTAACTAAGAAAAGTGGCCCGTACGGCGTACGGCGGACAGACAGAAATATTTTTATTGCAGTTTTGGATTCTACATACCTTGAAACGTAAACCATCAAATTTTGAGGGGGGGTAAGAATTTTTTTTTTCATGCTCGATTCCAATGGTTCATTATTGAAAATAATAAACCAAAAAGAAACATAATATATTTTGTTTTTGCCAAATTAATAGTGAGACTGTTAAGATAGAACCAATCGTGTATTCTCTTTATAATTGTTTGAGCGTGACAATGTGCCGCTTCCCAGGTATTTCCTTTAGTAATTTGTAACTTTGATTTTTGATACGAAAACATTTTTTTTATCACAAAATTGAAAAAAAAGCTTCCGTCACTCTGCCGACTCGGAAGCAAAATCTGGATTAAGAATAATAATAAGTTTTCGGTAGAGTACCTACCTAAAATAATACACATCGTCATTTCGGATGACCTATAACACCCCACTGTCCCCCTAGTGAACTAGATGTCAAAATCCCAACAGTAAACAGGAACGGAAGAGGTTTAATGGGCCACGTGGCGCGTCATGGTAACACGTGTCCAATTATGTTCAAACTACGCCACCCGTCACCCAAGATAATAACCAGCCTCTTGATCGCAGTAACTACACGGAACTGCCCAACTACTTCCATGTTTCGCTTATGAAAAACGCCTTCCCTGGATTACAAATCGTGAGCATAGCCATCTAAAAAAGCTGCCGTGTATTGTGGTAAATATCTTGGCCCCGCGTTTTCCTCTTACAGTCCACATTTTACCCAAATGTCTTCCACGGGACGCGAACCGTCCCGTATGCTAAATGCTAAAAATGATATTCCTACTAAAATATACGCTGGACTAAAAACAGTTAACCTAAACCGGAACAATTATAATGAAATGAGAGAAACAAGACCAACAGCCCATTTCATCAAGCACACGTAAGAAATCTAACGGTGCCCTTATGCACATCTACTGAGGTACTGTAAATTATACAGGCACCCGGGTGAAAAATTCTTTACAGTGATTTCCATCCATTCGACGAATTTTATAGACATTAGGATCAACATTAGACTTTTTTCTCTGCGGTTATTATATTACTCTATGTTTACAACTATTATTAGTAATTTATTTCCGACCTAATTTACTAAAACGAATGTATAAAAATAATGGTACCAGACTTGTAGTTGAAGTAACGAACAACGCGTCTAATCCCGACTAGTCAATTATTTTTCATTTCACATGGCCATTTTAACTGATTTTACAAGGAATACAATGATTAAAAACATTTTATAGTAATGCAATCAAATTATGCTCAATTTATAACAAATCAAACTTACCTATTTATTGCACACTGCCTACCACCCAGAAACGCAACACACACCCCTTTGATACCTATTCTCGGCAAGATTATTGCATACATCACTCGATCAGACAGATATATCAAACCACTCATAGATTCATCATGGATATCGATGTGAAATTTTCAATGAAATCGAACCAATTGGTGGTCAATTCCTAACCGCGCTTCCACCAGAAACGCCCTAAATCGAGTACCGGTGCCGGGCAATACAGAGCAGCCAATACAGATTTTCATTCCGTTTTTGGATTCTACCTACGTAGTTAACTTGAAACGCAAAACATCACATTTCGAGGGAGATGGGGGTTAAAATTTTTGGTCGATTGAAATAAGCAGGATAATGAGTGAAAATGAAATCAGCTTTGATCCAATCACGGGAAGGTTAGTTCAATTTTAAAATTCGGAATACGGTATGAAAATTTTAATACGCCATAGCGCGAAAACGTTGAATAGAGTGCATGGTTTTTGTGACGTTTTTAAATCGATTCCAAACTTGAGGATTTTTGAGACCACCTGGAGAATTGTAAAACTTCACAGTAAGGCCTCGAAGTTTAAACAAAAAAGCTTCGTCAAGTCAACATGAGTGTGAATCGTATACGTAACTGCAGCCCTCACATCACTGATAGGGAACAACTGATTATAATCAAACATGGCTTCAAAAAATAGAATTTATTGTTAGGTGCTTTTATTTCATTTGGATGGTTACTTGGATCTGGTTGATAGGTACTTTGCAACCTATATGTTGATGGGTACAACGTTATTGTTCACGGCCAAATCCAAACTGGGTGAACATAATGGGAATATGTTGTTTCCTTGGAAAATTTGTTTTCCATATTGCGCCTTGCCAACGCAAAAAGCTACTGTAATCGAATTCTTCAAATGAATCTGATTCACTTAACAAAATACACCGTCCTATCAAACTGAAAACTGAACTACGTTTGGAGGCAGAACGATTTCGCATTTCCTCTCAATAATCATTTCCAGGCAGAACGTTCAGTCGGCATCGCAAATCAAATACAAATCACTTATTTAATCCCGGAATATTGGGGCGCTACGATATTTCACTAGAACTCGCCGGAGAATCGAGGCGTCCTTTTATTTTCAATCGCGAATCCGAATTCGATTAAACGAGAAACTGAGTCGCTGAGGATTATTTTTTGCTCGCTGCTTCTGTTGCTACGTGAAGGGGTGTATTCCCTCAGGTCGTTTGTAGAATTCATGTATTTGAACGAGAGCGTCACGTATTTGCTTTGGAACTCTTCGAGGATTTCTTAAATAATACTTACGAATTGCTTCGAGAATTTTCGGGTTTTCGAGTAGGTACACTCCTCAAAAGCTGGGCTCTCGGCTCAAGAGATATGAGGAGTGCCCTCCTGTTCTGAATGTTTACCAGAGGGGGACAACCTAAAGCCGAGAAAATTTAGTCCGATACCCAAATCGCAGTTTACATCCGATTTTCATGGTTTTGTTTGCAATCGACTCAGTTTTAGGTCTAATGTCAATAACAGGTTAGTGCCCTTCTTAGGAAGTGTTCGATATCACCATACACTAATTTTAATCTTGCCAAGTTCCTAGTAAATTAATTTCTATAATTTGTATATAAATATATAATCATCATTCCAGCCACAGATGATTAAAGGCCATGCATGACCATTCAGCTCAAAAATATCCATTCCTACTCACCACAAATTAGTGGGCCTTCTTAAGAACCTACTAAATATTACAGGTAAATGTACAGGATATCAATGTACAGGATATCAATGTACAGGATATTAATAATGAACTCCGAGTCACGAAATTCGGAGCGCGAATTGTAGGTAATGCGTCATTATATTATATTATCATGCTTTTCGTTACTCCGTTACGTCATGCCTTCAATTCAGGAGGCACTACAGAAATAGCAAATAGGACCAGTGAATTGATTGAATATGCTTAAATTCATATAGCTTAGAACGCTGCCGTGGACACAGCGAACTAGGAATCTTCAAGCTAAACTAAGGATAAAACGGATTTGTATCTAAACATTATCCGAAATGTTTAAATCCGTTGCAACTATCCAAAAAATTGCTAAAACCAACATAGATAATAAAACTACTGGTATAATAAGCAGATAAAAACGCTGCAAATCCCTGCACAACGGTTGATTATTTTGTATAGAATACCCTTCTGTTACAGATCACAGCTCTATGTATAGATAACCCGTCTATATAATATGATATGTACTATTCTATACATATTATGTAGATCGCAGACCCTCCGTAGGTTAGTAACTAACCCCGTACTCGTTACTAGGTACCTACCTAAATCACGAGTTAAATGTTGCTAAAATAATTCTGATGACAAACAGTACCTAACAAAAAGAAACACACATAATGAAGTTCTGAAAAGAAATTGTTGATGAGGAGTGAAAAAAGTTGCAAAAGTACCTACCAACAAACTCCAGCCCCTTCTACGTAGATGGTATAATGAACCGTTGTGTAATAATTTACCGTTGAGTAATGATTTACCGTAGTAATAATTTACCCATCAATAATAATTCAACGTTTGTTCAAGTTTCACTACCTACCAAGAAACTCCAAAAGAGCCATCATTTTTCAAATGAAATAATATCACAGAACAACCAACTCGACTTCATACTCCGCCAATATAATCAGGTGATCCCTACCAATGATTTTATCTCCGCCAAATTTCCTATTGTGGGCGCGTCTCTGGTTACGAGATTTGGTTTGAATTGTATACAATTTCATTCACACTGGAGTCGAAAATGCCTGTCGGTGCAAACTTCGGGGCCTTACTGTGAACGAACGGCTGGACGTACGATGCTCCGGATGGTCTTAAAAAACTCGCAAGTTCAAGAACTATTTAAAACCGTAAAAATATTTACGTAAAAAAATGGTATAGTCGTTTTGAAAATTGCAACCCCTATTTTGAACCCCTTAGAGATGACTCACAGTAACGTCGAGCTTCGAGGACCAACTAGACGCCGAACGGAACCTATAACCCGAATTTCATCAATTTTTTTTCATGGTAACTAAGAAAAGTGGCCCGTACGGCGTACGGCGGACAGACAGAAATATTTTTATTGCAGTTTTGGATTCTACATACCTTGAAACGTAAACCATCAAATTTTGAGGAGGGGTAAGAATTTTTTTTTTCATGCTCGATTCCAATGGTTCATTATTGAAAATAATAAACCAAAATTGGAGTACGAAAAAAGTGAATAGAATAATAAACCTAAAAACTTGATACGCCTATATCAGACACTAGCAATAGTGGACTTCCATTTTACTCAATGTTAGCACTGCTATTTGTTGCCCTTTTGTTACCTTTATATGGATGCATGATTGTTTTGGAGTGAGAGTGATTTATTGTATGTCTGGTTGTGCGTTTCTACACACACAAGGGTGGGGGCCCTCGGTCTCGCCTGATGGTTTGTTCTCAGAGTCCGATTCATAGTAGTATCAAAGGCCGCTCGCCCGGAAATGGGTATGAGTGGCCTCGGGTGGACGCCACGGTGGGTCGGGTCCGGGCTCAGCCGGGGTTTAGGGCATCGGATCTGCGTATGGGCAAGCTTTACTTTTAATTTCAACCAGTTTGAGTTGTTATGGGAACTGGGTGTGTGTTAATTTTGCCTGTCAATTTATTATACTTCTAACAGCATACAACAATTGATGGTTTATTTATATGCTGCCGACGACTATTTGTTATTTACCTTATTTTCGTTATTTCAACGTTCCAATCCCGTGCAACTGTGACATCTGTTATGGAGATGAAACATTATCATTATTATTATGAGTACCATTCGCATAAAAAGACTGTGATATTTTTGTTATTGGTTATATACACGATTGTCCCTCTTTCCCGAATCACAAGTCCTTCACCTCGTTTATATAATACCGAATACATATTTAATCCCTAAACCCCTCCGTTCCTCGGTAAGCGCCATTTCACTGAAATTGTATTGGTCATAACGCCTTGCTGCCTCTGGGAACTCCGGTGTAATTGTGGGAACACGGTTTTAATCCATGGATGGCTCTTTACGGAATTTAGATGAGCAGGTATTTTTAGAGGTATCTCAGGCATTTCACTAAACCACCAAGGGATTGACAAAATGTTTAATGTGGGAGAATTTAAACTTTTGGGGGCAAAATCTGAAATTCTACGATGGCAACATTACATGGGATAGCTGACAAAAGAACTAACATCCGCTTCAACTGCGAGCCGAGGCTAAGATGGGAGTCAGCGCACAGAACTGCGTTTGTAATGTTTTGATAATACACCTTTGAATTTGGTTTCATCTTCGAATTAATCGGTTGGATATCATCTACATAACGAATTACAGATTTTCTGGTACATTTCCGTTGTTCAATTATATGCCTACCTATAAAATAAAACTCGGGAGCGACCCCGCGCAGTTTAGATAGATCATCTCCGGAATTGCCGACTCGTCAATTACTGTAGGGGTTGGTCACCAGTTGGTTTTATATTAAACTCATAAAAATCTGACTATAATTCTCATCTGCGCACATCCAAAGTTTTCCTTGACAAACCATTCATTCCGCTATGCCCTGTAGAGGTTAGCTGTCGCGGGAAGTTGGCAACTGGTTCACGTTTAGTTTCATACAACCTTCCGGGTTATTTACGAATAGCATTCGACCGGAAGATTTTTCTTGGCATCTACAAGTAAGTAGGTTGGTAAATAACAACCAAAAAAACCCAGAATCAGCTTCTCTTCGAGAAAAAGAAAAGTAGGTTTCTCATTACAATGAACTCGATTCATTACAAGTGATTCCACTGATTCAAATCAGCTAATCCCCAATAAGAGTCGTTCCAACGTTTGATTCATACTCATGCTGATGAACTTTTAACGGTTCAAATTTCAACTGCGTATTCTGAACGAACGGCTGATCTTACAGGAATCTATTATAATACCTCAGAATGTATTATCCCCTTCTAAATTCTGTAGCTATGAACTTTTGAATAGCCCTATTGCTCACCCCTTCATGTTGACCAAGTAGTATGGTGAGTCATTAAGACCTTTCCAGGACTGTATGGAACTTGCATGCCCGATTTCATAATCGTAAGTCAATTTGAAGCGTCCAAAAACGTGAACTGGGCATCTTGAAACATAAACCAACAGATTTTGAGGGGGAGGTTACACAATGTTAACTCACTGTACAGATTCCTGCTGAAAATAAAGAACAAAAAGTTGGCATGCATCATCTGAAATTCTACATTTAGAATGCCCGTAACAGCTACGTAGGTTTGCAATTGAATGTAATAACGGTACCTACGTGATGCATGAGAGATTAATCTGTCCAACTATGGGATAAGAAGGGGGATTGGGATAAGATAAAGAACATTCGTGAATTGGAAACAAATTTTAGAGATATACCTACAGCCTATAAGCTAAAATAGTAGAATGAGAAAGTTGTAATTTATTGGTAACTCTAAGGTAAAATTTAAAACACATACCGATATTATCATATCCGACAGAAGCAGATGATCCAACGGCACAAGTCCGACGTATAAAGATGAATGATATATCTGCCCACTCAAAACGCGAGTTCAATGTTCGACGGGAGGACGGGGGTTGGGAGATCTTACGATTATCTCAACAGACGAATTCACAAGAAAATATTGGACGCTATGAGAATGACAACAACGATCAACAACCTTAGCCGGCTATGGACTGGCAAACCGAAGGGCGAGCAGCCCTTTGCAAGAGAACCCGGGTCGCGCATGCCCACTGGCCCCCGGTTGCCACCGAACAGCCCTTAGCCCTAACCCCCCCCCCCCCCCCCCACCTAACCTAACCGAACGCGAGTTGTCATTCTGACGGTTTCCTCTAACGAAAAACATCGGACTTTGTTTAATTAATTCCGCACCGGTCGCATAAAGTTACGTCCTTTTTATAGGGAAACATCAGACTACCATACTATCGTTATAGTTTATGAAACATCGGGTGGTATTTATTATAAAGAAAAATTGAAGGAGTTATTGGCAGTTGAGACAATTTTCTAGACAATTTTCTATGAATCCTAATAATTATTTATGAATATACTGGCCGATAATGTACCTATCTCCTTGAGTGTAGCACGGGCTCCCATGAAATAGATCGCTGTATGTATGGTTAGTATTAATTTGATAACCTAAAAAACCTGATGTGTCTGGAATTTACATGTAGGTACACATTTTTCATAGGAACTGGCAAACTTAATAACGTAGTATGGAATTTGGTCCATAACCTTGTACTAAATCGTACCTACCTCATAATCGAAAACTGTCAGTGGTCCGAAATGGAATATTCTCAATATTCGTACGGAAAATTCTTATACGTTCTCGTAATCACATTCAAAAGACACCACCAAGACAATCGTTTCTGACAATTCTGTTGATCTCGTGTATCAATCAAATCGGACTACCTCGATACCTAAACTAAACATAAACTACAATTTGGCAGATAACCCTTCCCCTCCACCCAACATCTCCTAGCTAGTTTTACAGATCTGATGATCCAAGACGGATCCCTGAACTGCTGTAGTCAGGACATCTAGGTAAGTATTTTACAACAATCAGGCAGTTTTCTCCCACCCTCCCCTTAATGTCCAATACTTACGAATCTGATGAACTCAGATTCAAGCTTAACCCACAATGTTACACGTGGGCCCGAGAGGCCCAAAGGGAAGAAAGAATATTTTTGTTTGGCACTCAGCGTCCCTGGGGCCACGCCTTTGATTTGTTGATTAACGATTTCATGCTAGTTGTGCCTGACTCGCCTGAGAGTTCCACTTGTCACTGTATCATGCTTTTTTTTCTCCAAATCATTTGGTGAGAATTTCGTAATCACGCGTTATCAACAACAACACGCAGACGCATCAAATCGTATTTCCATTCTACCGTTTCAGTTGTTTTTCGTACCGAATAGGGGTCAAATTTAGATTTGTTGGGGGTCAAAAATGTGTATTAAGGGCTGAAATCAATATTAATTCGCCTGGCGTTGTGTGGGATGGTGGTTCACGACAGAAAGAAGGACTGTTTCGATGATAAAAATATTTTTCTCAAAAAGCAGTGGGTCAAATTTGACTTTATAAGGGTCAAAATTGGTAAAAATGGCTAAAAACACGAACAAATTATATTACAAAAATTATATTTACAAGAAGTGGTTTGGTTTCTCACTGTATCATATTTTGATACAATAGCACGAATGTTTCTTTGAAAAGTCGCTCTTATAGCCATGCTGCATGACTGGAACTTGGTGTTTGCGGGTGTCACTTTGCACGATGACAGTCCCAACCACGTCTTGTGGTTGGGATTGCTGATTTTCAACTATGCGGGAGTAGGGAGATCATCCTGCGTTTCTATCGTGCATCTAAGCTTTCAAAGGTATCAGGAAGACTGTTGTACAGCGAAATATTTTATTGTCAACAAATCCTTGGTGATGTATTTTCAGCTTATCGACTGTACTGAAAAAGTCATCAAATGTTCCCGAACATCATCATCTTCACTCGTTTTTCGTAGCATGAGTTGTTTCAGTGAACATACCTTCCAAGCAGGTCCGCTTGATTGGTAGGTGGACTCGAGTTATTGCCACATTTACAGACGTTTTGCAGTCTTTCACTTGTCTTAGTTCAGTAGGAGATATGAACAGAGCAAGTTCAGCTTTCGGCTTACACGGTCCAAATTCTTCCAGTTCACCTCTTCTTGGCGCTGTTCTGTGGCGTACTATCGGGTTGATTGGTGGGATCCACTTACCCGATTAGGTCATTATTCACCAGATATGCCTAAATTTCGTAGGTACTGTCTTAGGCAGCAATCAGGCTGTCACATAGGTCTCAGATGCCCACGGTACCTCACAGTTAACGGTCTGGTTGTTCTCAGGCGTCAGAGCCCTGTGTCATTAGTTCAAACGCCCACATATCAAAGATTCGGAGACAATTCATGTGTCGCGGTAAGGATTAACTGTCCTTGCCACCAAGTTTCATTAAAAAGAAGAATTACATTTCTAAATTTCCTATATAACGGAGAATAGAATGGTTACTCCACATCTACCAAATAAAAGCTGCAAATTATTACACAATGCTTTATTATTAACCTGTATAGATGCCCCTTCTGCGTAGATCACTGTTTTCTGTGGTCAGTACCCTCGAGCTCCCCCAAGGAAAGCCCGAAATCGAGTACATACTTAAATCGGCTCCGGAATTAAAGTTTCCTACAAATGTGCGGGATTCAATATTTCAGTCATTAATTATTTGTAGTTATTCATGAAACATAATGTGAATAATAAACCGTTGTTTAATAATTTCCTGTATTGGCGCCCCTTCTACGTACACAGTATAATGAACCGTTCTGTAATCATTTTCCCATCAATAATACTTTAATGGTTGTTCATGTTGCAAAAGTACATTCAACAAAATCCAGCCCCTTCCACGTAGATGGTATTATGAACCGTTGTGTAATAATTTACCGTCGTGTAATAATTTACCCATCAATACACCAACGTGTGCTCAAGTTGCAAACATCAACAGAATCCAAAAGATCCATCATTTTTCAAATGAAGCAATATCGCAGAACAACCAACTCGACTTGATACAGCCATCCTTGATTATAATCAGGTGCTCCTAGTCATGACTCATGACATCTGGGCCGGATTTATACCGTTTGATTCACGATCGTGTTGAGAAAGCTTTTTGGTGTAAACGAACGGCTGTTCGTACAATGTTCCGGGTGGCCTTAAAAAATTCTCTAGTTCTAGATCAATTTAAAACCGTTAAAAACCATACCCTTATATTGAAAGTTTTCGAGCTACGGCGTTCTGAAAATGTCAACCCCTATTTTGAACCACTTAGCGATGACTGACAGTAACGCCGAGCTTCGAGGACCAACTAGACCCTGAACGGAACCTATAAACCGAAGTTCATCAATTTTTTTCATAGTAAATAAGAAAAGAGCTAAGTACCGCGTACGGCGTACGGCAGACAGACAGAAATTATTTGTATTCTACATACCTTGAAACGTAAACCATCAAATTATTGTGGGGGGGGAGGGGTAGAAATTTATTTTTCCCATGCTCGATTCCAAAGGTTCATTATTGAAAATAATAAACCAATAAGTACGTATGTACATTCCAATAAAAAATTAAAAAATTTTCTCAACAAGTTTTCGAGTTAATACGAGTTCTTGAGGGACAAAAATCGTCAAAAATCTGTATAAATGGGCAAACTATCCACAAATTATTTATGTTTCATCTCCAGAAGTGTTATTGGATGGTGACTGGAGACAGTGGAGGACTGTTGCAATAGCCAAAAGTGTATGTATTTTTTCAATATTGTGAAATTCGCTCATATCACCTTGCTGCATGACTGGACATTATTATGTAGACGGATTTCTTACGTTCCGTCAAACTTTCAGCACACTGACATTTTGGTTTATTATTTTAAATAATGAACCATTGGAATCGAGCAAGAAAAAAAAATTCTAACCCCCCCTCAAAATTAGATGGTTTACCTTTCAAGGTATGTAGAATCCGAAAATGCAATAAAAAAATTTCCCTCTGTCCACCGTACGCCGTACTGGCCACTTTTCTTAGTTACCATGAAAAAAAAAATTATGAAATTCAGGTTATAGGTTCCGTTCGGGGTCTAGTTGGTCGTCGAAGCTCGGCGTTACTGTCAGTCATCTCTAAGGGATTCAAAATAGGGGTTGACATTTTCAGAACGCCGTAGCTCGAAAACTTTCTATGGAAGGGTATGGTTTTTTTTACGTTATTAAATTTGTCTTGAGCTAAACAATTTTTGAGACCACCCCGAGCACTGTACGTCCAGCCGTTCGTGTGCACCAAAAAGCTTCGTCAACACGATCGTGAATCAAACGGTATAAATCCGGCCGGGATATCATCATTAGGGAGCACCTGATTACAATCAAGGATGGCTGTATAAAGTCGAGTTGGTTTTTTTGCGATATTATTTCATTTGGTAAGTGATGGACTATTGGATTTTGTTGGTAGGTACTTGTGAAACTTGAACAAACGTTGAAATATTATTGATGGGTGAATTATTACACAATGGTAAACTATTACACAACGGTAAATTATTACACAACGATTCATTGTACCATCTACGTAGAGGGGGCTGGAGTTTGTTGGTAGGTACGTTTGCAACTTTTTTCACCCCACATCAACAATTTCACTTCAGAACTTCATTATTTGCGTTTCTTGTTGCCATTTTAGGTACTGTTTGTCATCTACAGAATTATTTTAGCAACATTAAATTCGTGATTTAGGTAGGTACCTAGTAACGAGTACGGGGTCAGGTACTAACCTACGGAGGTTCTGTGATCTACATAATATGTATAGAGTAGTACATATTATATTATATAGACGGGTTATCTATACAGAGAGCTGCGATCTGTAAAGAAGGGTATTCCGTACAAAATAATAAACCGTTGTGCAGGGATTTGCAGGGTTTTTCAAATGGACTCGACCGGTTTGAAAAGACGTACCTAATGCGGAACATGCATAGTTAACTACGCAAGTTTATTAACGGCGTAACGGGGACAACCCTTCCACGATTCAAGTAGTCGGTTTCATACGAAATACACTGCCAAGGTGATGGCACAGGAGCTTCCTCGTCACAATCAGAGTGACCCATTATAAAATAGAACAGACTCGGAAGCAAAATAACATAACATTACATTACATTACATAACATTACATAACGTTAAATATACATATTACATAACATTACATTACATAACATAACATTACATGAAATATACATATTATACATAACATGACTTCCATAATACATTACGTCCATTATACATAACTAGCCTGACCGCTCGCTTCGCTCGCTATCCGAGATTCGCTGTACGCAGTATCGTGGAACCAACAAACGACGGAAAAATCCCATACCCTACCGGGTATTTGTGCCCAATTTTATCAAAATTCGTCAAGCCATTCAGGAGTTGACCATGGTCGACCATATTTCCGCTATGGTCAGGGAATTAAAAATGCGCCTACGTTCAACTTGGGAGGCTACCGGATATTGGTGCCAAATTTGGTCGATATCCGTTGAGCAATTCGGGATTCGACCATGGAGGGGCCCATGGATGCGCTATGGTCGACCGCGGGGGTAGTCCGAAGGGTCGATCGTAGATAGAATTTCACGTAGATTACGAATACGCGATAAAAAATAGGGGTTACCATTTCAATTAACGAAGTTGACCATGGTCGACCATAGTTCCGCTATGGTCAGGGAATTAAAAATGCGACGTTGCACAACTTGGGAGCCTACTGGATATTCGTGCCAAATTTGGTCGATATCCGTTGAGCAATTCGGGATTCGACCATGGAGGGGCCCATGGATGCGCTATGGTCGACCGCGGGGGTAGTCCGAAGGGTCGATCGTAGATAGAATTTCACGTAGATTACGAATACGCGATAAAAAATAGGGGTTACCATTTCAATTAACGAAGTTGACCATGGTCGACCATAGTTCCGCTATGGTCAGGGAATTAAAAATGCGACGTTGCACAACTTGGGAGCCTACTGGATATTCGTGCCAAATTTGGTCGATATCCATCAAGCCATTCAGGAGTTGACCATGGTCGACCATAGTTCCGCTATGGTCAGGGAATTAAAAATGCGACGTTGCACAACTTGGGAGCCTACTGGATATTCGTGCCAAATTTGGTCGATATCCGTCAAGCCATTCAGGAGTTGACCATGGTCGACCATAGTTCCGCTATGGTCAGGGAATTGAAAATGCGACGTTGCACAACTTGGGAGCCTACTGGATATTCGTGCCAAATTTGGTCGATATCCGTCGAGCCGTTTGGCCGTGCATAGAAGGACAGACAGACAGAGCGCATGCGCAGGGCGAACCGCTGGCTCTATCATGTTGAAATTTATATGGGACCTCAATGGGCCCTACCCGCTTAATCCCTGAGAATTACATTGAAATTGGGTGAAATCTTTGGTTACTACGGCTGTAACAAGGAAATTGAATCTATTTCACGCCAGCGCATGCGCAGAGCGCACCGAGGGTCCGATCATGCTGAAATTCATACTGGAACTCACTAGGCCTTGTCCAAACAACCCTTGAAAATTTGAGCGAAATTGAATCAAAATTGTGAAAGTTATGCGTGTTTGTTGAATTTAACGTTAGCGCATGCGCAGGGCGTACCGCTGGATCAATCATGTTGAAATTTGTATCGGACCTCAAGGGGCCTTATCCGCACCATCCCTCAAAATTTGAGCTGAATCAATTCAAAATCGTGGAAGTTATGGCTGTAACAAGGAAATGCGGACAGACTCACAGACTCACAGACTCACAGATTCACAGACTCACAGACTCACAGACTCACAGACTCACAGACCGACAGACACGGAACCAAATTTGTTCAGTAGGCTTTGAAACGCAAAATGCAAGTGGAAATTTTGATTTCTGAAGACAAAAATTTTTTGGCTCACGAAAGTGAACACAAGGCTTCCGCTGCTTCGCAGACTCGGAAGCAAAATGAGTTCACTCTACCACTTGAACCACCGAATGAAAAAATACATAAAACTCCTTCGAGCCTCGGGAACATTTGAAACTCGAACGCTGATGCACTGCGTTATGTGGAAGAAGAAATCGAATATTTATCATAACTCGCGGTATAGCGCGGCTTCGTAACTTTTCCAGAGCAAAACCCCGTGATTGAGACCTAGAGCCCGCCCCTCGGGCTCTTTCAATATTGGTGAAGTGAAGCAAGGAAAGCGTAATTTGTCTAATGGTTCCGAAGTTGAGTTTTTTATAAGGACAGGTGGTGCGTTAGCGGCGTTAATATTACATCAGTCTGATAGATCCTCGAGCATTTCCCCCCCTCCCTATAGCATCCCCGAGTGCTTCCTTATATTTTATCTCTTTTCCTTCTTCTTTTTGTTGCTCTCTTTTTTCGTGTTTATCATCATTACACCAATCTCTTCTCTGGTCCGTTGTAACCATCGACTTTCACCGACACTTGACGGTCCCCCTCTTTTCTTTGTGACGATTTCTTTAGAAAAAAAGGTATCGTCTCCCTTGAGTTTGGAGGTTTGTTGAATCATTAGTACTCAGATTCATCTTTCCTCCCTCGCAAACGCTCCATCCCTGTTGTGAGTAATGGTTCTTATTCTTCAACTTGAACAGTGTCAGCTGAAAAACTTTTGAGGCCTTCCAATCAGAGAATTTGCGACGTGCTGACTCTTGAGAACGATGTAACGATCATCGATTGTTTCCATTCTTCCTCTGCATAACTAGCGCCAGCGCAGACAACAACTTTGGTGGATTTGAACGCGCCTGCGTTGTAGTACTGATCAGGGATACGCATCAACTCAATATTTTGCTAAGTAGAAGGGTTGCTCCGACGGATAAACCGACGTCACCGTGTGTTTCGTCCTCGAAAATACTGCAATGTTTCACTGAAGCCATGGTTCAAGTCAAAACGTTGAAAAGATCAGAAATAGTTCAGTTGCTAAGGATGAGGACGGGACACGGCCATACAAACAGGAGCCTTCAGAACACTGTTGAGCTTCGAGGACCAACTAGACCCCGAACGGAACCTATTAACCCGAATTTCATCAGCTTTGTATCATGGTACCTAACCTAAGAAAAGTGGCCAGTACGGCGTACGGCGTAAATTTATGGGTAAATTATTACACAACGGCAATTTATTACACAACGTTAAATTATTACACAACGGTAAATTATTTCATAACGGTAAATTATTACACAACGGTAAATTATTACACAACGGTTCATCTACCAAGAAGGGGCTGGATTTCGTTGATCGGTACTTTTGCAACTTGAACAACCGTTGAAGTATTATTGATGGACAAGCTATTACACAACGGTTCATTATACTTGACCACGAAGGTAGGTATTGACCACAGAAAACAGTGATCTACGCAGAAGGGGCATCTATTTCACTCCACATCAACAATTTTCCTTCAGAACTTCATTATTTGCGTTTCTTTTTGCCGTTTTAGTTACTGCTTGTCATCGACAGAATTATCTTAGCAACATTTAACTCGTGATTTAGGCAGGTACCTAGTAACGAGTACGGGGTTAGGTACTACCCTTCGGAGGGTCTGCGATCTACATAATATGTATAGAATAGTACATATTATATTATATAGACGGGTCTATCTATACAGAGAGCTGTGATCTGTAACAGATGGGTATTCTGTACAAAATAATAAGACTTTGTTCAGGGATTTGCAGCGTTTTTGTTGCATTTTCGGATTCTACATAACTTGAAACGTAAACCATCAAAATTCGGCAGCCCATGGTCATTGAGAGTACCGAATCAGCTGTTGTGGTCAAAAATGTGTAATTCACCCAGGCATCTGGCACAAGTTACGTTGTAACTACTAGACGTCTACTCGATGTAACATAATGTAACCTTTGGTGGGACGTTGTTGCTTCTTACTTCTTTATAATAATATAACGATATTCTTTGAACACCTAAAGTGCACACACAGAATCATTCATGGATTTTTGTAAATATCTGAAACGTATTTTTCATCACATCAAGTTTTCCGATGAGTTGTAAACATTAGAAATATTTGGATGCTCGCCTGATTCTCCAACGCCAAGCAAGATATAAAGTACAGAGCGTCCCTTAAAAACATTCAAGTTACGGACATCTGGATACAGGCAAACTAAATGAGCACAAATGTAAACATCACATTTCCATGAACAATAATTATATTTATCCAATCGTTCAAGCGTAACTAAAAAGCTCTTCACTGAATCCATCGGTAACTCTCATTACCTACCAAAAAGTTCGAAACTAGGTCTTTTACGCCAAAAGTGAAACTTTGTACAAGAAGCACAATTTGAAAACCAGCGAACATCGCCCGAGCCCCGGAGTTTCACCTGATAAACTCTTGATACGACCGAGTGCATCGAAATAATTAATTCCGTTCGTTTACGCAAGAGTAATCTCAGATTATCGCTTTCCAATTATAATTTTGGTACAGTTTAGTTGTTGGGAGTGGCGAAGTGGGGGAAACCCGTGTTCAACGAACACGTAGGTAGCAACACGAACCCGCTTCCTGAGTTTCATGAGCATAAAGCCCACGATAAAACGTATAAAACGCTCCCAGAATAAGTTTGTTAGCTCTCTTCACATGAATAATGAATAAGCCGGGAATATAGCTTTTTTCCCGACAGAAAAGGATTTTTGGTGGTGGGGGCGTATTAAATTCCACGACCGCCAGTCCGATAATTAAACTGGCTCCCGAAACTTCAAGAATTTCAATTCCAGTCATAACTACGAAAACCGATCTCACAGTTTTACATCCTCACAACCAAAATCCGTGCAGGAGCCGAAAATGGGTCTTCCAGTGATACTGAAATTTCCACCTGCGTTGCAGGGATGTGCAGCCCGCAAATGTTTCTTTATAAATTTCATCAAATAATGGTATTTTCCGATTGCACATAGGCAGAAATAAATTAAACTTGTGATACCCGGAACTCCGGCTCTACTCGACCGATTCTGCTGACCTCTTAGGTGATCACGCTGAATCTATGGGGGAATGGTTCGCTATGAACATCAGTTTCATGTTCAGGGATGCTGAACTTATGTAACTCCCATGTTTGGACCGAAGAAAACCCACACACTAAGGAAGTGGCCCATTATCAGCACCAATATTGAAGGAACTTGCGGCCAAACCGTTGGAAAGCTGAAATTCTGAGGAAGCTTTCACAGTCAGTAGGCTAAAGCGAATTTTCTGGGCTCATAGCCGTTGTAAAAACTGGAGATTTCAAAGATTTGAACAAACTTCCTTTCTAAATTGATTTTTTGAAGTTAGAGTGTACTCCAAAATTTGAGTATGACCCATATTGTGATAGGAAATTTAATCCTCCTTCCATTGGTATTTTAAATTTTTATTTCAGTTTCTAAATAAAAGGGAGGAGTTATGGTCGTTTTAGTGACACGTAAGGTGGAAAACACGGGGGGGGGGGGGGGGATCTTAATTCGTCGAAAACTCGGGAAACGAGGGGTTTTTTAGAAAATCGCTGAATAGACACTTTTCATTGGAAATTAGTTGTAGAATCCTTCCCTGTACAGTGCCTCCGACAAAAACTTCATCCTCCCCACGCAGTGTTAGCATGTTTTTTCTTTCAAAATTCCACCTTGATGCTGTTCAAAAACACATTAATAATCTGCGCTTTTCTTCTCCAAATTGAATGCATTTTTTTATCATCTACCATTCAGTGAAAAACAGAAAAAACTCCTTTGCCAGTGGAATCCAAAGCCCGTGATATTTGCGCAACATTGTGACATCCAAATCCCCTTTGAGAATATGATTCCAACCTGCCTGTACCTAACTAGGGCGCGAAGAGGAAATTTGCATCTTTGTTGCTGTACTTGGATGACAACATGGTTTAAACAGTGAAAAAGAAGAAACACACTGTTCTTCAGATGGTGATATCATATTAATACTCTACTCATTTTCCAAAGTCTAGCTACCTGTGAATAAATGATTTGATGTATCTGAAGATAAGGTACGATGGTGGTCGATGTTGATTCATAATTAAATGACTTTCAAGAAATCGATTCAACTTCAGACATATTTGGGGATATATTAAATTACGAGTTCCGCCACATCTAAGTACATTACAAGTAGTTTCTATGCGATGAAATTTTTCATTTCTATTTTATTTTTTCAATTAAAATTCATCAAAAATTCTATAATCAGCATTTCTTGAATTTAAAAGTTGCCTAAGATTGGAATAAATTTAGTAAAAATCTAAAAAAAAACGCTGCAAATCCCTGCACAACGGTTTATTATTTTGTATAGAATACCCTCCTGTTACAGATCACAGCTCTATGTATAGATAACCCTTCTATATAATATGATATGTACTATTCTATTATATACATATTATGTAGATCGCAGACCCTCCGTAGGTTAGTACCTAACCCCGTACTCGTTACTAGGTACCTACCTAAATCACGAGTTAAATGTTGCTAAAATAATTCTGCCGATGACAAACAGTACCTAACAAAAAGAAACACACATAATGAAGTTCTGAAAAGAAATTGTTGATGAGGAGTGAAAAAAGTTGCAAAAGTACCTACCAACAAACTCCAGCCCCTTCTACGTAGATGGTATAATGAACCGTTGTGTAATAATTTACCGTTGAGTAATGATTTACCGTAGTAATAATTTACCCATCAATAATACTTCAACGTTTGTTCAAGTTTCACTACCTACCAACAAACTCCAAAAGAGCCATCATTTTTCAAGCGAAATAATATCACAGAACAACCAACTCGACTTCAGACTCCGCCAATATAATCAGGTGATCCCTACCAATGATTGGCCGTATTCACAAATTCCTATTGTGGGCGCGTCTCTGGTTACGAGATTTGGTTTGAATAGACCATTTCCAACCGCTTGGAGCGCCACGGTCGGGTAACCCGCACTTAACCTCCAGTGTCAGGTTTACTTCCTCAACCCATGTCAACATTATTATCTAGTGGACATTCTTCACTACCATTATTCAATTAATAGCAAAATTATTTACTTTGGTGAAACTCTGGTGAAAATACATGAATAATGACAAATTCGTTATTTTTTCTAGTCTTTGGAAGTGAAGTGTAACACACAGAAATCCCGTTACATCCAATCTCAAGTTCTTCATCTATGATTGATCATTGATTCTGAACATTGACCGGGAGATACGGCAGAGGGCATTAAAAACTATTTTTCATTATTATTGCTCCAAGTCTGATAGGTGGTACAAGATCTCCTGGAAACCCTCGTGTTGTTGTATGAAGGAAAATTATTTTTCATTTGCTCCGTGTCTGGTGGGTGATACAAGACATCGTGGAAACCCTCGTTGTTGTATGAAGGAAGGTAAGTCATTTTTCTTAAAGTTAATATGTTCAAAATCAATGTGTTAATATATTAACACGGCGAGTTACGGAAGTCGCTAGCTGGAGATACTTCGTTGAAGTGGAACGTACTTTTACACTTGGGACTACTTGTCAACTACAATGGTTCGTCTCAACATGGTAGGCTGAATGGATGTTTGAATTTTATTGGTCTGCCGTGTCAATTGATTTTTCCATATATCTGGTATTTAATTACGGAATTAATTTATCACAAGGTACAATAATGAACCTGGCATGAGCACCCTGGTGAGTGTACCTACTTATTTTCTACTCAAGTAGGTAGTTTCTTATTTCATTCAACTCAAGACCCTTTATGGTACCTTCAAAATTTGTAGGCGAAGGCGTGTTATATATTGACTTTGTCCTTTTACAGAACTTGTTCTCTACCATTTCAATCATCCACAAGAGGTAGGTACTCCGAAAGGTGTCATTTTATGAATTAAGTGAGTTTACAGTTTTTTAACTACCCTACCCTTTTAGAGTGATAAGTTCAGTAGAAGAGTAGTCCACCTAAAAGGTATCATCCTAAATTTTCATAAATTGACTTTGTCCTTTTACAGAACTTGTTCTCTACCATTTCAATCATCCACAAGAGGTAGGTACTCCAAAAGTTGTCATTTTATAAATTAAGTGAGTTTACAGTTTTTTAACTACCCTACCCTTTTCAGTAGAAGAGTAGTCCACCTAAAAGGTATCATCCTAAATTTTCATAAATTGACTTTGTCCTTTTACAGAACTTGTTCTCTACCATTTCAATCATCCACAAGAGGTACTCCAAAAGTTGTCATTTTATAAATTGCCTGACGTGCTTTTTTTCATCATCTTCTGACCACAACAGAAACGCTTCCCGCAGTTGTAAACAAGGCTGCGGGAACTGATAGAACTTCAAACATCTATCAAAACCTGGCCTACCGGCACGCGAGTCGCTATTGCAGTCACCATATACGCAATGAGACATATTTTTTAAAATTTTTTATTTGAAAAAAAAACGAGAAAACAGATTAAAACTTAGCACGTAACCCAAAATAGCAAGTAAACAAACGCAAGGAAGGTGGGTCATGGAAGTAAACCTGATCGATTGGAACCTCCCACTTCACGCATGCGCCTCTTGATTTTCTCAATGAAAATGGTCTATTGTATTATTGTATACAATTTCATTCACACTGGAGTCGAAAATGCCTGTCGGTGCAAACTTCGGGGCCTTACTGTGAACGAACGGCTGGACGTACGATGCTCCGGATGGTCTTAAAAAACTCGCAAGTTCAAGAACTATTTAAAACCGTAAAAATATTTACGTAAAAAAATAGTATAGGCGTTTTGAAAATTTCAACCCCTATTTTGAACCCCTTAGAGATGACTCACAGTAACGTCGAGCTTCGAGGACCAACTAGACGCCGAACGGAACCTATAACCCGAATTTCATCAATTTTTTTTCATGGTAACTAAGAAAAGTGGCCCGTACGGCGTACGGCGGACAGACAGAAATATTTTTATTGCAGTTTTGGATTCTACATACCTTGAAACGTAAACCATCAAATTTTGAGGGGGGGTAAGAATTTTTTTTTTTCATGCTAGATTCCAATGGTTCATTATTGAAAATGATAAACCAAAATGTAGAAATACGACAAACAATTAACAACAGCTAATAGGGGGAAAGATTTTGTCAACATTTTAATTCCTAAGGGCCGGTTTCACAAACGCGGATTATCCAGAGTTCAATCTCGGCTGAGGTTTAAGCCATCGATTCTGAGGAAAGACAGTTTCACGATCGCCTAATCTAGGAATAACTCGCGCCATTAAGTTGATACCTCGTTTCAGGTGGTTTAAACCTCTGATCTACGGTTGATCTCCGATTCTCCGCCAGGCCATCACCATTTTGAAATATATTTTATCAGTGTTTTTCATACTTATCAACTTGCTTCAACATTTAGTGCGATGAACCGTTTCACAGAAGTGTTAGTCATCCTCGGATGAAGATTTCAGTGAACTTCTGGAAGTGGCCGTGCCCAGACGGCGATAATTCGCGAAAGGGTCGAGCATTTCCACAAGTGGGATGATGGCGATTTTTTTCACGAGGTTCCGCCTTCCCAAGGAAGGGATGAGCTTCGTGCTCGATGCAATAGAAAGCCTTCTAGTTTTCGAAACAGAAAGGTGAGTCCAACCAAAAATGTGTAATAAATATAATTTTACACCAAACCAGGTAGGCACCAACGTCGGGCCCATCATTTATTTCTTCGAGTAGGTAAACAAACCTTCATAGTACGTGGTAGGTACTTGCAGACGGCGTTAATAAGTACATGCATAACTTCTTCTGCATACAGCAAATTATTGTAAAAAAAGTAGATACCTTTTATAAAAGAGCCTAGGTAGGCTATCTATAATGTATTACAAGAGCATTAGGTAGAATGGCAATCAGCTGTCTCGAAAGATGTAAGATGATCTTTTGTAGTAATGACAGAGTAGAGTCGAGTGGAAGTTCTCAGAATGACAGAGTTATAAGAAGTGAGAAAAATCGCGAATCTTCCGCACCTGGTTACTATTATACAGTTTAATGTCTCCACAGCAATAGATGGCGGACAAAACATAATTATCCATAGAAGAAATAGCACAGATCCACCACTTATGGATGAGCATCCATGTCATCTGCAATACGGAATTGGTGTTTCTGGGGATAGCAATGCTGATGCAAACTAAACAATCTCGGCTTAAACCCATGTTCGGCTAAACCGCGGATCAAAAATGTTGGTGAAACTGTCGAAGCTCTGAACCGCAGATCAAATTTGAATCGAGGATTTATTGATACCAGGTTTAAGCTGCGTTGGAGAAACCGGCCCTAAGGCGGTTAACGAGAACAGACAACGTTCGATGGTTCAAGTAAGTATCTACGTTACCTCGAAAATTTGCTCATATGGCCACGCTTCTAGACTGGAACTGGAAAAAAATTGCAGGAAGTACAGAATACCAAATACTGTTGCTACCTACGTCACAATAAATGTTGAACCCGAAACATCCTTATAGAAAGAGGGCCGGACCTTCAAGTTCGGAGAAGGAAACTTTCTGTAGAGGCGCTTTGGTAAATATTGCCCGAACAATAATCAGTCATTGTTGGTTTACCGGAAGCTACCGTAGCTTCATTAAGAAGAAACATAAATCATTCTTTACAAGCCCTCCGTCTCAAACATGGCGCGACCCAATTCACGACCCCATTCAACAAAACCGACCTCCCTCGGGGAATTAATTACTAGCACTGAGAAAGGCCCAAGGAGAAATTTATCTATTCATCATTGTTTAATGTTTCAGGCATCGACTAAACAAGTGCGAGCCTGTTCCTTTTCCTGATACATCAGCAGCCCGTGGAAATCGGAAGTTGGTAGTTAATTCATGTTTGAAATGTATCCTATTCTTTGTTACGAGTTGCATAAGGAAGTATTATGCTTGTGCGATTCAGTACAAACCACCCCCCCCCCCCCTCGCGAAAAACCCCTGTTGTAAGAACTTACCGCCAACAAAACCTCCTCAGCCGCAGAAAGGATTGATATCCATTTTGTACGCCGAAGTAGCATGCTCCGTGCCCCGCGCCTCGCTCTTGGTTGTGCATATAGAAACCCGTTCCTTCCCCCTCTCATGGATATGAATATAGAAACCTATTCCTTCCCCCAAACCTTGAAATTTCTGTCAACGCTCGCTGGGGGGCAGCTTTTTACCACATCCTAACCTCCCTCCACCGCACCCGAATGTTCGAAAGGGATCAAATTGCACCAAAGGCACTTCCTAGGAGCATAACGAATGTATGTGCAACATTTCAACTCTTAAAACCCTCCGTAACCTACTCTTAATACCCCCCCCCCCCCAGAAGGGCCAAATGGGTGGGGGGGGGGGGGGGGGGGTAGCACAAAAGGCACTTCCTTGGAGCGTAACGAACGTGTGTGCTGAATAAGCTCGATCCGTTATGTCTCTGAGGCTGTAGCCCTGTCAAAGAAGAAGAAGAAGAAGAAGAAGAAGAAGAAGAAGTAGAAAAACTTGAAGAATAGATATTTTCAAACTTCCATAGCTCCGGCATCTGACGGCCCCGAGTGCTGAAATGTGGTACACTTCCCCAGAATGGGTGCACAAAAAATCCAACCCAGGGACTCCCAGGGGGCCGAACTACAAGGGGTTAAAAAACCCTACTTGTTCTGTCGTGTAAACAGTGTTCTTGGTTGCTTCGAGTTTTTCGGTTATTTTGTCATACAATTTGCAATAACTCCATATACACTCGACACAGCAATGCTGCTTGGGATCGACTGCACTTATAACTAATTTGCGACAAAAAAAAATCTATTAGTTTTTCTGCTACCCTCTCATTTTAGTTGGGTCACCTGTCATATTCACTTGAGCAAATCAGTAATGAGTTCGTATTGTTCGATATGAAGGCTGGGGCATAAGCTTTCAACTATAACTTATTTATTTCAATCCAAGGGACCGAGAAACTGGTCTGCTAATGCCAATGTGTGCATTACAACGTCCATTACAAATGATTTCCAATGCATTATTAACATAAGACTGAGGGGAATACAGAATTCGTCGACTGTAAGCGATAGTTATAACAGATTCTCCATTTCAGTATCTATCAAGCTATTTTCACTGTACAATAATTATCAAAATACCGAACGAAACAGCGTTAAAGTTTCGTTCAGTAAACACCTGGAATCAGCTAGGAATTCCAGCTTTTGGTTATCTTCAAGTTGAAAAACGGGCAAAAATGCCAAATCTCGAGAATTTTCAACCGGTTGTGATTCGGTCTTGACCTAGGTAGTTCAAATCACGTTGACCATAATAGAAACCTCCTCGTGATTTCAGTTTTCCAAGAGTTTAATCGAATGTTTTTAAACCATCATCAGTATAAATATTACCTAGGTACGAGTATATGATGAATCAGTGTGAAAATTAAAAATACGTTAACTTTTTGGCAAAATCAAGATGCTCAAAAAGTTTCATTATGATCTGAAAAATTTCAATGACGACTTCTACTTATCACTTGAGGTGAGTGTTTTGTCACAATCACTTGAATGGTAACACTCCCAGGCCACCCACCCTGACCCATGAAGAATCATTTGTTGACAAAAGAATTTTTCAAAAACATGCATACGGCAGCGTGTTATGTTAATTTCATGCAAAACCCTCGACTTTCAAGAATTTTCTCTCGTTGGATAAAGAGAGGGGAAAAAACCTATGGAAAACTGAGATCTCTCTTTTTTTTCACCTACATCTTGTATACTGACTTTGAGCTGTACTTGGGAGGGACCGTGAATATTAGCTCACGGCCTCGAGTTGATGCTGCAAGGTGGTAAGCATGAAGGGCGGCCTCCTGACCCCGTAAGACATGTGTATCTTTCATATTGCTTCCTAAATAATAAAAAAAGCAGTTTTCCTCAAACGGCGGGAAGGTAGATTATTAAGAGCCTGCATATCTGAGAAGGGTGTGATAGAATGTCTGATTAGATACCGTCACGTTGCCAAGGAATTGGGTTAACTCGGCAACCTTCACACCGACGTTCGTTTTTTTGTGAGAATTCTTTAGGCTCAATTCCACGAACTGAACGATCCTAGGAAAGTTATTTAGGTAGATGCCAACTATCCTTTCGTTCTCCGAATTCAACAAGAATTATTTGTGGTTCGGTAGTTTTCCTAATAACGCTATGTACTGTGTATGATTCTCTCCAAGTAAGAAAAAAAAGGTACAAAACAATCCAGGTATATAATGGGCAATTATCATGAGTCCACGAAGAACGAGGATGGTACTGATTTTATAATCATCTCCCTCTACGCATTTGAAGAAACTGAAAAATTCCGGATTCAGTCATATGATCGACCATCTCACGTCACAAACTATTGAGAAAACGCTGCAAATTATTACATAACGGTTTATAATTTACCTGTAGAGATGCCCTTCTGCATACACCGCTGTTTTCAGTGGTCAATACCTACCCTCGAGCTCCCCACAGGAAAGCCCTAAATCGAATACTGGAGCCGGCCCAGTAATTACAGTTTCCTAAAAATGAGCGGGATTATAATTCAATCATTAATAATTATTTTTGTTGTTATTCATGAAGCATAATTTGTTGAAGTTACAAAACTACCTATCAACAAAATCCAAGAGCCATCATTCTAGCAATGATATCTGGGCTGGATTTATACAGTTTCATTCACGATCATGTTGACGAAGCTTTTCAGTGCTAACGGACGGCTGTGGACGAACAATGCTCCGGGTGGCCTCAAAAAAATTCTTTAGTTCGAGATCGATTTAAAGACGTTAAAAAAATCGTCTATTTTAAAATCGTACGGTGTACGTACAGTATCGTTCTACACGCCTTGAATCGCAAATCAACAAATTTTGAGCGAGATTTTTTTTACCCATTCCATCCATAGCAGCGATCAATTCCCAAGACACAGTTTATCGACATTTGGGATATATACCAACTCTTTGATATTTATCAATCCAGTGGGTAGGTTCAATACTGGAACCTTATAATTTTTTTGTGTAATACAATTTGTATTCAAATAATTACTTGAATTCGTTCAATTAATTAATTTATTTAGCAATTCATTCATTTAATTAGCAATTTCAACAACCATATCTTCAGGCACATACCATAGGTTTTACGTCTCTGATACTGATACGTGTTTTGGTTGATCACTACACTGGACGAAAGGTGGGGAAAATAGGTGAAAATCTTCTCGTACCTAGAACTCACGCTAGTACGAATATACGGATATGAAGAATTATATGGATAATGACTTAGCTGAGAGAGAACCCTTCAATGGAGCGTTCGTGACGAAAATATAATCATGTCCAAGAACACACGTCCAATACCGTACGCTTTCCTAGAGCAACGGTAACCAAACTCGAGAAACCTCAAGTTCCAAGGAACTTGAGGATACGTTGACATGAAAAATCCCTATGACTCGACACGTCTGATATAGAATTTGCCGCCAACATTCCCAAGTCGGAATATCTGCAGACAGATACACGGAAGTCGCTAACTAACCACGTTCGAGGCCTCGACTCTCAAGAAGTGACGTAATCATGTTTGGAAACACTGTTTGAACTTTACCTTCCGACGCAACGAGCGACGGCATTATTACTAACAAACGTAGCAAGTGGAACAACGGGGAAGACGCTGCTTCCCCTCATGGAAAATCCAGCTCAAGTTAGGCCCCCGTTACGTACGTGTTTGGATAGCAAACGCAGTAGACACCTCTCTGCTCACCGTGTTTCTATACCTCTCTAATACCACTACTACCTCTACCATTCTCAATCCCGAATCCCCCTTAGTTGAACTAAGGATTCCAACTTTATTAGTAAGTTATCAGGCTTCTCCCTCGTCCCTTTTCTGTTCTCCCTATGCATTGCATTATGTAGCTTTACAACTTGACAGCATACCCAGGATGTTGGAAGCGCACCCAAGTTAAACCAGAACGCTCCCAAAACCAGGATATCTTTTCCTTCATCACCAACATCCTAAAGGAACACCTCATTAACATTTCCCAGAGTTTTCCTAGCCCTCCAGCGTTTTTCTTGGAGTTCACAAGTCCTTGAAGGGAGGAAAGAATGAAGCAGGGGGAGAAAAAACTGCATAAACTTTCTTTTTCCTCCAAAACTCGGTGAGATGTCTCCAAAGGGCAAATACGTCTTGAAACTTTTACCATCGCTTCGTTCCCCAACTTTCTCATGAAAAGATCTCATCGTTACTTTTTGGGTTCAGACTGCCATAATCTTCCCTTGATGATCGTCGTAATCGATCATTTATTTTTCTCTTTAACTGTCCCATCGACAGTCGACTTGCTGGGGTCCCCGCTTTGCTCTTTCACTTCTTTTTAAGTTTGGGCGTTCCTAATGGTTTCGCGGTATTATTCCAAGGAAACTGCCGGGATTATAATTTCAAACCCCAACGGAATCGCTATTGGAAAAGGTTTAGGGCCGGTTTATCAATTCTCTAGTTAAATCTGATTAGCCAGTGACTGATTAACGTTAATCAGAGATTTTAACTAATCAGAGCTAGGATGCGTTTGTCAATGACTGCTTGGATGTTGAAGAACGGCTAGTTAGCTAATAAGAGTTTTAACGAGAGAAAACAACGCCACCACTACAATAACGTGAAAATCCCGTAAAATTAAGGTGCAACATTGCGAGTTGGACGGCGTTTCCATTGTTTCCAGTGTTATCGTTATCTTCACATTCCTCGCCAATCGCCAAACGCGGCCAAATTATGATCGTGCTCCTCGCTATATCTGTAGTAAATTTTTATTTGTAAGAATGTACCAATGCATTTTCTTTTTGGTTCCGCGGTGGCTTTTGCCGTGCTCCACCGGCTTCGGCTTATTTTCTCTCGACTCAAGTGATCGTGTGGAATCAGCATCATTCGTGCTCGGTTCTGTATTTTCGCTAGTTCCGTCGTATTTCTGTATTCTCAGAGTTATGTGCTTTCACGAGAACAACGGTAAAATGTCTCAGCATTCCAGTACGTATTAGATCTCTGTTTTATGCAATATTTCCATCGAACGAAGACAAATTCAGCTCCTGTTGTGATCAATATACCTGCTCGTACGTGGGTTTGGCATGCTGCAAACTACTTGATAAGATTTCAATGTGCCTAATCAATGGGAAACTCATGAAATATTCTTTTTATGTTTGGAGGAATCAAATGCGGTCTTTTTGTTTTTCAAATTGTAACGGTGCACGAAAAAATATTCATACAAGCATTAACTGGTGATAGTTTCCGATAGCGAACAAACAAAATAAATACTTATAACAAAAAATGTGGTTTCTTTGGATAGGCGGAACCTGGACTGGAAATCCACGTCGTCCTTCTATGTCTCAAAATACGGTATTTTCCCGCCGAAACAATATTTCGAACCCATTCAAGATAGGTACAAGTTTATTTCTCCGTCGGAGAAATCCTGATCATCAATTTCTATGTCAGAATCCATGAACAAACTAATGCAAACACTCGCTACTCGCCAAGTTTGGGCACAAATATAGGAACAGAAAAAACGAAAATGCAATATGGCTGCCCCCTAATCAGACTTTGACTGGATAGTTAAATTTTAACTAGAGCTTCGATCTCCAGTTAAAGATAGTCACTGATAAGCGATAATCAGCTCCTAAGGTGAGTTGGTAAACGGCTATGCGAGAGATAATCAGAGATTTGACTTAGTCAGACTTTAATCGGGCTTGCAAATGTGTTTGATAAACCGGCCCTCGATCGTTCGGATAGGTACATCAAGAAAATTGAAGTTGTAGACCTTTTCGCCCCCATTTGAATTTCGGTCGATGTGAAAAATTATTCAAAATAATTGAAATAAATCCTTTGTATGATAATCAGGACTTTATTAGAACCTATCTGCATTGCCAACCAATTGCCAACATAAATTATGTTTTATGTCTGCCCAAGCCAAGTTCACGGAGTTTTTAAATAACAATATCCTCCGATATTTCTTAAATTAGCAAAAAGGTGAACTACAGTTTACCTTCCATCCATTACTGTACGTCAGGTAGGCCTGAAGGTTATGTACAATCATTTACCGAGTAACAGGTGCAGGAGTAAATATAATTACAAGGTGTAATAGAAGGAACATACAAAACATCATTTTCTACCGGAAAAAAATATACCCCTAGCAATATAAAAATACCTAGGAATTTTGACATTTAAAAACTGAATAAAAATTTGGGGTCTAGTTGGTCATGAAGCTCGGCGTTACTGTCAGCTATCTCTAAGCAGTGAAAAATAGAGGTTGAAAATTTAAAGGCCTTAGCTCGAAAACTTTGAATATAAAGGGTGTAGCTACATAATATGGTTTTTATTACGTATTTGAACTGATTCCCCGGGGGGGGGGGGGGGGTGAGGGTACGTATTGACCCCAGAAAACAGTGATCTACAGGTAAATAATAAACCGTTGTGTAAAAATGTGCAGTGTTTTTTTACTTATCTGTTGTTAGGTACAACTTATAAGTTAGTTGTTCACTGCCAAACGATTCATTCGAATTGGGTGAAAATTTCGGAAAATGTGGAGGATCCTACTTATAGCTTCAGCGATTATCGGAATGTCAAAGAATCCAAAAATGACCGGCTCGCACACAAACCACCGCCCCCACCTCCTGTGACGCGCCATTTCGGCCCCACGAACCCCTTACACCAAACAGTGTGTGCGCGTGCGGGAAGGCATCCACCGCAAAAGTAACGACCCTACAAATTCAGGGACTTACGCGAATAGGAATCCATGCAAGAAAACAATAAACCATTGTGTGATGATTGGCAGCGTTTTGGTTTATTATTTTCAATAATGAACCATTGGAATCGAGCAAGAAAAAAAAATTCTTACCCCCCCTCAAAATTTGAAGGTTCACGTTTCAAGGTACCTATGTAGAATCCAAAACTGCAATAAAAATATTTCTGTCTGTCCGCCGTACGGGTCACTTTTCTTAGTTACCATGAATAAAAATTGATGAAATTCGGGTTATAGGTTCCGTTCGGGGTCTAGTTGGTCCTCGAAGCTCGACGTTACTGTCAGTCATCTCTAAGGGGTTCAAAATAGGGGTTGAAATTTTCAGAACGCCGTACCTCGAAAACTTTCTATTGAAGGGTATGGTTTTTTTTAACGTTATTAAATTTGTCTTGAGCTAAACAATTTTTTGAGACCACCCTGAGCACTGTACGTCCAGCCGTTCGTGTGCACCAAAAAGCTTCGTCAATACGATCGTGAATCAAACGGTATAAATCCGGCCGGGATTTCATCACTAAGGAGCACCTGATTATAATCAAGGATGGCTGTATGAAGTCGAGTTGGTTGTTCTGCGATATTATTTCATTTGATAAGTGATGGACTATTGGATTTTGTTGGTAGGTACTTCTGAAACTTGAACAAAGTTGGAGGATTATTGATGGGTAAATTATTACACAATGGAAAATTATTACACACCGGCAAATTATTACACAACGGTAAATTATTACACAACGGCTCATCTACCCAGAAGGGGCTGGATTTTGTTGATAGGTACTTTTGCAACTTGAACAACCGTTGAAGTATTATTGATGGGTAAATTATTACACAATGGCAAATTATTACACAACGGTAACTTATTACACAACGGCTCATCTACCCAGAAGGGGCTGGATTTTGTTGATAGGTACTTTTGCAACTTGAACAACCGTTGAAGTATTATTGATGGGTAAATTATCACACAATGGCAAATTATTAAACAACGGCAAATTATTACACAACGGTTAATTATTACACCACGGTAAATTATTACACAACGGCTCATCTACAAGAAGGGGCTGGATTTTTTTTATAGGTACTTTTCCAACTTGAACAACCGTTGAAGTGTTATTGATGGGCAAATTATTACACAACAGTTCATTATTCTATCTCCGTAGAAGGGGAACCTATACAGGTAAATTATTACACAACGGTTTAGGTAGGTACCTAGTAACGAGTACGGGGTTAGGTACTAACCTACGGAGGGTCCGCGATCTACATAATAATATGTGTAGAATGTGTTATATAGAAGGGTTATCTATGCGGAGACCTGTGATCTGTAACAGGAGGGTATTCTGTACAAAATAATAAACCGTTGTGCAGGGATTTGCAGCGTTTTTTCTTGTGTGCGCAACATCAAATTTATAAGAGTACTGTGGTGAACCACTGTGGTGTGAACATTAACGTTACGCTAAAGGTTGAATTTTTATTATTCCTCCGAGTTCCACCTCAATGATTTTGTGTCTTACAATAAAGAATATTATTTGAATCTGGTGTACCGCTCAATACATTTCAAATGCCATAATTCATAGAAGACATCATATTATTACCACCTGGATACAAAGAATGGGTACACTTAACCGGTAATTCTGTTAAAGGAGCTCCCAATTTCATTTCTACTTCAAATACTTCAGTAAAGTTTAAGTTAACAATCCATTTCTTCATGATATAAAATTATTATTTACTACACATTCATTTACGGTAGAAATCGGTAGAAACCTATTCATTTGAACGCCGTTCTCCATAACATATGAGTATACTTCATAAATACCCAAAAGCCCTGCGTGTTATTTCGCGTGGATTTCGCCTATTTAATCCAATTTACATAGGTACCATGTAAATAGGAGCCCAATATAGCCACCTATGTCAGCTATATTATTAACATATTCGATTTTTTATGTAATCATAGTTTTTATTACAACTTTTCCCAACAGAAAAACATATTTCACTCCCACCTAATCAACGAAAATTACATGCAAAGGAGTACAGGACAATGGAGCTGTGCTCTTTGGCGAAAAAGTAATAAAGTGAGATAACCTTGGCTCATTCCTCAAGGGGGAGACGCTTTATTTAGGTTTATTTCAGGTCTTTACGATTATGATCTTACTTTATAGCAGGAGTGGGAGCGCTATAAAGAATGGGGCCATTAAAAAATGAGGGTGAGGGAAATTCATTCGCTAATGTGATTGGGGAGTTTTTAGCTGTACCTACCTATTTCTAATAGTGAAAATCCGTTATTCTAGTAGCAGCATCACGGCCTAAATTCTACCAAAATGCAATGGACGAAGGTACGTTTTCATAAGGCTCCAAATACAATTAAAATTCCAATCTTACTATAATTTTGGTTTATGATTCTGTGAATAATACACCTATTTATTCTCTCAACAAACAAATTGTGGAACGACCCCTCACATTTTTTCTTTTATGTTTCAAGGTGCGCAGATTCCAGAAATGCAATGTCTGTCCGCCGTCCTTCGTACGCCTATCACCCATATCTACCTTTATTTTCGGTGTAAGAAAATCGTTCTTTCGCACACAGGCTCCATTTGGGACTTAGTTATGTCTCACAACTTTGCAGCCCGATCGGAATATATCCAAGGGTGTTATGGGTGAAAGATGGGTGCAAAAATAGGGTTTTGGAGTTTTAATAACAAGAGCTTGAGAGGTATCGTTTTCCATGTCGTTTCTGACCAAATAATGGAAAACATAGGTCCTAACGAAGTTTCAGCTCCCAAAATTCATTTTTTATGAGTCAAAAACCTGGAAAATTTTGTGAAATCATCATAAATTTGTATAATAACACTAGAAGTAGTAGTGAAAGGTGAATCGAGATAGTTAAATGGTACTATCGATAATCAAAGATAATTTGCCAAAAATAGGAGCCTAATTCGAGTCTTTGAGGGCCAAAATTGGTGGAAACCATCAAAAATAGCTATTTCAGCTATTGCGAATGGAAGAAACAATAAATGAACAGCCACATTTCTGTCGGTATGTCCAAGAATAATAAACCCATGTGACAAGGCCTTTGCAACGTTTTTGTACTTAAACAGTTTTAGCGACGCCCCTTAGAAGCTTGGCAGAATTATAGTCAAAGGCTTCTTATAGACAGGGGCGACCCTATTGTTTTCTATTTCGTATAGTAGGGGTCAACACTCAATGGAGATAAAAAATAACGAACAAATCCGTTTTATACCATTCTATCAGCCTGATCAGAATATACCCAGGGGTGTTATGAGTGAAAATGTGTGTAAAAATAGGTACTTCTTGCGTTTTAGCAACATGTTGGTAACATGAGCTTTTAAGGTATCGTTTTTCATGTTTTTGGGGACGAGAAGACCGAATATGAAGTCGATTTTGACCAAAGAATAGAAAATTGAGGTTCTACCAGATGTTCAGCTCCCGAAATTGATTTTTTATGATTCAAAAACCTGGGAAATCGTCTGAAATCACCATCAATTTGTAGAATAACACTGGAAAAAGTGTCAACAGGTGGATCAAGACGATTAAATGGCACTACCAATGACCAGAGATAATTTATTTTAAACAAAAAATTAAAAAAATGAAGCCTTATGAAATAAATGAATTCTTATTCGTGTTTTGGGGGCCAAAATTGGTGGAAACCACCAGAGATAGCTATTTCAATTATTTTATATGAAAGAAACAGTAAATAAACAGCCAACATCTCTGTAGGTATGTCCAATAGAATAATAAACCCATGTGACAAGGACTTTGCAGCGTTTTTTATTAGACTCAGTTTTGGGTCTAGCTGTGCATTACGTCACGGTAATTTTGAAATTCACTTCAAGAGGGGGGAGGGGAAGCATTCACGTTGAGTGAGTGACCAATACACCACCCCCCTGTAATGCACACATTACTCAGCAATATGTTCCATGAATGATATCACTGGTAGGTAGTGATAGAGGTGGCACCAGTTGTAGTAGGGTTAGTGCAGTTAGTCGACACGACAAGAATAAAAGATGAAGTCTGTCGTGAGCGAGTGTGTTGTGCTCACGACAAGGCGGGTGAGAGTTGGATGAAGATGGAGTGAGAGATTGGACGAAGGCGGATGATGAAGGATGTGCTCCGTAGGAGTCTTCTGCACTAACGCCCAGCGGTTTTCACCACAGCAGGCGCTAGTCTGGAGGGAAGGTTAGCTCCGCGCGGTTTTCACCACAGCAGGCGCCTGGGATGTGGGTGCTACTACCTTGCGGTTTTCACCACAGCAGGTAGGTACTAGAGAAGAGGAAGGTGTCCCGCGGTTTTCACCACAGCAGGTGTTGGAGGAGAAGGAGGCGTCCCACGGTTTTCACCACAGTAGATACCAGAAGAGAGGAGGGCATGGAAAGGAAAGAGGAGAGAGGGCGAGAGAGAGAGAGGGTCGAGAGGGAAGTCGTAAGTCGAGGGTCGGTGAGTCGAATGACGAGCTGGGCCAAAAGGTCTGCTTATATAGGCCCGTTTCCACCCGTCCCTCATCCACAATCGGCCGCTATGACCGTTGACAAGCGATGGCGGTTGACGGAAGGAGCCCTACTGCCTTGGCGTTACCCGGCTCGTCGGTCTATTTGGTAACATAACAATATTATAGGAGTGGTCCAAATTTCAACATGGTTTTCCATACAAACAATACCTACTTTCATTCGCGTATTTTTTGGCTGACATAACTTCCAGTACCAGTGACGCCATGAACAATGCGACGTATTTTACACGGTTTGAAAACGTATTCAACATTCTTGAGTCCTACAGAATTTAGTATACAAACGCTTTTTTTTCTGACAGAGATATATTATAGTTTGAAATAATGGGGCCACCGATCGCTTTCAAAGTGCATAAAACGGGAAAGAAATTTGTTGGATCTAATCAATGCACAGATAGAAATATGATTTTACTGATCACAAGCTGAATTACTCGTGCGTTGCCCTCAGTTATACCAACGAGGGACAATGATTGTTACGCGAGGGAGATATTTAAATGAGTGATAAATATTATAATACTTAATCATCATTATCATCATAATCATTGAAACTTGGAGAAGCGTCGCAAACCTTACGCGACCCCCACTTTAAGGAACGTACATAAGAAAGTACGTTCCGAAGAAGATGTAGACATCCGCGAGATATGCACGCATATACAAAATCATCGCGGAGAGACAGACAAAACATTATGCAAAGCCTTCTTCAACAACAACGACGATCTCCGAGAACTGACCGCAAATTTCAGCTTCAACCCGTGAAACGATCGGTCAAAACTTTTCTACGTACCTCATGTTGCTCTAAAGGACGTAGCAGCAAGACCCGGAAGGGTGAAAACACAAATAAATGAAGTAGGAGTTTCAGATGAGTTATTGCTTCGGCCAAGAGGATTTGACTAATGGAGGGTGAGTGGTTTGAGAAGGGCATCAGAGAAGAAACTTGGCGGCCTCAGGGCAGCGAGGGGGTGCTCACCGTTCCAGTGTAAGTAGAAAGTTGAACACTCCATTAACAGTGAAGGCTACCATACCCCTGGTAAGCTGCCGTTCAACCAATGTAGACACCAAGCCGGGCATGATCGATTTGAAAAGACAAAACGAATACTAATCTGGAGCAATACGTATGTATCGATCAATCCACGTATGTACAATACAATGTACAATCCACGGAATGAATCCTAGAATGAACGGGTTGAGATCGAAAACCTTGGATTTTTCTGTTTAGCTTTAACAAGTTTAAATAAGTCTATTTACGCGATTACCAAAACTACCTACTGGCATGCACTGATGACAAGCAGCGCAGATTTCCTTCCATGCAGCAGTATGGATGTTGCCCGAAACATGGCATTCTCTTCATTCAACTTTTTGCCAATAATTGATATCCACCTCGTTACAACGCTCTCAAAAAACTATGCAAACTATTACATAACGGTTAATCTCCCCCCCCCCCCCCCCCCAACCGAGGAAAGCCATAAAATCGAGTATTACAGCCGGCCCGGGAATTACAGTTTCATAAAGATGCGCGAGATTCAATAAATCAAACATTAATTATTTGTTGTTATTCAAGACGCATAAGGTAAATAATAAATCGCTGTGTAATAAACCGCTGTGCAATAACTTACCTGTACAGATGCCCCTTCAGCGTAAATCACTTTTCTATGCGGTCAGTACCTAACCTTGTGCTCCCCCCAGGAAAGCCCTAAATCGAGTACTAGAGCCGGTCCGGAAATTACTGTTTCATAAAAATGCGCAGGATTCAATAATTCAATAATTATTTGCTTTTATTCATGAAGCATAACGTTTGATCAAGTTGCAAAAGTGCCTATCAACAAAATCCAAAAGAGCCATCATTCTTCAAATGAAATAATATCACAGAACAACCAACTCGACTTCATAAAGCCATCCGTGATTATGATCAGGTGTTCCCTAGCAATGATATTAAATGGGCCGAATTTATACCGTTTCATTCACGATCATGTTGACGAAGCTTTTCGGTGCAAACGAACGGCTAAACGTACAATGCTCTGGGTGATCTCAAAAAACTCTTTAGCTCAAGATCAATTTAAAAACTAAAAAAAACCCATACCCTTCCAGTGAAAGTTTTCGAGCTACGGCGTTCAACCCACATTTCTCACCCTTTACAGGTAACTTCCTAATGCGGAGCTTAGCGGACGAACTAGACCCCAAACGGGACATACAAACCAAATTTCATTAATTTTGGTACAAGGTAGCTAAGAAAAGTGCGAAGTACGGCGGATGGACTGAAACTTTTTTATTCCATTTTCGGATTCTACGTATACCTTGAAACGGAAACCATCAAATTTTGAGGGGATTAAATTTTTTTTCAAGCTCGACTCCAAAGGTTCATTATTGAAAATAATAAACCAAAATCTCTGACAGCGAACTTGAACTAATATCATGGATACTCCGGCCTCTACCAGGCATGGTCGCTGTCCACCAGATGCAGCCAATGAAGTCATCAAATATTTTTAAATGTTAAATTTTTGAAATGGCATCTATTCCGTCGTCCAACGTTTTCGGCTCCGTTAATGAAGTCTGCATAAACGTTTTTGCAGAAATCGAATGCGTACGATGAACAATATTGTTCGTAAAACGACAAAAGGAACCAACGCAAACGATTTCGAATCATTCCGCAACCCCCCATTGTTAGCTGTAACTTCTTTCAGATTCTCCCTTCTCTTCATTCGCACCCTTTCCAACCCTCTCATCACTGCCACGTGCCTTTTACTGTAACGATCATTGTCTCGTATGCTAATGCAATTAGTAACCATTCAGTCGTTCCCCTGAAATGATTCACATGCTATTCACTCTACGCTGAACGGGAGATGTAATCGTTATGATACGTCAAAACAACTATAATAGAAGGGTTTTATTGTTTGAACCGTCATTGCAATTTTACTGACAACGTCCGGGAGATTTTCCTCTTCTACGCTCAATGCCAATTCTTTTCAGGTACAGGCAAGCTCGTTTTATTAGAAATCAGCTCATCAGAAACCATTCGAAAATCGCGAGACGAAAAATGTGAAATCTTTCTTCGCTAGAAAACAAAGCGCAAAGAAGCAAAGCGGTTTTGCGTTTTTCCTGTGTCAACGAATCGATCTATGTTTCCATCTCATAGTTTGTATACATTACGTGGTACAAATCCCGCATTAACTTCATAAATGTGATTGACACTCGATTTTCTTCTTAATATGAGCAAAATGAAAAATAGAAAAACGATATCTTGATACCACAGGAAGAATAGTCATATAGCGAATGAAGTAAACAAATCTGGAGCCTCTTCTACTGCTCCTTCCAGTTAGGGAAACTGCTGCCTGATAAAGGCAAACGAGAATGAATAATTGAAGAAAGAATTGTATCAATAGGGGTAGAGAAAGTAGGCGGTTTGGAGCCACTTGGAGCTCCATCCACATCTATGAGCTATAGCTCGCCCCAATTAACCCAGCGACCGAATAAAAAACTGGAACGGAAATCTACTCCCTCCGTCGACCATTAAATCAGTGGAAAAATGTATCCTTGATTCTGAGGATATGAGCCCATGGGCCTGCGGTGACCCCTCTTTTGTGCCCGCACGACAATGGCAGGCTTCCCATCCAGTGGAAATGGTTCTTTATCAGATACATAATCTTGTACTGGGTTTCCGTTATTCGTAGGGAGGTTGCGTTATTGGTTTTTGCTGAATCCCTACAGAACTTCAAAGCTTCAGGACCTGAATCATTATTTGCTCGGGAGCTTCCACATAGAAGGTTCGGGAGTAATTTTGTAATACGTTTTCAGACGGAAGAAGGGGCTCAATAACTCAGTAATATTCTTTCCATCCGATTTTCATATAATCAAGACGATTATTCTGCTCCGGAAGACAATTCGCCAAGTACCTTCTCCCGGAGTCTGTTAGGCATTTCATTATATTATAATATATCCTCACTTTATTTTTCGTTACCTATAATTTTTTTACATCAACTGCTTTTAAGCTATTTTAACGCTTTAACTTTTCACTTAACGGGAGTCTCTTCATAGGTGCCGTTAGAAATCCGTTGGCTGATGATTTAAAGGTATGAGTACCTACCTATTCAAATCACGATTTGTGGAAGCGACAGTGTTTAGCTGATCCAACTCCTACCTATGCGAATGGCTGTCCTCGCATAACGGAGGTGCGGATACCGGATATCTGTGAGGGAGGAAAGGGAAATTCGATGTGTTCACACGACCAGAATGGGAGCAGAGTTTGGATTCAACCGACAAAACCGACAGGGTAACGCTCGGGTGGAGGATCAACCTAACAATCCTGTAGAGGAGCGAAATGGGGCACGTCGCCCCTATCTGCAAGAGTTTCGGGTGTAAGCGGGAAACATTGGGGCTAATTAGCTCAAACTCAGTCGGCCAACCCGCTGATATATGAGTTGAGAGTGATACCAGCCGGCATCAAACCCACGTGGCCTCTGCACAACTTCATGATTACTAACCGTATAAACCTGGCGGTGATTTCGCGACCTACGACACCCCCTCCACCCCCACTTCGACAGATAATATCCAACCAACAGACATTTATCTTCATGCGATCCGGTAATTATTGTTGTCCCTGTGGAGCGTATAGTGCCTTAATGAACCTAACGACACCCCACAAGCGTCAATAGTCTAGCTGGAATGGAAGCGAAAATCATATTCAACCCTATAAATCCGAATTCACATAGTATTTTATCAGCATCTATATTACTGTTGTTAAGCGCAGATGAAAATACTCGTACCAAAAATGCCTTTCGAGACTGATTTTATTGATGAATAAACCTTGAACCTAAAACCGTGAATATGAAGTTAAAGAGGCTGGGTAACAACGACGCCGGAGTCTCAGTGTTTCCTGAAGAGCGGAATCTTCTATATAACGTCCTCTTCTCTCAATATGAGCTCATGAAGTCAGCCGAACATCAAAGGGATACTTGAGAAGAATTTTATTACCGCCGGCCGTTCTTTATTTCAAACCCGGGGGAACTTGAAAGTCGAACCAGCAGTAAAAATACTCCTGTTGTTGTTCACAAATTTTTACACAAGATAGTTATAAATTATACATAATTTAAATATGAAGTTGAACTGCAATACAATTATACTGGTGTAAGACGTGGATCAAGTATGGAGGTCAAACCAATCTCCGTTTTGACCACCACCGATTACCGAGTCATTTAAACAAAACAGGAATCAGTGACCATCCCACCTGCTACTACTCACTTTTTGTCACAATCCAAAAATTCCTAGCCTTGTGAACTCATCCTTTTGTTTTTAATTACAAACAATTTGGCGGAGTTTAGAATCTTTGATCTTGTAGCCAGTGTCAAATATCGTCTGGGGAAACCACTGACACGGTCAGATTATGTGAAATTTTTGGCTTTGGTGATTTGCTTAGGCGTAACATGAGCGCTTGAGAGGAATGTGTATTCGACGCAGATTCCAATTTCCTACGTTCATTTCGAGATGTTTTTCTATTTGCGCGTTCCTTTTGGTATTTTATACCAAACCTAAAAATTTTTTTAAAATTATTTGCCAAACAAATAGGTGAACTCCATTAAGGAACCCATAAAATATGGTTATTCGTAATCAGTGAGGAATTTCCTATAACACCTTTTACAATTTGTAAGGCTAATTTGGGACTACCCATCCTGTGAGTAACTTTTAGAAAGAATGGTGGCTTTGAATTGGCCCATAAAAACCCATTCGTTACCTTGGCAGGACACGGTCCCAGTAAAACAATTTCAACAGCTATTTGTTCAGCCTTTTCAACTTTGCTAACACATTCGATAATGCTCCTTTCAATAAAACCTGGGCAAAAATTGTACGCGACTTGTAATCAAAGGAGCAATGGTCTCTAATAGCGGCTCAACTGTTGGATCCAGGATTTGATTGGTGGCCTCGTCGTCCCACGGTTAGTTCTCTCCGCCGTTTTTTCGGGAGAAGTATGGGGATAGGGCAGACCTCCAACTTGCCAACACACTATCCCTCTCAGCTTCCTCTTTTACCGAGAAAACATCGAATTAAGGTCAACGTTTTCCAAATGTTTTCTCTCCTTTTTCTCCTCCTTCAAACCGATTTTTCACCCAACTCGGTCGTAGAGAGCTTTGCACCACCAAGACGCTCTCAAGGAACGGGAATTATCTCAATACTGCAAAAATGGCACGATGTGAATTTTTTTTCCAAAAAAGTGTGGGTCAAATGTGACTAAGGGTCAATAATAGGTACAAATTGTTGAAATCGTGACAAATTTAACGAAAAGTGGCATGGTTTATCACTACATCATCATTTTACACAGCAGCAAGAACATTTCTTTGAAAATTCGTTGTTATAGCCATGCTGCACAACTGGAACTTTTTTCAAAAATATTTTTTGCTTGATTCCAAAGGTTCATTACTGAAAATAATCAACCAAAAATGTCTGTCCGTCCGCCATTTGCACCACTTTTCTTAGTTACCATGAACCAAAATAAATGAAATTTGGTCTGTTTTGTTTGTGAAATTTGGTTTTTATTATTGCTAGGGAACAGCTGATTATAAACCGCATGGCTTTATACGAAATCGAGTGTGTTGTTCCGTGACATGATTTCATTTGGAGAAAAATGGTTGATTCGGATTTTGTTGATTGGTAGGATTTTGTTGTTCACGGCCAAATGATTCATTCAAATTAGGTGAACATTTAATTATATGAAGGAAGGAATTTTATATGAAGAAATATGCCAAGGGTCCTATATAATTAGGTTCAGCGACCACCAGAATTTCAAGAATGACCGGGTGGGGGTCCGTGAAGCCGAAATGGCGTGTTACTGAAGATCGAGGTGATGGAAAAAATGCATATTTTATGTAACTGCAACTGCCAAAGGCTAGAAAGCTTACAAACATATACTTCGACGATGGTTGCATTTCTGTCGTGTTCATGTGTATGCATGCGTGTGAAGGTATCCACCGAAAAGGCTACTCTACTTTTTCAGGATCTTACGCTAATGGGAATTAAGAGGAATTCGGTGATCTAAGCAGGAGGGACGGCGATACAGGAAAATAATAAACGTTTGTAAAATAATTTGCAGAATATGTCTTCTCTCAGTCATAATAATAATATATCAAAAACGCTGCAAACTATTAAACAACGGTTCATTATTTACCTATAGATGCCCCTTCTATGTAGATCACTGTTTCCTGTGGTCAATACCTACCCTCTTGCTCCTCCCAGGGGAGTCCAAAATCGAGTACTGCAGCCGGTAGGGGAATGACAGTTCCATTTACAAACATTCGGTGGATTCAACTATCACTGATTTTAATTGTTGTTATTCATGAAGCATAACGTTTGTTCAAGTAACAAGTAACTATCAACAAAATCCAAATTAACCATCATTCTCCAAATGAAATAATATCTCGGAACAACCAACTCGATTTCAATCAGCAATCCGTGATTATAATCAGGTGTTCCCTAGCAATGATATCCGGGTCGGATTTATATCGTTTCAATCACGATCACTTTGAAGAAGCTTTTTGGTGCAAATGAACGGCTGGACGTACGTGGCTGGTGCTCCGGGTGGTCTCAACAAATTCTCAAGTTCGACATCAATTTAAAACATGGAAAACGATACACCACAAGCTCATGTTTACTAAAACCGAACAAAAACTCGAAACCCCTTGTCTTCACACCCATTTTGGTTTATTATTTTCAATAATGAACCATCGGAATCGAGCATGAAAAAAAAATTCTACCCCCCCCCCCCCCCACCACCACCAAACAACACTCAAAATTTGATGGTTTACGTTTCAAGGTACGTAGAATCCGAAAATGCAACAAAAAATTTCTGTCTGTCCACCGTACATCATACGCCGTACTGGCCACTTTTCTTAGTTACCATGACAAAAAAATCGATGAAATTCGGGTTATAGGTTGAGTTCGGGGTCTAGTTGGTCCTCGAAGCTCGGCGTTCTAAGGGGTTCAAAATAGGGGTTGAAATTTTCAGAACGCCGTAGCTCGAAAACTTTTAATAGAAGAGTATGTTTTTTTTTACGTTAATGAATTTGTCTTGAGCTGAACAATTTTTTGAGACCACCCGGAGCATTGTACGACCAGCCGTTCGTTTGCACCAAAAAGCTTCGTCAACAAACGGTATAAATCCGGCCCAGTTATCATAACTAGAGAGCACCTGATTATGTTCAACCATGGCTGTATGAAGTCGAGTTGGTTGTTCTGCGATATTATTTCATTTGATAAGTGATGGACTATTGGATTTTGTTGGTAGGTACTTGTGAAACTTGAACAAACGTTGAAGTATCATTGATGGGTAAATTATTACACATTGGTAAATTTTTAAACAACGGCAAATAATTAAACAACGGTAAATTATTACAGAACGGTAAATTATTACACAACGGCAAATTATTACGGTAAATTATTACAGAACGGTAAATTATTACACAACGGTAAATTATTACACAACGGTAAATTATTATACAATGGTAAATTATTACAGAACGGTAAATTATTACACAACGGTTAATCTACCTAGAAGGGGCTGGATTTTGTTGATCGGTAGTTTTGCAACATGAACAACCGTTGAAGTATTACTGATGGGCAAGTTATTACACAACGGTTCATTATACCTGACCACGAGGGTAGGTATTGACCACAGAAATCAGTGATCTACGCATGAGGGGCATCTATTTCACTCCACATCAACAATTTTCCTTCAGAACTTCATTATTTGCGTTACTTTTTGCCATTTTAGTAACTGTTTGTCATCGACAAAATTATTTTAGCAACATTTAACTCGTGATTTACGTAGGTACATAGTAACGAGTATTTCAACAGCAAGGTGAATGAATTATATGCGCAAATGTCATCACCAGGGACGCGCTAACAATCGGGAATTGGCCCGAGATAAAATCATTGCTAGGGATCACCTGATTATATTCACAGAGTATGAAGTCGAGTTGGTTGTTCGGTGATATTATGGTGTTAATGATGGCTGTTTTGGAGTTTGTTGATAGGTAGTGAAACTTGAACAAACGTTGAAGTATTATTGATGGGTAAATTATTACACAATGGTAAATTATTGCGCAACGGTAAATTATTGCGCAACGGTAAATTATTACACAACGGTTCATTATACCATCTACGTAGAAGGGGCTGGAGTTTGTTGGTAGGTACGTTTGCAACTTTGTTCACTCCACATCAACAATTTCACTTCAGAACTTCATTATTTGCGTTTCTTTCTGCCATTTCAGTTATTGCTTGTCATCGACAGAATTATTTTAGCAACATTTAACTCGTGATTTAGGTAGGTACTTAGTAACGAGTAAGGGGTTAGGTACTACCTAGGAGGTTCAGCGATCTACATAATACGTAAGGAATAGTACATATTATATAATATAAAGGGTTATCTATACAGAGAGCTGTGATCTGTAACAGAAGGGTATTCTGTACAAAATAATTAACCGTTGTGCAGGGATTTGCAGCGTTTTCATCCATAACACCCTTGGTGTATTCCGATCGGGCTGCCGTGCTTCGGAGCACAACTAAGACCCAATTAGAGCCTGTGTGGAATTACGACGATTTTAGTCCAAAATGTAAGGTAATTTTAAGGTTGAAACTTTGTTAGAACCTGAATTCTTCGCTCGCAGGTCTAAAACGACTTCATATTCGGTCTCCTCGCCCTAAAAAAACACGTTAAACGATGCTAACAAGCTCATGTTACTAAAATACCAAAAAAACCCGTTGTTACTCCCATTTTTCACCCATAACATCCTTGGGTATATTCCGATCGGGCTGCAAAGTTTCGGGACACAACTAGAGCCCAAATGGAGCCTGTGTGCGAAAGAAGGAATTTTTCAGACCGAAAATAAACGTAGATATGGATGATCAGGCGGATGGCGTACGGGCATAGCATTTTTGGAATCTACGCACCTTGAAACGTAAAACAAAACAAAACAAAAAATTACGCCGCAAAAATTTTTCGCAGAGCCAATACATAAGTTCAGTACAAAAGTGTGCTGAGGCAATTCAGTTTGGTTCATTATTCGCAGAATAATAAACCAAAATCAAGAAACATTATCGAGGATGAAGCCAATATGGGGTGGCCCCTGCGTTGCTTGAATCTCCGACCACCGAACTTTTCTCGATGTATGACGTTTAGGACACAGCCAAACGGCGAAGGGTAAACTCGTTACGTCATTTCGAACACCATACGGCGCGGTAGATCGTAAAACGGTAGCAGGGCGGAAACTGGGGAGAAATACCTGGAGCGACTATAATCGAACAAGGGTCAGAAGAAAGACCTATGTTTTATGCATCTCCCCTAACCCATTTCCCTCCTAGCGTCCGTTCCAGGGAATATGGCGACCCGACTTTAGTTTGAAGTCCACGGCTATTTAGTTGAGCCCGGGAACCTGTATCAAAATCAGACGACAGCACAGGTCCGAATTTGAATAACGCCAAAGAAATAAGTATTTTTACAAGGACGATGTCGCCCAAAACGTGGCCGATTTTGTTGATTATTAGGTAGGTACCTCACTGCATGTAACAAGTTGGTAGGACCTTTTGATTATGCAGTACCTACTTGCGCATGTATGCATATAATTCACGTTCGTTCGGTTAAAAACCGGGAAATGCTTGTAAATATATTATGAACTATTCCTGCAAGCGGAAAAAGTTAACAGCCGTCCAATACATGATATTTAAAGTGTAATAACTGCACAGATGTCCAACATCCTTGGCCACTTTAAATTAATTCTTTTAAAATCCAGTCATGCAGCATGGCTTAAGGAGCGAATTTTTGAAGAAATGGTTTGGGAAAATTTAAGCGAATGGTCATTCGTTACTAAAGTATCCATGTAATCTGAATGAACATGACTATATGGGCGGCTGAGGCCCAATAAGGCCTGACTGGGCACGCGTTGAGACCAAGGTGGCACCTATATGTGTACAATCATAATATATAGGTATAATAAATCGTTCGCGTACAAAATTCCGAAAGGGGCGCCGGCGCTGCCGACGTATATATGTATACTAAAAATCGAAAAATCTATCATTTCGACCTCCGATGCATTTGGAGGGCCTATACAATTTTGGAACAAGCCAAATAACTACCTTTCGAAAATTCGCTAATAAGTTTGTTACCCACCAATTCAGTTGGTAACTTGTCTCAACTGAGGTAATTGGCAAACCTTTTTTCAGGTAGGTGACTGAAAGTTGAAAATGATGTTAGGCATCGGAAATTTACACCTGGACAAGTTCTGAAGAAGGCATTGAACTTTAGGCGCTGAACGGTGAAACGTCAGTAAACGTAACTCACCGCGCTTTGGCCAATATACAGTGAAACCTCCGTTAGTGGACACCTCTCAGTAGTGGTCAACTCCCAATAGTGGACAGATGGTGTGGTCCCGGCAGAACCCCGTATAAATTAATGCATTTTTTCCCTCTCAATAGTGGATAGGGACAGTCGAAACCGGTCCCTACAGGCATAAATCACCTCCCAGTAGTGACCAGTGTGAAATGGGCCACAGAAATTCCAGCCACAGATTCCGGGCGCTGTCTAGACTCACCCGCAACAACCCGACGCACGGCCGCCCGCTTCAAGGCCTACCCCCTTTCAAAGACCCACCCTACCGCACCATCCCACTGATACTGTCATTACGCAAAATATTAACCTCGTTCTCAAAGGCTCTCCCTGTATGACTGGCAGGCAAGGCGAACCATATTAAGGCCTTCAATTTTAAGTTTCAGATGTTTCTCAGATATTAAGAATATAGCACATAGGTACACATACATTTTTCGAAATTCAATCTCCGATTTCTGCGATTTAACGCAATTTACCTCTGCCAAATTCATAGGGGCTGTTCTCAGTAACGTTAAGAAGGAGTATACAAAGTTTGAAAAGAATCAGGGACAATGTTTTCGAGATAATCGAACTCAGCCAGAGCTATATCATCAACCCAGAATTCCGAGTTACCTACATTTTTCGAACTTCGCTCTCCGATTTCTCGGATTTAACGCAATTTACTTCCGCCAAATTCATAGGTGTAGTTCTCAGTAAGCTTAATAAGTAGTATGCTGAATTTGGAAAGAATCAGGAACAATGTTTTCGTGATATCCGAATATAGCCACAGATATATCACATTAACCTCTGCATATCCCATATGCCTACGTTCACCGAATTTCAATCTTCCGTATCTCCGATTTAACGCAATCTACCTCCGCCAAATTCATAGGGGTTGTTCTCAGTAACCTTAAGAAGGAGTATGCTAAATTTGGAAAGAATCAGGGACAATGTTTTCGAGATATCCGATATAGCCACAGATATATCACATTAACCTCTGCATATCCCAGATGCCTACTTACAACGAAATTCAATGTCCCGTATCTCCGATTTAACGCAATTTACCTCCGCCAAATTCATAGAGGTTGTTCTCAGTAACCTTAAAAAGGAGTATGCTAAATTTGGACAGAATCAGGCACAATGTTTTCGAGATATCCGATATTGCCACAGATATATCACATTAACCTCTGCACATCCCATATGCCAACGTTCACCAAAATTCAATCACCCGTATCTCCGATTTAACGCAATTTACCTCCGCCAAATTCATAGGGGTTGTTCTCAGTAACCTTAAGAAGGAGTATACAAAGTTTGAAAAGAATCAGGGACAATGTTTTCGAGATATCCGAATAAAGCCACAGATATATCACATTAACCTCTGCATATCTCAGATGCCTACGTTCACCGAAATTCAATCTTCCGTATCTCCGATTTAACGCAATTTACCTCCGCCAAATTCATAGGGGCTGTTCTCAGTAACGTTAAGAAGGAGTATGCAAAGTTTGAAAAGAATCAGGGACAATGTTTTCGAGATATTCGAACTCAGCCAGAGCTATATCATCTCAACCCAGAATTCCGAGCTACCTACATTTTTCGAACTTCGCCCTCCGATTTCTCGGATTTAACGCAATTTACTTCCGCCAAATTCATTATGGTTGTTCTCAGTAACCTTAAGAAGGAGTATACAAAATTTGAAAAGAATCAGGGACAATATTTTCGAGATATTCGAACTCAGCCAGAGCTATATCATCTCAACCCAGAATTCCGAGCTACCTACATTTTTCGAACTTCAATCTCCGATTTCTCCGATTTAACGCAATTTACCTCAGCCAAATTCATAGGGGTTGTTCTCAGTAACCTTAAGAAGGAGTATGCTAAATTTGGAAAGAATCAGGGACAATGTTTTCGAGATATCCGAATAAAGCCACAGATATATCACATTAACCTCTGCACATCCCATATGCCAACGTTCACCGAAATTCAATCACCCGTATCTCCGATTTAACGCAATTTACCTCCGCCAAATTCATAGGGGTTGTTCTCAGTAACCTTAAGAAGGAGTATACAAAATTTGAAAAGAATCAGGGACAATGTTTTCGAGATATCCGAATAAAGCCACAGATATATCACATTAACCTCTGCATATCCCTGATGCCTACGTTCACCGAAATTCAATCTTCCGTATCTCCGATTTAACGCAATTTACCTCCGCCAAATTCATAGGGGCTGTTCTCAGTAACATTAAGAAGGAGTATACAAAGTTTGAAAAGAATCAGGGACAATGTTTTCGAGATATTCGAACTCGGCCAGAGCTATATCATCTCAACCCAGAATTCCGAGTTACCTACATTTTTCGAACTTCGCTCTCCGATTTCTCGGATTTAACGCAATTTACTTCCGCCAAATTCATTATGGTTGTTCTCAGTAACCTTAAGAAGGAGTATGCTAAATTTGGAAAGAATCAGGGACAATGTTTTCGAGATATCCGATATAGCCACAGATATATCATGTCAACCAGGAATTCCGAGCTACCCACATTTTTCGAACTTCAATCTCCGATTTCTCCGATTTAACGCAATTTACCTCCGCCAAATTAATAGAGGTTGTTCTCAGTAACCTTAAGAAGGAGTATGCTAAATTTGGAAAGAATCAGGGACAATGTTTTCGAGATATCCGATATAGCCACAGATATATCACATTAACCTCTGCACATCCCATATGCCAACGTTCACCGATATTCAATCACCCGTATCTCCGATTTAACGCAATTTACCTCCGCCAAATTCATAGGGGTTGTTCTCAGTAACCTTAAGAAGGAGTATACAAAATTTGAAAAGAATCAGGGACAATGTTTTCGAGATATTCGAACTCAGCCAGAGCTATATCATCTCAACCCAGAATTCCGAGCTACCTACATTTTTCGAACTTCAATCTCCGATTTCTCCGATTTAACGCAATTTACCTCCGCCAAATTAATAGAGGTTGTTCTCAGTAACCTTAAGAAGGAGTATGCTAAATTTGGAAAGAATCAGGGACAATGTTTTCGAGATATCCGATATAGCCACAGATATATCACATTAACCTCTGCACATCCTATATGCCAACGTTCACCGAAATTCAATCACCCGTATCTCCGATTTAACGCAATTTACCTCCGCCAAATTCATAGGGGTTGTTCTCAGTAACCTTAAGAAGGAGTATACGAAATTTGAAAAGAATCAGGGACAATATTTTCGAGATATTCGAACTCAGCCAGAGCTATATCATCTCAACCCAGAATTCCGAGCTACCTACATTTTTCGAACTTCAATCTCCGATTTCTCCGATTTAACGCAATTTACCTCCGCCAAATTAATAGAGGTCGTTCTCAGTAACGTTAAGAAGGAGTATGCTAAATTTGGAAAGAATCAGGGACAATGTTTTCGAGATATCCGAATATATCCACAGATATATCACATTAACCTCTGCACATCCCATATGCCTACTTTCAACGAAATTCAATGTCCCGTATCTCCGATTTAACGCAATTTACCTCCGCCAAATTCATAGGGGTTGTTCTCAGTAACCTTAAGAAGGAGTATGCTAAATTTGGAAAGAATCAGGGACAATGTTTTCGAGATATCCGAATATAACCAACGCTATATCATGTCAACCAGGAATTCCGAGCTACCTACATTTTTCGAAATTCAATCTCCGATTTAACGCAATTTACCTCCGCCAAATTCATAGGGGTTATTTTCAGTAACGTTAAGAAGGAGTATGCTAAATTAGGAAAGAATCAGAGACAATGTTTTTGAGATTTCCGATATAGCCACAGATATATCACATTAACCTCTGCACATCCCATATGCCAACGTTCACCCAAATTCAAACTACCGTATCTCCGATTTAACGCAATTTACCTCCGCCAAATTCATAGGGGCTGTTCTCAGTAACGTTAAGAAGGAGTATACAAAGTTTGAAAAGAATCAGGGACAATGTTTTCGAGATATTCGAACTCAGCCAGAGCTATATCATCTCAACCCAGAATTCCGAGCTACCTACATTTTTCGAACTTCGCTCTCCGATTTCTCGGATTTAACGCAATTTACTTCCGCCAAATTCATTATGGTTATTCTCAGTAACCTTAAGAAGGAGTATACAAAATTTGAAAAGAATCAGGGACAATGTTTTCGAGATATTCGAACTCAGCCAGAGCTATATCATCTCAACCCAGAATTCCGAGCTACCTACATTTTTCGAACTTCAATCTCCGATTTCTCCGATTTAACGCAATTTACCTCCGCCAAATTCATAGAGGTTGTTCTCAGTAACCTTAAGAAGGAGTATACAAAGTTTGAAAAGAATCAGGGACAATGTTTTCGAGATATCCGATATAGCCACAGATATATCACATTAACCTCTGCATATCCCATATGCCTACGTTCACCGAAATTCAATCTTCCGTATCTCCGATTTAACGCAATTTACCTCCGCCAAATTCATAGGGGTTGTTCTCAGTAACCTTAAGAAGGAGTATGCTAAATTTGAAAAGAATCAGGGACAATGTTTTCGAGATATCCGATATAGCCACAGATATATCACATTAACCTCTGCATATCCCATATGCCTACGTTCACCGAAATTCAATCTTCCGTATCTCCGATTTAACGCAATTTACCTCCGCCAAATTCATAGGGGTTGTTCTCAGTAACCTTAAGAAGGAGTATACAAAGTTTGAAAAGAATCAGGGACAATGTTTTCGAGATATCCGAATATATCCACAGATATATCACATTAACCTCTGCACATCCCATATGCCTCCTTTCAACGAAATACAATCTTCCGTATCTCCGATTTAACGCAATTTACCTCCGCCAAATTCATAGGGGTTGTTCTCAGTCACCTTAAGAAGGAGTATACAAAATTTGAAAAGAATCAGGGACAATGTTTTCGAGATATCCGATATAGCCACAGATATATCACATTAACCTCTGCATATCCCATATGCCTACGTTCACCGAAATTCAATCTTCCGTATCTCCGATTTAACGCAATTTACCTCCGCCAAATTCATAGGGGTTGTTCTCAGTAACCTTAAGAAGGAGTATGCTAAATTTGGAAAGAATCAGGGACAATGTTTTCGAGATATCCGAATATAACCAACGCTATATCATGTCAACCAGGAATTCCGAGCTACCTACAATTTTCGAAATTCAATCTACGATTTCTCTGATTTAACGCAATTTACCTCCGCCAAATTCATAGAGGTTGTTCTCAGTCACCTTAAGAAGGAGTATGCAAAGTTTGAAAAGAAGCAGGGACAATGTTTTCGAGATATCCGAATATAACCAACGCTATATCATGTCAACCAGGAATTCCGAGCTACCTACAATTTTCGAAATTCAATCTACGATTTCTCCGATTTAACGCAATTTACCTCCGCCAAATTCATAGGGGTTGTTCTCAGTAACCTTAAGAAGGAGTATGCTGAATTTGGAAAGAACCAGGAACAATATTTTCGAGATATCCGATATAGCCACAGATATATCACATTAACCTCTGGATATCCCAGATGCCTACGTTCACCGAAATTCAATCTTCCGTATCTCCGATTTAACGCAATTTACTTCCGCCAAATTCATAGGGGTTGTTCTCAGTAACCTTAAGAAGGAGTATGCAAAGTTTGAAAAGAAGCAGGGACAATGTTTTCGAGATATCCGAATATAACCAACGCTATATCATGTCAACCAGGAATTCCGAGCTACCTACAATTTTCGAAATTCAATCTACGATTTCTCTGATTTAACGCAATTTACCTCCGCCAAATTTATAGGGGTTGTTCTCTGTAACGTTAAGAAGGAGTATGCTAAATTTGGAATGAATCAGGGACAATGTTTTCGAGATATCCGAATATAGCCAACGCTATATCATGTCAACCAGGAATTCCGAGCTACCTACATTTTTCGAAATTCAATCTCCGATTTAACGCAATTTACCTCCGCCAAATTCATAGGGGTTATTTTCAGTAACGTTAAGAAGGAGTATACTAAATTAGGAAAGAATCAGAGACAATGTTTTTGAGATTTCCGATATAGCCACAGATATATCACATTAACCTCTGCACATCCACTATGCCAACGTTCACCGAAATTCAAACTCCCGTATCTCCGATTTAACGCAATCTACCTCCGCCAAATTCATAGGGGTTGTTCTCAGTAACCTTAAGAACGAGTATACAAAATTTTAAAAGAATCAGGGACAATGTTTTTGAGATATTCGAACTCAGCCAGAGCTATATCATCTCAACCCAGAATTCCGAGCTACCTACATTTTTCGAACTTCAATCTCCGATTTCTCCGATTTAACGCAATTTACCTCCGCCAAATTCATAGAGGTTGTTCTCAGTAACCTTAAGAATTAGTATGCTAAATTTTGTAAGAATCAGGGACAATGTTTTCGAGATATCCGATATAGCCACAGATATATCACATTAACCTCTGCACATCCCATATGCCAACGTTCACCGAAATTCAATCACCCGTATCTCCGATTTAACGCAATTTACCTCCGCCAAATTCATAGGGGTTGTTCTCAGTAACCTTAAGAAGGAGTATACAAAATTTGAAAAGAATCAGGGACAATGTTTTCGAGATATTCGAACTCAGCCAGGGCTATATCATACTTTGTTAAGTTAATAAAGGGATTACTCCTTCTTAAGGTTACTGAGAACAACCCCTATGAATTTGGCGGAGGTAAATTGCGTTAAATCGGAGATACGGGTGATTGAATTTCGGTGAACGTAGGCATATGGGATATCCAGAGGTTAATGTGATATATCTGTGGCTCTATCGGATATCTCGAAAACATTGTGCCTGATTCTGTCCAAATTTAGCATACTCCTTCTTAAAGGGTAATGAGAACAACCCCTATGAATTTGGCGGAGGTAAATTGCGTTAAATCGGAGAAATCGGAGATTGAAGTTCGAAAAATGTAGGTAGCTCGGAATTCTGGGTTGAGATGATATAGCTCTGGCTGAGTTCGAATATCTCGAAAACATTGTCCCTGATTCTTTTCAAACTTTGCATACTCCTTCTTAACGTTACTGAGAACAGCCCCTATGAATTTGGCGGAAGTAAATTGCGTTAAATCGGAGATACGGAAGATTGAATTTCGGTGAACGTAGGCATCTGGGATATCCAGAGGTTAATGTGATATATCTGTGGCTATATCGGATATCTCGAAAACATTGTCCCTGATTCTTTCCAAATTTAGCATACTCCTTCTTAAGGTTACTGAGAACAACCCCTATGAATTTGGCGGAAGTAAATTGCGTTAAATCGGAGATACGGAAGATTGAATTTCGGTGAACGTAGGCATCTGGGATATGCAGAGGTTAATGTGATATATCTGTGGCTATATCGGATATCTCGAAAATATTGTCCCTGATTCTTTCCAAATTTAGCATACTCCTTCTTAAGGTTACTGAGAACAACCCCTATGAATTTGGCGGAAGTAAATTGCGTTAAATCGGAGATACGGAAGATTGAATTTCGGTGAACGTAGGCATCTGGGATATGCAGAGGTTAATGTGATATATCTGTGGCTATATCGGATATCTCGAAAACATTGTTCTTGATTCTTTCCAAATTTAGCATACTCCTTCTTAAGGTTACTGAGAACAACCCCTATGAATTTGGCGGAAGTAAATTGCGTTAAATCGGAGATACGGAAGATTGAATTTCGGTGAACGTAGGCATCTGGGATATCCAGAGGTTAATGTGATATATCTGTGGCTATATCGGATATCTCGAAAACATTGTCCCTGATTCTTTCCAAATTTAGCATACTCCTTCTTAAGGTTACTGAGAACAACCCCTATGAATTTGGCGGAAGCAAATTGCGTTAAATCGGAGATACGGAAAATTGAATTTCGGTGAACGTAGGCATCTGGGATATGCAGAGGTTAATGTGATATATCTGTGGCTATATCGGATATCTCGAAAACATTGTTCCTGATTCTTTCCAAATTTAGCATACTCCTTCTTAAGGTTACTGAGAACAACCCCTATGAATTTGGCGGAGGTAAATTGCGTTAAATCGGAGAAATCGGAGATTGAAGTTCGAAAAATGTAGGTAGCTCGGAATTCTGGGTTGAGATGATATAGCTCTGGCTGAGTTCGAATATCTCGAAAACATTGTCCCTGATTCTTTTCAAATTTTGTATACTCCTTCTTAAGGTTACTGAGAACAACCTCTATGAATTTGGCGGAGGTAAATTGCGTTAAATCGGAGAAATCGGAGATTGAAGTTCGAAAAATGTAGGTAGCTCGGAATTCTGGGTTGAGATGATATAGCTCTGGCTGAGTTCGAATATCTCGAAAATATTGTCCCTGATTCTTTTCAAATTTCGTATACTCCTTCTTAAGGTTACTGAGAACAACCCCTATGAATTTGGCGGAGGTAAATTGCGTTAAATCGGAGATACGGGTGATTGAATTTCGGTGAACGTTGGCATATAGGATGTGCAGAGGTTAATGTGATATATCTGTGGCTATATCGGATATCTCGAAAATATTGTCCCTGATTCTTTCCAAATTTAGCATACTCCTTCTTAAGGTTACTGAGAACAACCTCTATTAATTTGGCGGAGGTAAATTGCGTTAAATCGGAGAAATCGGAGATTGAAGTTCGAAAAATGTAGGTAGCTCGGAATTCTGGGTTGAGATGATATAGCTCTGGCTGAGTTCGAATATCTCGAAAACATTGTCCCTGATTCTTTTCAAATTTTGTATACTCCTTCTTAAGGTTACTGAGAACAACCCCTATGAATTTGGCGGAGGTAAATTGCGTTAAATCGGAGATACGGGTGATTGAATATCGGTGAACGTTGGCATATGGGATGTGCAGAGGTTAATGTGATATATCTGTGGCTATATCGGATATCTCGAAAACATTGTCCCTGATTCTTTCCAAATTTAGCATACTCCTTCTTAAGGTTACTGAGAACAACCTCTATTAATTTGGCGGAGGTAAATTGCGTTAAATCGGAGAAATCGGAGATTGAAGTTCGAAAAATGTGGGTAGCTCGGAATTCCTGGTTGACATGATATATCTGTGGCTATATCGGATATCTCGAAAACATTGTCCCTGATTCTTTCCAAATTTAGCATACTCCTTTTTAAGGTTACTGAGAACAACCTCTATTAATTTGGCGGAGGTAAATTGCGTTAAATCCGAGAAATCGGAGAGCGAAGTTCGAAAAATGTAGGTAACTCGGAATTCTGGGTTGAGATGATATAGCTCTGGCTGAGTTCGAATATCTCGAAAACATTGTCCCTGATTCTTTTCAAACTTTGTATACTCCTTCTTAACGTTACTGAGAACAGCCCCTATGAATTTGGCGGAGGTAAATTGCGTTAAATCGGAGATACGGAAGATTGAATTTCGGTGAACGTAGGTATCTGGGATATGCAGAGGTTAATGTGATATATCTGTGGCTTTATTCGGATATCTCGAAAACATTGTCCCTGATTCTTTTCAAACTTTGTATACTCCTTCTTAAGGTTACTGAGAACAACCTCTATGAATTTGGCGGAGGTAAATTGCGTTAAATCGGAGATACGGGTGATTGAATTTTGGTGAACGTTGGCATAAGGGATGTGCAGAGGTTATTGTGATATATCTGTGGCTATATCAGATATCTCGAAAATATTGTTCCTGATTCTTTCCAAATTCAGCATACTCCTTCTTAACGTTACTGAGAACAACGCCTATGAATTTGGCGGAGGTAAATTGCGTTAAATCGGAGAAATCGGAGATTGAAGTTCGAAATATGTAGGTAGCTCGGAATTCTGGGTTGAGATGATATAGCTCTGGCTGAGTTCGAATATCTCGAAAACATTGTCCCTGATTCTTTTCAAACTTTGCATACTCCTTCTTAAGGTTATCGAGAACAACCCCTATGAATTTGGCATAAGTAAATTACGTCAAATCGGAAATACGGAAGATTGAATTTCGGTGAACGTAGGCATCTGGGATATCCAGAGGTTAATGTGATATATCTGTGGATATATTCGGATATCTCGAAAACATTGTCCCTGATTCTTTCCAAACTTTGTATACTCCTTCTTAAGGTTACTGAGAACAACCCCTATGAATTAGGCGGAGGTAAATTGCGTTAAATCGGAGATACGGGTGACTGAATTTCGGTGAACGTAGGCATATGGGATATGCAGAGGTTAATGTGATATATCTGTGGCTATGTCGGATATCTCGAAAACGTTGTTCCTGATTCTTTCCAAATTCAGCATACTCCTTCTTAACGTTACTGAGAACAACCCCTATGAATTTGGCGGAGGTAAATTGCGTTAAATCGGAGATACGGGTGATTGAATTTCGGTGAACGTTGGCATATGGGATGTGCAGAGGTTAATGTGATATATCTGTGGCCATATCGGATATCTCCAATACATTGTCCCTGACTCTTTCCAAATTTAGCATACTCCTTCTTAAGGTTACTGAGAACAACCTCTATGAATTTGGTGGAGGTAAATTGCGTTAAATCGGAGAAATCGGAGATTGAAGTTCGAAAAATGTAGGTAGCTCGGAATTCTGGGTTGAGAGGATATAGCTCTGGCTCAGATCGAATATCTCCAAAACATTGTCCCTGATTCTTTCCAAATTTAGCATACTCCTTCTTAACGTTACTGAGAACAACCCCTATGAATTTGGCGGAGGTAAATTGCGTTAAATCAGAGAAATCGGAGATTGAATTTCGAATAATGTAGGTAGCTCGGAATTCCTGGTTGACATGATATAGCGTTGGTTATATTCGGATACCTCGAAAACATTGTCCCTGATTCTTTCCAAACTTAGCATACTCCTACTTAAGGTTACTGAGAACAACCCCTATGAATTTGGCGGAAGTAAATTGCGTGAAATCGGAGATACGGAAGATTGAATTTCGGTGAACGTAGGCATCTGGGATATGCAGAGGTTAATGTGATATATCTGTGGCTATATTCGGATATCTCGAAAACATTGTCCCTGATTCTTTCCAAATTTAGCATACTCCTTCTTAAGGTTACTGAGAACAACCCCTATGAATTTGGCGGAGGTAAATTGCGTTAAATCGGAGATACGGGCGATTGAATTTCGGTGAACGTACGCATATGGGATGTGCAAAGGGAAGGTGCCGTTGGGTGGGTCGTTCGGTGAAAGGGGGTAGGCCTTGAAGCGGGCGGCCTTGCGTAAGGGTTGTTGCGGGTGAGTCTAGACAGCGCCCGGAATCTGTGGCTGGAATTTCTGTGGCCCATTTCACACTGGTCAGTAGTGGATCTTTGTTGGAACACGACGTAAACAAATCGCCTCCAGTGAGCATCAGCTCTACGGAAACAGTGCGTTGTGCTGATGTAATAAAGCGCTTCTGCTTCCGATCAGATGTAGTTCTGGATCTCGGATCCTGAACAACATTGAAAACCAAGAATTACAAGAATTCCAAACAAACCAAAATTTCCGTTTTTTGTTGTTGATGAATTATGTTAATTATCTTATCTACCATTCATACATTCAGTCAGTATATATGTTAGTTTTCTATACCTACATAAGTAATTTTGTAATTTACACGAAAAAAAGTTTTTAGTGCACAATACATATTATGCAGATGTTTTTCCTCGATCCCTCTCATTAGTGGATACCTCTCAATAGTGGACGAATTTCTCGGACCCCACACTGTCCGCTATTGGGAGGTTTCACTGTAATTATACAATCACTTTCTCCAAAAACACACCTACATAGATGAAGATGGTCGAATTACTACCTGCTTCGACCCCATAAATTCTTCTGAACGTACTTTTAACAAAGTGATAAACAGTGTGGTAGTAGATATTTCTTGATAATTTTCAACTACTATCTAACATAAGCCTCTTCAACAAATTTAAAGATTTACTCAGGACAGGCGGTGTCAGAAATTGATTCATGGAATTCACTAGAGCATTCGAGTTGGAATTCCATTTCAACCTATTGTAACTGTTTCAGATTTGAAATCGAGGAGGCGGTTCCCCCAACATTCTCGGGCCCACCAAGGTTTGATTATAAACAAATCCTTTCCATTCTTCGCAACTGAGTCACTTTGTTCGAAAGGGATCAATAGGTTTTCCGTTTGAAGAACACTTTATTTCACCACAAACAGCAGTTGGGGCACCTTCTGTTGGCGGAGCCCGAACAAAAGCTTTCAAATACCTTGTCTTCCGTTCAAGAGAACCGTCTTCCTCCGTCTATTTTTGCCTACTGTATTATGAAGGAGGTAATGCCAGTACTCGAGGAATAAGAATGAACTTCAAGAGAGTTACTGAACAATAATTCTTTTACTTGACGTTGTTTGTCTGATAACTTGAGAATTTGTCCGTTACATCGATCTTTACTGGAATAGAAATGAAAGAAGGGTGGTGCATAATGGGGTATGCGCAAGGGTCGCAAAAGCGTTTTATATTATTATTTTTTAAATGAAACTAGATTCCATTCTTAGAACCTTGATACCAACAGCACTATTCTACGACAAGTAGAAGGGTTTTCTATAGTTTTTCAAAGTTTCCGTAATTCTGTCGTCACATTTGAAAAATCATAGAAAATTATACTTGATGTGTAGCAGGACAGTGTGGTTAGTGTTAAAATTCTCAAAGTTACTCTGAGGCGGTGAAGAGCCAGGTGAATCATTTGCTATATGATTGGAACTTTTTACTTACCAACTCCAATCTAAATTCATGACTTTTCATGTGTTTACTATCAACAATATTGCTCATTCAATATTTACTATACTCATTTACGTAAATCAAGTGGTCCATGATTTGGTACTGTCCTGATAACATCTGTTGTAGTTGCGGTAATCAATCAATCCGTCTTGGTTTATTATTTTCAATAATAATTTTTCAATGATAACCTGTGGAATCCAGTAACCCCCTCCCCTCACCACTCCTCAAAACTTGACGGTTTCCGTTTCATGGTTCATATTTCATATTCATTAAATTTAAGCTGATTTTCAATACTGTAACGATTCAAAAACACTCTGAACGTGGTAACATACACTGTCATAGACTGGCTTAACGATTACCCTCCTTTGCGCTGCGCTCTGGTGAATATATGAATCATAACGGCGTCTGTTGGTCCAAGCAGAAGCTGGCTGAATATTCGTGAGGAGCACAGAAAATTAGATGAAGCCAAACTTTGCAATAATTTTAATGAAATACCGATTTGAACTCTCATTTACACACCCATGTTTCTGAACACGATTATTGTCTTCAGGTCTCATATTCATGACGTGTGAAACTGATCTGCAGAGTTGTCAACGCCAAAGTCGTGTTTGCCATGAGCATCGTACACAAGGGAGTTTCACTGTTTACAGGGAGGAAAAGCCGTTGTAATCTCTATAATGAATAAAACAAATGTTGATGGGTCCGGCTTTGCCCTTCAGAGACCGTCTAATTAGCGTAGAAAGAGGGCACAGAAGCATCAACACGTCTCTGGGTGGGGATGGAGTGGCGGTGCAGGTCGTTTGAAATGAAACATAAACAAGAGCTTGGGAAGGGTTTTGGCTCGTAGAGGGGGAAAATGAAAAGGGGAGTTGGTTGTTTCAAGTGTTAATGTTTCAAGTGCTAATGTTGCGTGGCTAACGGCGCAATGCGGATCAGCCGTTGAAGAATCACTTTACCGTGGGGTCCTTTTCCCTCTTCCCACAACCTGCATCATGAGCACTCCGGGCGTCTACTTCGGTTGGGAGGTTTGATCGATTTGTCAGACCACCTTTAATATCTTTATCACAGTAGTCAGAGGGTTGGCATGTACTTCCTCCCGTCAGGCACTCAATCATCCCGAATCATAACGCACCACAAACCATCAGTTCAATTATCGTAACCGTAAATCTTCTATGTAATCATTGAAGATAGATACGTAGCCCTCATTTATTGATAAAGTAGGATATACCCTAATAAGGTACCTATATCCTAGCCCTATCAAGGATATATTAGCGGTTCCATAACTTAGCTTCAAACCCACTCACAAAGCCTAAACGAAAAAATATTGTGAGCCAACGTACTAGAAGCCATAAATATTGGGTATCAAGTTTACTCAATGTGCTTCGCCCCGATTATAATTTTTACACACCAGAACTGCGCCAACACCTCAGGTCCCTACGAGCCATACTTAGGATAGGTGATGATCCCTACCATGTTGGAAGAGCGCAGAGTATCTAAGTTGTACAAAACCAACTCTGGGAGGTATGATTCGCGGAGGAAGGAAAATTTTGTTATTTGAACAACTGACAAAAATGACTAACCTAATAAATATAATTATGGTAAGCCAGATGTAGGATAAATTATTTGATAATATAAGCGAATCGAAGGTCGCCAGTGGTACCAAGTAATCGCACGTGATTTCTATTATACATCCCCTCAACAATCAATAACACTCCCAAACCGTTCACAGGATGTCGAATGTGCAATGGTTTTCTGCTCTATAAATATTCGCTCACGGTTAAGTTCTCAACATCCAATCTAACGATAAAACATTCAGACAACAACAAACAAACGAATCCAGCCAAAATTCATCCTTGAAAGCATTTCCGAATAGAAACGTCCAAATATCTTGAAACAGACTGGTCCCAAACGTGCTTAAAGAAAGTGGTGAGAGGGTTCGGTCTACGGGAACGTGTGTTTATAACAGAAAACGGGCGAGGCTATCTGGAGCTTCTGCTTAGTGTCACTGGATCTTCCATACAACTTCCTCCAACCACAGTTGAACAAACATTTTGTCAAAGAGGTAACGGTCGCAGCCTCAGCTAAATCCAGAAAACAAACATCCCTTTTCCCATGCTCGACGTGAGTATTACGGTGATCTTTCATTTGATGGACGGCTGTTCTCTGACATAAAACCCAAGGAAGTTCTTTCCGCAGAATATTTTTGGAGGAAGTACTTCTCACATCACAAACATACTCGTATAACATTATGTGAACCACTCGTGTCTCATGATTATTCTATTCTGTTATTAAATTGAGTTACCGACTATAATTAAAAGATATGACCGGAAACAGAGTAATTTGGTAATTATTTGCCTAATGATAAAGATGCTCATAATCAGAGTCGAGCGGCGCCGGTATCACTGTTTGTACCGCGAAAAATTACCTTCCTCACTAACCATTATGGCTTGCATTAAGGCTTGAAATCATAAGAGTTAGACCATAAAAATCTGCTCTAGGTATAGTTATTGAATTATGACGACGCCAGGGAACGTATAATTTCAAGTCTCGACTTTAAATCAATGGTGGGGGGGGGGGGATACTCGCTTGACACAGCGCGAAGGAACCTCTACTTACCTACATATTGGGTCTAACGATTTTATATTTCTCGTATGGTGAACCCGAAATAACACAATAATACCCTTGACGGACAGAGGTTCCGTCTAGAGGAGAACTGAGTGATGATAATAATGTTTTATTACTTGCGACATTTGTGGTTCTTTTGTCAAGGATGTGGCATCGATTTGAATGGATAGCTGTTCCAAACGATTCTACGCTGAGCTACATTATATTAGGAGCTCCATGTTGAGTCTCTTATCGTCCGTTCACACTCACTTTTCCCCACTTCATCAAACAACCGTATTCCTCTCGCTCACACATTTCAAAGCGCTGGAAACATTTACTCGGAAAAAAGAAAGAAATCGTGACCTAGTGGTATTGTGGTGATACGCAGAAGTTCGAAAAACATGACGTCAGGATAGATTTTGGACTACACAGGATGGCCCCACTTAACGTGAACACCTCTTATATCCTCTATTATAGGAGATAGAAAGAAGAGTTAGATGTTAACGCCGGCCCTTAATTTTTGAGTATAATTCTAAAATGACATTTTTGCGCACGTAAGATTGCGCAAACCGTGCGCAACGCGCACAAACTTTGTTTTCAAATGGGAAAACCCAATTTTTATTGGAGATTAGGATTCGCATTTCATGAGTGACCCGTCACCCGAATTTTTGAGTGCGCACATAGGGGCAAAATGTGCTCTAAACGCAGAAAATCAAGTTTAGTGGGTGTGGTAAACTACTTGGTAATTTACTACCCCCCCCCCCCCCCCCCCCCCGAAACTCACATTAAGAGATAAGTAGGTAGGTACCTTACGATTCACAAGTAAAATCGGAACTGTAAATTGGGAGTTATAATTTTAAAAAGCTTGCTAAGAGTATAAATAACTCGGAAAATCTGCTAGGAATATGAGAAACGAACCGTGATTCTTATTCCGGAATGCAATTTCCATACTTTGTAGTTTGCCTACTACACCAACAACACTCAGTTTACTGCGTGACGGCACAGTTTGTGTCCACGTGCGCACTCCAAAAATCGAGTGACTGGTCTTTTTCGTTGATTATTTTCAATAATGAACCTTTGGAATCGAGCATGAAATTTCTTTTTAACCCCCCCTCAAAATGTGATGGTTTCCGTTTCAAGGTACTGTGATGAATGTTCCCCCCTTCGGAGAATTCTTCACTTCGAAAGCTCTGCTACCAGGAATATGTTATGGAAAAAGGCTACGAAAACCTCAAAATTTCAGGGGGTTTCTCCCAAGACCACAAATGAGAAATTTTTTGTGGACGAGACAGTAAAAGAAGGCACAGTAGACACAACCAAAATACTATACTGGTTATCAATTTTGCCTAACTATCAGAAAACGCTGCAAATCCCTGCACAACGGTTTATTATTTTGTACAGCTCTCACAACCCTCACAGCTCTCTGTATAGATAACCCGCCTATATAATATAATATGTACTATTCTATACATATTATGTATTTAGATCGCAGATCCTCCGTAGGTTAGTACCTAACCCCGTACTCGTTATTAGGTACCTACCTAAATCACGAGGTAAATGTTGCTAAAATAATTCTGTCGATGACAAACAGTAACTAAAATGACAAAAAGAAACGCAAATAATGAAGTTCTGAAGGGAAATTGTTGAAGTGCAGTGAAAATCCCAGGAAAGCCCTAAATCGAGTACTGGACCCGGCCCCGGAATTAAAGTTTCCTACAAATTCGCGGGATTCAATAATTCCAACATTAATATTATTTGTAGTTATTCATGAAGCATTTAAGGCAAATGATAAACCGTTGTGTAATAATTTACCTGCATAAATGCCGCTTCTACTTAGATACTATAATGAACCGTTGTGTAACAATATTTACCGGTGCATAATAATTTACCGTTGTGTAATAAATTGCCAATCAATAATACCTCAACGATTGTTCAAGTTGCAAAAGTACTGTCAACAAAATCCAACCCTTTCTACTTAGATGGTATAATGAACCGTTGTGTAACAATATTTACCGGTGCGTAATAATTTACCACTGTCTAATAATTTACCCATCAATAGGTAATGCTTCACCGTGCGTTCAAGTTGCAAAAGTACCTACCAACAAAATACGAAATAGCAGCATTCATTTTTCAAATAGAATAATATCGCGGAACAACCAACTTTACAGCCATCCGTGACCATAATCAGATGCTCACTAGTGATGATATTTGGGCTGAATGTATACAATTTGATTCACCCTCCTGTTGACCAAGCCTGTTGGTGCAAACTTGGAGGCCTTACTGTGAAGGAACAGCGGGACGTACAATGCTCCGGGTGGTCTCAAAAAACTCGTAAGTTCAAGAACTATTTAAAACCGTAAAAAGATTCACGTAAAAAAAGTATAGGCGTTCTGAAAATTGCAACCCCTATTTTGAACCCCTTAGGGATGACTAACAGTAACGCCGAGCTTCGAGGACCTGCTAGACCCCGAACGGGATCTATAAACCGAATTTGGTCAATTTTGGCTCATGGTAACAAAGAAAAGTGCCCAGTACAGCACTTTTTTAAATTGCATTTTCGGATTCTATATTATACCTTGAAACGGAAACCATCAAATTTTGAGGAGGGGGGGGGGGGGGGTTAAACTTTATTTTTTCATGCTCAATTCCAAAGGTTCATTACCTATTGAAAATAATAAACCAAAGCGGAACGGCCCCTATATAAATGTTTAAGACATCGAGGCCGAACAGAAAAGCTTCGTCAAAATGTCGTGAATGACATGGATCCAGCCCGGATATCATTGCTAGGGAACAGCTGATTATAATCATGCATGGCTGTATGATATCAAGCTGGTTGTTCCAAGATATTATTCGATTTTTGAAGAATGATGGTTATTTAGGAATATGTTGAAAGGTACTTCTGTAACTTCAACAAACGTTGAGCTTCATGAACCACACCACCGCATATTTATGAAACTTTAATTCGACGGTCGGCTTCAGTACTAGATATAGGGCTTTCCTAGGGGGAGCGCGAGAGTCAACTGACCACAGAAAACAGTGACCTACGCAGAAGAGGCATCTATACTTTTAAATAATAAACTTGTGTAATAATTTGCAGAGTTTTCAAGACATTTCACGTAGAAGCCCAATCTGCAATACAAATGGGGGTGGGGGGGGGGAGAGTTTCTTTTGAAAAACAACGTCGATGTGCATGGTGCACGTACGCAAAAATTTCATATTTCAATTCAACGCCAAAAAAATAAGGGTTTCACATTTAACTCGTCTTTCTATCTCCAATACGAAGGTCACTGAACATAGTGTCTTGAATAAGTACAATAGACCTTGAGAGCCAGTAGGTTTCAAATGCACATTCTAGTTCCACGATCGACAGTTGAATTACAGCCGTCTTGTTGGACAAGAGTTGCGGCTCGTCACGATCAACTGTATATCAACACTTCCCGTGTGCTGTCCTTCCTTCTGCCTGTCAAGTCAGTCAGCGAACAAGTCAGTCAAGTCAGATTTTCTCCATTCATAATATACCGCATGTACATATAGTTAAGAGCCCGCCAGTGCTTTGTTGTTAAATACGACACATCTCAAGCCAGAAGTAGCCTAACCCTGTCGATTTGAGGTATATATAATTCCATGACCAGTCTCCATCAACATTCTGGTCCACCAACTTACCCGTTGAATGTTTATACCCGAACTTGCTGAGGATTCTGCGAAACACCGCAGTAAAATCGGTTCAGCTGGTATAAATGTGCATAGGGAGAAGAAAAAATAAAAATATAAGTAACTATATGAGTGGTATGAGTAAGCAGAATTCGATTGTTCTAACCTTTTCCACCTCTCCGGGCCGACTAGCCAATCGGTTACTTCACCTACCTCCAATTTAATATTGTACAAACAAAATCGAAAACACTAATGAAGGATTACAAATGACACCCTCTTATAAAATGAACTACTTATACGACTCTGAAAGACGTTTCGCAAAATATCATTTAAAAAACTGTATTGGGAAACAACACAAGGCGAGTTGGATAAACTGGAGAATGCCCTCTTCTTAACGCACGATAATTTATATTCCAAGAACGTCCGGTCGTGAGATAAGAGTTATTGAACTTATCGGTATTTCATATTCGACCCTCAACAGCCGATTGATAATCCATCCTGGTACGGGAGGGGGATATTTTTGGTAGGGGAGGAGCCCGAACCAGTATTTTTGGTAGGGGACCCCACTCGAGGGTTGAATCACGGGGAAGGGACAGAATTGATGTATGTTGGCAGCTTGGGGAAAAAAGATGGGATAAACGGCTATATTGGCTTTATAGAGCTAAGTGACGAGACAGGGGCGATTCTTGGGTACACCGTCGGGAGGGCAGGAAGCCACGGACCTGCAATGCGCATCTTCTGCAACATTAACGCTTTTTTTCGTCGGCATGCCCACCCCTTCGGTTTTTGCTCTTTTCCGATATGACACCTATTGAATTTATTAGGCGATAATACAACATATTCATACATATCAAAAGAAGTCAACTCAACCTTTGAAATCAATCCACGTCTCCTTGAATACAAAGCCACAAAAAAGCAATTGTTGAAAAGGCCCTGGAGGGGTGGAGGAAAAATGTTTATAAAATTACAAATTACCAAAGGCTGGTAGGTTAACATAATTCCACATCCTCGTTTCCGAAGGTAAGAAAGCCTTGGTACACAGATAAGAACCGGAAAAGAAATGTATGATAAATAATGAGTGACAACAATTTAATGGATCAGCACTTTATTTCTCTTCTTTATTCGAATTCTACGGAAAAAATCACAAAGAATGGCGTTGGTCAGTTTTTTTAACCCCATGATTTAAGAGAAATAAAGTTACGGGGGAAAAAAACTGACCCAACACTGTGTTTTTTTCCGTAGAATTCGAATGTTACACATTTGTGCACTTCCGCATGCGCAAATGTTTTGGTACAGGAACCCACCTTTTTTATCGCAGATTCGGATTCTACGTGAAATTTCACAACAGAAGTACCCCTAAATGCCTTTTTTTATGTTTAATATCGTGTGTAAAACGACCGAAAATGAGATATTGCGAATATAGGTAACTATTCAACTGCCACTTCCGAAACATGATTTTGAGGAATTTTTTAATGCTGAATCACGTGGTGTTGTTAGTTTTCGGTTTCGACTCAATTCGATGAGAATTATAGCATGAAACAGACAATTTCGGGGGAAGCCCCCATTTTGCGCTCGTTTTACGCACGTTCTTACGCATCAAGAAAGGCATTTAGGGGGGATAAATTTGTTGTGAAATTACAGGTACAATCCGAATCTGCAATGAAAAATTGGGGTTCCTATATCACAAAACACACGTGCGGCAAAGTTTAACATTCGAATTCTACGAAAAAAATCACAGAGAATAGCGTTGGTAAGATTTGTTTACCCCGCAAATTAAGAGAAATAAAGTGCTGGTTCATTAAATTTTTGTCACCCATTATATTCAAAATTAAAATGTCTCCTCGCATTTTGCGTTTCTGACATGAAGGAACAAATTAATTCTGTCCGCCCGTTTCAGTGTGTACGGTCAGTCTGCACGCAATTACACCATGTTTTCCAAATACATTCCTAACAACCATATTTGCTGAAATTGCCTAAAATTGGCTAAAAGTGCAAACAAGTGATATAAAATCACTGAACGTGGTATGGGAGGGTGAGTAAAGACAGAAAAATACCATTTCAGTTGTTTTTTTTATACAGAATAGGGGACAAGTTTGGATTTTTTGTGGTAAAAAATTGGTATTAAGGGCTAAAATCAATATTAATTCACCTGAAGTTGTGTGATGGTGACTCACAACGGAGGGACTATTTCGATGATAAAAATTGTTTTCTAAAGAAAAGAGTGGGTGAAATTTGACTTCATAAGGGTCAAAAATTTGTAAAAATGGCTAAAATCACGGAAAAATGGTACAATTTTACGAAAAGTGGTAGGAGGTTTCTCCATATAATATATCATCTTTTTACACAATTCACGAAAATTTCTTTTAAATTTGCTCTTACAGCCATGCTGCATGACTGGTTTTTGTTTTTATCGAACGGACTATGCAACTACCTACTACTAATCAGTCCCTGTTAATAATAGTCTATAAACTTTATATGGATTTCTTTATATGGTTTATAAGGAAGTCAATCAATTTATTGTATTTCCACTTGTGGAGGGGAGGGTATTCATTGTGGGGCTGAGCATCACCGCACTTCCGGGAGAACAGTCCGTCGGTAACTAGGGATCCATAGGTAACGCGGAAATGAAGCGTCCACTAGTAAAGTCTGATTAGTAGTACCTGACAGAGTGGCTAAGCTTCGTTTCAAACCTAATGAATTAGTTCAGCTAGTGGGAAAATTCCGGTTGGATCTGTGGCCACAATCTTGTTCGTAATGATAGTAAAATAATTATAACAATGATCACACACTGTACTTGTGATTCTGTAATCTAGTATTATTTACTAAAATTTCGGCCTAGAAAAGCCAACAAAGATCCGAACGAAACACAAAGACCAGTTTCGTAAACGGGATTGATATCACTTGATTGGTATCACAACCAAATTATCAGCAAGCACTTCTGGAAACTAGGATATCAACGATTAAGTGCAGCCGCGACACTTCAGGCGCCTGCCTAATGAACACGACCAAAGGCACGGGCATTACCGCTCGGTTTATAGAGAATTTTATTGATTCCGGTGGAATAAAAAGGAAAAAGGCAGCGAGCACAATATCCAGCCCGATTATTGGAGGCTGTAATTAGGGAAGGGCAGTTCATATGAAAGAACCTCGGTCGATCTCCCCACGCAATGAAAACCCTAATGGCAGATAAAACGGGTTGATTCAATCTGCCTGATGTTCTCAGTGTTTTTCACGCTTGGAGAATTTAATTCGCTTTCCACCTCTGTCGTTGACTACATCGTATTACGCAGATTCCCCTGATTGACCAGTTCTGAAATTCCTTTGTTCGCGATTTCGGGTGTGTCATCTAGGGTTACGAGAGGTAGGTGAAGCGGATACCCCGCCCGGATTTTCGTTAGCCCTGGGTAGTTCATTCCATCTCAATAGTTCATTACGATGCTGTTAGCAGGCAGATGCGATTTGCATAAGAGACATAACCAATTTACATGATCAGATGCATAATCAACAGTTTACATAATCAAATTTCTGAATATACCTACTACCTAGGTAATTACTGACATTTTTAGTGATGAATTGATGAAATTATGACGATATTACAGTATTTGAAAGGTACCATTTAGAACCCTAAATAATCGAACGAGAACTACTATATTCACATCTGTAGTTATGGGATACGAGTTCGGAATATTAACATAACATTTCCAAATCACCTCAATGTGTCAATTTATTTGACATTTGGTATAGACAATGGAGGGTTACTCTTTACTCCAGCCTTCGTCGAACGTATCATGAATGTTGACTTTTCGTGTCTCGTTGACGAGAGAACAGAAGCGTCACCACACTGGATTTTATACGAAGAGGTCAAACAGAGAGCAGTTGTGAGGATAAAAACGAAGAAACGACTCAGAACGCATCCCAAACACGTATGTGATTGAAGTTCACAAGAAGGTTTCGTGTTACGGGAGGGTTGTGAGTTTTTATGATCTTTTTTTCACACCACCTCTTTCTTTCATAAGGACAGAAACAATTTTGGGAGACTTGAGAAACATACAGAAGGTGTTGTAGAGTTTCTCTGTCAACCCTACTTAAATTATCAGCGTGTGAACTGCGTAGTAGCCTCAACAAGACTAGAATTTGGAAAGCTGAAGAAGTTATCAAAGCAAATGTATTCGATAAAGCAACGATGACGTTGGAGCTTTGGTTGGATCATCGATGTATACTCGCTGTTGCTACTCTACCTGATTTAGGATTCGAACATTCCATCGCCTACAGGAAAGTTGCCAGACATGCCCGCCCCAATGAGAGTGGAACTGTGGATGACGGGCTGCACTTCGTCAAGGCTAGCAAGTCGTTTCGTGGATGGTGACTTGGGGAGTTCATTTCGATGTGAACGTCGTCGAAGCAACAATGCTCCTCACATCACACCATCGATGGATGGTAGGACCCGGAGAGGGGTTGCCACTCGACGTTTGGTGGAGAGGATAGGAGTTCAAGCCCGCCTATTTTTGTGAAGCGGGAACTGCACTTCTCCACGCGTTTCTTTTCGAATTTCCAAGTCCAAGACAGTAGATGGTGGCCTCAGGTCCTTCATCTTCATGCACACATCCCTAGGTACGTAACACCGAACATTTCAGTTATAGGCTCCTCAACGTTAACTTACTCCTATTCGTGGAATCAAGGTACATTACTTCACGTTCTTCACTAACAACTTACGACAGAAAACAATTTATAAAACGCCTGGAGGCACACATCGGTATTCTGCAATGCGCGATACAAACCCGCTAGACTACAGGTCAAGGTGGTATTTCTAAACTACCTGGACGATAAAGTCTAGTGACCTATGTACAGTGATCTATGATGAGCGAGCGAACATGGCTAGTAATAGTATAGATGTATGTCTGCACCCCAAAAAGTGACCCTTGGAACAGTCGCAAACATCCGAAATTTTGAAAGTATACTCCTTGGGCCCCCATAATTTGCTGTATAGTTTTTATTACCTCGACGACGCCAGGGAGAGGCGCCACGGCGTGGCAGTGGAAGTAGCGCAGCAAAAGCCAAAACACCGGTAATAGTGGGATCTCATGAAGTAGGTTCTTGCACCAAGATGGAGCCAGTTAGTGGCGCCTCAAAACTGGTCAGCTGACCCACTAGTTATCTAACATAAGGCGCTCATAAAAATAGGGGAACCCTAATGAAAATGAAAAATACCACCAAACGGTGAAATGAAACGGATAATAAAATGCATCCGAGTAATCATACATTAATGTGGTGCTGTTAACCATAGATTATAGCAGACTAAAATTAGGTTAAAATCACAACATAATAACATGTCTATATTCATTCTATGTACCGTTAAAAAAGGATTTTATCGAGATTCAACCATAAGCAACAATCCGTCGAAAACAATTGCAGGGGATTAAACTGCAGGGGTTCAATATATAGATGACTAGGTAACTGGCAACGACAAGCAACTTAGTTATTTATGCTGTATTAGCGGGCTTCTATTAAATGAGTTTTATACACAAGGTACGCACAGAGTTGATTACCAATGCCGTGTTGCAAAAAAAGTTTGAGCTGTTTCAAGAGTGTACACATCAGTATCCGCAGTGAAATCAATAACAACTGCATCAGAACACAAAACCTCTCTCCAATTTTCGAGGACCGCGCGTTAAGAACTAACTTTTTGGATGGGAGGTACCTACTTGATTTATGTAAGGGGACCTTCTGTGAATATCAATGTAAAGCGCTATAACAAAAGGGTCGAAAGGAATATGTGGCGACCGGGATGAGCAACATGACGGCAAGAAAAGTTAAGTAGCACAGATGACGTCATCACAAGTTATTCAGGATACCCCCCCCCCCCCCCGGCTGTCGGAGATTTTCTTGGGCATTTTTGCTAGGATGCAGGCGAATACTGAGTTTGATCTGCACAACTAGAAAATCATTAGCATGAACTATTATTACGAGTATAACGTAACATCCAATAAATAACTATTACTACTGTTCCAAATTTAATTGTCAAGAATGAAACAAAACCAACGTACGTGAATAAAATCGCCTGTCTGTCTCTACATTGTGTTGTAACAATTCCGGTTAAACTGAGTAACCGAAAGAACTGTTACTCGGAACGTTCAAATCAACGTCCGAGAAGGACCTGCTCAAGAGGGCATACCCACGCCGAGGACTATCACGTAAGAGCTCATCTCACGTAATATCAATTATATTTCAATAATATCTTCAAATTGCGAACCTTCCACCCCTCCCCAAAACTAGCGGTATTTCTCAACCCCATTTTGAATTGTAAACCCAAAATAAATTCTTTCCCCTTAATATTTTGCGGAGCGCCCTACCTAAAAGAAATCTTTAATCTATTATGACGATTTATCCATTAGCATCCTCCTTTCACCTAATTCTGCTAGTATACAGGGTGTCACCCTTTCGGGCGCACCACCGGCCAGGGTTCGATTCTACTACTAATTTGCGACTTTTTTTGTCCTATAACATATATTTTTTAATTCACGCTAAATACCACTTTTTCCACTTTTAAGATTTTTTTCGCATTTTCGACCTTGTTCGCTAAAACTGTCATAACTCCCTTAATTGATGAAGTAAATTCAAATTTGATTATACCATTGGAAAGAGCGTTAAATTTCCTATCTCCCTGACGCCGTTTTAGACAATTTTTAAGAAAATGAACGGGTGAAAAATAAGCCGAAAGTGAAAAATTGGTAAAATTTCGAAAATGTTCACTTTCTTCAAAGCTTGTCTCTCGAAACGTCCTGAACGGAAATTTTTATGCTGCAAGCCTAAAAGTTGCATCTGAATCCGAGCTTTCCAACGGTGTAGTCAATGTTTTTCTAAAACCACTTTTTTTGGTAAGAAAATGACGTTTTTAAGGCAGAAAACGTTAATTTGCGGGTGAAAATCAGCGTTTTCCACCAGAAGTGCTTTCCAACTTAACAAATTCGTTTGACACGGAATTTTACGTATTTTTTGACGCTGAATCGAATGGTGACACTTTCACATCTCCTCGACAAACAAATAGCGCTTTTCAAGCCCTTTGCTTTGGGCGAAGGGGTCAATTTCGTGATGAGAAAACGATATTTGTACCCTTGTTATCTACTTGTGTACTTGTTATCTATCGAAAAGAGAAACCTTTCCGGAGATGATCGGGACGATATTTTCGAGACAGCGGGCAAAAATTAGGTAGATATAAACAAATTGGGAGGAGTGCGAGTCATTAATATGGGTCATTCTCCCAGAAACCTAGAATTTGAAGTTTTTGAATCTCAAAATTTCCAGGTGCAAATACGTGGCCTCAAAAAATTGGAAGCCGTCCTCTATTGAAATCGAACATACTGTGATACCCAGCAACTCAGAACACAACCTAATTAGCGATTTAAAAAATAATTAAGAAAATAGGCATGTGAGTGAATGAACAATGAAGTGAATGAATGAAAACTGTCAGGTGAGGGAATGAATTATGGGGAGGGAATTTCCGGGTGGGGGGGGGGGCCATGAGAAGAGGGTGTAAGTTGAAAACCATTCGTATCTATGAAAGCTATGGTGTAGAAGTAATTTAAAACGAATTTTTACTGCCATGTGTGTCATGACTTCCCAAACTATTCATCGTAGAGCAAAACGGAAAAAACACATTCAATTCAGCATTAAATCCTCTATTTTAAATCGCTAACAAAACACCACCCTTCTACTGAATGTTATCGAACATAAAAGTAGATAAACTATTGAATGCAGCCACATGTTCACTCCTACGCTTCAGTATTCATTCACTCGCCACCAGCATGGTGAGTGAATGAAAGGTGAGTGAATGAAGAAAACATGATCAATTTTTGTTTCTCGGATTGGTGATGATTTTATCGAGAAAGAGAAGGGTAGCGTATTTAGAGTTTATCATGGCGCACCCAGTCATGGTGCCAGAAAAAAATAATCTAAATTGCTTAACTTGTTGATGAGGGTGAGTGAATGAAGTTCAATTAAAACACGCGCACGCTCAGCTGAACACTTTTTCGCTCGGAGGTCTGTAGGTAACTGGCTGGCTTCTCCGATTGGAGCGAATGATCAGCTGATAGACACGCGTTCGGCCTACAATTCAGTTTCCCGCCAAAATAACGCGCTTCCCGCCATTAGCGGAGAAAATCTACCGAGGTGAGTGAATGAATCAAGAAGCTCGGACACAACCTTGAAAAATCACTGCTGTGATAGTAATTCAGTTAAAAATCTGAACCGGTCGACTTTAGGATCTAGAGGTATCAACGAATCATGTACAATTGTTTTTAACAGCCGAATCAATGTCTATTACCGACGTAGTGAGAGTTGAAGTAGGGAACTTCCAGTTTGGACAAGGTGAGTGAATGAAAAATTCACTATTCCAAGATTTTTTAAGAGTACCTAGAATTATTCTAATATTTCCACTAGATACTGATATTAAAGCACACACTATATTGTTTTTTATGCATTTTTTTTTAGAACCATAAATGCAACACAAAAGGCACAAAGTCTTCTGGACAGCGATTTTAGGTTTCTGGGAGAATGACCCTAATAATCCAGACCTCCCTCGATGAAAATTTTGGTTAAAACGAACAACGAAATTGACCCCTTCGCCCAAAGGAAAGGGCTTTAAAAGCGCTATTTGTTTGTCGAGGAGATGTGAAAGTGTCACCATTCGATTCAGCGTAAAAAAATACGTAAAATTCCGTGTCAAACGAATTTGTTAAGTTGGAAAGCACTTCTGGTGGAAAACGCTGATTTTCACCCGCAAATTAACGTTTTCTGCCTTAAAAACGTCATTTTCTTACCAAAAAAGTGGTTTTAAAAAAACATTGACTACACCGTTGGAAAGCTCGGATTCAGATGCAACTTTTAGGCTTGCAGCATAAAAATTTCCGTTCAGGACGTTTCGAGAGACAAGCTTTGAAGAAAGTGAACATTTTCGAAATTTTACCAATTTTTCACTTTCGGCTTATTTTTCACCCGTTCATTTTCTTAAAAATTGTCTAAAACGGCGTCAGGGACATAGGAAATTTAACGCTCTTTCCAATGGTATAATCAAATTTGAATTTACTTCATCAATTAAGGGAGTTATGACAGTTTTAGCGAACAAGGTCGAAAATGCGAAAAAAATCTTAAAAGTGAAAAAAGTGGTATTTAGCGTGAATTAAAAAATATATGTTATAGGACAAAAAAAGTCGCAAATTAGTAGTAGAATCGAACCCTGGCCGGTGGTGCGCCCGAAAGGGTGACACCCTGTATAGGAGAACGTTCCGATCGTTCGAGGGAATTAATTAGCGAATTATTTCACCCTTGTTACAGCGTAGAATCGCGATGTTGTTGGGTTTCTTTTAAGCTTTATGTTATTTGGATAATATTGGGACCACTATCTGAATTTCGTTCTCGTTCGAGTTATTGGTATGTTTAATCGCACACATCACCCACCACACGATGCCGACGAATCATCGGAATTGGCCAAAGCAATAATATGTGTGTGGACTAGTCCAACTATGAAACCCATGAATTTCGAAACCCAGGCCCAAAGAGCAGTGTGGAGTAGTAACGGATTTCCTGTAACGCCTAAGGAGCATAGACCTCAATGAAATCCGTCATTCATCCCAGCCTATTCATGCCAAAAATCTTAAGTGCTAATATTTGTAGAATGTATTCTTCAGTTCTATAAGCATTTGTAGACCAAAATTCTTCATCTTTGGATCAGTTTGGCTGTTACTCTCCTACTTGATGAGAATTCAAAGGTTGATAAAATCTGGAAATCCGAAATTGTGTTGGTAGTCTCAAACACTCATCACAGGAGCATCCTTGGTTCGAAAAATCTATTCTCCGGTAAACAGCGTATGGTAATTCAACTTTCTCCACATCGGTTTGGAGAAGCAATTGATCGCAGAAACCTATTTCTTCTACTTCTGAATTGATTAAGCATCAAACCTTGTGGAAGTGGGATGGCAGACTTTATCCTTTTCCTGTTCTTATTTGCAGCCAATTCTACTTACTGACTTCCCAGTTGTTCTGTTTCTCTTATGTTAAATCCTCCCCCGCCTCGCTCTTTTCCTCTTTCAAAGCCTAACCTTAGGGTTCAGGGCCACGTTTGTTATCTCTCTTGCTAAACAGCCTCCTCCACCTCTTTACCCGGCGTCCACACTCCCCACATCCCCAGCTTCCTACCCAAGTAATCTCTCCCACACGCGCTTCTTGGGAAAACCGAGGATTATCGATTTCCTTCCGCTCAAGTAGAGTCTTCTCTTTACATTTGACACGATCTTCCCCTCTTTATCCACCTGAAAATGTCCGCCTTGCAGGGCTCATCACCAGCAGAGCTTCATCCTGTTTTTCTCATTTTCTTCATTCGGAGCAGAGATAGAAAAACTCTGAACAGGAAAAAACGTACAAAATAGGAACGGAGAAATGAAAAAACATAAACGGTACCACAGATTTGATCAAGACCCTGCCCATGGTTCAGTAATCCACTGGTAGTAAGCACTAATAAGTTTATAAACGTTTTCGTACGGATTGAAAATTTTCCAATAATAAATCAATATTCTATTTTCCAAATAGAAATCAACAGTTTTGGTTCTTTAGTGTTAAATTTTCCCTAACTGTTTCAACATAGTTTAACCTACGAATTTTAAAGGTCAAAATGTTTGCTAATGCACTTGACTTAATAGTAGGTTAAATAGGTACCTACCGTTCTTCAAAAATTTGCTCATACGGTCAAGCTGCACGACAGGCACCTTTCCCAAAACTGAAGCGCTAAGATATGGACAACTTAGCTTCTTGTTGAAAAAGGTGAAAAAGGATTCACGTTATAGACAGTTTAAGGGTAGATTCTTTACTATTATACCACCTCCCTCCTTTCCACGACGGAACTCTGCCTCGCTCATTTCAACTTACGAATTTTATCTGGGAAAATGTTCACTAATGTACTCAATTGAGAGATGATTGAATAGGTATGGGAGTTCGTAAATTCGTTCTTCTGGGCATGCCACATGACACGAAGTTTTTCCCAATTCAAAGTGTCAGAATATGGTCAACATCCCAGCTTCCAGTAAAGGGTTATACTTATTACGGTAAGCTTTGCAGGATTACCGGAACCAAGGACACCATCATGCTAACGTGAGATCGCTGAGGGAGAAAAGGTGTAGCTCTGAACTTGGGGAAAGGGAAATGGAAAGGAAGCCGAGGAGGATAAAAGAGGTACAATCTCAGACAACGTGACCATGCAAGCATTACCTACCAGCGTTCCCCTTATCTCACAATATTGAAACAACTAAGTAACACACTTATACGTTTCACCATAAAGAGCCACCACGAATACAAATTCCGTCTTCGGCAAAACCCTTCAACCCCCCTCTGTTGGAGCTCTTGTTTCAACCGCGCTTCCTCTTTTGGAAGTGTGCGTAAGGACGGTTCTTAGCTCATTAGGCATTCTCGGCGCATAAATACCTCCCTCTCCTGAGGGAACATAAAGCTTTTTGAAGGGGAATGGCAAGATTTGATTTTCCCGGTCCCTCGGAAATATCTCGTGTTGCGGATTAAGGTAGATGTAACAAAACTTGAGCGTTCATTACGAATAAATATCGTGTTCTCGCAGAAGAACTACGGAACCAGAAGACCCAAGAATGCGCCACTAAAACATATCCATATTCATCCATACATGATGGTCCCAAATTAGTAGCGGACCATTCGAGGTCTTAACAAACATTTAATGCTGAGCACGAATGAACCATATTTTACGGATCCATGGATTGAGTTTACCAATATTGTTTTTAGGCAAAACCTAATTTTTGTTTATTGAAGTGAAACTTCTTAGTAAATCCAAACGCACACTTCGTCACGCGGATCCCCCCCCCCCCCCCCCCCCCCCCATGCGACACACTTCCTAACCACCCTACCACGAGTTGATTTACAATTTGAGGTACCTACCTACACAGAATCCAAAATGGAATAAAAAAAATTCTGTCCGTCCACCAAACGCCGTATCTAATTCGCACTCCTCAGTCACCATACCGAAAATTAATGAAATTTGGTTTGCAGGTCCCATGTGGGGTCTAGTTGGTCCGTGAAGCTCAACATATCCTACAGTATCAAGGGGAGAAGAACAGGGGATTGAAATTTTCAAAACGCCTTTATCTCGAAAATTTACAATGGAAGGGTATGGTTGTTATGATGTTTTTATATTGATTCCGAATTTCAGGATTTTGTGAGACCACCCGGATCACGGTACGTCCAGCCATTCGTTCACAGTAGGTAAGATCCCGAAGTTTAAACCGAAAAGCTTCATCAACATGGGTGTGAATCATACGGTATACATCACTCCAGCCCAGATACCATTGCTAGGGAACAGATGATTATAAACACTAATAGGAATTCAGCATCTACGCAGAAGGGATATCTATACAGGAAAATAACAAACCCTTGTCCAATAACTTGTAGCTTTTTGAGTCCACATCCGGTTTCTGAATCAAAGTGGAGGCGAGGTATTGTTATTGAAATGTAGAAAAACCCTTCTCCTGAGAAAAATGACGAGGGGGTAAAAATGGTATTTTCCGGGCACTTTTTGCCGAAAAACACTCGAAAAAGTCGAGAAAATATTATGCGCAAAATGAGTCATCTTGAAATGAGCGTAGTAGAAATTAAATCCTGCGTAAAATGAAATCAAATTGAGTTTTTTAAATTTGAAACTTTTGAGTAAGTTCAGAAACATCCACAAGAATACAGGTGGTAATTAATTATGAAGAACTCACTTTGTTAGAGGGCGAAAAGGGTTCAAATTAGTATAGCTATAGTTCGATGTGCATACAGTGAAACTGCAGTGTGAATTTCAATAAGTTGGTGTCACTCTTGTATTCTAAGAAGGCACATTGCATCTAATATTCGTTCATCTGGTCATGCTGCATGACTGGAACTTTTGTTTTTTAAACGCCCTTCGAAAATGACAGGTGATAATTAAGACTCCAAGCTGCTATGAAGGAAAGAAATGTTGACGCTGTTGTTGGGGTGGGGGGTGAAAACTTGATTAAGGGCGGATGTCCGGAAACTGTGACGTATATTTTAAGAGAAACTGCTGTGGGGGTCGGCGCTTCAGAGCTTGAGAGGCATCCCCAACTGTGACTACGTCAGGAAATCTCCCCCCCACCTTCCACCTCCACCACCAACGGCCTCTTCCATCATCGCTGGGTTTCAACTAATTAGGAAGTAAAGAACGAGTTTCGGGATTATGAAAGGCAACCTGGGACCTCCTCCAGAATCGAATGAGACTTGGACAGTTGGCGGATGTTCACTGATGTTAAACTCGAGTTACGTTGAATCTTCGGAGAAGGACCTTACCTAATATTTTAGTTAATCTGAAAGGTGAGTTGACATGATCAACCCTAATTTAAACAGATTGAAGATAAATAAGACGGGGGACGGAAATGAACAATTTCTGGATAGTAGGTAACAGTGATAGTTGACTTCCTGAAAGTTGGTCATATCATAACATAATTATAAGAACTGGACTCATTCGTCACAAGCTTCGGGATTTATATATGTTGGAGAGTGGAAATGAGATTTACAGATAAACGGCTATGTGGCATAATGTGCGCTTTAGTGGCGCAATAAATTACTCCCATTGGACTACAATGAAGCCGCAACTCATCTCAGTCAACTCATTCATGATCTTATCAGTAGGCCAGTAGTTCTCAAAGTGTCGTGGTTTGATCAGATGAGAGGGAAGGTGAGGTTAGGACATGCCTAGTGGATATACCAGTCTAGGTTCTGTGCCCAGTGGATATACCAGTCTGTGATCTTTTAGTGCCCCAGTGGATATACCAGTCTGGGGATCCTTTAGGTGAGGAGTGAGGCAAGGAGAGAGAGAGATAAGTCAGCGACTTAAGGAGAGCGTAAAATGCCTTGGAAGGCGCTGGCGAGGAGCTGCTGGAGGCGAGTTTTTATAGCCTTTGGGCTATGCTCCCTCCATCCTCCACTCTCGTGGAGGATGGTGGGGGTTCCCTCCCCACTCGGCCCTTCCAGCTCTCTCGAGCTGCCTGCCCACGTCTACCAATTCATTCAGATGTTTATTTGCGAAATCTTTGCATACAAGGAGTGATATCACGACATAGGTCCCCCCAGATTGAGCAAAGGGGACGATGAATGGAGCTGAGGGCATTGAGTTACATGGCTGAGGGCCAGAGCAAACAGGATGAGGCTGAGGGCACAGAATGACATGGCTGAAGGCCGAGGCAAACAATGTGAGGCTGAAGGCACGGAAGATAAGGCGTAGACAGGGCGAGGCGTCGCAGGTCGTGGCGGTGGTCGACGGTGAAGATGTTCGCAGCGGGGCAGTGGGGAATGGACGACTGAAGCGAGTGGTGACGCGTTCAATCGTGCATCCTCCCAAGGCCCTGCTGTGAGGCGGCGGGGCAGGGCAAAATTGAACTGGGGCCACCAGGAACGTCGCGTGGTGAGTGCGCGGGTGTTTCCCGGGCTGCTTGCTTCTCCTGGTGGCGTCTATGGGGAATATACCCAGCAGTGGAGCAGTCGTGGCGAGCGGTTACGGAGGTTGGCGGCTGAGAAGGCGGCGTCAATCTGAAAAAACCACAACGAGGGATCGTGCGAGTAGAAGGGGGAAGGGTGAGGGGAATCGCAGAGGCGGCAGTCATGACGTCGGCGGTCAGAGCGGGGAGCGAAAGAGAAGTGGAGGGGTCGACGGTGGCAGCGGGCGAGAGAAGGGCAGGCGAGTCCTTCGAGGTGGAGGGGGGTGAGGTGACGGTGGACTCCATGTTGCGTGAACGTCGGGTTCACCACTGTCGTGGTTTGATCAGATGAGACTGGTGGATATACCAGTCTGTATTCTTTTCAGGAGGTGCCCAGTGGATATACCAGTCTGGGTTCTTTTAGGAGGTACCTAGTGGATATGTATACCAGTCTAGGTTCTTTTAGGAGGTGCCCAGTGGATATACCAGTCTGGGGAACTTTTGACGCCCCAGTGGATATACCAGTCTGGGGATCTTTTAGGTGAGGAGTGAGGCAAGGAGAGTCAGCGACTTAAGGAGAGCGTAGAATGCCTTGGAAGGCGCTGGAGGCGAGTTTTTATAGCCTGGGGGCTATGCTCCCTCCATCCGAGTGGGGATCCCTTCCCACTCGGCCCTTCCAGCTCTCTCGAGCTGCCTGCCCACGTCTACCAATTCATTCAGATGTTTATTTGCGAAATCTTTACATACAAGGAGTGATATCACGACACAGAGCTATCCCAAAAATTTGGCCTAGGAAACCTCTGCACATGCGCAGACTAGACTCCAAACCGGTTCTAATGAATGTTAAGAGGAAACCAACCCACAATTACCCTCAATATTTGAGCGCATAAAGACCGTTCTCACAAAGTCTGTCAACAGTACAGTGATCTAGATTGAATTTTATCAAGGCAGATAATAATGAACCGTTGCGGAAGAATTGAAACAGTTTTTGGTTTATTATTTTCAATAATGAACCATTGGAATCGAGCATGAAAAAAAAAATTCTTACCCCCCCCCTCAAAATTTGATGGTTTACGTTTCAAGGTATGTAGAATCCAAAACTGCAATAAAAATATTTCTGTCTGTCCGCCGTACGCCGTACGGGCCACTTTTCTTAGTTACCATGAAAAAAAATTGATGAAATTCGGGTTATAGGTTCCGTTCGGCGTCTAGTTGGTCCTCGAAGCTCGACTTTACTGTGAGTCATCTCTAAGGGGTTCAAAATAGGGGTTGAAATTTTCAAAACGCCTATACCACTTTTTTACGTAAATATTTTTACGGTTTTAAATAGTTCTTGAACTTGCGAGTTTTTTAAGACCATCCGGAGCATCGTACGTCCAGCCGTTCGTTCACAGTAAGGCCCCGAAGTTTGCACCGACAGGCATTTTCGACTCCAGTGTGAATGAAATTGTATACAATTCAAACCAAATCTCGTAACCAGAGACGCGCCCACAATAGGAAATTTGGCGGAGATAGAATCATTGCTAGGGATCACCTGATTATATTGGCGGAGTATGAAGTCGAGTTGGTTGTTCTGTGATATTATTTAATTTGAAAAATGATGGCTCTTTTGGAGTTTGTTGGTAGGTAGTGAAACTTGAACAAACGTTGAAGTATTATTGATGGGTAAATTATTACTACGGTAAATCATTACTCAACGGTAAATTATTACACAACGGTTCATTATACCATCTACGTAGAAGGGGCTGGAGTTTGTTGGTAGGTACTTTTGCAACTTTTTTCACTCCTCATCAACAATTTCTTTTCAGAACTTCATTATGTGTGTTTCTTTTTGTTAGGTACTGTTTGTCATCGGCAGAATTATTTTAGCAACATTTAACTCGTGATTTAGGTAGGTACCTAGTAACGAGTACGGGGTTAGGTACTAACCTACGGAGGGTCTGCGATCTACATAATATGCATAGAATAGTACATATCATATTATATAGACGGGTTATCTATACATAGAGCTGTGATCTGTAACAGAAGGGTATTCTATACAAAATAATAAACCGTTGTGCAGGGATTTGCAGCGTTTTTTCGTTTAATTTAGTAACAAATTCCTGGCATACAAAAATTTTCCTTCGAAACAACATGAAAATATCCCAGGCCAGCTATCTTTCCGATCTCGTTCGTTCTCCTTTTCTGCTTGGGTGTTGCGCTCAAGTCACTGCCAGAAGATCTGTCGCTGCCTGGTGTTTGCTGATGTCTTTTGTGCGCGGGAAATTGGTGCATGGGAGCTCGGCCTGGCTCAGATGATAGGCTGCTGAGGTCATCTGTTTTAGTACCTGCTGGACAGCAAGCGAGGGATCTTCCTCCAAAGGCTGGGTTCCGAGAGCCCGTCTTAGCGTGTGAGGCAGATAGTCGCCTATCGTCTCCGCTCTGATAGAGGTTCAGTTGGGATCCAGCTAGCGATGCTGGTGCCGAGGCTGGGTTCACCAGTGCACCTGAGGCTAACGCTAGGTCCCGGATTTTTTTATTTGAAGAGCCCATGTTGGAGGTTGATGTTTTATGCCTGCCACTGCCCGGCTCGCCCCTCAGGTGGCTTTCCTGAGGGGCTATCCCTAGATACCACGGAACAACCAACGACTTCATACAGCCATGCGTGATTATGATCACGTGTTCCCTGGTAATGATACCCGGACTGAATGTATACCGTTTCATTCAGGATCATCTTGACGAAGCTTTTTGGCGCAAACAAACGGCTGGACTGGACGCACAATGCACCGGGTGGTCTAAAAAAAATTCGAGATCAATTTCAACCCCTATTTTTCACCTCTTAGAGATGACTGACAGTAACGCCGGCTTCGCGGACCAACTAGACCGCAAAAATGAGACCTACAAACCAAACTTCATTAATTTTGGTTCATGGCAACTAAGACAAAAACCAAGTATGACGTACGTGGATGGACGGAAATTTTTGTATTCCATTTTCGGATTCTATTAACCTTGCAATGGAAACCATCAAAAATTATGGGGGGGGGGGGGGGGGGGGTGTTGAATTATTTTTTCGCATTCTCGATTCCAAAGGTTCAGTATTGAAAAATATAATAAACCAATAAGTCATCTACCTTATTTCTCAATCCTGTGCACTTACCCAGTCAATATCCAACATGACATAATAAAACTTTCCACCGAACGAGACCGCTCGCAGATATCAAGATATATGTTTGAGGGTCCTAAAATCATAACAATACTCATAATACATAACAATACTAATCTGGGACAACCAATTTGTTTGTAAGGGAGACAAAATATTCTGAATTCAAACAATTTATAGCCTAACAAAGAAGGCTATGACTGTTAATCAAGAATAATAATTGTTTTGAAACAATGACTCCCATCCACTCCGAATTTTGGTCATGTCACCTAATTTTTGGAGATTCTAAATTATGTTTGACCGACAGGAACTCAAGTTGGCTCCACCATTTCCAAAAACCAGGATTGTTCCTATCCTGTCTAACCTATATCAAAACTTTTGTTTTTTTTTTTTGTGAAATTAGGGGTTTTGTTTCATAAAGCCAAGGTGAGAAATTTTCGTCTGGAAGGACAGAAATATACGTTTTTTATAGGTAAATGCTGTATATGCATATTTTTCAACATGCCCCGATATATTCGGAATGCTCTAAAACGGGTTTTTTCCCAAAAATTCCAGTCCTAAAAACTGCGGGGGACATTTTTCTTCCCTACACATGCAACTGATAGAATCTCTCAACCTAGTAGTAACATCTACCCTGTAGTGGTACGGGAACTACTAAGGAAAAAGCGCAAGGCAAGAAAAAGATGGCACATCTCTCGATTTCCTGGAGACAAGGCTGAACTAAATCGACTTACCAAGAAATTAAGTTCTGTAATCAAAGAAATAGAACAAGAAACACTTGCTAGAAATATTCTAAATCTGTCTGAGGAACAATCCACAGATTACTCTTTATACAGAGCAGCTAAAGGACTGAGAAAACCTAAAATACCGATCTCTCCTATACGAACGAACTGTGGCAAATGGGCCAAAAGTGCAAGAGAGAAAGCAATATTATTTGCGAATCACCTCTCCCAAACATTCTCTCCTTTACCGCAGCAATCGAGTGAAGAATACCTTGCTCATAGTACTAGGGCGGACACCATAGCTATTAAACCTGTAAAGCTTCAGGAACTTACTGAATGCGTTAAACATGAACTGAAAACAAAAAAAGCACCAGGTTACGATCTTATTACTGGTCAAGTTATCAAAGAATTACCGGAAATAGGCCTTCGGAAGCTTTTATATTTGATAAATGCTGCTTTTCGGCTGAAACATGTCCCACTTCCCTGGAAGATTGCTGAGGTCATCTTGGTACTGAAACCAGGTAAAGAGCCAACAGATGTCAAGTCGTACAGACCTATCTCCCTACTTCCAGTTCTCTCAAAACTGTATGAGAAGCTCCTCAAGAAGAGACTCATTGGGATTATAGAAGACAGGAACCTTATCCCTCCTCATCAGTTTGGTTTCAGAGCAAAACATTCCACCATTGAACAAGTTCATAGGATAACGGATAAGATTGAGAGAGCGTTAGAGAACAAAAAAGTATGCAGCGCGGTTTTTCTTGATGTGTCACAAGCTTTTGATAAGGTTTGGCACGAAGGGCTGATTAATAAATTACAAGGATTGCTCCCACAGCAATACTGTCAATTACTTGAATCCTACCTTGATAACAGATACTTCAGAGTAAAAATACACTGCCAAGGTGATGGCACAGGAGCTTCCTCGTCACAATCAGAGTGACCATTACAAAATATAACAGACTCGGAAGCAAAATAACATAACATTACATTACATTACATTACATTACATTACATAACATTGCATAACGTTAAATATACATATTACATAACATTACATTACATAACATAACATTACATAACATTACATGAAATATACATAACATGACTTCCATAATACATTACGTCCATTATACATAACTAGCCTGACCGCTCGCTTCGCTCGCTATCCGAGATTCGCTGTACGCAGTATCGTGGAACCAACAAACGACGGAAAAATCCCATACCCTACCGGGTATTTGTGCCCAATTTTATCAAAATCCGTCAAGCCATACAGGAGTTGACCATGGTCGACCATATTTCCGCTATGGTCAGGGAATTAAAAATGCGCCTACGTTCAACTTGGGAGGCTACCGGATATTGGAGCCAAATTTGGTCGATATCCATTGAGCAATTCGGGATTCGACCATGGAGGGGCCCATGGATGCGCTATGGTCGACCGCGGGGGTAGTCCGAAGGGTCGATCGTAGATAGAATTTCACGTAGATTACGAATACGCGATAAAAAATAGGGGTTACCATTTCAATTAACGAAGTTGACCATGGTCGACCATAGTTCCGCTATGGTCAGGGAATTAAAAATACGACATTGCACAACTTGGGAGCCTACTGGATATTCGTGCCAAATTTGGTCGATATCCATCAAGCCATTCAGGAGTTGACCATGGTCGACCATAGTTCCGCTATGGTCAGGGAATTAAAAATGCGACGTTGCACAACTTGGGAGCCTACTGGATATTCGTGCCAAATTTGGTCGATATCCGTCAAGCCATTCAGGAGTTGACCATGGTCGACCATAGTTCCGCTATGGTCAGGGAATTGAAAATGCGACGTTGCACAACTTGGGAGCCTACTAGATATTCGTGCCAAATTTGGTCGATATCCGTCGAGCCGTTTGGCCGTGCATAGAAGGACAGACAGACAGACAGAGCGCATGCGCAGGGCGAACCGCTGGCTCTATCATGTTGAAATTTATATGGGACCTCAATGGGCCCTACCCGCTTAATCCCTGAGAATTACATTGAAATTGGGTGAAATCTTTGGTTACTACGGCTGTAACAAGGAAATTGAATCTATTTCACGCCAGCGCATGCGCAGAGCGCACCGAGGGTCCGATCATGCTGAAATTCATACTGGAACTCACTAGGCCTTGTCCAAACAACCCTTGAAAATTTGAGCGAAATTGAATCAAAATTGTGAAAGTTATGCGTGTTT